>JAMJFZ010000713.1:9502500-10102500 GCA_026225945.1 Cricetomys ansorgei
AAATAAAAGCCGCAGGTATGCAGTAGTGCTCTGTCTTCCTGCCCTGCCTTCTGTTAACCCCGCTGTGCCGCCCTGCCACTCTGCAGGCCCCTCCTCCCCCTCCCCTCCTCCCTCCCTCCCTCCTCCCCCCACCGCCATCGTTATCCTTCTCTTTTATCTCATGCTAATTACCAAGACTCAGCCAACAAACACCCCTAGTTTCCTTCTCTGTCAGGAGCTCGGGCCAGTGGAGGGGGCTCCCAAGACACCCAGTGTCGGAGAATTCCAAGCTCTTTTACAAGAACTTAAAAGTTTACCTTTTGGAAACACAGGCTTAAGCCAGAAAATGGGCAGGTTGCCGCAGAGTTCAAGGACTTTAGGGCTCAAGAAGCTGTTGTCCTTCACAGGCTGGCCCACAGCCACCCAGATAAGAGAGTTTTCTTCATATTTCACCGGCATGACTTTGCCTTCCTGTGCAAACGAAATGCGTGTGAACAGAGGATGGAGGGGCATGCTGCAGGTTGAGCCAGGTTACTACAGGGTCGTTCTGCTTTGTGCAAACTCTGGGGCAGTTCTGCGTGGGCACGTGACACGTACGCACCCTTCAAGGCTCCAGTCTCTAGTTCTCCTCCGCATCCAGCTCGCCTCCCGACACCCTGCTTCTAGCTAGCCCGTGATGTGTGAAAAGAAGAGTTTTGAGTCGAAGTGAAAATTACTTGATACCAACTTTGAGATTTAGGTTAATCTGATGTTTTCCATCAAAGGTGTTTTTGAGGAAAAGCAATTGAACAGACTCTGAAATCCTATAAAAGAGAGAGGAACCCTTCATTTGAAGTGAAAAAAATCTTTTGGGGTTTTGTTCTGCAGCTTCCAAACAACAATGGAAGAAGCAAGTGATTGGTTCTTTAATGTCTCCAGTTCAAAGTATTATTTAACATAAACTATTTCTCCGTTTCCCAGCTATAACAAAACGTATTTCAGATGTTCCTCACATCAAGCACACCACGGAGATTTCAAAGCTAAGCCCTGGATTTCCTTCTACAGCAAGATGCTGAGGATGGTTTGATAACCCAGGAGACAAATTTATTTTTGCCAGGTCGCTCCTTTCATGTATTTATTACTTTGCAGTAGGCTGGAGAAATTAAAATGTTTTCCCCTCACTTTAGGTAAAAGCAGCTCTTCATTTGTGTTTTCTCCCTCAGGCGTATGGTTACATTAAGCAACTTAAAGTTATTGGAGGAAGGTAACACTCAGGTAATCCAGTTATTTACCTTAAATTAAACGGCTCCATCCAGGAAATGAATGCTCTTTGAGCACAGCAGTTTTTTAAAGTTATACAAAACTGATGAAAAATCTTATGAGAGCAAGAGGCACATAAATCTGCCCCATCGAAGCCTGAAGAGTGTGGAGGGGAGGGGATGATTGGGGTGATCCCCGGAGCCAAGGATGTTGTCAGTCTAGGAGCATGTGGGCTACCCAACTCCCTACCCCCCTTCCTTTTCCTCTGCAACGCCTTTGATTGCGGACAGCAGTGTGCCCATAGTGAGGAAGAACTCTTGCTTTGTCATGCTTTCCAGTGACCAGAGTCAGACAGTGAGGTCCAGGCTGAAATACATTGTACGGCTGAGAGTGAGAGGCCTACTTCTCCCTATTAAGGGTAAATCAGGATCGGTTGGCATTGATCAACTTTTCAAATTATTCACTTATTTATTGAGAGGGAGGCGGGTAGAGGACAACCTTGAATGTTGTTTCTCAGGTGCTGCCCTCCTTTATCCTGAGACAGGGCTTTCATTGGCAAGGAACTCCTCAAAGGCTAAGCTGGAGAGCCAAGAATTCCCAGGGATCTCTCTATCTCTGCCCCCACTGCTGGGATTCCATGCACGTGTGCTACACATTGTGGGTTCTGGGGATTGAAAGCAGGTCCCTGTGTTTGCAAGGCAGGCGCTGTAGTTACTGAGCAGGTTCCCCAACTCCTGCTAAAGTTGTTTTCCACTGGGGAAGAGGGTGTGTACCACTATCATGTTTAGTAGTAGAAGGAGGAATAGGTACTAATGAGTCACAGAGATGCTGCCACTGAGCCAGTGCCTGCAGCTACCCCGTCTAACTCCTACCTGATACTGACAGCCTCAAACATGGCTGATTTACCCAACTGTACTTTCTGAATTGATTTTTATCCATTAGCGGGTCCACCATGCATGCTGTAAACAAAAACACAAGACAGTCTACTCTGAATCTAAGAATCAAGTGCAAAGATAAATGCAAAAATACAAAAATATTTACCATAGTTGAATAATTATTTTCAAATATTATTATCTGAAATTGAGGGTACCTGAAATGTTCTGCTAAAAGACTTTTAAAAGTATAGTAATAGCTGGGAATGGTGGCATTTAATTTAATTCCAGCATTTGGGAGGCAGAGGCAAGGCAGGCAGATTTCTGTGGGTTCAAGGCCAATCTGATCTATTGAGTGAATTTCAGGACGGACAGGACTATGTAATGAGACCGCGTCTAAAAAAAGTATAATCATTTGCCAGTATACCATTCGTACATTACAACCTGCAACTTAGAACTAAAGTGAAGACAGGACACTTGGAACAGCCTGATTTCATTTCTGAGAAGATTATCACACATACAGGGACACAAAATTCACCGAGCTGTTAACATCAGTTGCTCTTAGAGCGTGCGGTTGTGATATTCATCTTTATACTTTCACGTATTTATCAAATTTCTCTATTATCGAAGTATCGTTTTAAATTTCAGGGGGAAATAATCATTAAAGCCAATGAGATGGCTCAGTGGATAAAGGCACCTGCTACCAAGCCTGATGACCTGAGGTCAGTCCCCAGGATCCACATGGTGGAAGGACAGAACCAACCTCCACAGCTTATTCTGTGACCTCCACAGAAGCCTGCACAGGAACACCACACACGCACACACCATGCACGCACATGCGCACACATACATGCATGCACTCATACATACACACATGCACACACAAACACACACAGGTGCACACACACGCACATACACATGCACTCATACACACATACACATGCATGCACATGAACTCATACACACACACATGCACACACGCATACACACAGACACACACATGTACATGCACACACACATGCACTCATACACACACGCGCGCACACATACACACGCAAACACACACCGGTGCACATGCACACATGCACATGCACACACACATGCTCTCATATACACATACAAATGCATGCGCATGCAGGCACACGCACGCACACATGCACACACACACACACACACACGAATGTACAAAAGCTATATGCTACAAAGTTATGATCAGCATTAGGTAGTCTATAGTTGGGGAAGCTAATTCTTGTGGAAGGCAGGCAGTGATGGAGTGGCAGACGTTAATGCAATGCGAAGAAGAGAAGGGCAAGGGCCACAGACGAGGAAGAGGAGGAGGAGGAGGAGGACGAGGAGGAGGAGGAGGAGGAGGAGGGAGGTTACCGCCCCTTCTAGGCTGCCATTTGTGAATCCCTGCTGAGCACGTGGCCTTTGACTCTGAGCAGCACAGCTCACAGGGGCATGGTTGGAGCAAGGCGTTCTGGCCACCATCTTACAGAAAGAAGACTGGGGTAACTGGGAGTAGGAGAAGGAACAGAGGACACCCCAGTCCACTTTCAGAGCCCGCAGGTTTGTTTGTAGTTTGTGTTTAGTTCCGTTTCGAGACACCACCTGCTGCTGCTCCCATGGGAGCAGACAATCAGCTGGTTTCCAAGCACCTTTGCTCTTATCCTCGCTCCCTCTGTGGTCCCTGGGGATCCAGCGCTCGCCTCACTTCCCTCTCTGGGATGCTGAAGGCTCAGAGATGGTCATAATAAAATTAGCAATTATGAGCGGCAGTCACTGCATTCAGCTTCTAGCAGGCTCTAAGGCCATGGCACAGTATGTGTGCAACAGTTTGAAGACGGTCAAACTGAGGGTCGAAGAGTTACAGCCACATTTACAGTGGCTGTCAGGGCTGGGGTTTGAAGCTATGTTTTTATGACTCCCAGGTCTGTCTTCCTCCCACTCACCGTCCCTGCCACAGCTCAGATGGAAGACAGCCATGGGTGTGACTGCTTTGTAAACCCTGAAAGTGCAAGGTGGAAAGTATTATCATTAAATGTGTCTCTAGGACTTTAGGCAACTCTTCAAGTAATTTTTTTTTTTTTTTAGTCAGGTTTAGGGCTGGGATATAGCTTGTGGAGTGATTACCTAGCATGGGTAAGGCCTTAGGTTCAATTGCCGGTAATACAATCCCAACAAAATACCAAGCTTAAAGGCAAAGTACTAGTAACAAATGGAAGAATTGTGATTGTAAAATGTGCAGGATTTGAGCTCAGCATGGGCGATGTAGTGAGTTCCACTCTAGCCTAAGCTTTCAAGGCTAACCTGGGTGACTTAGAGAACCTGTGTTAAGAACATTATGGGATATAGCTTAGTGTTTACACTGCTAGCAAGGCCTTTGATTCAATTCCCTTGCTTAATTAAAAAGTTAAGAAAAGCGACCCAAGGTTGTGTAGCTTTATTAAGCTGACTTGAACTAAGGGAAGAACTGTAGGGAAACATCTCAGCGCAGTGTGGATGAGACACTCATAGGAAGAGTGCCCTGCCCCTGCTTTCTGGAGGAGGCTGGGTGACCAGCTATCCAGAATATTTAGGAGGAAATCTCCTGTGTTGTGGGGCTCCGGCTACAGGGCTTATTGATGCCCCTTTAATGAGGATTTTACCTTGTGGACTTTGTTTTATCTTTCTTTTGGACTTCTAATCGCTGACCTGATAGCCATTTAACATTGGATAAATAAGGGCCACCTAAGTACCAAGCCCCGAATGCACTTAAATATTTTTATGTTTGTTTATAGGAAAGAGAGAGAGAGAGAGAGAGAAGCCACAGCACAAAGGTGGAAGTTGGAGAACACGCTGAAGGAGCTTTCCACCATGTCCTAAGTCGGTCCTAAGGGATCCAACTCAGGTTGTCGAGCTTGGCAGCAAGTGCCTTTACTTGCCGAGCTGTCCCACTTAATGCATCTTAAAACAGGGCTTCCCCAGATCTAATATGCTGCACCATGTCAGAAAGATCATGTGGAGACCGCAGGACAGATGCATTCATCTGACAGAAAAGAAATAAAACTGAGGTTCTAGTTATGAACCTATCCAGAGAAAAGTGGCGGCGTCAGTGTCCACCTGTTGTGCATGCTGGCACCTACCAGTTCAGAGGAGATGCTTTGCTTGGTCACGGTGTCCACCTCAGGGACATGAGCCTTCACCTGTGCTTTGATGTAGCACTTCTCTCCTCCAGCAAAGCGGATTCCGGTGATGCCCTAGGAGACAGAAGTTTATTTCTCCATCCACTTATTATTTCAACTCATTACGATTGTCTTGTGTGCCAGGCATTCCTGGTGTTGGGTACCGGGGTAAGATCCTGGCTGTCATGGAACTTTCCATTTACCTTTCACATAGTTTCCAAGAAGAAGAAAATGTAAGTTCAGGTGGAAATAAGGACTGCAGAGAAAAATAAGGCTGATGAAGAGGCTGGGGAAGGCAGGGGATGATTCTTTAGAGAGCGCAGCTGGGAGGGATGACTAGGAGGGGTGATATCTGACCCAGGCTGGCTCATGCTAATGACCCCATCTGTGTATTCTGAGGTGCAGACAAACCCCCACTTTACCCATGCAGCCTTTTCTGAGCTCATGGCCTAGGCGAGTTCTGTCTCTGACTTTTTCTAAGCTGCATCTTTCATTTGGCACTTGGTACACAGTTCTAAATGATACATTTCTCGAGATCAGTTTCTGATGTTTGCATGAGCTTGTGAGCGTACCTGCGAGCGTATGTGTGCCTGTGCGTGTGCGTGTGCGTGAGCCTACAGAACTTCTCATAAGATGTTGGTCAAATTAATGAATTCCCTTAATTGTGAGCTTTCCCAAGTTACTGAATCTGAAGTAAACAGAAAAGCTTTACATATCACCAGGAGCTAAACCTCACCCGAGGACTTAGGTGCTTTGTTTTTTCCCCTCTGAGATATAAACAGTGTCTCCTCCTGGCTGGGGACCAGTCTTAAGGGACACATCGGCACAAAGCTCCCTTTAAGTTGACAGCTGGGCACTGCTTTTACCTGAAGAGGACATGAGAGGAAACTGCACATTCTGTCCCAGGAGTGTTGACTTTGGCTCTGCTGATGTTGTTTCGTGATGATTAAGTTATCCAAATATTCTTAAAGGTCATAAATTTTATGGTTACTAATGGAGACTCCACCACATGTCTGAACCTCTACAACGTCCTGCCGGGTTGAGATCAGTGTAAGACAAAGCTGAACTGGTTCCAGTTAGGACTAAGGAGTCAAGAGAAGAAAAGCGCAGACCCAGTGCTGAGGACTCAGGATTCTTAAATGGAGAATGAAGTGACCATAAGTTATGCTGGAGGAGGATTGCAGGAATTCACCTTATTCACACTCAGGACCTGAAACCTGCAGAGGCCGGCAGGTAACAGACTGAAACAGAGGAGGGAAGAGGAATCTTTCTGCCTTGACCCAGCTTGGTCATACACGCCCTTGTTTCTCCTGACCCAGATCCTTGACAGGGAGAAGGCATGGTCTGACCACAGGTCTGCTTTGGGCGCCAAAGTCCCCTGGAGAGATTTTTAAGAACATAGTTGACAAAACCAGGCTTGGTAGTACAGCACTGGGGTGACAGAGGCAGGATGATCAAAAGTTCAAGGTCGTCCTCGGTTATATAGTGAGTTTGTAGGCCAGTCTGAGATCTTATGGAAACAAACAAGCAAAACCAACCTAAAAACAGAACCCAGCTGCTGTGTCCTCTGGAGGGAGTCTTACTGTGTTGATAATATGGCGCTCAGCCTCTTGAGTATTCTTAAACTACCTAGATGTCAATGATGGACAGTTAGAATTGAGGCCTAGAAGTTTAGGGCAAAAGGAACTTGTTCAGAGTAAATTTTCAAAACGACTGTAACAGTCTCTTAGCCCAAGTTTCTTCTGTACATTTGTCTGTATCAGAGTCACTGGATGAAACCCAGAGGGCTGGGTCCCAAGCCCAGGATGAGGCTGTCCGATTCAGTATGTCTTAAGTTTATATTTCCAACAAGCTTTGGAGGCTGCCTGTTGGTGCTCCAAGGAATACAGCTCGAGCACCAATGGCATCTGCTGTGCTACTCGCCAAACTTCTGCTGCTCTGCCTCTGCATGTAAATCTAGGACCTGTAGCTTAAAAATCAAGGGGGAGAGGGTGATCACTGCTTCCCTAGGTGGTATGTTTTCTAGCTCCAAATACACGGGCTCTCTGAACATGAGCTGCGTTGGGAGGAAACCACACATCATTCCAGGATGCCTTGAGAGAGCAGACTCTACTGCAGATCAGCAATACTGGAAGTGGACCTAGAACTGTGTTGGTTCCCAGAGTCCACACGCTGCAGAGCTGCTGACAGTCTGTGGGGTGGGACCGGGGGAAGGAATTCACACTAAACCATCCTGTCTAGCTGCAAATCCACATCAAGTGGCCAGATATATTAAAGAGATTAGACAGATGGAGAAGTACAAGAAAGTCAAGCAAGCCTCCCACATTGATAAATAAATAGGGCCTTAGAAGCCAGTGAAAATGAGGAAATTTGCTAACAAAGGGAACAAGTGAAGATTAAAAAAAAAAAAAACCTAACACTTGTTCATCAAAAGAACCACACAGCTCTGGCTGCGCTTCCTAAGGAATCGCCATCTGTGACCCCTAGAGGGCCTCAAGGAGGGAAGGGAGTCCTGCCATCAACAGGCATTTTGGAAATCTTTGGAAGAGTCTGATACAAAGATTGGAGTATTCTGGCCTTCTGGGGTACCCCAGAGCCCTGGAATCCTGAAGAACCAACCGTCCTGGGGTCCAAGGAAACAAAGCTCTTTGTAGGTACTCGCCTGGCACAGAATACAGTTTTCATTCTACACATCAACATTCAGTGACCGAATACAGCTCACAGCACAGTGAATTGCCTACAGACAGTTATGAGAAATGGAAATACATTAGTTTTTGTTTTATTTTTGAGACAAAATCTCAGGCTTGTCTTAATCTCACAAGTCCTGGGATGGCAGGCATACACGGCTGTGCCCATCTAGAGATCGGTACCGATGCCTGCTGCCTGGGGAAATCACACACCGTTTAATTGCCAAAGTGCTCTTGTGACAATGTGCATTGCAGGTGTGGCATTGACAGTCTTTGAATGATCGGCACATGCGCTTGACTTTATTGATGTTGGCTAATGCATCAGGCTGAGCATGTGCCTATGAAATCCATATTTCACTATACATTACCTCCATTTTATTGTTCCTTTACATTACAGTTGAGGGTTATATCGATTTTTGAAATCAATAGGCCGCCTACCTTCTAGGTAAGTTATGCTGTGTGTTTTTTCCCTCTAGCTTCTTAAATCACAAATTTCAACTATCCACATATTAAAAGAATTGTTTTCTGAAAACCAAGAACACCTGTATCCTCACCACTATTGTCTATTTTTAGTTTCTACTCATGGCTTTTGTTACTGAAATACGGTTTCAGGTCTGAGGAACTTGGCTTTAGCCATGGATGCTTGTCAGACCACAGTCTTTTAGAATATGAATCATGCACTGTAAATCAACTAGGTCTTGTTTTTTGTTTTTTCTTTTTTCTGTCTCAGGAAACAAAGTTACAGCACTTGTCTTTTAGTGCTTCTTTCTCATAAGGTATCTGTTCTCTGTTGGGCTGAGTTACAAGATTGGGGTCCTGGGTATCAATTTACAGTTCAGAGCCTTTCACAGTCTAGCCGCCCGTATCTCCATCAATCCCCATTCCCACTGAGAAGACCAACCCTGGGGGATGACGGTGAAGCCTTTTGTAATATCCTTTCCAGCCCTCCCTGTTAAGGTTCAAGCCATTTCTCGAAAGGGTTGGGGCTATAGCTGCCTAGCGCAAGAAAGGCCCTTGGTTCAGTTCCCAGCACCACGAGTCATTCCTCAGGACGGTATCCAATTACTATGTCTTTCCCTCTGCCAAGCCTGTGCAAAGCCACCAACGGGCAGTGATGCTTTTGTGTGTGGAGTGCACTCTGCCCATAGCTCATCATGGCTCATTTTCTGGGCTGACCTAAAGCCATTTCTGTGTGTACGTCTTTCTCCTAGACTGGACCAGAAGGTCCTTGAAGGATAAATGTCAGTCATCCTCCATCCCTTGTGCTTATCCCTACACACAGTGAGCCTCGATCAACACTTCCTGCATTTGACTGATGGTTTAAAATCCAGGCAAAAGTAATAGCAGATGACCACGGAGGCTGATTCATGTCTTTCCAAAAGTCCAGGCTTGTTTAAACCCATAACAGGTACTATCCATCAAAAAAATGTTCCACTCACCAGTTCTAACTTAGAGAAATGTAGAAGCTATCAAAGGGAATTGATCAGTTTATAAAATATTTGTGGCCTTGTTGGTCTATGGGAACAAAACACAATCAATACCATTATTAGAAAGAACCAAAGGATTATAAAACAGATATATAGGTTTGGAATTAAAATATTTTCAGAGGATATTCTTGATACATGAACCTCTCAGGAGTGAGGAGCCTTTTGTAATTCATCTTCACACCCCCTTCTGCATATCTTGACATTGAGGCACACCATAGGTATTCAGTTTTGTTTTGGATTGAATGCTGCGTGCAGAGGAGCCACATTTTATTAGTTTATATTGAGTCGTAGAGAGAAAAAATGTTTTGCCCTGTCCTGGTTTTGCAGTAAAAGCATTTAATAGGTCCAGAGAAATTGTACTCGTGCACAGACCAGAACCATTTACAATGTGATGACCGGACAAAGTGCAGCTGGGCACACTCAGAGCTGCAGAGCCTGTCCGGAGGGCAGGGCCCTCCATGAGCACAGCCAACCCCTTGTCAGTATCGGCGTTCAGCATCTCAGAGCACTGATGCTAGCATCTGCTGGGAATTCAAAAGGACGTGTGGAGCGTGTTTTGGTTCCCACAAGAGGAGTGCTTTCGTGTAAATGAAAAGCTTCTTTAGTTTTTCTCATCAATCAAAGGAAGATGGGTTGATGAGATGTTTGTAGACCAATATGCTATCAGAAGAGATGTTATTTTCAAGAGCCCTCCTTCATTATGAGGTTTCACCTACTTCGTCTGCAGATTTAGCAGAAGAACCCAAATACTGATGCTTCTTCCTCATCACGGAACATAAGAGAATAAGATTTTGTCAGCCAACTGGAAATTTAGTCTGAGTGACACTTCTGTGAGCAGATGCACACTGAAGTGTCAACGAATAGCCTAATGTCTCAAATGGGCTGTAAATTAAATTTTGGTCAAAACAAAAAGGGGAATCAAAAGTTTCTTTTGTGATGTAGGCCATCGCCAGAGAACCTGGGGTGTCATAGGGAATTTACCCATACTCACTTTCTGGATTAAATGGGAAATTATAAAAATATGGAGGTAGAACCTACTGTTGTCCCAAAACTGCCCAAGTCAGTCAAATGTCTTTGTTCTCTAGAAGTCCAAAGTTTTGCCCTTGCTGTCTTTCAAGACTATTTGAACATTATATATAGCATGTTACAGAAAACCACTTGGAATGACATAGTTCTCATGGGTCCTTCTTGAAGGCTTTGTGCAATTCCAAGAAGAGCCTGTTCTTCTCAATGACATCATGTTTTCTCATTTTAAAAAAATGTTTAATTTATCTTTCATCTTACGTACGTTGGTGTTTTCCCTGCATGTATGTCTGTGTGAGGGTGTCAGATCCCCTGGAACAGAAGTTACAGGCAATTGTGAGCTGCCACGTGAGTGCTGGGAATTGAACCCAGGTCCTCTGGAAGAGCACCCAGTGCTTTTAACTGCCTGGCCATCTCTCCAGCCCCCTTACTTTTTTTTTTTTTTTTTTGTTTAAATAAAGCTTTACTTTGATTTCTAGGTTATACATCTCTTATTTTCTAGAAGTGAATTCATTTTTCAAACAGTTCTTTGAATTAAGGTGTTTTGTTTTGTCTTGTTTGTTGGTTTGTTTCATTTTTTAAAATGTTTTTTTCTTGCTCGGGGATGAGAATCTCACGTCGCCCAGGTTGCTTCAAAATCCTGGGCTCAAGCGATCTTCCGGTGCAGCCGCCCTTGTTACTGCATCCAAAAGGGTTTTGTTGTCTTGTAGTTTCTCCCATGTTTCTTCCTTTTGAGAACATGGAGGACAAATCAAGGCCCCTTTTCAAAGAGCATAAGCTACACAACACAGGTCAGTTGCTGACACCAAAGCTGGTGTAAAGAACACTGACCACTGGGTGCATGTGAGAGAAGCTGCTTCTCCTCAGACCAGAAAAGCCAGGCTGTGCCTGTTAAACTCTCTGAATGTGTGAAATGAAGTGTACTCACGTTCTGGAAATCATTAACTTCAACCGCTTCTTCAGCTCCACTTCCCATTTTAAAGGTCTCCAAGTTGTTCCCAACATCTATTTCCATCGACCCATCTTGTAATTTCCCATTGATACTCATGGTATAATGAACATTGTAAATCTAGAAGTGAACATAAGAGTCAGTGATGCTCTCTTTTCCCCCCCAGCAATTCAGGGCTTATCTTTAGACCCAAAAATGTGTGAGGTGGTTTTCATCTCTTTTATAGATACACAGAAACACCATTAACAGTAATACGTTTGTATTTGAGGTCTTTACATATACAAGTCACTTAATACAATGACTTCTTTTGTGTATACATACACATTTATTTGTGGCTATATATGTATTTGTACACATGAGTGAATGCACACATATACTGTGTGTGTGTGGTGTGTGTGTGTGTGTGTGTGTGTGTGTGTGTGTAATGTCTTCCTTGGTCACTAACCACCTTAATTTTTTGAGACACAGTGTTTTAGTGAACCTGGAGTTGACCAATTCAACTAGACTGGCTGGCCAGCAAGCCTGTCTTGGCCCCTCCAGTGCTAAGACTACAGTGTAGGTTCTGGGGAATCAAATTCAGTTCCTCAAGTTTGCATGTAAGCACTTTGCCAAATGAGCTATCTCTCCAGCCTGATTTGTTTAAAAATACTTTCAAAGTAAAACCTTTGGTAGTATCTGATAGCTCTTGAAATAGCTCAAAGACTTGAGTCTTGGCTACACATCAGAAGCACCTGAATAGATGCTCCAGGTACCATATCTGGACCAATTAAATCAAAGCCTGTGCATTTGGAGGTTGAGCAACAGCATTTGGTCTTCTAAAGTTTACTTCTGTTTGCAGCTGGACTGAGGACCACCCATGGATGGATGGAAATGGATGGGGGGGGGCAGAAACAATGAGGCTTTCAGCTGAAAAAAAATTACATCTTTGTTTAAAGATTGCTTTTTAAAGTTCATTGCTCAAGATTGCATATGTGGAGCAGCATACGGTAAGGATTGCAGAGAGGACTGGGATAGGCCTTACAGCAGCACCTAGGAGGCAGAGGCAGGCAGATCTCTGTAAGTTCAAGGCTAGCCTGGTCTACATAGCAAATTCCAGGACAACTATGACTACACAGAGAGATCATGTCTAAAACAAAACAAAACGAAACAATTTCTAACCACTAAATTAGATGATCCAGAGGACTTTCTTAGTTTAGACAGCTTATTACTACAGTAACTTAAACATAATCCACATGCTGCATCTGCCCAGCACGCTGCTGTCCTGCTAGACCTTTCTCTCTGTGGAAGGGCCCGAGGCTGGGTTTCTCTTCTTTCTTGTTAGGACTTTAGCTATCTATCTGTCTTCACTAATCTTGCATTATCTAGCTATCATCTGTCTAACATGTAAAGTACACGTGTGATTATGCACACATATGTATATACAAAGGGGACACTGGGAACTGATGAGAGACAATCCCTACCTTGTGCCAGGTCAGCCAGGCAGAACTGCAAATGACTGTGACTTTCTATTCAAGTCTGGTTTTTCTCCCTCATTATGAAGAGTGACTACTATGTGGATAAACGCTAGAAAAACATAGCTGTTGTTACTGGATCATTACTTGGAGAAAACTCATTATTCCCAGACACACAGAGCACTATTTTATAATCAGGGATGTGGAAATGACTTTGTCACTCCCACTCTCCCTCTCAAGCAGCCGCCTTCCTTTGGTAAGAGAAAAGATAGGAATCTATCTCAGTGTGACCATCTCTCCTTCCTGCCACGTTTGCCTCCTTCCAGCAACTCAGATGCCTGGAGGTCCCTCCATTGCCCCAACCCCAGGAATCTTCTGTAGAGATGGAACAGAGCCCAGCAACATGTTTTGCCTTCTCCCTTAGAAGCAGCCCAGTTAGGGAAGCCTGTTTCTTTGTGTGTGTGTGTGTTTGTGTGTGTGTTTGGCTGAGCCAGGCCTTTCTGCAGGCCAGCTGAGAAAGCAGGATCTGCTTGCCCTGGGTGCTCAGAGCAGCCACTGTACACATGAGTTAGTCATGATGTCATAGGAAGCTGGCCTGTGAGTTCTTACTGGCATGGATGTCCTCCACTCCGGCAGCAGTGTAATATCTTAAGAGCTCAAACATTTAGACATTCTTTTTAGTTGGTTTTCTCTCTCTCTCATTCCCTCTCTCTTTCTCCATACATATATATATATATATATATGTATATCTATATACATATACATCTATATATTTATATCTATCTATCTATCTATCTATCTATCTATCTATCTATCTATCTATCTATCTATCTATCCCACGTTGGCCTTGACCTTATCATATTATGTAGCCCGGCTGGCTTCCATCCTTCCAGTCCTAATTTCATTCTTTGCCACTTCCATTTTTGTCCCCCTCAGCAAAGGCTCCCTAGCCACAGCTTGCATCCTCAGGATATAGAGTTGGACTATCTTGTGTGCTTGTCCTGGTAGCTGCGGGAAAAGCCTGTGCCCTCTTGAGGTGATGGGGCAGGAGTGGGGGGTGGTGGTGGAAAGCAGTCTGCAGTTTCCAGCATTCTGGGCCCTGAGCTGTGCAGGAAGCTGAGTTTGCTGGAGCGGCAATTACATTATCTGCTCTAAGCCCAGGGAGCTGTTGGCACCTAAGGCTATTTCTCGCCAAGTACAATGAAGTTTATTATTTGCCAAAATTCTGCTCAATATGGTGCCTTTTACAGCCAAGGATATTTGCTAATGAGTTTTTAATAAGGCCTCGGTTCTATAAGATTAATTACATAATGTTTGGGAAAATGTCTAGAAAAATTAATCTAAGGAAAAGGCCCCAAGCAATGGTCTCCTCCCCTCACTGAATGGGTAGAGTTGTCAGTTATCTGGCACTGATGGGAACTTCCCGTATTTCTATGCCTTGTTCCATTTACAATCATGCGGATGAAAAATGGCCTCAATATTTGAGCTCAATCAGTGATCCCCTCATTATTAGTACCCCATGCTTGGTAGCCCTCCAGCTAAATTTGAGCAGACCTGTCCTTGGGGATTTGGCCATATGAAAGGGAGGGGAGTGAACCTCACAGCTGGTTCTCTTTTGTAAACTGATGCAGAGAGCAGAGGCACAGAAACTCTCCAGAGAGAGGGGAGTCCATTAGTTTGATGACGGTTTCTATTTGACGGAGACTTACCTTTTTTGACTATGCTGCATCTGGGTGATTTAGACTTTGTATCCAAAGAAAGCAGCCCCGTGCATGTGCCTAGCCTAGACAAGCGCCACATGTACTCTACTTCAAGCTTGGCGATTTGTTTTCCAGACTTAAATAATGTGGAACAGCACTGGATATTTTTCTTTCCAGGAAAAAAGAGAAAAGAACTGCTGTGATTTTCTCCCCCCTGTCTGTGTGGGGAACAGCAATAACTTTGATTGTTGGCAATAAAATGCGATGCACTATTCCTTTGTATTCTCAGAGTTTAATACTGCTCTCTTGAACCAGACAACCAAACATCTTGCAGTAAAACGAAAGCTACGAGGACAGGGAGCCTGCTTCTTCAGTGTGATGGCTCATTTTAAAAAGCTAGCCATGCTTGTCTTGAATAATTAAATGCCAAATGGTATTACGTTCATGCATTTCATGGCCAAAATATTTATCCCTCCCCCCAAAAAAAATTAAAAAGCAGAACTATTTTTTTCTCTCTCCAAATGGACTTCCATCACTGAGATTTTGTTATCTAAAAGATAATATTTACATTCTAACACCATCAAATTTCCAAAAGGGTGACAATCTCAAGCCTGTTACTAATGGGGATGGGGATGTTGGAGTCATTCTCATGTTCAGATTCTCTGCTTTCAGATATGAGCATCTGGCCCAGCGTCTATATTTAAAATACAAATACATTAAGGCACTTTTCAAATCCACACAAAATACAGCGCAAATTCTGATCTTACAAATTGATGCTTGTAAATTTGATATAGTCTCTAAAACAGACTCAATGCTAAATGGCTTGCTTATCTACATTAGGCATTTGAGTTAAAAATACAAATTATGCAGTGACTGCAGAAGATGTGATGTGTAAAATGGTTGAATTGCTTTCAGCACCATTTTCTCTAAGTACTGGAATTTGTTCATGCTTTGAATTTCATGGTGGGAGAGAGGAAAAGCAGCAGCCACTGATCCTCGGAGGACAGTGATTAAGAAAGAGTCCTTTGTGTGCACCCTAGAGATGGAATTCTTTTCCATTAGTTGAAATAAGCTGTGGCGATGGTCATCAAGATAAAACGCCCCCTTTTACATAGGTGGACACAGTCAGGTATTTGGAGAACCTGCTGGAGCGCTGCCCAGTCGAGACAGAGGCAGTTTTTATACTCCTTGAGAGAGTCCATCCTGCTTTAAAATAAATAACCGAGCAGATAAAAGGTAGGATAGTAGTTAGTGAGACATTTGCCATTAAATCACAGGTGGCCAGACTGATTCTTAAAAGAGATTTGTCACCTCTAAGGAAGCCAGGCTTTCTGGTTTAACACAGAGAAGGGAGCATGAATAAATAGGTCACAAACACGAAAACCTTCTTAAGGATAACGATTCATCCCCAGCTGTGGGTCTGAATATTCTTTCTCTCCCTTTGTCCTTTTAAAATTTATAGCTTTTCTCAGCTGGGACAGGCCTTAGGGATCATTTACTTTCATTTCTTTCTTTCTGGATGAGAAGTTCAGAGAGGTCACGTGCTCTACCCTCTGTCTCACAACTGCCCAGTGGCAGCGCTAGGCGGAGCAGGAGAATGTCTTTCCCTGCAGCGTGTATGGCATTCTCTAACATTCTCTGTTCCGGTTTGCATCCTAAAACCCAGAGCCTGCCTACCCTGTGCCCAGGTACAGAAGACCAGCGCAGTCTCTGGACCCACACTGGGTGGTGTCCCAAGAGGACCAAGGGGGAGGACCCAGCGGAGCCCACTGGCCCACCATCACAGCTGGCTACCTTGCGCCCCTGAAGGCCCTGTGCACCCCAACTCGGGTGGACACGCCCTCGAGCCATTCTTTGAACTTACATGATTGTCATTCCCCTTCCAGAAGTAGAAGGCCCCGATGGCCCCGAAGAGCAGCAGCAGCGCGCCAGAAATGAGGACCACAGCTCCGACCTTAAGCAACCGCGTGGGGCCGGAGGGCTTCAGGTTCACGGTGGCATATGCCTGCAGAGCAGGACAGGGACTGGTCACCACTGAGTCACCATACTAGTGGTCCCTGAGCTTTACCCCCCTCTTCCCCCCCACCTCCGGGGACTGGAGTGGGAAACCTTGGCCCCAGGCACACTCAGAGGCCGCCCCCCAAGTGTCCCTTGTCCCCAGGCGTGGAAGTACCATGGCAGACCTTTTCCCTGGACAGGCCCCCTACCCCTAGTTCCGCAGACCTGCACCCTCTGTTGTCACAAGAGGTCCCCTCCAAACCTGTGCGCACCCTCGTTTAATTCCCTGGTTACCACACATTCAATGGCACAAACGGCACAAATTCTTGAACCCAGAAGTGGATCTGGCACTCCCCTCACCCCCACAACCAGGGTCTCCTTCACACCAGGACTGGGGACCCAGAGGGTACTCACCGGGGGGGGACTGCAAAATTCAATATCATCAGGCCCTACCATGGTGATAGGAACTTTGTCCGAGTTCTCTGCCATGGCTCAAGATGGAGAAGCAAGATTCCGGAGGCCCTGTCCGGCTGCCCCCAACTCGGCCCCTGAACACCACAACCAGCAGCAGCAGCAGCAGAAGTAGCAGCAAGCAGCAGCGTCCTGCCCTTGCCAGTCCTCCTGTCCCCACCCCTTCCAGCACCTCACCTCTCTCCCCTCCCTTTTCCCTCCACCCCGAGCAGCCTACTCAGCTAGTCCTGTATTCTCAGATGTGCCCTCTCCTCCCTCTTTCCAGTCCAAAGCCCCCCAAGTACAGATAGTGTGTGAAGTGGGTGCATTCTTTAGAGCAGGGATGTTGAGTCTTGGGAAAACCCCTCCCCAAAATACTAGCTTGTCAGGGCAATTAGCCATCCATCCAGGGATGATGCCTTTCCACTGGGGCAGGGAGTCTGTCTGTCTGTCTGTCTCTCTCTCTCACATGTGCTGCTGGATTCTTCTGGAACTAGAGCACTAGAGCATAGAGCAGAGTCTTGCAGATGGTCTTTTGCAGCCGGATTCTTTAAGGGAGGGGTTTAAGTTGCAGCAACAGTGAAACTCCAGCAGAAGGGGCCTGAAGCAAAGGAAGTGGGGAGCCTGGAATGAAAATGCCTGTAGTTAAGTCAACAGCAATTGAATAGAAGCAGAACCAACACTTCTCCCAAACACTGATGGGATGTGTCCAAAGCAACAGCTAAAATGTGTGCACATATCATACACATGGGGCTATATAAGTAAATAGCACCATTAAGTGAACAGAGAAGAACAGAGATTTTATGTTTTTGTTGTTGATACTCTCATGCAGCTCAGACTGACTTAAATCGCCATATGTAGTTGAGGAAGACCTTAAGCTTCAAATTCTTCTGCCACCCTCTCTGGAGTGCTGGGGTCACTGGCTCTGGCCAAGGCTCCTGGTTTTGTGTGGTGCTGGGCATGCTTACCACTGAGGCACATCCCCACCCCTGGTTTCCCCTCACTTCTGAAAAATGTGTCTTCTGTCATGGTTTATCCTTTGGAGCCAAGGTTCCTTAATTCACACTGGGGTTTTTAGCTGTTTCAGAAATCTTCTGAAGAGTGAGCGAGGGCTGATGCCCGGGAAGGAAATGAAATTTCCTGAGCAGAGGGTCCACGGATGTGCAAGACTGCAGCAGGAGAGTGTGTAAGAACGGAGAAAGCTGTGCTTATGTGGAGATGCTGAGAGCACGGATGTGGGGCTGCAAGGGAAGAGAGAGACTGCCCCAGCAGAGCTGGCAGCACTAGGGGAGACAATATCAGACCTGCCAGACCTACGAGAGTAACAGAAGCCCAATGCGGGAGAAATGTTAGGAGGGCTGCCTCAGACTGTTAAGTTAGATGCTAGGTACAGAGAGTCTAATGATCAGCCTAAGACACTTTGTCTGTGCATCCCCCAGATGTGTGTAAAGCCCTTGTCTGAGCATCCCCCAGATGTGTGTGAAACCCCTGCCTGCATACCCCCCAGATGTGTGTAAAGCCCCTGTCTGCACTTACCAGATATGTGTAAAATCCTTGTCTGCATAACCCCCCAGATGTGTGTAAAACCCTGTTTGCCCACTCCCAGATGTGTGTAAAACTCTTATCTGCACACCCCCCAGATGTGTGTAAAGCTCTTGTCTGCACACCCCCTCCAGATGTGTGTAGAATCCGTATCTGCACAACTCCTCGATGTGTATATCCCAAGGATACTGTTTCAGGGATTTCAGGGAAACAAAAGAGAAGCAACAGAGAAGCAGAAGGTGAGCCTTGACATGGAAGTGCATACAGTTGAAGGAGATTGTTCACACGATGGATCGGCAGAGTCAAATGCTGAAAAGCATGAGGGCCAAGAAAGGCCTTTGGACTTTTGCCATCAGGAGGCACAGTAGTTGCAGTTGTTTTATTGGGCATGTAACATGTATTATAAAAGGTTACACAGTGACTAAAAATACGTGCAACTAACATCATGGGCAAGAAATTAATTTTTCTAACATAGGGTGGTCTTAAGATCATTAAAAGGCCACCAGGCAAAAGATAGGGACAGATGATTTACAAAGGCGGAAACACAAGAGGCTGAAAAATAAGAAGAGCACAACCATAAAAACAAATGCAAATTGAAAGCGTGCTTTTAGTGTTTCCCATCTGTATTTGGGTGCAGGCAGGGCTGACAACCTGGGACGTCTGGACACGGGCAACCTACCAGAGTCTCCCTCTCCCAGCAGACACCGACTGCCTGTAGCTTTCAACTTGTGAGCCCTCCCTCACCCACGGTGGAGGATTGACTGGTGTAGTCTTGTGCAGGCAACCTTGAGAGGTCATGGTGTAATACCCTCCCCCACCCCACCTCCACCCCCGTCTTGTCCATAAGGCTCTATTTCACAGCAGTCCTCCTGTCCTCTGACTCTTACGATCTTTCCGCCTCTTCTTCCACGATGTTCTCTGGACCTTGAGTGCAGGACTTGTGTTATAGATGTCCTGTTTTATTCTCTGTGCTTTGACTCCGTGTAGTCCTTTGTAATAGCCTCTGTCTGCTGCAAAAAAGGTGCTTCTTTAATGAGGGCTGAGAGCTGCAGTAATTGATGGATAAGTATAAGCATCTAGAAGATCGTCGGATGCTCTGTCAGTGTAGCAGAATGGAATCTAGGGTCTATGACCTCTCTGGCCACAGGTGTAGGAAACAGACGAGCATGCCCACATACATATCACATTATACAGGAAGAGGACATAAATCTGAGAGAGGGATGTGGGGTACAGGAGGATTGTGGAAGGGAGGAGAGGGTGAATACAATAAAATATGTGTGAAATTAAAATAATCTAAAAGTATACTTTTCACTCATCAGACTGGTAAAAAAAAAACAAAAAACAGTTGTTTTAAAAAAAAATCTACTGAAGGGCTGGTGAGATAGCTCAGCAGTTAAGCATACTGGCTGCTTTTCCAGAGGACCCGAGTTCAGTTCCCAGCACCCACATGGCAGCTCACAACTGTCTGTAACTCCAGTTCTAGGGGATCTGACGTCCTCACACCAATGCACTAAAATAAAAATTAAATAAATTATATAAACAAAAGCAATTTTGCCAGGCAGTGGTGTCACATGCCTTTAATCCCAGCACTCAGGAGGCAGAGGTAGGCAGATCTCTGTGAGTTCGAGGCCAGCCTGGTCTACAGAGTGACTTCCAGGACAGCCAGAGTTTCAACAGAGAAACCCTGTCTCGAAAAACTTAAAAATAAATGTATTGCATAATATGAGGAGAAACAAGGCCTTCTTATGTCTTGCTGTGGGTAGATGAGATGGTACGACTTCTGTGGTGAGCAATTTGATTTCAAAATGTAAAATGCAATTTTATTCTGTGGATTTTCTTCTGCAAAAGCACTCACAGGGGTGGGAAAGCATACATGTGTAAGGATGCTCAGGGTAGCATGTTTGTTAGAACAAAGGACTAGAAAGATCCTTAATGTCCAGAGAGCAGAACTGATGGTATGTCCTCACCGTGGGATCTTAGCAGCTATTCAGAAGGATGAGGCAGCTTTGGATATACTGACATAGGGCAACCTTTAAGATTTTTTTTTTTAAGTGGAAAAAGCCTCGAAGGATAGAAGATGTGTACAGATGCTTCCACTTGTATAAAGAGACCAATAAATATATTTAATGCACATGACCTATGGAAATTAAGGAGGGAGCTGGGTGTGGGGGCTGCCTCTGGGGAGACTGTGGTTCACTGGACATCTTTTGCAATGTTTTAAATTCTGAATCGCAAGCACGTATTAACTATTCAAGAAACGGGTGAATAAAATAATAAAGAACAGTGAGTGGGTGGGAGGAAGTGAAGGCTGAAAATGGAGCAATTCGTTTTGAGAACTTCAGCATAGAGGGGGAGAAGAAAACGTCCGGAGTTAGAGGGCAAAGGACCCACAGTTCAAAGTCATCCCTGGCTACCCAGTGAATTCAAGCTTGGCCTGGGCTATCTGAGACGCTGCTAAAATAAAATAAAAGAAAAAGAAAAAGAAAAAAGAAAAAAAATGGAAGGAGAGAATGAATCTACAGCAAGCGAGAAGGAGAACTTTGAGGAGAGAGAGGTTAGAGAGAGCAAATGGTGAACAGGTGCATTGGAGACATGTTGACATTGAGGAGAGAGTGAGGATTTGGGGTGGGGAATGCCGGACTTTGCTACAGTCATGTAACCCGAACTCGTACAGAGAACAGCTGTCTGGGTGAGAAGTGGGCACGGGGTGGGGGGTGGGGCTTTGCGAGTTGCCTTCTCTGAGCACATTCTGCTACCATGGCATGTTTCTGGCCACTTTAAGGCCAAGCATGTGTTTGTAGAATAGGATGCATGAATGACAGTAGAGAAAAAACAACATGGAAGCAAGACTGGGGGCTCATGGAGAGCTGAGTCAGACAACCACCTGCTCTATAGGCTGACCGTCTCTGCCGCCTGGCTAGTGCACCCGGCATAGGCTTGTTGCTAGATTCCCAACTCTGCCTTTAGCTTGGGTGCTGTGATCGGAATGGGGCCATGCCACTAGCAATGATGTGCGGCTCCTGATTGCAAGAAACTTAGCAAATATCAGAAAAGATGCTCACTGAGAAGGTTCACAAAAGGAGGCCAATGCATGCGTGCAAATCAGTGTGTCCTGATGCACAGCGGACTCTAAGATGGCGCACTGTCCAATCTGCACTGAATGAGGACAATGAACGGCAGCTAAGGAAGTAGCATCGGTGCAGTGGACAGAAAGAAGAGGATTTTCCAGGTTGGGATGGGGGTGCCGAACATCTAGAGTCTGTGCGGTCTGAGACTATGAGAATGCTGGAGAGTTTGACATTTGAAAGAAAACGTGTCTTGCAGAGAATGGAAAGAGGGAAGGACAGCCAGAGATGAGGTTGAAGACAGGGGAGCGACCTCAGCTGACAGGGTCTTCTACACCACTTTAAGACATCTGCTAGCGAGATGGCAGAGTGGTTAGGAGCCCTTCCTGTGCAAGCATGAGGCCTGGAGTTTGGATCCCAGGACCCACTGAAAAGTCGAGTGTGATCCCAAGCATGCCCAGCATCGAAGGAGGCAGAGACAGGGGATTAGTGGACTTGCTGGCTGTTAGCCCAGCTATTAAACATAGCTCCAGGTTCACCGAGAGAACCTTCCTCAAAGACAGGGTCTCATGTATCCCAGGCTGCCCTTGGACTTTCTATGTAGCTAGAGATAACCTTGAGCTTCTGATTCCACCCGCTCCCATCAAGTGTTGAGATTACACCACGCCCAGTCTATGTAGTGCTGGGCTGGATTGGACAGAGGGGCTTGTGCATACTAGGCAAGCACTCTATTAAGTGAGCTACCTGCCCATCCCACTTCTAGAATTTTCTGATGGTGACACTGACATCTACAACCTGTGGGGACTTTGAAGGCACTGATGTAGGGCATCAGTTCACAGGCAGTTAACTTCCGTGCTTTTTCCCAGAGGCCCCCTCCCTGTGCTGGTGCTCTGCCTGGTGTGTTCTATTGCTTTGTTTTCCCCACTACCTGCTGCCTGCCCAGGCCTTTTGGAGTCAGCACAGAGAGAACATTCTCACACTGGCAACATAAAAAAAAAATACTGTGTTGATGCTACATACACCCCAGAAAACAAAATACTATATACTCCAAATAGAAATACCAGGGATTTGTCTATTATCTTTCTTTTGGGATCATCAAAGCAGGGGTTCTTCCTTTAGTTCAGCCAACTCAGAATCTTCTTGAATTTACGTGGGACCACTTGGCGAGTTTGATTTTCAAGTTAACTTTAGCCTCCATCCCTCCAAGTTGCCTCCCTTTCTTCATCCGAATGTCAGAGTATACTAATGTGTGCAGGCTGCAGTGATGGGAGCCCAGGAATATGGCTGGGGCGAGTCTCTCCTGCACTCTCTCAGTGACTTTTGGCTTGTGGGCTTCATATCACACATTTTCTCTCAAGACCTGAATTCACAGCTGGGCCTGATGGCACAGACACGCAATCTCAGCTACTGGGAAGGCTGTGGAAAGGGCACTAGCTACAAGTTCAAGGTTCCTCTGGGCAGCTTAGCAAGGCCCTATCTCAGAATAAAGAGAGAGAGAGAGGGAGAGAGAGAGTCGGGGAGAGTAAAGCTTTGTGGTAAAGCACTTGTCTAACAGAGAGCTGGGGAAAATGCCAGCACTGCAGACATAACACACAAGCTCCTTCGAACCCTCTCTACGGGACTTTATGTGATCGTAGTCTCTGAGATAACACACAGGCTCCTTCTGCTGCTAATCTCTGTGCTTTAGTGATGTCAGCTGTTCTCAGGTGTAACTCACGGCCCCTCACACTTCTCTTGAGGTCCTACTGTGTGTTGTGGTTCCCAGTGCTACCGGTGCAAAGGTCAAATTTCAAAGTACATCCAAGGCTCAGGCCATTTCCCTGGTTGTCTGTTCACTTGTCTGAATAAACTGTCGTGTAAACTTCCGGGAGCTCGGTATTATGTCTTATTCACTGGACAGGTGCTTAGTAAATTAACCAATACAGACTAGACTAGGGCAGAGTCCAGGCTGTTGGAGGTGTGTGCCGAGCCATGGGATGGCAAACCTCACTGAAGGGTTTCATGCTTGCCACCACTGTGGAGTTTTGGGTGGCTTGTCGCCTCACTGTATGAAGTGGTCAGTGGCTATTATTTTTAGTACAAAATGCAGAGTTTGAAAGTAGGTTTAGTCTTACTTCCAGACAGAAGAGGAAACTTGGGGATATCTCAATGATTTATAGGGGCAATGGCATAGAAAATGAGGTATTAAAACAAGCCCTGAAATTCAGGACCTGGGTCAACAGATCACATGACTGCAGGACCTTGTGTTCTCTTGTGGATTTTTAATTCTTCTTAAGACACCAAGCTCCTAGCTTGCTAAGGCTGTTCTCAGACCTCTTTGCATCCTTCCCTTGTTTAATATGGTGTGCTGAGCACATTAGGACATTGGCAAATGTTTATTGAGTGGTTAAATAGGGACTAAGTCAGTTACCTCCTCTGTGTCGAGGGTGATTGCTCAGGGGAGTAGAGACTGAATATTCAGGAGCTCCTAGACACTCCCCACAACAGAACAGTCACCACCCGAGCCTGTTCGCTGGGATTTGCCCTGGGTTTCCCCAGAGAACAGCACATCCAATTAATAGTTTATTCAGAACCCTTCTAACTTGAATATTTCTTGCCTTGGAATCACTGGAGAACAGTGATCCAAGCTGACAATTTGCAAATCCCATCCGCCTGGACTTAGGATTTTCTCTAAGCATGTTCACCTGGCTGTCTTTTTTCTGTCAATTGTGGAAGACTCCTTCTAAGAATAGGGACAGTGCAACTAGATAGGAGAAGCCAACTGAATTCTCCTTGCTCAAAGTAATATAAATGGAAATGGCGAGGGAGGAATACGGGGAGCATTCTGAAGGGTCTTGAGGTCAGCCTCCTCTTTATCATTGCTGAATAGCTATTGAGTGTCAACCCGCAGCGGGCACCGTAAGTGGGTAGGATCCCTGTGCAGTGAGTTAATCCATATGCAAACACAATGACCCCAATTGCTTTGCAATAGAGAGCCACATGGCCTGCGCCCTTAAAATATATCATTTGGGCAGCTGCCAGGGGGCTGATTTATCCCAGCTGGCCAGAAACAGCCCTGAGATCATCAGCGCTTTTGTTAATTGGGAGAGAGGGGCAGAGGAATCAAGATATTCCTGGGCACTAAGCATTCATTAGCCACCTGGCCTCCCTAAATTATGATCCTGCCATGATTTTCCCAGTGCTTCGACTGAAATTTTAATATTTGGAATGTATTAATAACTCGGAACATGTCATTTGCTAAATAAGCAATGCCCTTCTGGACTCATTGGAGAAGGGAGCCCAGAGAATAGTTAAACAGCATGCATAGATATTGGCTACACAGTGAGGGGAGCCATGTGGGGGTGACCCTGGAAGTTCTATCCACAGAGCAAATACAAACAGATGCGATGTGTGAACAGACCTCTGGGTTAATGCCTCTGATTTCAATTCATTTGTTCTCTTCATATAGCATCTTAACAAGACCAGCCCCAGGAAGCATGGTGAAACGGATGATAACAAATGGTAATCCTAGAGCATGCACTGTGCCCAGCCACTGGGCCTGATAGATTAGACCGTGCACTCCCTCCCTGAGTGCCCCTGGGTCACCTTAGCATCCAATGAGGGTGCACGCTAGCAAGGGCTTACTCCGAGTACTTGGCTTTTGTCCACCAGTACCTAGAACATTTGCTAGTATACAGCAGCTACTCAGTAAAATACTTGACAAATGACTAATCGAGTCTCCATTCTAGATGAGGCGGCCAAGGTGTGATGAGGTTGGCAGCTTGCTCAGGTTGTATTGTTTTAGGAGCGATGGAACCAGGATTCACAAACTCATTTTCCAACCCTCAGGCCTCCTCTTGTCTTGGGACTCAGAGCTCCATCAGACTTTGACTCAAGTCTATCCCTGTTAGTGCTCTGTCCTCCCAGATTACCCCTTGTAATGTACAGAATGTGAAAGCTCTACCTTGGTGAAAGGGACACCTCTGGAAGGCAATTTAGATGTAGGCAAGGTCCCAAAGAGGAGTCCTCATGACAGGGTTCATAAGAAGAGGGAAACACCCCACAATTTCATCTGTCCCTTATGTAAAGGCAGAGTTAGCTGGTGGCTGCTTGTCAACCAGGTAGAGAGCTCTCACCAAGAGCCCTGGCACCTTGACACTGGACTTCTGGATCAACCAGTCTCTCTCTCTCTTTCTCTCTCTCTCTCTCTGTTTTGTTTGTGTTTGCTACAGCCATTCATACAGACTACTACAACAACCTGGACTCATTTGGTAGCACTTGCTTGCCTCATAGGATGCTCTCTTAGGGCTCTGCCTTTTGTTGTTGAGCATCAGCTTGGGATACACAGCTTGCTGATTCTTCTCTCAGCTCTCTCACCCCTCTAGCACCTGGGTAGACATCAGCCTTTACAAGGGAAGTCTCATACATGCCTCCACATGATGCTCTGAGCCAACTGGTAAGCCAATAGAAAACATTTGAGTCATCATCTACTGGGACAACAAATAGCAAGTGACTTGCCATGACCACTCAGTAAAGACTAGGATTCAGAACCCCCTCCTTGGTGGAATTTTTCTATATAATAGAATACATTTTCACTCAAGAGCAGGTTGCGTTGTATTAGAAGCTGATGGGGAGATGTCACCTTAAATGACTTTCTTGTGATGGCGTTTTGGCAGATAGGCACACAGAGATTTTGGAGTGTGCTTAACTCCAGGGCAGGGTTATTTTTCTGAAAATCCCCCAAGAGCTACCAAATAAGTATACTTGTCACATCTACACATTGGATGAGTTGGTCTTCCTCTGTGGCCATTCTAAGGATGTCACTGAACTTGTAACCCTCTGACCATCTCACATTTCCAGAATCCCATCCGGTTTCTCTGAGCTATTGATGTGCTCTCTTAACTACACCTTCAAGCTCTGCTCTGTCCAGTGTCTTCCTGATAAGAGATCCAGTAACAAAAAATGTCACATTTAAAAGCCTGTGTTTTAAAAGCCTGTGTCTGAAGAGCTATAAGAGGAATGTTTGGTAGAATGCTTGCCTAGCATATTTGATGGCCTGTGTTTGATCCCTAGTGTTGTGTAAAGAGATGGAAAGACAGCTCAGGGTTAATAGCATGTACTGTTCTTGCAGAGGACCTGAGTTTGGCTATCGACATCCATGTTGGGTGATTTGCAGCTGCTAGTAACTCCAGTTCCATGGGAGCTGATTCCTCTGGACTTCACAAGCACTGACGTTCCTGTGTATGAGTACTCACACAATTGAAAAAAACAAACAAATCTTGTGAGAAGATAAGTGAATGTGAGAGAATTTAAAGAGAGAAAGGTGAGGGGCTGGGGATGTAGACATTCTCTATGGTAGAGCATTTGCCTAGCATGTTCAAGGCAATGGGTTTGAGCCCCCAACATTATAATACAAACAAACAAACAAACAGAAAAACTCAACAAAACAGCAAGAACAATGCCCCCCAAACCAACCAACCAACTAGCGTCCCCTACCACACTCACTACACACAGACACACACACATACACACACACACACACACACACACACGCACAGACACACACACACAGATGACAACTTTAGTGAAGTCTTGACAGTTGGTTTATTCTCCACCTCCTCCAAAACTAGGCCATGTGATTCTTAAGCAGGCAAATGCTCTACCACTCAGCTGGGTTCCAAGACCTAAAAGCTTCTCTTTCTCTTTCTTTTAGAATGTCAGCTCAGAGAGAGCAGGCTATTCATGGACTTATGACACACACTTGTTAGACACCAAATATTAAATGACACATGAAAGAATAGCCACACATAACACCTGTCATGCTAAGATCTTAGATCTTCTGTGTGGCACACCATTGAAGACAAATTCCATTTAAATGTATCTTTAAAGGGTTTACCAATCCTTGATGTCAAAGTCCAAAAGGAGAGGAAAATCAATAAAAATAAAGATGATCATCGTGGAGTCATTTATAATGAAGAAAAACACCAGAAACAGCTTAAGAGAGAGTGGTTAAGCAAATCATGTCATGTTATTTTGATGGACTATCATACAGTCACTAAAAATTATAATTATGCAGTCTGTGTGGAACATCAGATGCTTATGATATAATGTTATTGCAAAGTGGGAGAGCAAATTGAATGTACATTTGATTACAACTCTAAAAATCATGTTTACATGTGGGCAAGGCCTGGCAGGAAGCAAGAAGAATGCAAACAGATGATTAGTTTGGCTGGTGTGCTTATGAGGGATTCCTCTTTGAGTGTGCATTATACTTATTGGGTTGTTTGTGCAGTTTTAAAAGGGCTATTCAGCCCTTTGGGGAACCACTTTCAAGACTTTGAGCCCCAGGCAGGCATGCAAAAGGCAACCAGGATGGCAGATATGGAGTGCAGCTCACTCCGGGTCTCCTGGGCACCAGGCTCTGCGGGTGGGAATTCTCTGATCTGAGAGAGGCTGTTTTGCATGTTTGTTCCCAAACAGAATGTTGCTACAGAAACTCAATCATGGGTGAATATTCATGCTTACATGTGCTCCTATTCATAGCCATTTACCACATATTTTTCTCTTCATTTACGAATAACTGTGGCACAGGCTGAGAAAGTATTTGGGTGGATGTTGTAGAAAGAATTGCTTATCGAGGTAGAAGCTTGAACTAGGTTCCTGCTAGGTCTAACTCATGACCCACATACCTTTGCACAGCACGCTGAGGCTCTCTGTAGTTGCAGCCCTTTCCCTGCTCCTGGCAGATGTGACACATCCTCTAAGGACCATCACACTGGGATGGATGAGCCAGGCTCTGGAGTCAGGACGTCCTGGCTTGAATCCCAGTTCTCCCACTGACGAGCTTTGTGACTGTGGATGAGTAACTTTTCATCCCTCTGAAGACTGGTTTAATCATCTGCTAAGTTGGGTCATCAAAACCCATCCCTGTAGGTTGAAGAGAACGTGGATATGAACGAATGCATCAAGATGCCTGGGCAGAAAGGCAGGCTTGGAGTAGGTACCAATTAAATAGGAACTCCCCCCCCCCCCCCGCCCACCGCCAGTTCACAAAGCAGGCTGGTGGACTTCCACACATGGACTCATAGAAACAGTGACTTTGAAGCAGGGGCTGGAGGAGCAGAGCAAGCACACCAGAGACAGAAATGCTGTCTCCAACATATGCTGCAGCATAACGGAGAGGCTGGGACTTACTGCCAGTTTGCAGATGGTAAAAATACTACCCTTCCCAGGGGCAGCTGTACCCAAAACAAATGTGAACAATCAAGAGGCTTCTCACTTTTTATTTAATTGCCAAAAACCCCAAAAACCAAAATACAAAAAACCCAAAACAAAACAAACAAAAAAACCAGAATCAAATATATAACCTGAAAATTACCACATCTACCTGCTCTACCTTCTCCACCTCCATTAGAGGCCAGGCTGCACTGATAAGGTTCTCAGAACAGCCCGTAGTTCAGAGAAACTTCCCCCCAAAAAGGTGACTTCTCAGATTGAGGCTAACTCCATATGCCAGAGGAATTCTTTCCCCTTTTAAATCTCTCACAGTTCTCGGGGGACCAAGATTTCCACTGATTCAGAATTAATTCAAACACTAGTTACATAAGAAGCAGATAAAATAAAACAGGAAACCAGTTTTGCGGTTACATAAGAATTAGATTAAATGAAAACGGGAAAATTTTTGACTTTGCTAACCTGATGTAAAGTTTTGTTTTCTCTTAATTTACTTAATCTACTTGGCTTAGGAAAGTAAAAATGTTGACAGGAAAAAAAAAAAAAGCAGTGTTTATTATTTTTCACAAAATTTAAAAAGCTATGAGCAATTTGAGTTTTCAAAAGCACACCCTGGGTACACCAGAACCTTGTAATAATTCAGGAATGTAAAAGTCGAGGAACGAGCACAGTGCATGGAAAGATTCAATACAGTAGATGGTGTTTCCAGAGTCAACAGAAAACCCCAGGGGTACTTATGGCATCTGAAGATTGGTTTTAAGAAACCTACTGGGCCAAGTGTTGTGCTGAAGCCAGTCTGTGAAAAGGATTGGACAGAGGCACTATTCATAGCGAGAGAGGAGATTTGTGCAGAAACTACTTACAGATTTTCTGACAACTTTGTCTTTCAATTCAGATGAATGAGGCACTATTGTTTGGCCATGAGGAACCTTAATAAAAAAAAGTTGTCACTAAAGCCGTTTCTCATTGGGTGCAAGTATCTGGAAATGACAGTCTTTAAATTCTGCTTGAAAAATGAAATTATACTAGACATCAAAATCAATGTCAAAATAAAGTTAACTTTGAATTTAAAAAAAGTGACAGCTAATAGATGCACTCATATCTCCCTTGCACACTGGGTTCTTACTTCGGGGACTCTGAGGGGATTGCTCTGGGTGTGTGGGGTGGTGGGGCAAGTTTGAAGATGTCTGCCCAACAGTCGTATTGTTAGGTCCTGTCTTCCAGAGTTTTCGGTTTAATCCATTGACCTGGTGGATGATTGAGTGATGGCACACTGATGTCCACGTACGTCTTCAAAGGCTGTGGTCTTCCTTGGTTGGGTCTCAGATCTCAAATATTATGCTACGCAGGGGCATATGAAGACTTCTGTACTTCTTAAGGTGACTTCTCTTTGCAGAACAGCTTCAGTTGACTTGTGTAGACTAGTAGACTCGGTACACACTGAGCTGGAAGATCAACACAGAGCCTTGGAATGCCATGGCTCTCAAAATAACTGGTTCATCAGACCCCACGCAAGAAGGAAGATTTATTTCTCCATCTTCTTCAAGGAATTGGGGGTCTAACAGAAAGTAAAATGGATTTGCATTCCAGTAAACCCGGGTTTGAGCTCTTGTGGGAAAAGGGTGAATTTGGAAACTAGAATGTGGGTATTATATGAGCCAATCAAAGCAATCATGGGGCCTTGAAAAGGAAAATTCTCATCTTCAGAGCTTCAGTTAGCTGGTCCCACAGGTAACATTGTTTCTTCAGAAATCAGGAAATATTCACAAATGCTTTGTATCTTATATAGTGCTATGTTTGTTAGTTGGCTTGTTGTCATTGTGACAAAATACTCCAGATGACCAACCTATGAAGAAGAGTGGTTTATTTTGGCTCATGGTTCCAAGGTTTCATTCCATGGCTGTTTGGCCCCATTGCTTTGGGCCTGTGGTTCACAGTACATCATCTCAGGAGCGCACGGCAGAGCAGGCCTATTCACTTCACAGTGGCTGAGAAGCAAAGAGACAGAAGGCTTGGGCCTCAATCTCCCTTCAAGGGCACACACCCAAAGACCTAGCATCCTTCCACTAGGGCCACTACCCAAGGTTCCGGCACCTCCAGCAGTGCCACTGGCTGGTGACTGAGCTGGTGGCTCAGTGACAGAGGGGCCTTTGGCGCTCTAGCTCCAAACTACAGCCTGCAGGACACTAATTTAGCCATTGTTCTTATTTATGATGATGTGACCTCCAGCAAATATCTTAGCTTTCCAGATCTCCTAGTTTTCTTTCTTTCTTTCTTTTTTTTTCGAGACAGGGTTTCTCTGTTGTAATTCTAGGTGTCCTGGAACTCACTCCGTAGACCAGGCTGGCTTAGAACTCACAGAGATCTGCCTGCCTCTGCCTCCCAAGTGCTGGGATTAAAAGTGTGCCCCACCTTTAAAACCACCCAGTGAGTTTTCCTTTCTATAAAACAAAGATATAAGTGTCATAAAAGTGACTTTTTATTATGTTTTTTCACTGTAATTGTGTGTGTGTGTGTGTGTGTGTGTGTGTGTGTATCCTGTGCATGTGCCAAGGTGCACATATGGAGGTCAGAGGACAACTATCAGGACACAGTTCCCTTCTTTTACCATGTGAGACCTGGGGATTGAACTCAGGTCATCAGGCTTGGTGACAAGAGCCTTTACCCACTGAGCCACTCTTCAGTCCATAAAGGTGTCCTACATTCCTAAAAGAAGTTGTGTGGGAGAACAGGTTTAGCTGCATAGTTCTTTATTACTTTATCAACTTTTCACACTAATTTAAAACTATTAACTGTAATAGCTTGTGCGTTACCTACTCTGCAATGATTTAGTGGTGTCTGTAGTCTGTTGAATGCTATATCATCATTTAATTTGATCTAGGGATGATTTCCAAGATTTTGATAATCCTTTAAACAGCCAAGGGCATAATTAAAATATGGAGGCTTAAAAAAAAATCAATGTTCTCATGTCACTGAAAAGCCCTTTTCAGTGACCTTGCAGGACAACTCTTCCTGAAAGAGATCCGATAAACAGCAGTGGCTATGCCTCTCTTGCCTTCCTATCTCTCTAATGGCGTGTAAGTGGTAAAGGTCTGACACGTGCTGTCTAGAGCAGTCCTAGTTCCCTCACTGGCCCTTTCAGGAGCTACACATCCAGAAGAGACAGTGTCTGAGTTTCTCTTCTCATTGTGATTAAAATGATCTGAGAAAAGTAGTTTAAGGGACACAGGCTTGTGTCGGCTCACAGTTCCCTGATACCGTTTACTGTGGAGGGGCAGTCAGAGCAGCAGGAGCTTGAAGCAGCCGCCCCAACGCCATCCACAATCAGGAAGAAGAAAGCAGTGAATGCTTGTGCTCAGACTTTTCCTTTTCATACGCTCTATAACACAAACCCAGGGAATGGTATGACCGACTCTTAGTATACACCTTCCCCCTTCAATTAACCTGGTCAGCCTAATGCCTCACAGGCACGCCCAGAGGCTAGACAATTCCTCACAGGTGTTCCTATAAGCTTGTCACCTAGGTGAGTCCAGACCTTGTCAATCAACACTAACCATCACAGCTGGCCTTTGCTAGAAAATAAACATTAGTCGAGATCTTTGCAAAGCTGGAAGGGAGCCTCAGACATGCTTTGGAAACAGAGACACGATAGGCAGATGGACCTTACCCATCTGCACCAGTAGCATCCTTGAAGACAGGCCTTTGCTTGCTGTGCTGAGGCTCCAGAGCTTTAGACTCACTTTATGAGTTTTGATAGCATTGTAACACAGTGCTCTCAGAAGCCATCTTGCCATGTACATGTCTATCACTGCTTTTATTTGGAGAGGGTTGGCTGGGCCCAGCTTTCTTTAGGGAGCAGCCCAAAGACACACTGTTGACTTTATCTTCACATTTTCAAATGTAATTATCCCTGGCTCCTGTCTCAGGATCCACCCGCACTGCCAGCTGGTCTTCAGAGTTCACAGGGGAGGAGAGCTCTCCCACTCTCCTGCTCCCCCAAAGCCCTTCCCAGCAGGTCCCTACCCCATCAGCTGGGACTTCTTTTCCAGGCTGTTTTGACTTGGAGAGGATGCCTGGCGGGTTGATGGGCCATAGGAGCTGGTACGTCAGTCACATGAAGAGGCTGATCTTTCACATTTCTGTGTGGAGTGCCTGAGTGAAAAGCAGAAAATGATCAAGTTAAAATTAGGACTGTGACATGGCCAAAAGATTAAGTCTTTCTGAAGAGAAAAAAAAAAAAAAAGAAAAAAAAAAGTAAAGTGATACAAGACACCAAATGATACCCATTAGCAGCTACCTAAGAAGTAGGAGTAAGGAAACTGCACGGCTGAAGATCTGTGTGCCCGTGTGTGTGCACGTATGGGTATGTACACATTTATTCAACTTGTGTTAACAGACAAGGGATAGAGCAGCATAATGGGCAGATTGTGGAGGCACATGCATATTCCTAGCACCTAGGAAGCTGAGACAAAAGGAACATGAGTTCAAAGCTAGCCTGGACAATGTAATGAGAACTGTCTCAAATAACAAAACAACACCAACTAAACAACCTCCAACTGAGCAAGATGCCCTAAGGAAAGAAGGCCAAAGGGAAGAAGGTGGCCCCGGCCCCCGCAGTCGTGAAACAGGAGGCCAAAAAAGTAGTGAATCATCTGTTTGAGAAAAGGCCTAAGAACTTTGACACTGGGCAGGACATCCGGCCTCAAAGAGATCTCACACGCTCTATCAAATGGCCCTGCTGTATCAGGCTGCAGTGGAAAAGGGCCTTTCTCTATAAGCGGCTCAATGTACCTCCTGCCATTAACTAATTCACCCAGGCCCTGGACCAGCAAACAGCTACCCAGCTGCTTAAGCTCGTCCACAAGTACAGACAAGAGAAAAGCAGGAGAAGAAGCAAAGGCTGCTGGCCCATGCTGAGAGAAAACTGCTGGCGAGGAGGATGTCCCAACTAAGAGACCTCCTGTCCTTAGAGCAGGGGTCAATACAGTTACCACCTTGGTGGAGAACCAGAGGCTCAGTTGGTGGTAATTGCCCAGACACAGACCCCACTGAGCTATGGTCTTCCTGTCTGCCCTGTGTCATAAGATGGGGGTCTCCTACTACATCATCAACGGAAAGGCCAGGCTGGGACGGCTGGTCCACAGAAAGACATACACTACTGTTGCTTTCGCACAGGTTAACTCGGAAGACAAGGGTGCTCTGGCTAAGCTGGTGGAAGCTATTAGGACCAATTACAATGACAGAGTTGATGAGATCTGTTGCTACTGGGAGCAATGTCCTGGGTCCTACGTCTGTTGCCGAGCTGGAAAAGGCAAAGGTCAAAGAACTTGCCACTAAATTGGGTTAAATGTACACTGCTAAGTTTTCTGTACATAAATAAAATCACAAAAAGGGAAACACAGGCTCTCTGCTGTAAGAATTTTTCTATTGTTAGCTTGGGGGAGGGGTCAATTTCTTTCTTTCCCCATGCTTTTGATTTGGGGGATAGTTTTTGAATGTCCATTCATTTTTTAGTCTGCATAGAGAACGATCCATTTAAAATATTCTAATTTCTGTGCGCATTTAAAGTATTTTCTACTTGATGCTTCTTGTTCTGAAATGGTTCTTAAAAGTAGTATTTTCTTTTATTTCATTGATGTTATATCTGTATCTGTAAGGTTACTAATTGTAGTTTCCATGGAGGTTTTCTTCTCTGCATTATTTTTACTTCTTCTGAGTTTCTTATTGCCTCTGGGCTTTGCTTCTTGGGGAAGTTAGACTTTCATGGTGGAGAAGCAGGTACCTGGGTGCTGCTTTGACTAAAGAGCACTGACTCCTCACTTGTGCCCACAAGGTCACCATACGCTTCTTCTTCCTCTCCTTTCTCTCCTTCCTCCTCCTCCTCTTCCTCTTCCTCTTCTCCTCCTCTGCCTCCTCTCTTCCTCCTCCTCCTCCTCCTCCTCTTTTTTCTTCTCTTCCTCCTTCTCCTAAACACAAAATGATCTTGGATTTTAGGACAGGCAAAGCTTTGAAGGACAGCATCCCGTGAGCTCTACCAGGTTAGTCATCTATGAGGAAGAGGCTGAAGCCAGCAGCAGAAGCAATGATCACCCGAGAGCCCTTGGCAACAAGGACTTTTTCAGACCCTCTTGTGGGAGCCGAGATAATGATGGGCAGAACTAGACCTTGACCAGCACTGATTGGGTATGCATATGTCTTGTCCTTTGCCCTTATCCTTCCTCTATTTATACCTAATGTTGTGTCTGAAGATGAATTTGGACTTGTATATAGTTGTAGTTCTTGAGAAAAAAGATGGCAACTCCAATGAGCTGGTCATTGAGATGGCTCAGTGGATAAAGGCGCCCAATGCCAACCAAGCCCAAAGACCCAAGTTCGATCCCCAAGAGCCACATGGTAGAAGGAGAGAATTGGCTTCCACAGTTTTACTCTGACCTTCGCAACATGGCACATGCACAGCCCCATACACGCACAGCCACATTCTTTTTTAATTAAAGAAATTTTGCTAATGAAGCTATCTTAAGCTTCAAACTTAAGCTAAAGAGGAGAATGGATGGCTCTCCCTAGAGAGAACCCCCTGCCAGAAGAGACGAAGGCTTATTTTCAGTTGAAGGAAGAGTTCTGGGTGACGGGGAAAAGAAACGCATTGCAGCCCACGTCCCTGGCCCTCAGCTAGTCCGTGGCTGAGTGGGAACATGCTTTCTCTGTAGCCACTGGGAGTCAATGGTCCTTGTTTCATCTTGGATGGTTTTTCTATGTTACATGTCATCTCTTCTATACTTTTTGCTCTGGGGTATTTTTCACTTAATTCTTTTGCTGTCATTTTGGTGGGTTTTAGAAGGACATAGAGATGAAAAGCTGTTTTTATTTAATCTGAAACCCACCCACAGACTCCTAACTGAACCAGATATCCAGAGTCCATCCCTGAAGATTCTTACTCAGGGTCCTGGGGTGGGAATCTGTCCATGTCGACATCTTAAAAGTTTCTCAGGAAGCTGGCAGGTAAGCACACCACAAGCCAGAGGAGTGTGGCTTTGAATGCTCTCACAAACAGGTGAGCCAGAAGCTCAGCAGGGGAAACAGCAGGATGTGAAGAGCATTTATTGGGTGTGTTCGGTGTCACTGGTGCTGTGCTATCTGCTGTGGATAATCAAACAGCATCAGCTGTGTAAATAAGCAGGGGGAAGCATCATCTGGGCCTCCCAGAGCTCACTAACTCTTCCCTGTGCGTGTAGGCTTTGTTCTTTATGGGGGCTGGGACCATTTCCATTGTTGGATTCAGCTTTACTTCTTCACAGATTCACATCTGGAGAGGAAGGGTCTTTCCCTTCCACTCTGCGGAGTCTCCATTCAGGTATGAGCAGGGCTGGGCAGACCCTGACCTCCTCCAGCTATCCAGGTTTTTAATCCCTCGGCCACTGGTGATATAGGCGAGGCAGGATTTTAAAAGACAATAAGAGCCTCACATCTTAAAGAGAAACAGGAGGAAGGATAGGTCTTTTAAGGGAGAATCTCAGGAGAGGAGAGAAAAAGGCTTGTTTTCAGATGAGAACAAGGAAGGGGAAAGGAGCTGGATAACAGGAAAAATGAGTCCCTTACAGCCCGTGTTCTTGTCTCTTCAATGCCCTACCCCCACAACCCTTCTAAGACATTTTAAAACATGTCCCACCTCATTGAACTTAAATGTAGCATGCAAAGCCACATTTATCTTAGCATCAATATTTTTATACATTTATTCACATGTTTATGTGTGTGCTCGCTCCAGCACACATGTGGGGGCCAGAAGACAACTCCTTAGAGTCATTTCTCTCTTTCCACTGAGTAGGCTGCAGGGAAACTCAGGTAATCAGACCCAGGACCAGCATCCGTTGTTGTCCTGACGTTCCCCTCCCCTCCATGCCCCGTCATCGGGCAAATCTCACATTTCAGGACATTGAAATGTTCTGAAACCATGTTTGTTACTGAGAGCTCGCTCGGGTCTCCCTTTGGCTCCTTGGTCCTCTTAATCTCCATGGAAAGAATTCAGAAGAAACGTAGAGGATAGTGTAAAAGACACATGGAGTTTATTACAAGGTAAAGCATCCCAAAGGGACTGTTGTGCCAACCCGCATTTTTTACGTAGGTTTTCTACATAAAAATTTCTAAATTCTTTAGACCAGACAGACAGGTCTTTCTGAGAGGGTGCTGGCCAAGCGATTGACAGGCCTATTCTGGTGGGCTTGTGCATGAGAGCGCAATGGTATACCCTTGTTCTTCACCAGGAAGCCTCAGCTAGAGAGTGACCCTATGGCCTTCCAGGCAGGATTGATTGTCCTACCAAGGCCTGAGCTAGGACTCAGATCTTACTCTCGTAACATGGAACAGAGCAGATTAAAAATAATTAAAGAAAGAGAGAATAAAAATGAATTTATAAAAGTAGCAATGCTTTACTAGGGGGAAAATAGCCTTTCTTTGATAAGCCTTAGCCAAGCTTTGCTACTTCCACTTCTTCCCTCCCTTTTGTCCTCTCTGAAACCATCCTTGCACATGGGCTTTTCAATTTTAAGGAGAGACAGCCACAACACCTTACCATCACTCTGGTTTTCTCTAGTTGCAAGTTAGCGTGTTAACAGGGACGCAGTAGGTGAGGCCTGGAAGATGATTTTGAAGGAAAGGATAGATCAAATCACCACCTCACAGATCTGCCAGCCAATGACTATGTCAAGGAACTCTGCCAAGTGCGGGAATCTTCCATCCACCACCTCATGAAGCCCCTGAGACCATTCCCCTTTTAGAAAAATGGGTTATGTCTGTTTTTGGGATGGATAGGCTTTACCCCATCTTCTCAACACCAAACTCGAATAAAATGAACCTCTTTCTCCAATCTGTCTCTGAGTTTGTCTTGGGAGAGGAGATGAGTAGGCTCTAGGATGCCCTGGACTAGTTACAGTGGAGTCTAGAAGCTTCAGTTCTTGGCTTTATAAGCTGCTGTTTATGTCGGAGGGATCCATCTTCAATGAACTATCAAGTTTGCTGGTATCTGTCAGGCTACCTGATATGGCTCAGCTATGCACCGTTGTATATCTTGGGCAATATCCATTTCTTTTCATTGGTTGCAGAATGATTCTGAAACTTATAAGTACTATGATACATTAAATCATTCTCAACTTATTTAAGTCCCAAAAGCTCTAATATCAGTGTGCTGAGTCCTTAGACACAGTAGTAATAATTTAGCAAACTGTTATCCTGGTTTTTAGCAAAGACTGAAGTCAGAATGATGGCTCCAGATTTCTTCTTGCTAGTTATCTTTTGCCACTTGGTAATGCACTCCACATAGTGGCTGAAAAATACAATCAATTGTTTGCTTATGACTCTAGAGGGTTGGTTGACTGGGCTCAGAAAGGCAGTTCTCAGTCAAGGTCCCAGATGAAAGCTAGGGTTGGTTGGGGTCCTTTGAAAGGTTTCTTCATCTCACAAAAGGTGTGTAGGCTGAAAATATCCAGAGAGCCAGGCAAGGTTCTCTGGGCAACTCTCTTCACATGGTTCTCTACATCAAGCAGACAGGTATCTGACTTTCTTTCTTTAGGAATAAAGACCACAGAGTAACATCTCCTGTGGTGTTTTCTTTCCAAACTTCAGGAATCATGCAGTGTCATTTCTACCATTTTTATTTATCCAGGCAGGTGCCAAGAACAGAGGGTCTACCTTTTACTGGCAGGAGTGTCAAAAGATTGCAGATGTGCTAAAACTGCTCTATCAACCATAGTCCTGTCCAAATAACAGCAGATTTTTCAGGAGAAACTTTAAAAGCCAGAAGGACTTGGAATGTTGTTTTTCAAGTTCTGCTTAATACAATCAGTTCCAAATTTTAGGCTCTGTCACTTTAAGCAACCCACTTCTGGTTTATACAGGATTCTTTTCCTTACAAGTCACAGAACCACAATTCAAATTAGTAGGTAACCAAGTCACAGGGTAATCAAAGCCAGGGATTTCAACATCCTCACCCCTGTTCCTTTAGAAGAGTCTAGGTACTTAGGATATATACCCATCTTAGAATCAATGATGATGCTTATGAGGGATGTACCTTGCTTAGGATAACTTGGGATGGGTGATCACCACATTCTCAGTCACTATCATCAGTGTCACATGATAAAGTAGCAAGTCTCACTGGACAGTATGGCCGAGCTTGAGTGTAGTTCCCTGAAGGAAGAGGGAAGTTTTGCTAGAATTAATAGGGATAAATGGGTTGGCTGAACTCTGAAATCCCATTGAAGATTTACATATGTCATCTTATGTTACCCTAGCAACATTCTGCCATAATGTAGGTCCTACTGTAAACAGATGAAAAGAATGGACGCTTAGAGATACTCAATGTGTTGTCCAAGGTCATGTGGAATTGAGCCCAAGTCAATCTGGATGCAAAAATGTGCTGTTAACGTTCTCCCCTCAGTCTGTAGCCCACACTCCTCAGTGAATGTAAGCTTTTCTCATATATACGTCATCACCAAATTTAAACCACACAACATGGAAATACAAAAGGAAGGAAATGAATACCATCCTCCAGTGACGATTGCCTGTGATGTTTTCACTGAAGTTCTGCCGCCAGCTAGTGTGACCACTATTACTGCCAGGCTTCCTGGCATCATTTCTCTCAGGCATGCTCACCAGATCTTTCCAAATGTTGCTCCCACCTTTGGATCAGATGTGACTAGTCTTCCTAGTCAACCTGAGTGGATTTAGAATTACTATGCAAACACACCTCTGGTTGTGTCTGCCACGGCATTTTTGAAAAAAACCTTTAGCTGAGGAAGGAGGACCCACCTGAATTTGGGCAGCACTATTCCATGGACTGGGGATTCTGGGAAAGTGAGCTGAGCACCAGCTCTCATCTCTCTCTGCTGCCTCGTTTACTTCTCTAACTGGTGGTGGGACCTGGAAGAATGGAGCCTAAAAAGGAGGTGAGCTAAAGTCTCACCTAATAGCAACTTTATTCAGAGCATCAGACAATTTATATTCTGAGGGTTAAGAAGAATCACATGAGCAAAAGTGTCCAATCACAAGGACAGGCCTCACATGACAAAAGCATAAAGACATATAAACAAGTAACAACAGCCAGTCGTAATGAATAATCTCAAGCAAACTCACTCTTGTCCACTATACCTGGGAGGATGCGTACAAAAGCGCATCCCAAGAACAGTTCTGTGGTTTTGAAGAATCAAGACTCCTTGGAGTTTTCTCACAAGCACTCACATTTCCCCTCACACGACTCCATTCTTGGAGCATGGGTGTGGTGTGGCTGGCTGCTTCATGTTCCCGCAGTCATGATTTCCTTGCCATGATGTCCTGCACCCTCAAACTGTGAGCCCGCAAACCCCAATTCTTTAGGTTAGTTTTTCAAGTGTTTTGTCATAGCAATGAGGAAAGTAAATAGTACATGAGGGCTGTGTGTGTGTGTGTGTGTGTGTGTGTGTGTGTGTGTGAGATGAAAGTGGTTTACTAGATTGGAACTGGAGACTGGCTCGTGCTATAATAACCTTGATTATTCTACATGGTGAAAGCCAGATAACCCAGTAGCTGCTCAGTCCAAGGAGCATGCAGCTTCAGTCTGAAGCTGGAAGCTAGGGACCTCTCTGGCAGTTAGCTGGTATGAGTCCATGGTGAGAGGCTAGGATGAAGAATGATGCTAGGGTTGGTGCCCACACACAGTGGCGGTGGCAGAAGGCACTCAGTAAGAGACAGTCTCGCACTCGCTGCCTGGTTCCTTCCCCTCCCACTTTTTCTTCTACCCTCGTCTCCAGCTTATTGGACACTACAGTTCACAATCTGGGTGAGTCTTTCTACCTCAGTCGCTGTCCCCACATACCAACTGTCTCTGGTACCTCTCTACCCCGAGACATACCCAGAAATATATTTTACTAATTTCCTACCTAGGTGGTTCTCAGCCCGATTAAACCAGTAATCAGAACTAACCGTGATAGGAGGCACATGGTTTCCATGGAAGGCACATCACCTTTTGATAATGTCACATTCTCATCTGAAGAAGACTAAGAGGTTGCATTTCTTCCACCACATACAGTGTTAAGGCCACTTTGAAGGTTCCCGAGTTTCTTCCATGCAGCTTTTCTGTGAGTCCAAGATTGACATGGCCATAACCAAAGGGAGAGGAAGGCTTTTCACTTGAATATATCCCTAGCATATCATGAATACACTCCCTCCCCCAACTCTCCCAAGGGGCTTCAAGGACTCCTACTGGAGTGTAGTAAAGCAGAATTCGGATTACTGTCATTTTTCCATCTCACAGCTTCACACATACATAATGACAGCCCACAAAAAGTCAGAGGAGGGGCAACTAGATGTTTCTCCCTGTGGACCTTTGTGGACATCAATATTTGAGGAAAACCTTCTGTATACACAAGAGAGAAGCAGGAGGACCCGAGGCAAGTGCTGCTTCCAAGCTGGGGCCCAAAGGTTGGGGAGCAAACCCTGTTTTTAAACAGCTGAAGTGCCAAGGAGTAAAAATTACAACACTTTGACAGCATCATTTTAATAAGTTTTGTTTTATTTCTGGCACCGAGATTCATCAAATCATGGCTTGGAGCGATAGCGGGACGATAAGGAGGTGAACAAGTGTTGGAACAGAAGCTGTTGCTGTGGAAGGAGTCGGGAATGTTATTTGGCTGTGTGAGTTGTTCATGCTGCAAATATTCTCAAATGCTTTATTGACTTAAACAAAAAAAATATTATTTAGTGCATTCGGTTCTTCGGTCTGCCCTTGAGAGAACACTGCTATCGCTTCCTCTGGTGATGGAGTTGGGGCAGGGCTGGCCTTGCATCTCAGCCATGTGCGCCTCCCCTTTACCCCTTCTCTGGTCTGCGGAAATAGGGTCCCCTTCTGCTCGTTCTCAGGTTGCAGCTCAGCTTTCTCTGCAGTGCTTCCGAAGATGTGTAGGGCGATGATGCCCACGCAGGGGTGGCAGCTGCTGTGATGTCCAGGCAGTGCTCAGACATTCCAGGATGTCAGACATCCTGGAACTCACTCAATGACTGGATCGTTTGTTTTCTGTGCCTCTTCTCACAGGGGTTCTCAACTAATGCTGCGACCCTTTAATACAGTCCCTCGTGTGGTGGTGACCCCCAACTATAGAATCATTTTCATTGCTGCTTCATAACTGTAATTTTGCTACCGTTATGAATAGTGAGGTGAAGACATGATCTATGGATGGTCGTAGGCAACTCCTGTGAAAGGGTCTTTCAACCTCCCAAAGGGGTCCTGACCCACAGGTTGAGGACCACTGCTCTACTACCTGCTAGGCTTTGTTCTCAGGGACAAGGATGCAGGGGAGAAGAGGAAGTTTCTGTTTTCTGTCCTCTATAGATTATTTTGTGTCTCTACGCTGAGCCTTAGAAAGCTCTGGAACAGGTTTGCCTCAGCTGTAGTATGGGGCTGCTGGGCCCTGAGGCAACTCAGGGACACAGTGACACCTGCCCAGGTGTTGCTCTAAGGATTAGAGTTCAGGGAGCCTGACCCTGTTCCGGGTGTGTGCTGAGGAGGTGACTGGTCCCTACCAAGGGATGTTTCCTCACTCTGGAGGCTGGAGAGATGACTTGCTGCTTTTCCGGAGGACCTACCGGAGTTCAGCTCCCAGCACCCACGTCCGGTGCCTCACAATCATCTGTAACTCCAGTTCCAGGAACTCCGACACCTCTGGCCTCCGACGGCACCTGTAACCACTTGCGCATGTCCGCACACAGGGACACGCGACTGCATGTAATTAAATATGATGAAAATAAGTTAAAAAAGATCTTCCCTCACTTCTGTTGAGTGTGGGATATCTGGCAGTCTGCTTTAAAGGCGGGATGGAATCTGACTTATTCATTAGCATTAATGACAGATGGTCTGCTGATCTCTACTGCCCTAAGTAAAACTAAATAGGAATGATGCACATGTTTGCAAAGGATTTCTTACTCGGGGCTGTCAAATCATGTCAGTTTTCTGCACTGGCAGTTTCTCTCCCATCCATCAATGTCTCCCTTCCCACCTCGGCTGGCCTATTTCAATCCCTCGTTATCTTCTTCCCAGGATTATTTTGTCTGGTTTCTTATTCTTCTTGCCCCTATTTTCTCTGCCTCGGAAACCATCCCACATAATGCCGCTGGATTAATCTCTTTAAAGTATAGCTCAGATCGAGCCATTCTTTGGCTCAGATAGATTTTTATGACTTTTCCCATGGCCTATTAAATTAAGAGAACACTCGTTCAGCCCAGCACAATGCAAGCGTCCCAGCTGCATCTTCCCATAGCTTACATTCACGCCAGTGACAGTTCAGCAAGACAGAGTGTTGCTCCTCTTGGACTTGTTCCTCCTAGCTCTCTGGCTGGAATGTTCCTTCTGATCTTCACCTCCTGGAACTCTCCTAGCCTTTAGGTTCCCCCACAAATGCCTCCTCAGGGCCTGGGGAGGTGGCTGGCTGGGAGGCTTGAAGCCCTGAGTGTGACCTCCAGTACTCACACAAAGAAGAGGAAATAAAACAAAACCAAAAAAATTGTGTGTGGTGGTGCTTACCTGTAATCAGGGCCCTTGGGAGTGGAGCCGGGGGTGGGGATGGGGAGGTGGGGGGTGGGGGGATTAGGGGCTTGCTGGCCAAACAGCCAGTGAGTTCCAGGTTCAGTAAGAGATCCCTTTTAAACTATGAGGTAGAAGGTGATTGAAGACTGAAGACGTCACCTGACATCACCCCTAGGATCCATATACGCACGCACACCCTCACACACACGTGCACACATCCACAAGCACACTGGCATATGCATTCGTGCACGCATGCGCATTCTCAGTCATAAAGCCTTCCCCGCTCCCACAGCAGGATATCATTGGTCTTACCTTGAGTTGCTATGACAAGCAGTTTGTTCCTTTCTTATGACAGTCATCGTGTCGTCATAATTAATGATGAGTGCCCTCCTGGGATACAAACACACAAGGGCAGTGATTTATATCAAACGCAGAAAACCTTCCATTGACTCTGGAGACAGAGCAGCTCACAGGCCTGTGCACGGCTGGCAGGCGGCACCGTCAGTGGGGCTGCATTATTCTGATGAAAATAGGCTGACATCCCTCAAATCTTGTCCCCGTATGACGATAAAGTGATAGAAGTTTGCATCTCACACACCTTTGTCTATGGACTATCATGGTGTATCGTGCGTGCACGGAAACCCAACTCAAGCTAGGCTGATCGACAAAGGGACCAGTTAGAAGAACATGGCTCTGCAGAACTGACCTGAAAGATGAAGGGACCAAGGCGCTTCCAGGGACCCCGAGGACCAAATTCAACAGCTCTCTGTGTTAGACTGAGCCTTATGCTGTCACTTTGATTTCTCCCTAGAGTTTAACTTTATGGTAAAGGCAGAGGGCTGCACAGCGATGAGAATGTAGGCTTAGGGGGTGGACTGGCTTGGGTTGTATATAATCAAATAAGGTGACGACGAAAATGGGCAATCTCAGTTCTATTGCTTTGGGCCCAAACTGCAAGATTTGTGTGAAGACAACCCCCTCAGAGTACCTCATTGTCTCCACTGGCTCTTGCAGAGGAAGCAGACTCAAGAGGGCAGGCTGCCTCTTCCGCTCACAGATGGATGGGAGAGTAGAAGTGGCATGTCTGAATGTCTGTGTCTCCCCAAAGTTCCTATGTTGAAATCTTCACCCTAAGGTGATGATATTAAGAGGTGGAAACTTTTGGAGGTCATAGGTCATAAAATCATAGTCCTCAAGAATGGGATTGTGCTCCCATAAAAGAGACCTGAGGGGCTGTAAAGGTGGCTCGGTGGTTAAAAGCACTGGCTGCTCTTCCAAAGGACCCAGGTTCAATACCCAGCACCCACATGGCGGCTCACCACCGTCTTTAACTCCATCCTCAAGAGATCTGACATCTTCTGGCCTCTGAGAGCACTGCATGCATATAGTCCACAGACATATACTCAACCAAACAAAAATGCATAAAAATAAAAATAAAAATCTCAAAAATTATTTTTAAAAGAGACCCACAAGTGCTGTCTAACCTGCACAGTGGGAGGACACCGTGGGAAGATACCACCTATGAACCAGAACACGGGCCCTCATTAGACACCAGATCTGGGCATCTTGGCCTTGAGATGATTAGCCCCCAGAAGGGTGACAAATAAGTTTATCTGTTCTTTATAAGAAACACGGTTTGGGATAGTTGTCTGTAGAGTCTCGAAAGCGCTAAGACAAGGCGAGTCAGAAGGGTAAGCTCGTAGCTGGAGCTAGAGATGCTGGCTATGGTGGAGGCAGCATGGAGTGGGGAGGGACCAGGCTAAGGGACACCTAGCTCCAGACTTCGTTCAGCTTTAGGTACAGTGCAGGCAGACTGAGAGATTCAGCTACCAGGAACTGATAAAAATGTCCTGGTTCCCGGAGCAATTAAATCACTTGAAAGGATTTGTAAGAATAACTGAGGAGGCAGGTAATGAGATATTCGGATCTGTGAGTCTACGGCTGATGATAAGAAACATCTGCCTACAGAGGTAACCTGAATATTTAACATTGTGAATCTGTAAATATTTAAGTATATTCAAATATTTAGATACCAAAATTGCCTCTCTCTCTCTCTCTCTCTCTCTCTCTTTCTCTCTCCCTCCCCCTCCTTCCTTCTCTCTCAGGGAGAAAAAAGAGAATTTTCTGAACACAGGACCGTTTTTTCCTCAGGTCTCAACCTAGTCTAAGCAATTCATTTAAAAAATCTTTTTTGACAGCTTATCATCGATTACGGAATACAGCTCAGCGCGTGCTAGAATCCCTTCTGATACACTGATCAGACAGACTGTAATAAAAGTCCCAATCTGGCTATCTCTCATCACACCGCAGGATGTCAGAAAGCCTCTCCTGGCTTCTTGACATTTATAGATCATATCCTTTCCTCGAGTTCCCTACAGGAGTCTTGCAAGCCTCTCCACTGGGTAAAGCTCTGCCCCAATGCGGCCAGCAACGATGACATGATGGTGGACACGGGTGAGGCGCCGGGGAAGGGCAGGTGGGGAAGGCACAGGTCCGGGATGTTTGGCCACAGTCCACCCTTGGGCGTATTAATGATATGAAAACAGAAGTCATGAACTTCAATTCCTTCCAAAAGACAGAGTCTGCTTCTGTCAGCTACTCTGGAAAGGCCCAGGGAATTGATGCCCCTTAGAGACATGGAAGAGACACGTGTGTGAATGCGTCAGCATGTATCAGTAAGGGACGTTACAATGGTATCAACACTATGTATGTCAGCAGGGTATAGCTGTTGAGTCCTAGCTGGGTACCAGGTCTGCCACACATCCTTCTGGAATCCTCAGAACTGTCCTGTAAGGTAGACAGAGTCACCTCCGTTTGTGTCTGAGCCAGGGTGCTGAGGTCCTTGCTTGTCTCTTCACTGAGAAGTTTTACGACTCTGTCATTGCAAGGCAGACGGTCTGCGACAGAACGACAAACAGCACAGGACCTGACAAGTCTGGAGCTCTTTGGAGGGCCTCATTCCATTCTCATAGCTCCTGCGCACAGTATGTCCTGTCCTTGTGTCTATTTATGGGTAGAGGCCCAGAGGTAGATCATGTGCCTTGGGGTCTCACTGGTGGTAGATTTGGAGTTGGAGTCAAGTTGTTGTTGACTGTTAACTGTTGACTGTCGACTGGCTGTTTCCAAGTGGTTGGCTATGAGATAATCCTCCGGATGGTGACTCTGGATTAGACAGAGAGAATGGAGGGGCTGGGGATATAGTTCAAGAGCAGAACACTCGCCTAACATGTGTGAAACCCTTGAGTTCGGTCACCAGTCATTCCAAAACACAAGCCAAACCAAAGCTCCTCAAAGTAGGTAGAGGGGATGGAGAAGTCCCCTCTCCTCAGAAGCTGCCCTCATATAGGGACACTCTGACTGGGCTATGCCACTGTCCAGGGCATGATTGTGGCTCAGCTGTGTGGGCACTGATGACTGTGTTTGAGGACAGAACACAGGGTGTTCTGAAGACTGGGTGCAATGGGCCATTGTGGCGGTCTGTCCCAAACACAGTCCCCAAGCTCCATTGTTGGCCTCCTCTGCTACCATTTAAATGACAGGTCCCAGGAAGCAGCTTCCTGCACACTCTTAACTGTTCTGCTCCCGTCTGCCTTCTCCTCCTAATCTTCAAGGCACAGAGGAAAATCTTCAGAAAATGTTTAGTAGATGTCAAATGTTTGTACCTTTTGATTGAAAAGGCTGCAGGAATGGGATAGATAGAAGTTTAAGGAGATCTATTGTAATTCTGTTGGGAAAGTGTGAGGAGCCTGGAAAAATGAGATTGATACAGCGCAGAGGAGGTTCAAGATACAGTCACGTAATCAATAACTATGTTCAAGCCAATAAGAGGCTATATATATCCTGCCATGGTCCCATAAAATTATATCACCTGGTGACATGGCCATCTTAGTTTGAGTAGCTACATTCTGTATGTGATAATTTAACAATGACCTATCGGGTAGTGACACATTTCTGAGAACATATCCCCACTGTTAAGGAACTTTGACTGTATGCGAAAACTGAACGAAAATATAAATAAATAAATAAGTAAATAAATTAATAAATAAATACTCCTAAGGGGTTGGAGTTTTCATTATAGATATAGGAGAGAAAACAGGTTGAGACAGAGGCATTTGAGAGAGTCATGAGTGGACACGACTTGACCAGGACATGTGAGGAGAACCAAGGAGGGAGAGAGGAGAGCCAGGAGCCAAGAGGTCAGGAAATAAAGAGGCCAAAAGGTTAAAAAAAAAAAAGGCCAATAAAGGGATGAGCTAACCAAAATATATGGGTTATATAGAGATCAAAGCAGCTGGGAGAAGGGCAGCCCAGCCTTTGGGCTGGAGAGTTTGGTAGTGGGTAGGGTATGCCGGTTGGAGGACCCTATAGTGGATAGGAAGTGAGGGATGCTGGGAAGGCCTGGGAGCCAGGTCCATTTTGATATATTAATAGGCACCTCAGTTAGCCATTTGTCCAGGGTTTGAGACCTAACAAAAACAAATATTGTCAAGCAAAATTGACTATGTCACTCAGTTCTCCTTTAAAAAGAATAAATGAGCAAATGAGGGAATGGATGGATGCCTGAAAGGCTGAGGTTGTAGCTCGGTGGTGGAGTGCTTGCCTAGCCCTGACTTCAGTCTCCAGCACTTCAAGCAAGCAAGCAAAGAAGAAATAAAAGTGGAGGCATGGGGAAAGTCTGAAGCACACTGAACTCCTAGCAAACACTGTGTTTAGAGGGTAGCAGCCCCTCTGAAGGAATTAAAAAAAAGAAACAAGCTAATCTTAGTTTTTTGTTGTTGTTGTTTTTGTTTGTTTTTTGGTTTTTGAGGCAAGGCCTTATATAGTCTTGGCTGGCTTGGAATTCTCTATGCAGCCTAGGTTGCTCTTGACCTTTTGGCATCGATCTGTCTCTGTATTTTATCTTCTATCTCGTCTTCCCAAGGGGTAAGATTACAGGCATGCACAATTATGTCCAGGTGATTTTATATGTGTGTATATGTGTGTGTGAATATATATATTATTTATAATTATAAATATATAATAATATATACTATATATAATAATATAAATTCACACACACACATATATATACTCACTCATATATATGTGTGTGAATGTATACATATATGTCCTATACATGATGTATTTTTAAACAGAATATAAAAACTAAAGATTTCACTTCCGTGTGGCATCCTGTCTGCCGGTCAGCCCCTCAGCACACTGCTTGTGCCTTCTGAAGTCCTTGTTTCGATCTTGGATGCCTTTCTTACACGTTAGTGCTCCCCCAGCCCCCCTCACAGCCCAGCACCTAGGGTGTGTGCGATTCGTTTTCACGTGAGCTGAGCCATACTGAGTTACCAGTACTTGCCCCTTCTCTGCCTACGAAGGCAACATCTGCAGAAGCCAGCCTGCTCCTCCTCAGCTCCCAAGTGGTACCAGGCTTTTGGCTTTGAGTTGATTTCACACTGGCCTTAGGTATTTAGAAACAGGGTGATTTGTGGTCTCACTTGAACATCTTTAAATTTATTCACAGTGTTAATACGATTTGCAGGATAATTTATGCTCACGTTTTGTAAATATAGTTCAGGTGTGTGTATAATGGGACAATTATTGATATGTTTGTGCAGGAAGAAAGAGATTAAAAATGGGGCCTCAATATAAATTCTAGAAGCTGTAAGGCTTCTGACAGAGGAAAAATAGGCAAACCTTTAATTCTTTCTGGTTCTTGATTTCTTTTTAAGACTTGTCAGCTAAAGAGAGTGAAGACGCCTGAACCAAGGCCAGTGTAATTTTTTTCCACCCAAAGAAAGCCTTCAAACTGCCTGGGTCTGAGAGGGGCTGGCTGCCAGTGGATGGGGCTGACTGTTTGTCAGCCTGTGACATCTTTAAAGATAGCTCATTTGTCTGGAGGCTTGCTCCGGTTTCTTGGTTAAGGGTTTGCCCTTTCTTTTCTCCACTACAAACAAGTATGATCATAGATCTAAGTGACCATGCCAGGGATACATTGTCTCTCCTCCCCAGCACTTGGATCACAAACACGTGCCATCACCCCTGGCTTCATACATAGGTGCTGGGGATCAAACTCAGGTCCTCAGCTTGTCCAGTAAGCACTTTACCAAGGCTTCAAGCACAGGCTGGCCTCAAAAAATACTAATGTAGCCCAGGCCAGCCTAACACTCATGGTGATCCCTCTGCCTCAGCTTCCTGAGTGTCTGGTCATAAGTTATTTAACCTATAGTCAGAGTGTATTAGACCATTACTAGAACCAGAGGGATTTTAGAGAGTTTTTCAGGATATGTTTTAAACATTGGGAAATAAGGGGAAAGACACTGTCTGGTCATGTAAGCTTGGAAAATGTTGATGTTGTATATATAGGCTCTTCTGCTTTCCAGCTTGAGCATATGCTTTGGGGACCCAAAGAAAGATAATTGGGTAAAACAACAACACCAATAACAACAACAAAAAAACCCAAATTTCTTTACCATAGAACATTTCAGAGTGTTTTTAACAAGATAATGTACTTTGTGAATATTTGACCACAGACTACAAAATTATATTTTACCCCTGGTATGTATCTCTTAAGACCATATTCCCAGCAAAATATTTTGGGAGACATTTCCTTCATTTTACCAAGGGAAACATTGTCTATCTCTACATTTTATTGAAAGGACAATAGTACCAGGAAGGTGAAGTTGTCATTTAAAGGACCATAGGCAGGAGGGGCCCATTGGCATTAGATGCTAGGATCCTTCACCCCTTGTCCCCTTTCTGTTTTGCCTTTTGCGTTTGCGCATTATAGAGCTGCCCAGTGCCAGAAGTATTGGACAGAGAAGATGGAACTCCTGTTATGTCTAGGGGAAGCTTCTGTTTAGTTTTCATCACCAAGCAGCTGTGTCCTGTATAGCCAGACATGATCATTCTTTTTCTTTCCTTTGCATCTGAAACTAGTGGGTTCCCTTTTGTTCCCTCCTTCCTTCCCTTTCTTTCTCTTGGTGATGTGTGTGTGTGTGTGTGTGTGTAAAACCGATTAAATTAACCGTTTTAGTTGTACCTTTCAGTAGCATGAAATACACTCATATTTTGTGCTACTCTCACCATCGTTTTCCCAATTCAAACTCCACACCTGCTAGTTGAGAACTTCTCATTCTCCTTCTTCCTCTCTCCTGGAATTTTTTCTAGCTCTGTGAGTTTGATCACTATGTGTACCTCATATAAATGGACTCGCAAAGTACTTTTCCTTCTGTGTCTGGCTTGTTTCAGTTTTCGTGACGGCTTCCGAGTTCATCCGTGCTGTAGGGTATGTCAGAATTTCATTCCTTCTTTAAGTAAGTAATACTCCATCATGTGTGTAGATCATATTTTGCTTATCCATTCATCGATCGCATTGGTCAGCTTTCTATTACTATAACAAATACCGGAGACAGCCAGCTTACAAAGAGAAAAGTTGGTTTGGGGTTTTAGTACTTTTTTTTTCTTTCTGGCTCTGGTTTTCAAGGTTTCCAGTGCGTGGATGTTTGGGGCCATTGCTGTAGATCCTGTCTTTAGGCAGCATATTGTAGTGACAGGGTATGGCAAAGCTGTTCATCTCATGGTTAGGACTCCAAAGACAGAAAGGGGACGAGGCAAGAGTGAGTCTTAGTATCCCCTCAAGGGCATGTCCTTAGTAACAAAACTTCTTACTGTGCCCACTTCCGACACCTCCAAGAGTGCCCACAACCTCCCAATCGTGCCAAGCTGGGAACTAAGTTGTTAACACATGGCTTTTGGGTGATATTCCAGACTCAGAGTATAGCATCTCCCAGTGGACATTTGGTTATGTCTATTGTCGAGCTAGTTAGGAAACCATGTTACCCAGCACACTGGTATACAGATATCTGAGACCCTACTTGAGTTCATTTGTGTTTGTATCCAGAAGTAGAATTGTTGATCATATGACAATTCTGTTAATTTTTTTTCTTGGAGAAATTGCCATACTATGCTTCATAGTTGCTGTGAAACTTTAAATTCCTACCAGCAATGTACAAGGGTTCCAATTTCTCTTTATACTTTCCAACACTTGCTTTTTGCATTTTGTATGTATTTATTTCTTTGTTTATTAAAACAGAATCTCACCAAGTCACCCAACTTGGCCTTGAACTAACTCCTGGACTCTGATGATGCGCCTGCCTCAGCCTTCTGAATACCACAATTGGCTTATTTTTAGTTATTGGTGATGGCCTTTTCTAGTGGTATGAGGGTCTCCCTCCTTTTGGTTTTGATTTGTTTTTCCCTGACCATCGGTGAAGATGGATATATCTCACTTTGATCGTATCTCCCTTGGCTGTCTTTAATGATTCCTGTCTTTAAATCTCCACATCTTAACCACATGACCTGCTAACTCAATGAGCTTTGTTACCTATCACAGGTAAGGTGGAACCTGGGTCCCTGACTGGCTACATCAGTGTCATCTGGGAGCTTGTTAGAAATGCAAGCTCTTGGGAGTCAGAGCCTACGTCTACACAAGCTCCCCAGGTAATTTGTGTGTCACGGAAGCTGAAGGCGTGCTGCCCAGGGGCACTGTGGCTCTATCAATCAGAATGGGTTTTTTTTTTTTCTTTTGTTTCTAGGATGATCCTGATCTGGCCTCCCTGCCATTCTGCTATTAAAACCTGAGACCAAACTGCGCAGTTCTGATGGTGCTGGTCCTGAATGTCTGGCCCTTCTTAACCCTGAGAAAGATATTTTTCACTAGGATTTGATCAGATCAATCCGTGTCTACATATTTTTTCTAGCTATTTCTTTTCAGTCCTTGCTTCAATAATAAACTTATCCAATAGCTGCACTGCCTTCTGTTTGTTTCTAGGAGGTGTGTGTATGCGTGTGTGTGGGACAACACATATCCCCAGGTTTGCTTTTAGTGACCCATCTGACGCCGAGTGTTATTTCTTAGCTGCTCTGCGTAAACTGCTTGTAGGCAATACCCTTCTTGACCTCCAAGCTGGGCTTTGTGCGGCTGAGGTGGTTATTATCTCAGCGAGTTAGTGACGTCAATCCATTCCTGTCTTAAGGGACTGTATGCTTTTAAAGAGACCACGCCCCGAGCGCCCACTTCTGAGACCCCGGGGCAGGTACAGTGGCCAAAGGTGAGGTGCTTGTCTCACACCGTACAAAGACCCTTTGAATAAGCGATATCATATGTCATACATGACATGCGATCGTTAGCTTTTGAAAATAGCTTTGGACCAGGCCAATGTCTGAAAATGACAGTAGTGAATATGACAGCCATCCTAATAGATACAGCCACCTCGAACCTGGGGCTGGCTGCTCCTTACTGTGTTCTCTCATGACAAGTTTGCTCTCCATGGCTTGCTGAACTCTGCTTCCGCTGAAACTTGGCCTGGTGATGCGAGCATTATCTTTGTTTAAACTTAGGTTTCACCACCTAGAGCACTCAGCTAGCAAGCAGCTGAAACTCCATTCTTAAGCAGAAGTAAACTGGGAAGGACTAGGAAGGAGGCATTTCCATGGAAATCGGTTCTCAGTTCCGACAGATAATTGCAGTCTACTCTGCTAAAGGTGAGTGTGGGGAAAGGGCCTCTTAGGGGGATGGGCAGTGGAGGTTTGACTGGGCTCTTGCAATCACTCCATTCCTCTGTGAGCCAGTGACCGCTTCTGGGAAGCATGTTGCGATTTCAGGGGACAGAGTGGGGATCCTGGAGAGGTTTTTTTTTTTTTTTTCCTATAAAAGAAGGTTTCTCCCCCTGACATTGCACCTTAGCATCCACCTGTGACACTCCCATGAGTCTAGCTTGAGGCCAGCACTGGAAATGCTAGAAGGATTGGTGTTCTGTGGCCTTGCTGATCAACACACCCTAAGATCCTGGCCTGGGGTCTCTGCTTGTGAGACAGTAAATTGCTTCCTGGTCTGAGTCAGCTTTGGTTGAGATTTTTGTTTGCAGCAGCCAAAGGCTTCCTAATAGGATAGCTTCCCAATATTTTAGTCCTTTGGGCTCGTTTCCTGTCCAGTGCTAGAAACTTCTGGGAGAAAACAGATCCATATTCCAAAAGGGACAACACGTTCCAAAAGCGAAATAGAAGATTTCACATTTACTTACATTTTAGGTTACTAATTCTGGACCTTCGCTCACTAACATAGATACCTAGGCTTGGTTATTTTATTTCCACTGAACTCTGTTCCTTTCGAGTGTGGAAGGCAAATGTATGCCCAGTATCTTTCATCTCCCTGGAGTCCATGGGTAAGGTCATCACATGACTCACAGGGGACCATGATGATCACAATGTATGTTTTAATTACATTGCTTTGGTGGTAGGGGAGATTTTATTTGTAAAATAATTTAAAATTGAATGTTAGTATTCTTCTGAGTAGAGGAATCATGTACATGGCACACCATTCAAAGCACAAAAGAATATCCATAGCGATAAAGAAGTCACTCTCTTACTTATCTTACTCAGCCCCAGACGCCCAGCTAGTTCATTGTCCTCGAGGCAATTGTGGATACTGTTTATCAAAGGAATATTTAGATCTGTCTCTCTAATGCATCTACCTGGGTCACAGTCAACATACCACACCAGCTGGCCAGGAACCTCCAGTGTTCTGGAGAAGCCGCATAAACGGAGACCTAGACTCCCCCATGTCTGCTCTGGTCCTGCTGGGAGGGAGAAGCTGAGTCCCTGACCTGCAGCTGACTTTCCCTCCGGACTCTGCTGGCTTTGTTGACGTCATCTATGGAATGGGTCGGCTAAGCTGACTCTGCTCTTCTCAAGCTGCCAGTGAAACAGATGAAGTAATAGTAAGAGTTTTCTTGGAGAATGCACAACACCAACCGAATGAAGAGAACCGAAAACAGTTCACCTCACTGGGGACCCCAAATGGGATAGATATAATTCTTAATATTTAGAACTCTATGATGCTTGAATGACTTCTATATAAGCTAAGATATAAATGTGAAAATAAAGGAATTTGGGACCTACAGTCACAAGTTCAAATTTAGTTGGTTCTGCTATTTGAAACCTTTCCGAGGTCCAGGAAGTTTTAAGATTTAGGCAAACTCCCTCCGCCCCTCCCCCACTGTAGGCATGGAGTGGTTTTATTGGCATTTCGTTGGCAAGGCAGTGGTAAAACATGGGAAAGCAGGATCTAGTGTGTACAGTGGGTGCCTGCTACGGTCATCTGGAGTAGTATGTGGGTCAGGATGGTGAGCCCGAGGAGACTGTAAGCTCCCCCAGCCTGTTCCTGTCTCTAGACTTGGGATGACTTACTAGGTTTCTAGAGAGTGCGTGCGCTAGGCAGTACAGTAAAGAAAGCGCCGCTGGGAAACAGTGGTGGCTGGACTCCTCACACCGGGCCACGGATGTTCCAGCGTGAGGGCTCCATCCATGGAGAGAAATTACAATGCAGCCTCTGTGGAAGTGGGCTGTGAAGGCTGGCTGGGAAGTCTGTGAAGGTTGCGGGCATCTGAGTAGGAAGGAAAGCATCAAGAGCCAGGGCTTAACTTGGGTCAATAACTGACAGTCAACTGGCTAGGCACAAGGCAGCATTGTGAGGGTCCAACTGCAGCCTGCCGTGGGGTACCCGCAACTGGAACAGGATGCTGTCAGAGCAGTGTGTCATATTTGTTCTGGCAGCTTCTTTGGTAAAGCCACACTAAGCTCCATCTGGGATACTGTCAGGTATGAAAGCCCACTTCATCTTCTGCAGGACGATTTTCACGGGCCTCCGGGCACTGGCGGTTAATCTGTTTAGATTGTGAGGCCGCCAGAGACACTGCCCCTCTGTGGAAGGCTGCCTCAGCTCAGGGGGATTCTGGTTTCCTTGATTTCATTTTCCCTCTGGAAAAGCAGGCCTCTCTGAATTAAGACTCAATCCACCGGGCCAAGAATTTGTGGTTGCCATGGCAACCGTACCTTTTTTTTTTTTCTACCTGAGAAGGTTCTTTTCTTCCTCATGAGGCAGTTTTTTGGGATCACCTTACCCCAGCTACGTTCCTCCGTGGGCTCAGATGACCACCTAGAAAGGGTATAGTCTGTGCCAACGTCCCTGCTGACGGTGTTATTCCTGTTATTCCCGCTGCCCTCCTGCTTAGCCCCAACTCGAGCAATTATTTGTAAATTGGGCAAAATTGGGCTTTAGCAGTTGGCCCTCCAGTCTCCACGTGTCTTCTTTTCTAACTGAAGTAAAGCTGACAGACTTCTCCTGGAGCAGCACAGATAGCAATTACATGGAAGGCCCCAGAATCCAAGGGCCTGTATCTGAACTGGAGCTTCACTGTTTACTGAGCTTATTTCCTCTGGTAAAGATTTAGTCCCTCGATTTTTCTCATATAAAATGCGGCTAACAGGACTTTCCTCATAGGGCTCAGAGAGGATGAAATCAGGAATTTTGTATGGGAATTTCTTGGCGAGGTGCCTGGACTGTAGTGAGAACTCACAGATAAGCCGTTCTCACGATGCCAGTGTGTTAAGTCTGCGCATGGCTCTGTTCGGCTGGAACAACACAAAGACAGACACAAAAGGAGGATGCCTGTTGCCACAGGCCTTATTTCATCCCAGCTGTGGGCAGGCATCCCCAGCAGCTTCCATACTCATTTGGTTCCCCAGCCTGACCCCTGGGCTATCAGTTGCTCTCTCACACTTAAACCTTTGTTGCCCACAGTTGAGTGCATATCTTGACTTGGCCCAATCCTGGTAAGTGCTGTGTTGTGGAAGTTTTCATTATGTATAAAATTGTTTTATACGCTGCTGGGCGAGGGTCTCTCTAGGTCTTGGCACATGCTATCAGTAGGACACTTGAGGCGTTCTAAATCAATAACAACACCTGAGTGGAGATGTTCAGGGTTCCATTGTCCAGCATGGCACTAGCCAGCATGGTGGTTCCCTCTCTTGAGTTCTGGGCCATTTGCATGTATGAAAATGCCCCTGTGCCTCTGTTGGTGAGCCGCCACAGCAGCCTCACAGCTATGGTGCTACTCTTCCTAAACACACCACCACACCTGACTGTTTCCTGATCCTGATTCCTTCTTGGAGCGATACGCTCTCCAGAGCGAGGTTCCTATTGCCCTTGCAGTTAGATGTGCTCTCATGGAAGAGTCTTAATCTATATTCACATGTCCTGCTCAGCATCTCAGCAAGCAGTCTTGCAGGCTTTCTTTTGTCAACCCAACCCTTCCCAGTGGGCACGGTGGGAGTGCTCAGGCCAGCAGGTCTGCCATCTTAACAATCTTAACAGCTACCCATCCACAGCCTTAGGAAATGCCCACTTTCTACCCTGCCCCTAGTTTACCTCAGCCCAAGGCAGACCTCTCGGAGCCTCCTGGCTCCTCTTTACAGAATGGAATTTCCTGTGTGTTTTGGGAGTACTTACAGATTTAACATTCTTCTTCGTTTAGGAGGCTGCTTACAAGTTAGTGCCTTCAATTCAACATATTGAATTTTATTTGACGTATACCAATAGGCAGGTGAAGAGATGAACCAACTGCAGCAGCAAAACCAAACTCTTGTTCAAGCTCCAAATTCCCTTAGTAACAGCACAATAAGTCTGCCATTATACTGTGTTGTGATTTATAATACAAATTTATATTATTTATTAATGTATTTGCTTATTTATGAGCATCAGCATTTATTTGAAATAATCAGGAATTTGAGTATGCGGGTGTCTTAGTTAGGGTTTCTATTGCTCAGTGAAACACCATGAGCAAAAAGCAAGTTGGGAAGAAAAAGGTTTATTCAGCTTACACTTCATCTTTGAAGGAAGTCAGGACAGGAACTCAAAACAAGGCAGAAACCTGGAGGCAGGAGCTGATGCAGAAACCACGGAGGGTAATGCTTACTGGTTTGCTTCCCGTGGCTTGCTCAGCCTGCTTTCTTATGGAATCCAGGACCACCAGCCCAGGGACAGCACCACCCACAATGTCATGGGTCCTCCCCCATCTGTCACCAAATAAAAAAATACCCATAGGCCTGCCTATAGCTAGATCTTACGGAGGCATTTTCTCAATGGAGACTCTCTCCTCTCTGATAAATCTACTTTTTGTCAAGTTGACATAAAACTAGCCAGGACATGAGTAGTCTCAATTGATATTTGCTATATCTACAAAACTTACACTTGGTGTGGGTGACTTATAGGGTAAAGATGTGTAATGCCAAGCCTGAAGACCTCAGTTTGATCCTTTGAACTGTATGGTGGAGAGAATGAGCGTCTGCAAGTTATCTTCTGACCTCCACACGAACCCTATGACAAGTGCCCCCCCAATATACACACAATGAATAAAAAATGTAAAAAAAGTTAATATAAAAAGTAACATATACCTGGGGGACTGGGAGATGGCTTGGTCAGTAAAATGCTTGCTGCATAAACATGAAGACCCAAGTTCTAGTCCCACCACCAATATAAAAAGCCAAACACATCAGCTGTAATCCTAGTGCTATGGGGGAAGAGGAGAGGTGGAGGCAGGTGGATCCCTGGAGCTTGGTGACCAGCCAGTCTAGCTGAATCAGTACGATTCAGGTGCAGAGAGGAAACTTGTCTCAAAAAATAAGGTAGAGAGTGACTGAGAAGAACATTCACCACCAACCCCATCTGCACGATTATGCACACACATGCTGCATGCTTACCAGGATACGCACACACACACACACACACACATACACGCACAATCTCCAAGACTTGGCACGTATAATAATAATTATATGTCAAGATGATAATATTTTGGTTATGCTCAATGGATATCATTAAAATCATTTCACTTATTTTTATTTGCTGTTTGGTACTGAGGACTGAATCTACAGCCTCGTCCTTGCTCAGCAAGTGATTATTTAAACCTCACCCTGGGCTGGGTGGTGGTGACGCACGCCTTTAATCCCAGCACTCAGGAGGCAGAGACAGGTGGATCTCTGTGAGTTTGAGGCCAGCCTGGTCTACAGAGTGAGTTCCAGGACAGCCAGGGTTACAACAGAGAAACCCTGTCTCAAAACAAAAACAAAAACAAAAACAACCAAAAAACAAAACAAAACAACCCCAAAGCTCACTCTGGACCTTTTTTCACTTTCTTAATATGATTACTATGATAGAAAATTTTAAATTGTGCATGTGGCTCATATTTCTACTGAAAGCACTGCTCTTCACTGCGTTCTCTCAGCAATAACTTAGGAATGAAGGAAACAGATATTAGTTCAGGCGTTCTAATCAGAAAGGGATTTAGCACAGGGCATCAGGCATTTACAATAAACCACTAAGAAGGCTGGAGGAATGAAAATGAGTGTGTCTGGGTCTCTCCTTAAGTTTCAGGTGAGAATTACAAAGTTGCTGCTTGGGGAGAGGACTTTGAAAACTGCAGGAACAGTCTACTGGTGGTCCCAGATGCCCCACCATGCCCAGGCAGGTGGCTGACAATAGATGTCGCTGAATCCCTAAACACTCATATCTAAAGATGTCCCGTGTGTCCACTGCTGCTACTGGAGGGAAGATGGTGGCTGTTAACCTCCTTCTGTCTTCCAAGTCTCGAAACCCAGGCAACCCTTCTCATGGAAGAATGCATACCACACCCAAATCTTCCCATACCTGTAGTTCCCAATCCTCCATCATGTACAGGAGAACAAAGACCTATGCTGATTGTTGAAAGTACAAAGGGAAAACCAAAGCCAAACACAAACCTTGACACTCAGCATGGAACCAGGAATCTTATTCCTCTTAGGGCCTGGCACGGTTCTTGGCACATCCAGATGTTCAATAAATGTTGAAAAGTGCTGCCTACCCTCGCTGATGCTGGCTCTACTATTTTAATATTGTAAATAATGCTGTGATGGGACTCTCACTGGTGTGTGTGTGTGTGTGTGTATATTTAGGTATGCTTGCTTTTGTGTACAAGTGTGGAGGTCAGAGGTCATTATTAGGTGTCTTTTTTATTTCTCTGCATTTAAAAAAAAAGAATATTTTATTTATTCTGTGACAATTCTATGCAAGTAAGCGATGTGTCCTGATCATATCTACCCCAACTCCCTGCTCCCACTCCCTCTGTGCATAATATGTCTCCCTCCTCATTTCATGTCCTTCTCCTCCCACTCCTTTTGTTTAATCCATTGAGTCAAGTTAGTACTACCTGATGGAATATTGAATGGACTTGTTGGCTTGATCTGTCTGCAATTTATTTATTTATTTAATTTATTTTTGAGACAGGGCTTTGCCATGTAGCCCTGGCTGGTTTATAACTTGCTGTTTAGACTAGGCTAGCTTTAAACTCATACAGATCTACCTATTCTGCTTCCTGAGCACTGGGATTAAAGGTATGTACAACCATACCTGGTCTGTCCTTTAATTTTTGAGGCAGGGTCTCTCACTGTATCTGGATCTCATTAATGTGGTGAAACTGGCTGTCCAGTGAGCTATGGGGATCTACCTATCTCCATCCCTGCCTCCCTCTACCTCCCAGCACTGGGGTTTCAGCTGTGCACTGTCACGACGGGCTTTTACAAAGATGCTGGGGATCTGAACTCAGGTCCTCATGAATGCACAGCAAGCACTTTACCCTCTGAGCCATCTCCCTAACCCCTGAGTGTCTTTTTTTTTTAGAGATAGAAATTCAGAAGTGGGACTGCCAGAAGTAGCTGTTGCTTGGTTTTGACATGAAAATTGTATAGAGAGGCTGACTTCATTGTGATGTCACTAACCCGTGTGTAATCCCCATTTGCTCACTTCATTCAGGTTCATTCAAGAACTTCACTGTCTTTGCTTTGATCTCAAAAGGGGCAGGGAGGGAGCCAGCTGACTCCATGATAGAAGTCACTGTTCCTTTTAGCTGCCAAGGCATTTCTCCAGTTTAGGCCTTTTCCACTGTTTCTTGCATTCCCCAGTAAGAGGAACTAAAAGGAATGGACAACCTTGAATTCCTGAATTCTTTCCTTCTGCAAGTGGGAGTTAAGGATAATTACATAGACATTCGATGTTTGTGCCAGAGAAGGAAATGATAGTTATATCTAAATGAACCTTCTATTTTCTTCTCAGACTCCTGCTGCGTTGATGACAGGGGCCCACATGGTGATGGCTTGTATGTTTACAAATTATGAACTCAGCTGGGAGGTGGTGCACACTTTAACCCCGCACCCAGGAGCCCGAAGCAGATGGAACTCTGAGTTCTAGGCCAGACCGATCTACAGAGCGAGTTCCAGGACAGCCAGAGTTACACAGAGAAACCCTGTCTTAAAAAAAAAGAACTCATCATTCTTCATTTCTGTGTAAGGGGAAGATGATCTAGAGGACATAGTTATGATATAGATATAGCCAGAGGAGGAGTTGGTTTTCTTTCCTGAACCATGGTAAAAATAACAGGACAGAATGTAGGATGGTAAGGAAAGGATCGAATGTACAAATAATGCTTAGCGATGTGCCTAGTTCACGGTAAGTGCTCAGTAACAGCGGCATCGTTGGTGCGGGTGAAGGTGTGTGAGCTCCCTGAGTACTGATGCTTGCGGCCACTTGCATTCCTAATGGTGCTTTATTTTTATGAGCAGCAGTCAAGTGGAGAGACTGTTAACACTGAGCTGGGAAATACAATCATCTGTAAAAGATGTGTGTCTATTCTGGGCTTTATGAGGAGGAATATGTGTGCAAGGCACCCAGAATTACAATTTGTGGAGTCAAGGAATGGCTGAGCAGGCAAGGATCTCTGACCTCATTCAGTGTTATTGTGTAAATGGGGAACCTGAGAAAGTTAAGTGTACAAGATTCTCCAGCAAGTCTCCACATCTCAGAGTAGAAGCTGGATCTTTAGACTCTTAGACCAGTGTCTATGACCCAAGGGTGCTGTCCTCAGAACTGGTTAACGCCATGGGCGTGGGCTAGCAGTGATGAGGGAGAGCATGTTGTCTCTGACATTTCCCCCAAAGAGAAGAGAAGGTATTTTGCCAGAGATCTAGCTTCTCTGGAGTAGTGAGTCCAAGGGCATGAGTGTGTGTGTGTATATGTGTATGCACTCACACACATCTGTGCACGTGTGCAAATATCTACTACTACTGTGTATGTGCATAGTGTATGCATGTGTCCATGTCTGTGTGTGTGCATATGTGCACATGTATATTTACTCCTGTGTGTGTGTCTGTGTATGCATCTGTGCATATTTTACTCCTGTGCGTGTCCGTGTGTGTGTGTCCGTGTGTGTGTGTGTGTGTGTGCACCAGAGATTGACAATGATTGTCTTCTTTGGTCTCTTTCCATTATATGTTTTGGAGGCAGAGTTTCTCACTGAATGTGAGGCTCACTATTTCTGAATTATTTCAATGAAATAATATTTCATTATTATTACACTGGCTGGCCAAGGAACTCTGGGGGATCTGCTTGTCTCTGCTTCCTCACATTACCGGGTTTATGGACACAGACTACTATGCCTGGCTTTTTATCTGGGATCTGGGGACCCAAACTTAGCTTATCATTTTTGCTGCAAGCGTTGCATGGACTGAGCCATCTCTGTAGGTCCTGCAATTTTTTTGGGAACAAAGAATACTTTTTCACATTAACACATTACATTGACAGCTTCTGTTTCAGCAGATCTAGTGGCTATCGACTTGATATCCCGTGTTAGTGAACATATACAATAATACTAGCTTCTGCAAACACAGCATCACTTTACAGAGAAGCTGTATGTGCATTTGAAAAGTGGTTGTACCTGTATTATGTGTTCAAACTACCAATAATGTCTGGACAGCATTTAGATTCATGAAGAGCTTGCAATTACTTCTACCTTACTTGCTAGATGACATTGGGTGCTAAGGAAGACTGTTGGTTTCTTTCACTTTCTAAGAGAACCAAAAGGAGGATAATAGGGATCATTAGTAAAAAACAAAGGGGAGCAGCAGGCCGATGTGAAGCTTCTAGCTGTTAGGAAGGAGGTTTGAATAGAAAGAAAGTAAAACCTATGCAAACAAAGGTTTCTCTTGTTCTGTCTTCTATGGGCAATAGTAAACTGATACCCAGTCTGCAGTGTTGGCCTCCATAATCTGAGAGCCAAAGTATTTGGGGTGGTTATGGTTCATTGACTGTAATGAAAAACAGGGTGACCATGAAAACCGAAGCTTCAGCAGTCAGACTTCTGCTTTTTCTGGTATTAGACACTGGCCATATGATGGATTTACGTTCAAAATCCCAGGGAGGAGCTGGAGGGCACAGGCAGATGCTCTCTGGGGACAGTTTTGGGGCTGACATGGTCAAACTTGGGGTGTACAAGTTATAGGGTAAGTCTGGGAAGAGTCCCTCAGCACTTTCCTCTGGTGGAAAGGGCTTCTGGTTTGCTAGTATTATGTCTTAGTTCGGGTTTCTATTGATGTGATGAAACACCATGACCAAAAAGAAAGTTAGGAGGAAAGGGTTTATTTAGCTTACACTTCCATCACTGAAAAAAGTCAGGACAGGGACTCAAACAGGGCAAGGAACCTGGAGGCAGGAGCTGATGCAGAGACCACAGAAGGATGCTACTTACTGGCTTGCTTCCATGACTTGCTCAGCCTGCTTTCTTATAGAATTCAAGATCACCAGCCCAAGGATGGAACCACCCATAATGGGCTGGGCCCTCCCCTATCAATAATTAAGAAACTGCCTTACAGCTGGATCTTATGAGAGGCATTTTCTCAATTGAGGTTCTCTCTTTTCAGATAACTCTAGCTTATGTCAAGTTGACATAAGACCAGCTGGCGAATATTAGAAAGCCCCCGTGGTTTCTCTTCATAAAACAAGCAGAAACTGGAAAAGAATTGTCCAGAAGATCCATCTCCAAACACCACAAATTAACCAGAGGTTGACAACAAATAAAACAACTTTCATTTTCTCTTAAAAATATCTGAAGCTTTGGTTAAAGACAGCAGGAATCTGTGGCTCCGGAGACTGAATATGCTTCTATTCCATGCCCCTCCCCCAACCCCCCAGCTCAGCTGAACAGAATTGTAGCTTTGAAAGCATGGGGCTGACCATGAAAAAGGAGAATTTTGTTGTCAGAAGGTATGTGTGTGTGTGTGTGTGTGTGTGTGTGTGTGTGTGTGTGTGTATAAACCTGGTTTAAGGTGAAGGACTCATTTGGGAAAGAATGAGGAAAACCTATAATAATCCTTGAGTACGTGCCTTGTTCCTTTTCTATGGTCTTTATGGGTTTTCCAACGACAGGATTACATCCAGTCCACCACACCAAAAGACCTATGGCCCTAAATGGGCCAATTAAATAATTTTCCTCCCAGGAATTGTAGAGGTTTACAGGTACCACAAGTGACTAGACTGTAGCCTGTGGGAAGCCCATGTCCTGGAGTGAGGGGTGGTCTTCGAGCAGTGATGTGGCCCAGCTACTGCTGGTGTGGCCCAGCTACCGTTTAGTTCTTCCTGTGCTTGCTTATTCAACTTGTCTTTCAACATGGGATCTCAGCATTCTCCCAAGAAATCCCCTTTCTGGCTTGAGTTACTCAGAGGAGGGGTTTGCCGCTTGCTTCTACCAAACAGATCTTAAGTGCCTCGCCATCTCTCTGCATCCTGACTGCTTCCAGCATTATGCAAAAGATCAATTATTCAGGTTTCCTTGCTCACAATGATGCTGGGAACTAATCATTGACACAGTTTCAGGTGTGTAATGGCGTTTCTTACCCTGAACCATGTCTTTTTAATGCTTCCTTCATTAACCCTGATAAACTTGGAATAGATACGCAGAAAAGTATTTAATAACAGGGAAGCCTTCAGAAATCAGGTCACATTAAAAGCATCAGCCAACCAGCTAGAAATCCCCACAGCTTTTAACCTGTGATTACCTTGTACATACAAATTATGACCGTACAATACCATTTTCATCCAGGATGATGACCTGGATTGTAAAACTTCAACTATGATATGTTTTGTTTATTTCAGCAGGAAAATGGGCAATACAACCAGTTTCCTCACTTGTTTTTATCATTGGCTGCTTTATGGGTAAGTGGAAACTGCACGGCACGTTCACCCCCTAGCTCACTCCTTATGAAGGGATCAAGGAAGCGCCATTATGGGAAAATTGAGATTCAAATCGCATACAGAGCACCTACAGTTGTATTTCTGACAGGGTGAGCCTAAGAGCTTGCTCCCAAAGTGCTCTATTATAGGAAGAAGGGTTGAGGGAGGTTACTTCTCCTCTTACCTTGGGATGAATGTGACTCTTAGTAAGGGTTTTGGGATCTGTTCTGATCATTTGAAAGGTGGAAATTATGCAGTGGCAGAAAAGCAGCCCTTGCTTGGTCTTTGTAAGAAGAGCTTTGATGTGGAATATGATATTCATTCCAATTCTTTCTGAAGAGAGTTACAGCAAACTTAGTTCCACCCAGCATCTCACAAGGTCACACATCCAGTGCTTAAGCTAGTTCTCTGTGAAGATTACGATGCAATGAGTCTGCCCGCTGAGGTGTCTACCCAGCCCCCTCACTCTGCCTCTTCATACCCCAGGAACCTAATTTTTCTATAGAAGAAATTCAGAGAAACAATTCAGTCCCCCAGTCTAATTTCCCTCTTAGACAGGAGCACACTCTCTCAAAGACAATTCAGTCCAATAATAATAGTAATAGAGGCACCATAACCATCTCCTGGATTTATATCATGCTGCCTTTCCAAGGAGACAGAGAGCTCTGAAGAGCCTCTCTCATTCAGAAGGCAAGCAGTCGTGGCTCCCTCTTGAGTTCCCAGGAGATCCTGTGGTGATTAGCCTTAAAGGATGTATGCTCTTCACAAAATTATCCCAAGCCCTTGCTATAGTTCCAGAGCTTCTTAGTGTGTGTGCGTGTGTGCATGTATATGAGTGGATATATATATATATATATATATATATATATATATATATATATACATATATATATCTACATATAAAATGGTCAATGTTGGGTCTTTTCCTCTTCTACTGTATTTTTCGAGAGGGGCTCTCTCACTGATTGGCCTAGGCTTTCTAGCCAGCAAACACCCAGGGTTCTCTCATCTCTGCCTTCTCAGCCCCAGGGTTACAGACACATTGCCACTACACCTGACTCTGAGTGCTGGGGATCTGAACTCAAGTCCTACGCTCGCATGGCAAGCTCTTTCTAAGGGAGCCATCTCACCAGCCCTGCAAAGGGAGTCGTCGGTGCTACACTGTATGGAAGAAGCCTCCTTTCCTCTCTCCCTCTCTCCCTTCTCTTTAGTTAAGATGGTGCAGTCAGCGCTGTGGTTACAGCCATCTGCCAGGAGGGCCTCTTTTCCAGTTTGTGGTAAGTCTGCAGTGTGGTTGGTGCTTCTCTAGTCTTGGAGCCTCTCAGCAGCCCTGTAGTCATGCACAGGATAATGGCCTCCTAGACAGCGTAAGCTGCCTCTCTGACTGCCGTGGATGTATTGTTTTCCTCCATGGTGACTCTGCTAACACTGTTTTTCTTTAACACAAAGGCATTGTTATTGACTAGTTTCGAAGGAAAATTTATTTTCCTCCACCTCTTAAACCATAACTTTGACACCCCCTCCTCCTCCTCTTCATAATAGGCGCAGTAGGGCGTTCAATTACAGCTAAAAGCTCTAGATTTAAGTGACAGATTAAGAGGCTCGGCGGGTTGCAACTCTAATGTGCATTTCACCTGTTAGTTTATTTTTTTTAACCCTCAGGTGCCAGGCTTTGGGAAAGCCTTTAGACAAGATGCTACTTGCTAGTTCATCCTGTGTGGCCCAGGCCTCTCAGCTGGTGCCAGGATTAACTTTTGGGCAGAGCCAGGCAGGGGGTCTGTGTGCAGGGCACTGCCCACAGGTGTGACATTTTGGATTCCTGGCCTAGGTTAGAGGCTTCAATCACGTCCTCCAGAAACCCCCTCCTGCCACAGCTGCCAGTCTGGCCTGGAGCCTGGCACACAGTGGTCTCTCTGTACAGCCTGCAGAATGAAAGATGAAAGAGCACACCAGAGAGGCCTGAGCAGCAGCCTAAGGGGACGACCACAGGCCCACCCACTCTTGTCAGAATCACAAAAGGAAAACACAGGCTCTTTCCACCCACTTTTCCCAGTGTGACTTCCTTTGGCTGCAGGGGCTTCACAAGGCATATTTCTTGTTCACTCTGCCACTCTTCCTGCTCTCCACAACAAACCTTCCTGAGAGTCTTTGGTCTCCTTAGAACTACTGTTCTCTTGAACCCAGGACAGACTTTTTCCCCTGGGGAAACTCTGAATTTAAGTGAAAATCCAAAACTTCTAACTCCTAGGCAGACATGGTGGTGCGTGTCTATAATCCCAGAACTCAGGAGGCTGAAGCCAGGAGGTGTTGAGTTAGGGAAGTAGTTCGAGACCGTGTCTATAGAAAACCAAAACAAACAAATACAAATGAAAAGATTCTAGATTCCAAAGGCTGGAATTCTAGATGGTGGTATTCCAGATACTCTTGAGATCAAAATTACAGCCAGGAGACCTCAGTACCCACTCTGTTGGGCAACACGCCAGTCGAAAATGACCCTACTCCTGGCCTGTCCCGGAACCCGGGACTTGGAAATCTTTTCACTTCATGACTCAGGGCGAACAGCCAAGCAACTGTCCTTACCAAGCTGTTCTTTTCCACTAGTTTACTGAGTATGCGCCACCAGTTCACTGCGCATGCGTGACCCCTTATTAAACTCAGCTTCCCTCACTGTGGGACGTTGCTGTCTCTTCTCCTGAGCCGAGGTAGCCATGTTGATCCCTTTAATAAACCTCTTTTGTGAGCTCCTGTGGTGTGGTGTCTTGGTCCGGACCCCTTCACACTCTACCCAGTAGCAGGAATGTGGCGGCTGCCCCAGACCCAGTGGTGTTTCTGGATGGGCTCATTCCTGTTTCCTATAGCTGGTGTTGGCTGAGCACTCCTCCGCCTTCTGCTGAGTGTCCCCAGATGGTTCATGGCTCCTGGGTCCCCTGTGCTTAAAGCACCAAAGGGCCTGAGTGCCATTCCAGAGTACTGTCAGGCTGTTGCCTTCTTTGGGAGCCTTCTTTGGGCTAGAACAGGGCCTCGTTTTGGCCTTAGTAGGTTGCCTCTTCCGGTTGCTCCTACGGTGCCTGCTACTTTCCTCCGGTGTATTTAGTCCTTCTGTGGGTTTTCTTCCCCCAACCCTGAGCTCTATATTCCCCAAGGATAGACGTAATCTTTCCTATTTCTCATCCTCAGTGTTCAATACGGTGCACAGACTTATGAGCATGGGCAGAAAGTGTTGAGAGGGAAGAACAGAAGAAGCCAAAGGCAGAGGGGTAGGAAGATGAGGGAGGGAACGAGGAAGGGGGTGGGAAGAAAGAGGTTAGGAATCCAGTTTCTGTCTTTAATTAGTCAAGCAACCAGTTGCCAACATTGTTCTAAAAGAAAGCTAGGGCTGTGCTCATCCCTATGCATATGGGCTTCTGGCTTAAGAGCTGATGGTTAAAGAACTGTTTATAAAGGGCTGCAGCACCGTCTCCTTGGTGTGATGGGACATTGTTAAACGCAGGTTTTCCCTCTCATCTCCTCCACGGCTTATTGTTAGTAACAATTCCAGTCTTAAGCCCTGCTTTGAAGTCAGGGACTGTTGGTATTCTACATTCAGCCTTTATCAGCAGCCAGTTGGTGTCTAGTAATTGCAAATTATTTGAACAAGAGGCAAATTGTATAGCAAGGCTCTGAAAAGGTCAGAGTAGTTGTGTCTGGAAACTGCAGTGAGCCGACAGAAAAACCTGCACTTGGAACATTAATCGTAGACAATCGCCAAGCCACACTGGATTAGACTAGAGGTAGATCTGCTAGTTTGTTTCTGGTCCTTCTGCAGTGAGCAGGCTGGGCAGAACTTCCTGGCGTAAATGATGTGTCAACGATTATGGGAATCGTGCTGGCCGGGATGTTCCCAGTGGTCCTCAGATCCTGGAAAGTTACGGTGATGTCTTAGTTATTTTTCTATTGCTGTGAGGAGGTACTGTGACCAGAGCAACTTACAAAAGAAAGCATTGAATTTGGGGCTTACTGTTCCAGAGGGTGAGTCTGTAACCATCATGGATCTTGGCTGGGAGCAGGCCAGCAGCAGGCAGGCTTGGTGCTGGAACAGTGGTTGAGAGTTCACATGTTGAAACAACAAACACAAGGCAGACACAGAGAGAGAGAGAGAGAGAGAGAGAGAGAGAGAACGCGCACAAGCAAGCTAACTGGAACAGTGTAGGCATTTGAAATCTCAAAGCCCACCCCCAGTGACATACCTCCTCCAACAAGACCGCACCTCCTAATCTTTCTCAACCAGTTCCACCAACCAAGGACCAAGCATTAGAACATATGAGCTTAAGGAGGTCATTCTCATTCTAGCTGCCACAGGTGACAGGGAGGACTGAGCAAACTGCTCTTCCTCAGTCTCTATGGTAGCTGCCCCCTGCTGATACCCTTGAGCATCATGCTGGTGACTTTGGGGCCTGACAGAGTGCAGGCTGCCTGCTGCTTCTGTGAGAGGCAAATGGACATAGGCCTGCCCTTGATGGCTGACCCCTGCTAGAAGATAGCTTTCTCCCCCTCCAGCTGGAAGGTTCAGAGGACCCACCTGTCCTCATCACCAGGGTGAGACTGTAGAGCTTCTGGTTGGGTGTGGGTATTCCCTATATCTTCACCTAACTGGGAATAGGATCCTCTTGTGTGGCGGGGTACAGTCTACCCACAACTACTACACAGTCTTTCTAAGTGTCATGGTTAAGAGCAGGCACTTTGGAGTCACACAGACCTCACTTCAAGTTCATCACTGACTTTGTGAGTGTGGTCCACTCCCCTTGAGCTTTGATTTGCCCATTTATGGAAATGAGCATGGTAACAGTCACATTGTAGTATGTCAAAACATACTACAGCATGGGAAAATGTGTGGCTAACCCATAATGAAGGAAGCCCGTGGGGAAGGCCCTCAGCAAAGAATATGGGGCCTGGAGACAGAAGGCTCAGGCGGGTGTGTTTAACCTTTTGACTTTGCAAAAGAACAATATAATCTACAAAGTTCATGCTTGGAAAACATGTGACTTAACTGCAGAAAAAGAAAAGAAAAACAGAAAGAAAGAAGGGAAAGAAAGAAAAAGAAAAGAAAAAAAAACCAGAATAAAATCACAACAAATCACATAGTCTTTTAAATAAGTTTACAATTTTGGTTTCATAGTTATCCGCAGTTTCATACAGCCCGTAAGCCACAGGTCAGATACATCTGTGTCTATGGCTTACTGCCCAGAGAAGAATGTGGAGTCGGGGGATTCCATAGGCCAAAAGGACCTAGGCGCCATGGTCATCTGTCTGAGTGGCTGGGTTCTCCCTCTGTGGGATGTTCCTGTTCACGAGGTGTGGAACAGCACGCACTGACATCATTTTAATAAGGTGCAGGCACTTCCGCAGGATGCTCCAGAGTCTTCACTAGAACCATCCTGCTGTCAAAAGCTGACATTATCACGACATTTCAGAAAGGACTCCCCGGGAAATCACTGCTCATTTCCTTTCAGGCAGTTCGTTTACCTGCAGACTCTGGGCCTGCTGCTCTGCTCTGCAGCATCTGCCGATTGACACGATCCCGTAAGTTAATTTTGCAGCTGAGTGGACTGAGGTCCCAGAAAGCCAAGGGCCTGAAGTGGAAAATATCGAGCAGGTGACTCATTAAGCCTTGAGTCTAGGACTTAAGGCCCTCGGAACGGCCTATGCACTGCTGATCTTATTGGATATTAGGAAACCTGATTGGACTGTGGCCTCATTTTAGGCCAGCGTGAGGCGGGGGAGTGGTGGAGATAGAGAGAGGGAAGAAGGGAGGGAGAGAGAGGGTGCTTCCAGGGTTTTAAATGCATTATTCTCCTACTCGGTTCACTTTGATTCCTCATACAATTGCTATCATCTACCTGGGACACAGAAGCTCTCCTGCCTTTTTTCCTATTCTATCTGGGGTGCTAGGGAACATACCTCTTTCTTTAGCTGTTGCCCCTCTCTGTCCCAACTAGGAAGTGGCCAGGAGAAGTTGAGGCCTGTGGTGTGATTTCTAGTCACCTCCCGTCTACCCTAATGGACACCTCAACTTCATTTTTTTGGTTCCAGGATGTGAGGCGTTCTCTTCAGAAGAGCCCTCTACGGACACCATCTTTTTGATTTGGGCTGTCTCCTTCGATCTGGACTATTTGTCTTCCTCTCTGCTAGATCCTTATAGGCTTCCCGGCATACACTCTGCTCAGTTCACCCCAGGTTCCCTTTCTCCCTGTGAGCTGTCTAGCTAGTAATCTTCATCTGTCACCTCTACCTTCTCACCTGTGGGACCCCTCAGACTACTGTTTCCCCCAGCTTATCCAAATGGCAGCCCTGGAGGGCACCCAGTGCTCTGTAACCTCAGGCGTTCTCAATCTCCTTTTTCATCGACCCTCCTTCCTTAGTGTATGCACACTGGGGCTGCTTCCCCCTCCGCCTCTCCCCTCTCTGTCCCTCTGTGCATGCTTCAGGGTTTCATGCACCGTCCTCGTATTTTACGCTCTTCTCTGAGAATGCGCTCATCCCTGTGCCTCCAGGCTCTATGCGGGGGAGCAGTGACCCTCAAAACTGGATCAGGATGAGGGGAGGTTTTGAGATGAAAATAGGTATTAGTCGGCAAGGGAAGAGATGTAGAGAATCAGAAAGATACTTGCTTATTTGGGGTTTTCTTAGCAATTTGAGTGATTTCTCTAGTCCAAATCGCAATTGTTCATTCCCTGGGTTCCTGTTTCTTTCTTTACATGGTATAAATACTAATTTGATATTCTATATATAGATCTGGAAATCAGACTAAGCTGTGTTGCTAATTGGTTGCCTTCTGGTTGGGTTCAGGATGAGTGACAGGTGTTAAGCTTTTCTTTCTGGTTTGTGAAAACCAACTCTCTGTCCTTCAGTCATTGAAGGGATAAGTGGGTGCTGGGATATTCAGCTCTGGGTTAGTCAGGGAGACACTGGTTTGCCTGTAAGGCCAGCCTCACCCAGCTTCATTGTCCGGAATATTTCTGTGTTGGAATAGAGGGCTGCCTGGGATGAGGAGATGCCATCTACCGCCTTGACACCACCCATCTCTCTTTTCAAAGGACCAACACTTGAAAAATACCCAAACCTGGCATCCCTGAAACTTGACCTTATGATCAAGAGGATTCTTTTCCTTGTGAAAACCAATCTCCCTCCAAATCAGCCTCTGTGTCTGTCTCCAGCTCCCCAGGAGATCTCTGTGAACTTCATCAACATCACTGACAAACTGGAAGATGCCCAAATCTCACCAGAAATCAATCAACTGTTACAACTTCTGGGGGTGGGGGGAGTTGCTTTGTTTCTGACTTGTACCACAAACAGCGGCTCCAATCTGTCACTATAACTGAGAACATGTCACAACAATCTGTTTTTATTCTTTAGGAGGGAAGAACGGCATCTCCCTCTCCTCTAGCTACAGCTAATTTGGAAAATTTGCAAGCTGACATGCAACTTGATTAAAATGACCTGGAGCCACTGATTCTTTTAAAATGCAACTCAGTGCTCACCACCCCAGACCTTCTGTAGTCTAGTTAGTCTCCTTCAAAGTCCCCCCACCCCCACAGTATGTGTGTGTGTGTGTGTGTGTGTGTGTGTGTGTGTAAAGGAAAGAAAGACCTCCAAGTTATAATCCAAAAAGATTTTAAATTATTTTCATTTCTCCTCTTCAACTCTACTGTCACCATAGATTTCCTTCATAGGACAGAAGAATAGAAAAACAGGGCAACATGTCTAAAAGGTTAGTATGGATTTCACAGTCCTGGGCAAGTGTGCAGATAAAGTACCGTGTGGAAGCTGGAGACTACTTTGATACAGTTTGCCCCCTTCCCATCATTGTATGTAGGGATTTGCTCCAGTTTGAATGAGTTTCCTCAGATTGTCAGGCTCTGGCTACAGAGAGTAATGATATTTTCTTCTTTAAAAGAAGCAAACTGGGGATGTAGCTCGGTTGGTGGTGTGCTCACGTAGAGTGTATGAATCCCTTGGAGCCTACTACTGGGTATGGTGGAACATGTCCATATTTCCATCATTTGGAAGATGGAGAAAGGAGGATCAGAAGTTCAAGATGATCCTCAGCTAAATAGCAAGTTTGAAGCTAGCCTGGGCTGCATGAGTCCCAAATAAATAACCCCAGTTAAGACAATGCAGTACCCATTTGCTTGATGGTGGCTCTGGGAAACACAGGGATATGAAAGTTGGAAACTGAGTCAGTGTTTAGGAGTCGGAGTGTAGGTTTGATTTATAAATACACTCTTGTGACTATTCGGCTTTCTTTATGATTTCTGCAAATGTATATTTTTGGCCCGTCATGAAGGGAGGGAGGGTGTTACTGTAGAGGTGTTAATGTGAGTTGACATGGGTGCCCACAGCTGTTTTGTTCACCAAGACAATGTATAATTATCAGGAGACAATATATAATTACACGTTAAATTGTGTGCTGCATATTGTAAGTGTTGGCGTTCTGGTTCTGAGAGGGGAGAGCTAATACTGGTTGAGATCGTGCAAAGGCAGACACTCATTTGTCAGGACTGTACAGTAATGAGAATCACTCCTGAATCCCGTTGCCTTGGCAACCAATTCTAAAATGATGTCGATAAAGAGCTAGCAACACTTATCAATGAAGCCAGTGTGCCTTGGGAAGGAAAGCTGCCACAAACAAGGCATCAAGCGTCAGGCCAAACTGGTTTTTAGGGGCATGTCCCTGTTGAAAGTCTGGAAGAGATGAGAAATGAGGAATCCAGCATCAAGGTCCTGGCTACCATCAGTAGCCCCCTGCCACCCTGCCAAAGGCATATCTGCGGCTGAGGTTGTGGGGCGTTAATCAGCTCTTGCTCAGGGCAGATCTTCTGCAAGGGCCATTTTTGTATGAGAGGGCTGTTACTGAGATGCCAGAAAGGCATCCTAGGGTGTGTGAATGCGGAGCAGCACCCCTGTTCCTAAGACACAGAAAGGTCCCCAGAAGCAAGGACGTATGGAAGCCTTCTCTCCTGTGGCCTTTGTTTCATTCGGGTCTTGCAGCACTCTGGGCTGAGAGGGAGGATGGATACTGTTAGCTCCTTTTTACAGATGAGCAGGATAAGGCCAAGAAAGGTTAAGCACCTTATTTATACACCGTATAGAGATAAGCGAGAACTAATCCTGAGGTTCAATTTGTCCCGAGGCAGGAGTCCTTCAGGAACCCCGCTGTCTACCTGTATGCCTCAGACCTGAGATGATTCATTTCAGATGCAGCAGAAGCCTGACAAGTGTTTCCTTGTGGTTCTGGGTTTAAATCCTGCCTGAGCCATGAAAACTGAACAAGGAACAAGGCTCTTGGTGTGGAAGCAGAGTAGGGGATAGCAGACTTCTGTGCCCCTTGGGCAGAGACCCGTGAGGCACCTGGCCAGGTGATTCTTCTGTTTCAGAGGATATCAAGATGGATAGTCCTCTCAGGGTATATTTTACCCTGGCGACATTAATAAGGATGTTGTAAGGTTGTATTTTTAAGGTTCTTTTTATATTAGCAAATCTTGTCCAGATTTTCCTTACTCATTTTAATTATGCTCTTTTAAATTGTATACCATCAAGTACAGACTGGCTACATTCAGATCAAAACAATAACTGAGCCATCTTCCAGATATGGAACCTTGACAATTGTTTACATTAGTGTCAAGTCTCAGATGGAAAGAGTGAAGGGGGCTGATTTGCATGCTGCTAAAGGCCATCTATAAAAACACACCCAGAGAAAAAGAAGAGAGCACAAATTGCCTGCAGAGGCATCTGCTTAACTCTTAGACTCCTAAGTGGAACAGAACTAAATAAAAAGCCTCTATGCCCTTGCTAATTACAGAGTACCAGATTGGATGATGATACTTCCACTATGTTTTCCCAAAAGCCACTCTTCTTTTCCCACTCTCCTTCCCCTCCTTCTTCCCCTCCCTCCTTTCCTAATTATCAAGTCTAGACTATTTGTCAAACACAACTCCTTGAACTGGAGAACAGGATAGATAGACCCTGTTTGTATGGGGGTTGCTCTGGCTGTTAATACACACAAGTTCTAATGACCCCTGCTTAGAGTCTTACAGGCTTATAAAGAAGACTGGACAGGGCTCAGGAGCCAGATTCTGGCTGCTTTGCTCTAGAGTGAAAGAGTTTTTGAAGACAGAATTTTATGGAAGGAAAAGAGGCTTCCTTGGCAAAGAAATGGGATGACTAAAGACGTGATAATAAATGGGGGGGAGGTCTAGGGACTTGTGAAGAAGACTCAGTGGGTGTGCTGGCTAATTTTATGTCAACTTGACACAAGCTGGAGTCATCTGAAAGGAGGGAACCCCCATTGAGAAAATGCCTCCATAAGATATGGCTGTAGGGCATTTTCTTAATTAGTGATTGATGGGGGGGGGCAGTCCATGGTGGGTGATGCACCCCTGGACTACTGTCCTGGCTTATACATGAAATCAGGCTGAGCAAGCCATAAGGAGCAAGCTAGTAAGCATCACCCCCTCCATGGACTCTACATCAGCTCCTGCCTCCAGGTTCCTGCCCTCTTTGAATTACTGCCCTGACTATGAACTATGAACTATGAACTATGATGTGGAAATGTAAGCCAAACAAACCCTTCTCAACTTGCTTTTAGCTCTAACTAGGACAAAGGGTAAAGCACTTGCTGCATAAACATGAGGTCCCAAGTTTGGATCCCCAGCACCCATATTAAAAAATGGCATGGTGGTCCATGCCTGTGACTGAAATATTGGGGGATCGATGGAGATAGAAGGATTCTGTGTGCTTACTGGCCAGCCAACATGGCCAGAATGGTTAGCTCCCAGTTCAGTGACAGACCCTATCTCAAAAATGAAGTGACAGATTGATGAAGTAATCTTTAGCTTCGACACCTGCCCACATGAATAACACATACACACACACACACACACACACACGCACACACACACAGAGAAAGCCACAAGTAGATAGATTTGTGCCTTGAGTCATCATGCACCCCCCCCCCAGTAACACTTGCATTGTACTATCATATGAGTAAAGAGGTAAAGAGTAAACGTGTATTCTAGAAGGCACTGAATTTTGTTGTTGTTGTTGTTATGGTAGCTGGTATTCTCTAACAAGCTCACTCATGTAACTGGATGGCATCTTAATATTTGTTCAATTTAAAATGGAAATGGGAAGATTTCATAGTCCAATTTGGGAAGCAGGGAATTCAACATGATTGCAGAATGCTGCAAAATTTTAATTTACCAAAGTATTTTCACAAGAAATCCTCAAGAGAACTGGAAAGGAGTGTTTTTTAAACATCTGGCCGTATGACCCATTTGCATCCCATTGTTTTGCCGACGTCAGCCAGAGGAACCTGGTGCGCCCTGTCAGGTGGGCATGCCACAGGGGAATGAGGTATGAATGAGAGGAGCGGCTGCCTCCTTCCTTCCTTCCCCTCCTCAAACTCTGGCTCTCAGGCTTCCTCTCAGCCCACAGATGACTCACACTCTACATCGTGTTTCTGGTCTTTGTACACACGGCTCTGCCTCCATCACTTTTCATTCAGATATTTAACTTTCCCCCCACCTTTTAAAGTCTAGCTTCTTTATGAACCGTCTCTCTCTCCCGAATCGGAACAAATCCCTCCTGCACCCGGCCTTCACAGTAGACCGCAGCTATCCTGCTGACTCTGTTCTACTGCCCAATGTGAGAAGTGACTCTGTGTTTGTAACCCTCAATAGAACCAAGTCTCCTGTGGAAGCTACTATATCAAATGTCTTTGTTATAACCTATGTATTGAAGTTTAATAGACTCACAACGCAGTACCCTGGTGTAGTGCCCTGCACTCAGCACCCTGAGTAGATTTCCCTAACGCCAGCTCATTTGAACAAACCTTCCAATCAAGAAGCAGCATTACCAGCACTAGAGACCTCCAGGTTCCTTCCATCCGCTTCCCAAGTAGGACAGCTCCCAGCCTGCCTTACCTTCATAGATTACATTTTCCTTTGCAGTTGTATAGTATTGGCTCCCTTGAGTCTGAATTTTGCCAGTTATAGACAAATGCTGCAGGCCATGATTGAGTAAAGCATCATGTATTCACCTGCCTCTGCTGAGCATTTAGGTGGTTCCCAGTTTTATCTTACAGGTAATGCAACTGCTTGTGTCTGTTGATGGACATCAACGTATGGACACCCTTCTGCTGGGTGCGGTCCTGGAAGTGGGATTGCTGGGTGACGGACTATGCTTAGCTTTCATGGTTACTGTTAAATGATTTCCAAAGCCCTCTTCATTGTTACTCCCCTACAGCAGTGTGTTTGTTCCAGATCCTCTGCTTCCTTGCAACCTTGGTAATTTATCATATGCTCTTTTGGGCATTCTGGTGGTACATTATAGTTCTAGTCAACAGTTTTCCTTCATGATTGTTGAATACATTTGATATATATATATATATATATATATATATATATATATATATATATATATATGTGTGTATGTATGTATGTATATATATAAAATTTGGATATTATTTTGTGATATGTATAAACCTTTTGTGCATCTTCTATTGATTTTTCTGTATTTTTATTATTATTTGCAAATTTTTATTCTTCATATATTCTGGTATGGGCCTATTTAAAAAAATTTCCTCAAAGTCTGACCAGGTACAATTAGTTTCCACCTTCAATAAAATATTGCTGTATAAAATAGAAAAAAATTGTCATTTATATACCTCTAGTCATCAAGCAAAGCCCCTTTCCATCAAGCAAAAACCTCCCCCATCACATCAAATCTCCAGAAGAGCTAAAGGGGCGTATCCATTATATTTCAAGTTTAATGAGGTTCAGAAATATCCTTGGGCCCATATAGGTTTTCCTGATAGGCAGCTACAGACTGATGCCTAATCCACAACAACTGCTGGGTCATTCAGTCTAGACCCCAGAGACATTGTTCCAGTGGTGGGGATGGTCTTCATTCGCTAGGTCATTTATTCTGTAAATATTTATTGAATCTAGGCATTCTTGCGCATTTGGACTACACCAGTGAATAAGATTAAATGCCTGTCTTCATTGAGCATGCATTCTAATGGGAGAGACAATAAGCGTAAGCATAATCAGTTCTTAAATGGTGCAGAGTCCTAAGCAAGAGATTAGTGAAGCCCAGTCAGGAGTGTTTATAGGACACACACACACACTAAAAAGAAAACAAATCTTTAAAACTTAAAATAAGCTTGGACTGAGGTTGAAGAAGGGGCAGCTATGAGGATGTCTACTGAGCGCCCATTGAAGAGAGAGCTCCTGCAGAGACCCTCAGTGGGAGTGTGTCTGCCATATCCAGGGAGCATCAAGAAGGAGGTGAGGTCACTGGGCGAATAAGAGAGACACCGTGGCAGATCCTGGGAGGCCGTCCTATAGGGCTGATTGTGACATCATGTCGTGAGAGATGGAGGGCGTTGGAGATTTCAGCAGAGAACTGACATGATCTCCTTTGTGCTGCACACAGCTACAGCTGATGAAGGGAGCATGGGTGACCCACAGAGATCCACCGGGGAGTCTGAACTAGGGCAGGTGAGAGATGCTGCTGGCCAGAACCAGAGCCGCGGTACGATAGGTGGTGAGAGGCGGTGGCCAGGTTCTCAGAGCCTGGCGAGCGAGACAGGGTCTCACAGAATGGATGCAGGTCTGAGTAAGGGTAGGTATCAAGTGTGCCTAACCTTCTAGAAGAGTTCTGGTTCTAGCCCAGTGCTTCCCAACCTTCCTAATGCTGTGACCCTTTAATACAGTTCCTCATGTATAAAATTATTTTCGTTGCTATTTCATAACTGTGATTTTGCTACTGTTACGAATTACAATGTAAATGTCTGATACGCAGATGGCCTTAGGCGACCCCCGTGAAAGGGTTGTCTGACCGCGGAAAGGCTCATGACCCACAGGTTGAGAAACGCTATTCTAGCCTCTTCTTTCCATGGGCTGCACTAACCTCAACCTCTACCCAACCCTACCCTGTTCCATCCTGGATCCTGCAACTGGCCCTCACATAGGGCTTTCCTTCCAACCCATTATTACGACAAAAACTTTCCTCTAATTCCCAGAGCTTTGCTTTGAGCTCTGAAAGTTAGTTCTGAAAGTAAAAACTATGTCTTTTCTTTGCATTCCCACTAACGCATTCTTATTTTTCCCCGAGGCAACATGATGCCTCTGACTGATTTAAAAAAAAAAAAAAAAGGGAAAGTACAATTGATTAATATTTTAAGGTAACCTTCTTTTGTTTACTTGTTTTTTGCATACTTCTTTCCACTTGGAACCAGGGGAACGTATGGTGTCAGAGCTAAAGATAACCAAAAGATTATGCAACTGTATGAGGAGAGTGAGATGTTACCTGGGATGGTGAACAGGTCCAGGAAGCAGACCACTACACGGGGCTCACTTGCTTTGTAACTGGACCACACCTTTTCCTCTCTGAGGGAGATGTTCCTTCCAGAGCGATCAGCTGAAGCCTGTTCTTGAAACTTTTATCCAGGTCTTAAGCTTCTTTTGGGTGTGCATGCGTTCTCCCTCTCTCTCTCTCTCTGTGTGTGTGTTTTTTTCTCTCTCTCTGTCTCAGTATATGGAGGTCAGAGAAACCTAGGGTGTTGGTCCTCACCTTTGTCACCACTGTGTATGCTTGCCCTGCTAGCTGGCCTGTGAAATTCTGGGGATTCTCCTGTCTCCAGTCTCCTCCTCTCTCACAGTAGAGGCACTGGGATTACATACACACACTACCACACCTGGCTTGATGTGGGTTCAAAGGATTTGAACTAAGATCTTCACGCTTGAAAGGCAAACACTTTACCCACTGAGCCATCTCTCTAGCCCTGCCGTTGGTCTCTTCCTCTCTTGATTCTCTCCCTTCAGACCTGCTCTGCCGCTAAGGTCTTGCAGTTTCAGTTCATCCAGTATTTTACATAGTTGTGCTGTTTGCAGACATGTCCTTAAAAGACCTTAGTTGTCTTTGGGTCTTCTGTGGTAAGCTGAGCTTTTAGTAGGTCCTGGAGAGTGCACACTGTCTGGAAGAGCAGCTGTCTTGCCTACCTCCTAACCCAGTGTCATTGGCAGGCTCTGTCCAACTTGCCCAGGGCAACTATTTTGTTGGCCATCCCTCTATACCCAGAGTATAGACACTGACAAAGGCTACTGACTGCCTCCCCTCTGCCGGTGCTGGGTCTCTGTTATAATAGCAGCAGTGTTTCCCTAGGCTTAAATGGGTCTGCATGAGCTTAAACAGACATAGGCAAAGCAGCTGGTTAGTGGCATTGAAAAAGTTGAACTGATAGTCTGCCTCCACTACATAACTTTCAACCACTTCCAGATCTGAGAATTCAGGCCCTGTTAAACTGAGTTTGTTGTTTCTGCCTTGGAAAAGGGACAGACTGTGGTTGGATGGTTAGTCGCTGATCACATTAAAAATATTTACAAATGGAAGCCACAGTATTAAAATGCACCAATTCACGATGTTGCCTAGTGAACATGGGCATCTGAATGTGCAGATGGGACACTGAGGCTTAGAGAGGTGAAGGAAGGTGATTGTCTGAAGTCAAAGGAATCCAGGGGGTGGCTCATACTCAAGGCTTGCATGACTCGACATCCCATCCTTTCCTATGGCATTCCTAGTCAGGGGCTTGGCAGTGTCTCTATAAGATGCTGTTTCTTGGGCCGGGGATGTGGTTCAGTTGATAGAATTCTTGTTTAACATGCAAAAGGCCCTGCATTCAATTTCCAGTACTGTATACTGTGTAGTGGTCTTGCACTTGGGAGGTGGGAGGAAGATCGTGACCTTAACGGCCAGCCTCTGCTACATAGAAAGACTCTGTCTCAAATAATAAAATAAACAAGGCTGCACAAGGTCCCATATTTAATCCCAGCAGCATGTAAGCTGGGTGTGGTGGCCTGAATAAGATGTCTCCCAAAGTCTTATTCATTTAAATACTTGGTCTCCATTAGTTATTTAGGGAGTGGGGGAGTTAGGAGGTGTGGCCTTGATGGAAAAGTATGTCACTTTGGAGACATACTTTGGAGAAGCAGTGTGGCCTTTAAGAGTTCAAAGGGTTGGTCATGGTAGCACATGCTGTTAATACCAGCACTCTAGAGGCAGAGTTAGGTAAAGCTCTGAGTTCTGGGCCAGCCTGATCTCCATAGTGAGTTCCAGGACAGCCAGGGGTACAAAGAGAAACCCTGTCTTAAAAGACCAACCAACCAACCAAACAAACAACTAACTAACCAGCAAACAAACAAACAAAAAAAACATTGAAACAAAGACAAAAACAAAGCAAAACAAAACAGTTGAAAGTTTCATGACACTGGCAGTGCACTCTGCTTCCTACTTGTGGTTTAAGATGTGAGCTCTCAGCTTACCGTCCCAGTCATCCTGACCTTCCAAAGGTATGAACACTTTGAAGTTCAAACTACTCCTGAAAGTGGGCACAATTTCTTCATCTTGAAAACACAATAGTGTGGAAAAATATTCTGGTTCATCCCAGTTCTAAAGTTCTGTGCTTATCTTTTAAAAAGGCAAGCACACAGACTAAACAATAAAGGGAAAGATCTCCACTCAGAGATGCACTCTCAGACACATCCACCAGGGTTGGCGTTTGTGATCTGGGCATTGGCCTTTGTGAGTATGGTTATAAGATTTTCCTATGGTGGCTGCTAAAATTTTGTCAGAAAAATTCAAGGTAGTGTATGAAGGTGAACACTAACCCCTGAAAGTCCTCTAAGAATATTTCTAATATATATTTTGTCAAAGATTTGATATTCTCTTAGATATGTCTAATGGACACTCTCTAAATGAATCTCTTTGAAAATGCATTATATAATGCAGTTCCTTCAATTCCATATCTTCCTTCCTGTCTAAACTAAAAAAGCCCATTTGTGTTATTAATGACAAGTCATTTTGCAGAGTGCCCAGGTTAATAGAAGAGATAACTGGTAAAATACAAATGTGTAATACTAACATGCTGAAGATAAAACAGAGCTTGGATGCAGAATGCAGAATGTGAAGAACTCAAGAAGTTCCTGGTGGGTGCAGAATTCCAGCAAGATGAACAGACAGCCATGGCTGCTTTATAATTTACTATTTCCCTATCCTCTCTTTTCAGATCTCCAGTACTCATGAAAATGACAGGTAGAAGAGGTGGTCTACTTGTAATCCCAGAGCACAGGAGGCAGAGACAGGGGATCCTCAGAGAAAGCTAGCTAAGCTAGACTAACTGAAACATTGTGTGTTCAAGTGAGAGACCCTGCCTCAACATGGAGAGCTATTGCTGAAGACACTGGGTATCAACTCTGGTGCCTTCGTGGAACCGTCACACAGTTATGGGTCGGGAGGGTGCTTGTGACTTCCAGGCTCTCATTCCAGAAAGCTGGTGGGAGTTTGGCCCCTCTACTCTATGCTGACAGATCACAAGCCACAGCAAAACTCTGCTCCTTGATCCGCAGAATTGTTTGCCTAAGTCCTGGTTCCCTGGAATATGGCCAAAGCACCACAGAATGTGAATATGGCTATTCCAGTATCCGTGTCTTAATCAATGAGTCCCATCCCTGGGTACCAAAGACCCTCCCTCGCCCCCATCCTATAAGTGTAAGGACCCTTGCATTAAAAGGAGAGAGACATTCCCCTGACAACGCCTCTCGGACCTCTGTGCATTACATCTGCACTTAGTTCTCCTATCTGGGTCCTGCTGGATGTGTTGATTGCACTTTTCTTTCAGGGGGGACTAAGCTAAGCAGTCGATAGCTTGGCCATGTGCCAGGAAGGGAAGCAAGATCCCAAGGGCAGACAGAGAGAGAGAGAGAGAGAGAGAGAGAGAAAGAGAGAGAGGGGGAAGGAGAGACAGAGAGTAAACCAACAATCAACTTCTAGTTTCCATAAAGTACCCATACATGTACCCATACATGTATGCCCCATACACTAACATATAGGCATGAATATCATACACACATACACCAGACACATACCAAAAACCAAAAACCAAAAACCAAGCCAAGACAAAAAGCCTATCAGGCTCAGGTGACTCAATGGTAACTGCCCCACCCCTGCCCCCAAGACGGGGTATCTCTGTTGTAACTCTGGCTGTCCCGGAACTCATTTTGTAGACCAGGCTGGCCTCGAACTCACAGAGATTCATCTGCTTCTGCCTCCTGAGAGCTTGGCTTAAAGGCATTTCTAGTGTGGTGGTTTGAATTAGAATGGCTCCTGATGCTCATATGTTTGGATTCTTGGCCCCAGTTGGTAGAACTGTTTGGGAAGGATCAGGGGGTGTAGCCTTGTTGCAGGAGGTGTGTCACTGGAGGTGTACTTGAAGTTTCAATAGACTCCAGCCATTCCTGGTGTGCTTTCTGCTTCCTGCTGTGGATCAAGACATGAGCTATCAGCTGCTGCTGCTCCAGTACCCTGCTCTGCTGTCATGCACCCACCACGATGGTGATGGACTCCTATTCCTCTGGAACTGTAAACCTCAGATACACTCCTCCTTCTGCAAGTTGCCTTGTTATGGTGTTTTATTACAGCAATAGAAAAGTAGCTAATACATCCAGGAAGCTACTATTGCAGATATGTGTCAGCTTTCCATCACTGTAACAAAATGCCTGAGAAAATTAACTTCTTAGAGGAAAGGCTAATTTGAATCACAGTTCTGAAAGTTTCAGTTTAGTTGGTGCTACTGCTTTGGGGAGAGTCAGCATAGTATGGCAGGAGCTGCTTTTCTCATGGCCAAGAAGACAAAGGGACAGAAGTCCCACAGTCTCCTTCAAGAGCTTGCTTCCCATGACCAAAGGCCCACTGTACAGTCTCCTAAAAGTTTCACTAGCTCTCAATAGTGCCAATGTGGTGACCAAGGATGACCTTCAGGGGATGTTTAAGATCTAGACTTCACTTACTATCTAAGCTGGTAGTGGTGCGTGCTTGTAATTCTAGCACTTGGGAGAGGCAGGAGGATGGCTACAAGCGTGAGGCCAGCCTAGGACACATGAGGTTCTAAGGCAGCTAGGGCCACATAGTAAGATCCTCTTTCAAACAACAGCAATACAAACTAAATTAATTAATTGGCTAAAAATTTCTAAAAAAGATAACTAGGTTCATGCCCTAATTTCTCTTATCAGCTGAAGTTAGGGAGTCAGAGCAGAAATTTGAGTAGACCCAGCCTAGTAGATCCGAGTCACGGCTCTACTACTGTCTTGCCATACAGCTGTGAGCTGCTGCCCCATCTCTGCCTGTCCTCCATGCACTGGAAAATGAGCTGACACTGATCAACCTGTTTGTGCTCTATGGAGGGCTCACCAGGATTAGCCATAGCTGCTAATATTTTGTTATTTCATGAATTCACTGGGTTTTAGGTATGCCCTCTCTTCTGATTAGGTGACTTTGTGAAGTCATATCTAAGCCAAGAATGTGAGTGTGTGTGTTTAATAGTCTTCAAGTCCAGTCTCAGAATTATGCATTTTCCTGGTGGTGTTCAAGGTCACCATCACAAGGAAAAGTTGGCCATTCTCTGTGTGTCCTGAATATTAAGAGAAGAGGAAAGTCTTAAATGGTGGCTGAGGCTTTTGCGTAGATTCCTTAACTCTAAAAGTGTGAAATCTTGATGAATTTGAAGCAGAGCTTGGGACCAGCAGATACGTCAAGCTAATTGCACGGAGGCAGAGAGGTACCCTAATTGACCCAACCCCTGGTGTCCTGTCCACCATAAGGAGTCCATTACAAGTTTTAATGAGTTGGTCTTATTTTATTAATATTAAATGGATTTAATTCCCTAGGTCCTGGTGAAGAGAAGGCTCATTTTCAATGGTCTTTAAAAAATTAAAAGTAGATTTGGAATGGGATGAACTACCTTGAGAGGCTGTGACTGAGTCTGGTATGCTATGTAAATGCAGCATGTGACCTCAGGCATCTTCTTTAATGGGGTCTCTTCTCTTACTTGAACAAAGCGTTAAAGAGTTCAGCTAGTCTAGTTAGCCAGCTTTCTCACTAAACCTCAGTTTGGGCATCTATAAAATGGAGGAATGGCCAGATTTTTATTAAGGCTATAATAAGAGTTGATGTCAAGCATGTAACCTATTGCTTGGCTCATAGTGAGCTCTCAATCATAATGCCACTTACAATTAACTTTCTAAAAAGTGATTTGGAACAGCAAACTAAGACTTTATCTAATCAAAACCACAAGCATTAACAACATTAAAAATGCCTCAGCACAGATTTTCAGTGGAAAAAGATTTTTATCTTTTATTTCTCAGTGCATCTTCCCGGTGTTTAAACAGCAACTATGTGATGTGGGTGCATATCTTATTCTTATTTAGCAGGGCTCTTTTGAATTCCCAGCTCCTAGAGCAAGCTCTCACAGAAAACCTTCTTCTGGGTCTAAACTACCCACACATAGCATCTAGAAAAAACGAAACCAAACCAAACCCCGAAACAAAGCTTCATTGATCGTAGCCGATTGCTTTGAGAAATAACAAAGTGGCAGAACTCAGCACTCCTTTTGCCAGCAACTATTCACTGTGGAATCTGACCGGGCTGGGCTGGGGATGACACAATCTTCAGGTATAAACAACCTGGAATGTTTTGGAGGAAGACCTTGAACGGTTTCCAAGCAGGAAATGGAAGCTGAGAGAGCCAGGTTTTCAGTTTTGCGTGACCTTGATTAGCACACAGCAACAAAACAATCAGTTCCCAGTGACCTTGATTGGCACACAGCAACAAAGCAATCACTGCCTGCGGAATCTCATCCTCTCCCTGGCTAGATGACTTGGATCCGTTCTTCTCTACCAGGAAAGATCACTGAAAGAAACGTCAGCGATAAGAGGGGCCAGCCCCACCAAGAAAGCTGAGATTCAATGAGTTCCCATAACCATCATCTTTAATATTTTTCTCTTTGTCTCAACATGTTTTGTTAAAGCGAGAGCTGCGGAGGCAGTTCCTGCCATTTTTCAGTTTCCGTGCCATCTGCAACAAAACAGGAAGATATTTATTAAAATGTGAAAGTGGGCTGTCAGAATGGCTCAGTAGGTAAAGATGCTTGCCATGCCAACTTCTCAACTCGGGGTTCCATCCCCACAATCCACTTAGGTGGAAGGAGAGAAAAGGGAGGGGTTAGGGTATTCAGGGCAGTGACACTACGGAGGTCGGGGTGGGGTGGAGTGGGGTGGGGTGGGGGTAGAGTGGGGTGGGTGGGATGCTACTAGGCAGGCGCAGTAGACCTTCACTGCCACCGTGTGGTCACCTGGGACCACAGAGGGTCATTCTTGCGGACTGTCTGCCTCACTGTCTGGCTGCGAGCCTGACACCTCTCTGGTAGCACTCAGCGTTGTTTCAATGGACCTTTTGCAGTTTTCTTACCAGTGCGTTTTTGTTTCTTTAGCCGCAGGAAAGAGGAGATTTCGGAAAGCTAGCACATCCTCTATTCTGAAAAAAATATCTGCAGGGAAGAAGAGGTCAGGATCCACGAGGACTCTTAAGATGAAATGGCTGAAGGCCTTGCAAGATTCTTGCTTCATCCTGCTGGAGCCAGTCTCAACAGCAGACGCAGAGATTCATGGGACACACTGCAGGCCCTGGGGTGGCACCTGTCTCTGCTATCACCTGGCCAATTGGGGAAGTCAGGACAGTTGAAGATTCATTTATTATCTCATTTATCACCCTCGTCTGCAGTCCAAATTAGTTCTCACATCATATTCTGATACTATCAGATTTAATATTATCAGTTGAAATAATAACAGTATTTTTCAGTGCAAAAAAAAAAAAACGACTTTCAAGGCATGTATTATGGGAAGGATTATAATAAATTAAATGCCTAAACTGGCAGAGTGCAAACAATTTTGACTCAGATCTAAATGTTTGCATTGGCTGTTTAAACATTTAATTTGTTAGAATGGAGGTAGCAGGACAGAATAAGCATGTTAATTAAACTCAGGCTTTGGCAACGTGAGTCATCCGGTGGACACAGAGCGTGACAAACCAGGACTGTGTAAGCCAAAATGTGTCCTTCCTCATTCTCCAAATGAACACTGTACATCCTTCAACCCTGCAGTGATTGCTAATGAATTGTTCCATCTTTCTGAAGTGACTTTTAGATTATGCCTTGGTACTGTTAGTCTGGGAAACAACGTTGCTAATTAAGTTGCAGGAAATGTTATCAACTACAGATAATTGATTAAAGTGATTAAGTGGATAATCTGTTCCATGTTCCATTAAAAGTAGAAAATGTACAGAGGAGGAGGTATAAAAATAATGCCCCCAAAAGCATCTTGCCTAAAATGATCTCCATTATTGAATTCTCACCATCGCCACCTCTACCACCAACACCACCATCACCATCATCATCATCATCATCATCATCATCATCATCATCATCATCAATATCATCATTATCACAGCTTTTGGGTCAGCACAGGCATGCATTTTCTTGCCTGGTCCTTGTTCCACCACAAATTGGTATAACATGATGCTAAGTCACCATCTTCTCTAAGCTCCAGGTTCCTGTGTAAAATGAGAGCATTTTTGTGATAAGGTAAGGCTAACGGATGTATTCCCCAAATACAGTATTTAAATAGAAAAGTGGTTCAATTCTCTCTTGGGAGCATCTCAGGTATTTTGGGCTGGCAGGGGAGCACTCTGTTCTCTTACTAAAAAGCCTTTGGTAGCTCCCCACTGCCTGCAGAGCTAAGTTCAAAGTTGCTCCCAACCTGACCCCAATCTGCACTTCTAACTTATTCCTTCTTAGCCTCTCTGCTTGCATCTGTGTCTTTGATGCCTGTCTCTCCTTTACCCCATCAGACAGGATTCCTGCATGATCTACATTCCTTCCAATGCCTCTTCTGGAAGCTATATAATTACTCTCCTCTTGCCTCTGGCTGACCCGTGTTTTAACCTTCATTGTCTCTCCCTTAGCATTCTGATATCTTTGACTCTTTTTCCTGTCCAATTTCATTTGTTATTTACACAAACATCACCCGTGTTTCTGGAGACAGAAAAGTATATATTATTTATCTCCTGGGATTTTTTTGTTTGTGTTTTTTCGAGACAGAGTTTCTCTGTTGTAACTCTGGCTGACCTGGAACTCACTCTATAGATCAGCCTGGCCTTGAACTCACAGAAATCTGCCTGCCTCTGCCACCCTAGTGCTGAGATTAGAGGTGTGTGCTACCACCACTGGCCGATCCTGGGATTTTTTTTTTTTTTTTTTAAGGAAAGATATCGTATTTTAGGCTGACCTCAAATTCTAAGTAGCTGAGGATGACCTTGAACTCCTGATGCTATTACCTTCATGTCTTGAGTCTTGGAATTATAGGCATACTTTATGAAGCACTAGGGAGCAAACTTGGGGCTTCATGTATGCTAGAAAAATACTCTCACCAACTGAGCTGCATCCCCAGGCTGCACATTATTTGTCTTTATTGCCCAGTCTCTCTCTCCTTCCTTTCTTTTTTTGGTTTCTAACATTACTAAATAACAATACAAAATTACATTAAATTGAAAAAGAATGTTGAACTAAATGCAACAAAAAGTTGTCACAGATAGAAAAACCCAGTCATCAAAACAGCAACTATTGCTAACTCAAGGGGCCAATTAGGCAATGGGTTATTCATTGGAAAATTCCAGATGCGGATCAAAACAGTTCCAATTAGATTTATATCCTGTGCTAAACTAAGAATAGCATTCAGAAATAACTCCTCTGGCCCCACATCCATGTGGAATAGTGTGTCACTCATGTTCATTAGGAAGAAAGCCCTTCTGGAGACAGCTATGATTTTTCATAAAGCCTTCATTCATGAACCACGTGGAAACAAATAGGGTTGCCTTGTATATATGCACATGGATGTTGTACATGGTGTAGCTAAAGTCTATCTCCATTTGGGACATCTCTGCTTCTCTTCTAGCCATGTTAGACCTGAGAGTGACTGTGTGGCAGGCATTCATTTAAGATGGTAAGCTCAGCCCAACGGGATCAGCCACAGGTGGCTCGGAGCTCAGGGCCCTGCTATGAGTTTATTGTGCCACTGGGAAGACAGCCTTTACCTCAAACCTGATTCTTCTCCTTTGAAAAGGGAACAGCTACAATGTCCCGATCCTACAGGGCTGTTTGTGCAGATGCTGGCAACTCATTAGTGTGATGCTTTGAAAAGATCACGGGGCAGCCTGTTGGGTACTGTTGGAGGCGCCCTCCAGGATTATGAGAGTGGATATTGAAGCCGTGCATTTGCTCGATACGCTCACAGAGTGCGTACCAACAGTCCCTTGGTTGTATTTATAACGTTGCAGCTTTTTTTTTTTTTTCTGAAGAAATAAATTAAATTTACTTTTTCAAAGCTGTGAGTTCTTCTGCTTGAATGAATTTCAAATGATATTTTAGTTAATGCCAGGATGACAATAAAAGTTGTGGAACTGAGCAAGAGCAGGGAAAGGAGTGAGCAGGAGGGTCGAGATACACACGGCTCCCCGCTTCTGCCTAGCAACTTCCTTCCATTCCTCCCCTCTGCCTTTCATTTTTCTTGAACATGTAAGCCTTTCTTTCCTCTTCATTCTCACAAATCTGTTCAGGTGGCATTAATGCTTATAAAAGCTGTCACCCAGTTCAGAAATCCTCAGTTCTTTATAACTGTCAGCTCACAGCTCACCTGTGGTTGGAGTGAATCTAACTCAAACTGGTGGAGTTCAGGACATCTGAGTGGATGTCTCCCCTTCCCCTCCAGCCCATATGTTCCTGCTCAACTTACATACTTCAGAGCAGTGTGAGTTGGGTTCCTCTCTGCTTGTATCCTATGCTCAGTGAGAACCCAGTACCAGCTGGAGTGTGCTCTGCTCAGAGGGACCTGTTGGGTGTGAACATGATGTGCTGTTCAGGAAGATGAGGCTTCAGTCTAAGATCTAACCCATCTCGACGTTGTGAGTTTGGGAAGGGGCAAAAGATCCTCAAGTGCACTTCAGAAGTCATACGCCATAACTTAGATTTGTACATAAGACAGGTGTGTGAAAACAGCATTCGATCACCTTCATACATAAAGAAGGAGGCCCTTGGATGATGTAAAGCATCCCTCACCTTCAACAGGAGTTGGGGAGAGAAGGAGAGGAAGAGAATACAGATGGTCTTGGGAGCCATTTGGTCACAATTTGCTCAAACTGGTTTAGACAAAAGGAGAATTTATCTTACAAACTTCAGGAGCAGAGATGGCTGTCAGACTCCCACAGGCTGTATGCCTCACTCCAAAGCTACCAAAGTCCTCCTCCGGATGGAATCATTTCCTTCTCTTTTAAGTCTCACACATACCAATTACATCTGTATCTTTCTCAATCTATGGAGAATCCTGGGCTCCTGTGGGAGCTTTGGCCAAGTTCCCTAGACTAGCAGCTCTGATTGATGAATAGGATCATTTGGCCAATTTGGTTCAATCAGTGTGATCCGCTGAAGTGCCACCTTTTCATCAATCATCCTTGGCCAGGGTCTCAGCAGGAAACTGGGGAAGGAATTTCTGGAGAAGATAATTTGTAGAGGGTAGAGAATGGAATCTCTGGCTCAATATTTAACCCGAGGTTATTTATGAAACCAGACTGTGTTGAGATCTCTGAAGCTATTTGATTTTGAGCTCACTTCTTTTCCTAACTTTGATGGGTTTCACTAGTTTGGGAAGATTACTTTCCCTTACTTCTTAATAACAACGTGGATTTAGCTAACAGTCTAACAAAGAGGGGCTGATGCAAGAAATGCATCTTCATTCCTAGAGCCAATTTAGTGGGGAGACCGACAAAACCAAAAACATTCTAACAGTAAACAAAATAATTACAAGTTGTGTTTTGAAGTGGAATATTGAATTAGGTGAAACAGACTGAGGAGGAGGAGAAGAACCTGCTTTAGATGAAGTCCCAGGACTGCTGCTTTAAGGAGTACATTTCTTACTGGAGTTGGAAGAGGGGACCGGTCTTAAGAAGGTCATGGGAAAGATGTGTCCAAGAGCATTTTAGGGAGAGAGAGAGAGAGAGAGAGAGAAAGAGAGAGGGAGAGAGAGAGAGAGAGCCTTAGTTTACTTTTAATTTCCAATAATCTGTATGCTTCAACTTTTTCAAAAGACAATTGAACATTTTGTTTGTAGATGTTATTAAATGTATTGCAAAAGATTAAACTATAACACAGCAGACATTATTTGCTTGTTTTTTTCAATCAACACTAATGTTACAGATTGATAGTAAAATGAAATCTCTGTTTTCTTGGAGACAGTCTGCAGAGTGTTTGACGTGCTTGGGTTATGAGACTGGCAAGGACTGGGTTTGGGCCTGATCGTCGTTCCTTACTGGATGAGTCCTGTGGGCGCTCTGGGCACTGTTCCTTTCTTCGTCTCTCCACTTCAGCCGTCATCTCTGGCTCACAGATGTTTGTTTTCGGGAGCATTAGGCTGCATTAAATAAAGAACTGTATAGAAATCAACACAGTGTCTGACATCATACATTAAAAGCATTTTTCAAAAGTTCTCATTACCCCTTCATATAAATCAAGTTTTAGAAAACACACTTAGTGATGTTCCATGAGGAATTCAATATACAAGGGAATTGTGTAATGAGCAGCTCCAAATGCTTGTGAGAGTGGATCAGAATAGAAGCTTTGATTCTCCAATTCTCTCAATGCAGTGGAAGATACCAGAGGAGAGAGGCACTTTTCTAGTGAATAGAATTGGTTGGAACTGAGAAAACTCCAGTCCAGACTCACCCAGGAGAAGATGACTTTACAATGAGAGTAAAATGAGAGATTCCCTCAAGTTTAGCCTCAGCAGACAAAGTGAACAGAGAGAAGGTTCCGGGGACTAGATAGGGACTTAAAAGAACTGAGAGAATTCCAGAACAGAAGCGCCTGGTACATCTCTCACTTACCCACTGCCGTGCAGCAGGACAGCAAGAAAGCCACAAGGCACAAGAAGGAAGAGTGTTCTACAGGAAGGGCTCCTCCAGAGAGAGACTTCACAAAACACAGAGGGGAAAGAAACCAGAAGGGAAAGGCCTTCTCTGGAGCCAGGGAAATTCTCTGCCAGTTTAGAGACTGTCCACTGGGAGAGACTAGACCCTCACGCTTGGGTCTTCCCCAGGCTTTTGTGTTAGGGTGAATCTCTTAGAGGATTGTGCCAAAGGTCCAAAGAAAAGCCAAACAACACAGTTGCCTGAGCTGCTGATCCAGGAAGAAAGACAATTCAGGAAATGAATAGTTGTTTTTTGTTTTTTTGTTTTTTTTTGTTTTGTTTTGTTTTTTAGGGAAACATCTGTGAGTTAATTGTATTTAATCAAGCAGAAATAGGATTCTATGAAAACTCAGAACTGGGGAAAGAATTATTATTATTATCATCATTATTAAGTTCAAAGTTTGAACTGAAAAGTTCAAGGAAGGGACCAAGCATTAAAACAGGTGATATGAGTGATCTGTAAGACCAGGCTCAGGGAGTCTCAGGACCTCCAGCAAAGCTGCAAGGAGTTAGAGAATGCAGGGGAAAATTAATACCAAAAGAAAGAATCAATCCAACCAATCCAGGAAGGCCAAAATGCCAATTGAACAGGAATTCCAGAGCCAGAGAAAAGAGACAAGGCAGAGAAGAAATAATAGAAGAAATATTTCTTCAGGCTAAGGAGAGAATAAGGGCCATTTATTTTAAAAGAGCCATTGAAAGCCAGCAGAACCAACGTGAAAGGATCCACACAAAAAATCCTGGGGAGGGGAACAGCTTCCAGACAGATATATCTGAGATTATTTCAGAGAAAAGACACTTTACTGTGAGGACGGTGATGATCATCACTTTTCTGTTTTGGCTTTCCTTTTCTGTTCTTTTCTCTCAGTGAAAATCCACACTTCCTCCCCCTTCTTGTTCCCTCCCTCTTTCCCCACTACCTCTCCCTTCTTTCTCTCCCTTTCTCTCTCAGTCCCTCAGTCATTTGCCTCCTCCCCCCTTTCCTCTCTTCCTCCATTCCCTCTCTCCCTCCCTTCCCTCTCTTTCTCCTTTTGAATATTCTCTCTTTCTGTGTCATCCAGATGAAAGTACTGATTTGAGGAATATCCAGCCCAACCCAAGCCATGGCGCCAGAGAATTGCATTTTGGGCTGTTGTGACTAGGGTAGGAACAAGAGTCAATGAGCCTACTCAGAGTCCTGGGATTTTCAGGTGCTACCTCCCTTGTGGAGGATTGTAGTAGAGGCTCTAGCTACAGGTATGGTTAGCAGATTTCAATCTTCCTTGTCAAAATTTAATGCCAACTACCAGGAAAATGGAAATAAGATGTACAATTTCTGGAATGTTAGAAAGGGACAGCCCCAACCTAATAAAAGGCAAATAAAGAGCTAGAAAAAGAAACACAGAAAGAGAAAGCATTAACCAAGCTGACAGGGATAAACTGAAGCTGAGCAGGTAGGGCAGGATGTAACCAGCTCAGTCCACTAGCACAGGAGTGCCAGGGAAGCAGGGATTTGAACAGGTTCTGTTCCCTGCTGAATCAAGGAAATATTAATTGAAAAAAAATGACTGAATAGATGCCTTAAAATTTAATTTTCAACAATTTTGTTAAAAAAGAAAGAGTTTGGAACCAAACAATCTACACATGCCTCACTCACGCACACTAATTTTGGAAAGAAAGGGATGGGAAAATATCTCCCAGGAAAAGTTGGAGACAGGGGGAAGTGTGATAATATTAATATCAGAGATAAAAGGTTGGAAGGTCAAATGCAAGAAGCCAAAGCCAAGAGTGACATTTAACATGGGATTCTAACTAGGAAGTACAGGGAGATGACAAGACACAAAACCAACACAAAAGTCAGCGGCTTTTCTGCATGCTACCAATACCCAATGGGAAGATGAAAAGGATTCCAAATTACATTCACAATAACAACAAAATGTATAAAATGTCAGCAATACTATCAACAGGAACAACTGTAACAAAACCAGAGAGTCAAAAACAGAAACAAAGAAACTATAAAAAAACACACCAAGGAATGGCTTAGCAGTTAAGATCTCTTGTAAAGAACCTGAGCTTGGTTCCTAGCACCCACATGGGGTGACTGACAACTGCCTGTAGCTCCATTTCTGGGGAACCCAATGCCATCTTCTGGCATGTGCATTCCTCCCTCTCTCTCTCTCTCTCTCTCTCTCTCTCTCTCTCACACACACACACACACACACACACACACTCTCACACACACACACTCACACACTCACACATTTTAGAAAATCTTAAAAAAAAAAAAAAAGGCACCAAGACTATTACAACAAGACAAGAAGTGAAATTCTAAAATAATGAAGAGATTGTTTTCCTAACAGTTTGGCTAGCAATGTAAAAATGACAGCCTTCACCCAACACTCTACAAATTTAGCACAAGCCAAAGAAAGCCCTGAGTTTGGTAAACTTATTCTAAAACTAATCTGGGAAGAAGAGATCATGGGAATTACTAAGAAACACATCAAAATATGGGACAAAAGTTAAAGAATTCAAGCAGGGTGGAGTTAGTGTTAATGCTAACAAATAGATTAATATAGAGCAGAGGGTAGAGGAATAGTTAGATCTACTGATGAGACTTTTAGTTAATGTAATAAAAACGTCACACCAATTGGTTATCCAAGACTGTCATACTTACTTTTTTAATGCTTTGATAAAACACAATGACCAAGGCAATTTATAAAAGAATGTTTAATTTGGGGGCTTAGGGCTCTAGAGGGTTAGAGTCCATGCCAGTCATGGTAGGAAGAAGCATGGCAGCAGGCAGGCAGTCATGGCTCTGGAGCAGCAGCTGAAAGCTTACATCTTGATCCACGAACATGAGGCAGAGAGAGATAACTGGAAATACTGTGGGCTTTTGAAACCTCAAAGCCTGTCCCCAGTGACACACTTCCTCCCACATGGCCACACCTTTTAACCCTTCCTAAACAGTTCCACCAACTGGGGACCAAGTATTCAAAGATATGAACCTATGGGGGCCGTTCTCATTCAAACCACCACAAATACCAAATGGTCACCCTCGACTGTATACTTTTAGGTCACATTATACAGACCGAGCAGGTCATAGTTACGTATAGCACTTAGGGAACAGAGAGGCCCTGAATTTGAAGGAGAGCAAGAAGAGGTCTATGGGAGGGTTTGGAAAGAGGAAATGATGTAATTATAATATAATTTCAACATATCAAAGAAATTATTGGAGAAACTCAAACATATTCATCTTTTAAAAAATTTTCATTTCAGTTAGTAGAAAAACAATGTCGGAGAAGGCACTCACTTCATCCTGAAGAATGACATCAGAATGCAGTCTTGTACCGTGACAAAAATGAGCATGTGAAACACTAAAGAACTGACAGATGCTGAGGTGTGGCTCCTCACACCTGATGCCTTCTGGTGGGGGGAGGGGTCAGTTTTCTTTAAGGGTCTGTCCACTGGGAGTCTGAACATGCTCCAACGGGGATACAGCAGCACAGAATGGACTTGGTTTTCTCCCTTCCTTCCTCCTTCTTTCCTTCCTTCCTTCCTTCCTTCTTTCCTTCCCTCCCCCTTTCTCTTTCATTCTCTCTCTCTCTCTCTCTCTCTCTCTCACGCTTGCTTTCTTGCTTTCTTTCTGAGGGCACAAGGAGGAGAGGGTGGACCTAGGAGGAACAGGAAGTGGATATGATGATTAAGCTTCATTGTATGAAATTCTCAAATAATTAATACAAATATTATGAAACCTAAGAAACATAAAATCTATGTGCTGAAAGAAAATGTAGGAAAAATTAAGGAAAATATGACACTGAGATGGAAGGCCTTATGTTATACCTAAACGGAGACATCAGGAAAGCTGGATAGATTCAACTCCATGAAATTTAAGGAAATGGTCCAAAAACATAAAGCTTCTAGGCAGGAGGAAATATTTGTAAGATCCAAGATCCACAGAGAATTGATGAATATTATATTCATGTATTATGTTTTTTGAAAATCACCAGTACAACCTCCAAATGGATAAGTGACATAAATGGACAATTAATGAAAGAAATACAGAAGTTGATATTTTATAAATATGAAAATATTTAATGTTATTAGTAAAAATAAAGTACAAATTAAAGATGCTTTTATCTATAATAAGACTGATGAAATCTTGAAGATTGAAACTTCAGTAATGGGGCAGGCTCTTTCTCGTTTTCTCTGCCAAGCTTCATTCCACAGGCTGTTTGAATAGCAGCACAGATTGAGGCCTCCAGACACTGTATCCAATCCTGAAAAGGTTCTTTTCTTGGGACCCTTGATTTGCATTTATCTTTGTTGGTGGGATAGGGAGGCATGTGTCACAGTATGCATGTGGAGCTCATACACAGCTTGCAGGAGGCGGTTCTCTCCTCCCACCGTTTAGATCTTGGTGATTGAACTCAGGTTGTCAGGCCGGGTAGCAAATGCCTTTACCCTCGGAGCTGTCTCACCAGCTGTAGAAGGAAGAAGGATGGCCATGGGATGGTCTAATCACTTGCTACTGGACTCCAGCTTGGGGTTGTTTTGAGTGAAGTTGCTAAGGAAGCATAGGAGAAAGTCTGTGTAGATTTATCTTTTCTCTTAAATTTCTCTCTCTCTCTCTCTCTCTCTCTCCTCTTCTCTTCTCTTCAGAAGAAAGTATTTTCAGAAGATTCTTTTCTTCCATCTGCCCCCAGCAAACTTTGACTTTAGCTCCAGTGGCTGGTTCTGGGTCATCCCTATCCCTCCAAGCCAAATCTCCTAAGAGGAGGGACTGGGTCATTTTGGAACAACCATTTTACATTCATAGTGACTGGAGCTTACTCAGGATCGAGTTACCTTCCGAAATAAAACCAGAAATAAAACCAGCGTCCAGACTACAAGAGAAAGGGAGTTAACTCTAGGGACACAGTTCCCGGTGCCTCCCCTTTTCCTTTACATACAAGTATTTCCCCTACAGAGTATAGAGGGTTGTTGTTCGTATTTTGCAGTAAGAATCTTTCCTCTGACATAGAGGTGATTGGGTAGATTTTCTGTTGACAGATATTCAACAGTAGTCCTAGCAATAAGTAAAGAAGACAAAAACAGATTAGGGAAAAAGCTTGACAGAAATAGAATTGCTCTGGGGACTGTGATGTAAAGGCACGTGTTTCGTAGGAACAGAACTCCACCAACTGGTGCCAGATGTGAGTCTGTCCTGGGATGGGGCATACTGTTCTGCCCTACAGCAAATCAGATGTAGAGGCAAGAGCCATCTGGCATGTAAACTTGGCAGAGCTCGGAAAGATGGGCTAACTCACATGGAAACTTATTGTTATTATTCTGGGTTATTCTGCTTGCAGCAGGGTGAGCTGTTTACCCCCTCCCCATCTTCTCTTCTGCAGCTGCCATGAAACAGCTGCTGAAGGGTTCCTGGCCCTAGGGTGCCTCTCCTTCAGACAGGGTGGATAGCTTTGTAGTTCCTAGGTGTTAAACGCTAACCCTTTCAGTTTTGTTTTCACTTAGCATTTCTTTCCTTTTCCAAGTTCCTCTCCCTGTGTTTTCTGCTGAAGAGTTTGTCTCTGGAGCTTGTGAGAAAGGGACCAGATCTTATATATTGTGTCCTGCATCCTTCTACTTCCAGCATCCTCCCTTGAACAAAAGAGGTGTTCATAGTCGTTTTATCTATGTCCTCACCACAGACCCGGACCAGCAGAAACTGCGGTGACAGTAATTCTTCCACGCTCTATTCTCCATCCTGATTTCCACACACCTATTTACTGGTAACTGCTAAGAGGGACCAAGTCAAATATATCTTTGGTGTACACTTCAGATACCAAACAGAATCCAAACATCTTGTTCACCATGATTCTCAGTTACCTGTTTACTAAGAATCAGAACATGTTGGAGCTGGAAGGCACCCTGGAGGTGCCATTTCCCAGGGAAGCCCAGAGCTGTGAAGGATTTATTCAAGGCCACGGTGCTAGTGGAAGGCAGAACAAAATAGTTATTTATAATCCGTTGTATTCCTGAGAGTATGTCAGTGTTTTCAAGGGCTCCCAAAACATAAAAGCAAAATTACAATTACAATCAGGAACAAAAGAGAAAGAAATGACTTTGAAAAAGAGCGTTCAGCAATGTCAAACAAACACACCAGAAAGACAAACAGCAAAAGGTTATCCACAAACTTGGCTCTGAATATCTATATATTGATATCAAAGCAGAAAGAGAAATGCAGATAGACACAAAGCCATGCTATACATGAAAGAAAAGGAGACCAGGAACTCCGGGCAGCCTAATCGTTGTTGGCATCAGTATTTGACAAGCATTGCCCATACAAAGAGCTCTGTGGGTTGTAACAACGGTCCTTAACAATATCCTAATAGTGCATCGAACAAGCATTCCTCAGTGCAGGGTTGGTAGCCGATGGCAACACAGTAAAGCTCAATCTGAAAAAAAAAAAAAAATCTCTGTATGTGGGTGTGGGAAAGAACTGAGAGTCAAATCCAGGATTATTGGAGAGGGAAAAAGCTTGCCAAATTGAGATGTGAAAGAACTTACCTCGGAACGCTGTGACATCAGGAGTACAATAATAATTACTGTTCTTAATTATGACCCAGAGGCACTGCAGACCCAAAAGTATTTTCTAAATCATCTAAGAGAAATTTTAAAAAGTTCAATCTGGTTTCAGATTAATTTAGTACTTAATTAGATACTGTCATCTGTTCCAGCTTTTATTCTGCATATTTGTTTTATCCCTTTAATTAGGTTGTCACGTTTTTGAGGACTGGGGGCTACTTCTAGGGGAAGTGCCGTTTTACTTTAATGGAATATGAATCCTCTACTTTTGGCTACAGAGGAGGAGATGCCTGCCTGGGAGAGACAGCTAGGTATCTTGGCTCTGATTATTCGGAACTTTTTGTGAGTTTTTACTGCTTCTACTCCAGGAATGGGAGATGGTACTGCTTTATTATTAAGAACACCCCTTAATGCCAGTCCTGTATCTCATGGCACGTTGGAGACGAATTTGTAATATTACTAAGAGTATAAAAGGGCCTAAGACAATGAGAGGAAAATAGACTAACTTGAAGGGATAGAATCCCACTTGTAACCATCGCTACTCCCTGCTAACGACAACAAACAGTAACAGTATTTGGGACAAGGAGCGCAGGCTCTGGAGCCAAGCTACCTGGCCTGAAATCCCAGCTCTGCCAAGTACCTGCTGTTCAGCCTGGAGTGGGTTACTTAAGCTCACAGTCTGTTCCCTCATCTTTAAAAGGTGGTGATGGCACTTAATAAGTAAATAAGAGTGTGCTACTGTTAGTAACGCTTCCCATTGCTGTGACCAAAGACCCAGCAAAGCAACTTGAGGGAAGAGCTCTTTTGGCTTCTGGTTTCAGACAGTTTGGTCCAAGGTTGTGTGGTGCTGTGAGCTTGAGGAGAACATTTCAGCAGTGGGATTGTGAGGTGCAGGGTGTTCTTCACTTATTGGTGGACAGGAAACAGAGAGGATACAGAAAGAGGCCAGAGCAAGGTATAGTCAAGGATGTGTCTCCAATGAACCTTAACTAGGCTCCCTTAACCACCTTCCCATAATGCCATGACATTATGACTTGATCAAAGGGATTGATCTATTCTCTAGGTCAGAGCCCTCATGATCTAATTGTCCCTGGAAATGTCTTCAGAGATTCGAGAAGAAACGCACGTCATTCATCTCTATCTGTCAATCCAATCAAGTTGGCAGTGAGGTTCAACCTTCACAGAATATAGAATGGGAATATAAATTGGGAATATAGAATGAATTTGGAAAATGGTAATTTCACATGACAAATATGTGCTGCTTAACAATATGGTAGCTAAATACTTTTTTTTTTCCCTGAGAAAAGTTGTTCTTATGTAGTCCAGGATGGCCTCAACTTTATGATCCTCCTGTCTCAGATGCCTGAGTGTTGGGATTGTAAGCCCTTACCACCATGCCTACCACTAAGCACTTTTTATAAGCTGAATGCTTCATATGTTGTAATCCAGTCTTTAAATAATGTTCAATTTGCTTACTCACAAATATCTTGGTCTTTACTCTCTTTAGAACTGAGGATTCCATGTTAACTTTTGTTAATGTAGGCTATATCTAAATATTTACTTTATTAAAATTTAAAATGTAGAAGTTAAACATATTAATTAAGTAGTTAAAATAACAATAAGCCCAACATGCATGAATAACATAACATAATTATTGGAGAAAATATCCACATTTTCAAAACAAAAACATTTATGAGAAAGGGGCATTGTTTTGAGTTTCTTGCAAGCTTCTTCAAGGCCTGGCTTAATACAAGATAATTGCATTCTCATAATTGTTACTGTGTTCAAACTGTTACAGTGCTGAATACAGTGTTTGAGATTAAGTATACAAAAATATCCATGGCACACAGATATGTCACTGGAAAGGGCTGGGGTGTTTCTCTAGTCTACCATATAATTGTAGCCTATTTTGTGGTTTTCTATATACTGAGTCTCCTTCTATATACACGTCTCCTTCCCTCTCTGCTTCCTTCCCTCATTCCCTCATTCCCTCCCTCCCTCCTTCTCTCCCTCCATCTCTCTTTCTTCCTTTCTTTCCATATGAAGAAGTTTCACTACTTAACATACCAGAGTGGCTCTGAACTCGTGATCGTCATACCTCAATACCTAGAGTACTGGGACCACAGGCATGTGCCACCACACTTGGCTGGGTAAAATTTTAAAGCTTAGTTGTCACGTGGAATCTGAAATCATATTAATGAATTTTCTATCCTCTACTGCTTAAAATATTGCTCTATATTGCACCTTGAATGGGTATTCACCCATGCATGACTTTTACAACATTCGTCGGTCAACTGGAAAACGTTGATTCATTGAGTTGTATAGATGATAGATCAGTTAAGTTTATTCACATTTATTAATATCAACACCAATCTCATTTAAAAATGTTCCTTAATGTTGGATAGATAGCATGCACGTGGGTTTCTGCAGATTCTAATTTTCTTTTGCAAGTTCACAACTTATTGCAACAAATGCTATCATTGATTCCTTCAAAATGACAGACTGACTTTGACTATTTTCAAGACAATGTCTGCCAAATATCTGAGTCTGAATAGCCATAGTTTGCCTGTCAGTCATTCTCTCTAGTTATAATGGTATTCATCAGAAGACAGTGAGCTCATTGGTAATTTAAACACCATGCTGGTGTCTTAGCTTGAGACAACCATTGCACTTAGGGGTACAACACAGATTCTTTTCATTATTCTGATTTTTTTTAACATACTGTGTTTAAAACCCATATGCTCAATGAACTGAGACTTAATAAAAGTAAACTAATTGTTTCTTCAGGTTGTTCTTAAGGATAATTTCTTAGAAGGTGCAAGAAATACAATGATTGGTAGTTAGTGCTCTTGCCTTGACTTACACAGTTGCAGTAATAGTGTCATCCACCATTTCTTTTGTATCATTGGAGCAAATTTCAGAGCTTGGAATTGATAGTGTATCACTGAATTTGGTAGTAAATTTGTTGCTGTAACAAAATACCTGAGGCAGGCTAACTTTATCCACAGTCACAGAGTCTGAAGGTCTAATCAGTACAAGGCCCTATGCAGATGGCAAGAGTACAAGGGAAAAAGAGATCTCATGGACAAAGTACATGGGAGAAAGAGATCTCATGGCCAATAGGATGCCAGAGATCCACCACCCCCAATGACTTATAGACCGCTTATTTGGTTCAGTTCCTAAAGGTTCTATGCTACCTCTTCTCTGATAAACTGAGGACCCAGCTCCCAACACATGAAGCTTGGAGACAAGCCACTTCCAAGACATGCCAATTATGAAAATAGTTTTCTGCCTTTATGGAGTTCCCAAAAATCTAGGGGTTCTCCAGGAACCCCATTGCTGTATTGAAAGCCATGCCTTTGACTTTCCATTTCCTAAGAGCCACCTCAAGCCCAGCTAGAATCTTTCATATCCAGACCTAATAGTCGGCGGCCAGTCCTCTTACTGTGCTATTATAGTCTGTAATTCAGACATTGACTCTAGCACCCAAGCTTGAGGCAACCACTTCTGAAAACTTGTGGATGCAGCAAAGGTGTTTTATGCATGTTTCTAAATTCTTTTTTCCTGTCTCTTTCCTCAGATGTTTAGTGCTAGGGCTCTTTAGACTAAAAAGAAGCATGGCACGGCTAGACTGGGTGTGAACATTGTTCATTCACTGAGAGGTGCCTACATGTACTTCCAGGGACACATCTTGTATTGCTGGGCTCTGCTAGCCATCCTCCAGTTCCTAGTTCTCCTTACACCTACAGAAAAAGAACACTGCCCCATCCCCCTCCACATCCTTGCCACACTGGCTGTACGGGGGTTGGGGGTGAGATTCATGGTTTTGAGGTGATCCCTGAAGGAGAGGTGGGCTTTCTGAAGCATCACCCACACATCCCAGGTCCTCACACAGATCTTTATGTGCTCCTGTCTTTGGATCTGTGATTATGACTACTGCTCATAGTCCATCTTCATCCTGCTCAGAGCAGCGCTCAGTTGGGGATGAGAAGTGGGCGGTGAGTGGGAGGATGAGAGCGTGGTTACTATTACAGAATAAAGACCTCAGGAAGCCAGGGGAAGCTGAGGAGTGGGGTGATCTTGCAGGGCAGCCACCGTTTATTACAGTTGAAGAATTAATAAAAAAAAAAAAATAACGTAACAAGCACTTGTGTTGCCTCGCCAACCAGAACTGACAAATGTTAATGTTTTGTCATATTTATTGTAGATCTATTCAAATAAAAGAAATAAAACACCACAAATAAGATTTAACTCCCCTAAGTCTATATTCTTTAAATATTCATTTCACATTTACTTTGAAGAATGGCAGAGCACTGTGCAAGAAAGGACAGAGGAGGATAATCTCTCCTTCCAGCCACTCAGCTCTCTCCATCCCAGCTGCCCCATTCAGCAGACAAAAGCAGCATGGCCATTGGACGGATACCTCTTGGAAGCAGTGGAGTAGCTCAGTCCCCACCTACCCACTAACTGCATCCCGCAGACCAACCACTCACAGCACACTTTCTGAGAGGTTTTCTGGAACTTTCTGGATTTTTTTTTTTAACATTTTTTTTTTTTTTAATGGAGGTCTGGATGCTCTTCTTGAGCCCCATCTCTCTCTCTTCCCCCTCCTTCTCCTGCACGTCCTCTTCCTCCCCCCCTACCCTTCCCCTCACCAAGGTCTTATGTATTCCAGGCTGGCCTTAAAGATGCTGTGCGGCTGAGGATGACCTTGAATATATGAACTTCCTGCCTCCACCCCCAGAGTGTAAGGATTATAGGCATATGCTGCCACAGCCAATTCTTGTGGTGCTGAAGATCCATCTCAGGACCTAGTGGATGTTAGTTAAACATTGCTCCCCCCCCCCCCCAGCTGATGCTGTGTAAGCCTGCTAATTCCTCTTTGTCAAGCAAGGGCTCTGTGAGCCTACCAGTCTTCACATGGACGACTTGGCCAAGCAAATGGCAGTTGTCTGTGTCCACAGCTTCGGGAGAAAAGGGCACAAATAAACCAGCCTTCTCTCCCCTTCACATCTCTACAGCCACAATAAATCAGGCTGCCTGACATTTTTTTTTTTTTCCAGTTGCATCTGAATCTAATGCCCTCAGCCTAGAAATCTCTGTTATATCACTCAGTGAGTGGCAAGAGCAATGGGCTCCTCTGATTAGTGAAGCTTAAGAGCAGAAATGAATCATAGCGCCTTCGTATTCTAAGACACGGGTCGGGATTGAGTGAATGCAAGAGGTCGGCCAAAACCCAGCCCCGGTGACTCAATTCTTAAATGATTTACAATGGACATAACTCTAGAGAGTTATGCTGAATAAATATCCCCATTTAATAAGCATTAAGGAGGGGGGGTGAGGTGGAAGGGCCAAGGCAGGGGTTGGGAGCCAGCCACCAGATAACATCTCCATCTCAGTTTCCATCTCTGCAGGACAGGGGCTGTTCCGAAGCAGGTTTTAGGGGTGATTGGAAGTGGCTTGGAAAATTCCTTAGCAAAGCCAATTTCACAGGGAAAGAGTTGGGCTTTGTGACATAACAAGATAAAATGACAAACAAACTGAGTCTTCCAGATCAGCTAAGCATCCCACCAGGGAGGCAGGGACGATTCTGAGCCCTTTCCAGAACGCTATGCAGTACGTAGCTGGCTCTTCCAAGCCTCGTGGAATAAAGTAGCAAGAAGGCTAAGCTTTCTATCATCGAGAATCGGGTAAAACAGGACAGGTCGATCAGAACATCACAGAGGGAAAGAAAGGGCACATCAGGAATATTGTATTAGTTTCAAAAGAAATAGAACTGACACTTTGTGTATGTGTGAGTGTGTGTGTGCGTGTGTCTGTGCGTGCACGAGGTGAGAAACCCCAGAATTTACCATGTAAAAATTGAAGGAAAAAAAAAAAAGAAAACTAACTCAATACAAGGCTGCAGGCTTGAGGACAAGGTGCAGATAGGGGAGAGGGTATGGGGAAGATGTTTACTGGTGTAAGGATCTCAGGATCCCTGATGCCCTCAGGTTGCTTCATTTCAATAAGATACAAAATTTGCCCTTTATGCACTTTTTTTTCTGTCCTGGGGATCAGACCCAGAGCCCTGCATTGCAAGGTCGGTGCTCTTCTACTGAGCTATGCCCACCCCCTCCCTAGCCTTTTTGTTCTATCTGGGTCCTCACTGGGTTGGATGATGCTCTCCCATGGTGGTAAGGGCAGGCCTTCTTTACTCGGCTACTGATTCAAATGCTAAGCTCTTCTCACAGACCTACTGCGAAATATCATTTACCAGTTGTATGGGATTCCCTTACCCCAGTCAAATCGACACCTCGAACTGTCCATCATGATCACCATTTGTTAGGCCTGGAATGACTTGGCTCATCACTACATACTCTCTACAGAACAGTGGTTTGCAAAGGTAGTCTTCAGATTAGCAACATCACTATCACCTGTGAACTGGTTAAAACGTGAATTTGAGGCCCCATCCCAGGCCTATTGAATGATAAACACCTGGTCGGACTTCTAGTTTTCTATGGCAGAACAACCTATCCGGGTGATTACAGTTTGAAGATGGCTAGTGTATTCATGCATTACCTACTTGTGCCTACACAAGTTTTATATTCCTTCCTTCATATCAGTACTGGTTGCTTATTGGCTTGTGATAGCCCCCTTCCTGGGTGACCAGCCATCAGTCAAACAGGAAGCCTTTTTGCCCAGGGAGATAATATAGGCAACTCACTGTTTCTCCCAATGCAGAGGCCAATGACTGACATAGACTCCAAAAGGCTAGCTCTGAGTTCACCACAACAGAGAGCCAGTTTGTGCTCTAGAGCTCCAGGTGGGGACCAGATGGAAACTAAGGCCACTACCTGTGTAGAGCTTTCTCCCCAACCCCCAATCCTGCTTGCTTCTCTACCCTCCCTAGAATATTTTCTCAGCAAGTGATTTTCAGAAGAATCTCCATCTGAGACTGCACTTCTCAGGAACCTGACAGTTATCAAAATTAAGTGAGCAACTGAAGGATTTCTGAAGTAATTTTAGAGTCCCATACGAACACCTGAAAATATTTAGACAATTATGCAGAATGTGATTTTTGACCAGCTTTTACATAGTTTTACATAGTTGTATCATAGTTTAGAAGATGTGCTACCATGCACACCAGGAGGAATACCAGTGATGGATTGGTGACATTCAATTTCTTTAGTACCAGAGGATGCTGAACCAGTCCTTAGCATTCCTGGAGGTGCATAAGCATCTTCCTTAGTTTGTTCTCAGACCTCTAGTGAGGGTGCTGATTAAGGGCTTTTGGCTGATAAGAAGAATGAATCACAAGAAGGGTGAGTGGAGGCTGAGAGCCAGTGGCTAAGTGGAATGAGATTCCACTCCCCCCCCCCAACTCTACACCACCCACTGTAACCCATCCCTTCCTCTGATGCTAGTGTGACATTCCTAGCTCTACATCTTCACCCCCCTCTAGAGCTACTTTAATAAAGAAAGAAGTTCTGGGCAGAAAATATGGCCAAATAAAGGTTCAGTGAAATACAGACTATGGTCCAATATTCAGTATAGAAAACAATTTGGTGTTTTCATCCACTTTATGATTATTGTGCTTGCATAGAACAATGAGAAAATTTGACAGTTATCTGAGTAATAAAGGCTACATGGATTTGGCAGCAAAAGGGGCAAGATTATTTCAAATCTCTACAAATACGTCCTTCTAAACAGGGATTCTCTGGAGTCGTGTCTAAGGATATATTGCAGCTTCAAGACTAGAATTGGGAGAGCTTCATTTTCTGTAGCCAAGACCACATGCATTTGGCCATGGCTAATGCTGGAGTCATTAGAGCAGTCAGGGTAGAGGGGATGCTAAATGCATTGAGTGAGTCTGATTTGGGAATGTATTTAGCATGGGCCTTATGTAGGAGATACAGTGACTTGTGGATGCAGTCTCTTGTGTAAGATATGTCACCATGACCTTTTACGCTCTGCTCTGTGAATAATTCCATTCAGCAAGCACTTTTTATTGAATTCCTGTTGTGCACCAGCCAGTGTATCCAGCGCTGTGGCTGCAGAGTTGAAAGACATGGGCAGTCCTTGACTTCCTGGCCTGAAAAGAAAGGTAAGACAGATAAGTGGAGAAACAATTGCCTTCAGTTTAGGCCAATTCTGAGGGAGCACGCAGGAAGGGACTCTGTCTTGCTTGGCTCAGGGATGGTAGAGGGATCTGGGGAAACTATGGAACAGAAGCCTTCTTTAGTGAATTGACCTTTGAATTGTCTTGAAGGATAAAAGGGGTGGACCAGAGGCAGAAAAGGCTGGCTGGGTAGAGGACAGGGGTAGACTGTCACTTTCAGCGGAAGGACAGGTTGGAGAGATGAAGCACAGTGGGTCTATGGATTTGGTGTAGTGACCAAATCACAGAATACAATAGAAATGAGTAGCCAAGCAGTTCTGACAAATGCTTTTAATCCCAGTACCCTGGAGGCAGAGCAGGCAGATGAATCCCTGTGAGCTCAAGGCCAGCCTGGTCTAAAGTGTGAGTTCCAGAACAGCCAGACTTACAACAGGGATACCCTGTCTCAAAAAACAAACAAACAAACAAACAAAACACTGAATGTGGGCTGGAGATGTATCAGTTGTAGTTACATGTTTATTTGGTTTACAGCCTAAGATGGAATGATAAGATTGATCTAGCCTAGGGAGAGCCTCTTTGGTTACATCTCACCATGGTGAATAGAATCTTTATGAAAGGAAGTGTAAGAGAGATCCCATGGCAAGACAGGAAACAAGATCAGAGTCAGGGCAGTCTTCCTTTTTTTTTAAAAATTTTTTTTTTTGACAGCCTCCTCTCTTTGGAATAAATGAATGTCCCCTTGGGAATTTACTGAAGTTTTCCCAGGGAAACTCTACCATTGCTCAATGTAGGCTCTATCTCCTAAATCTTAACAGACTCTTAACATTGCTATGTGGGGAAAAAGCTTCCAAAACATTAACACCTGCTCAAATTGGACAGCCCCCCTGAAAGCAGAAACTGGAACAAAGAAATGGGTTCTGGGAACATAGAGATGAAAACCACTGACAGTCTTCGACTTTGTGAGCTGGATGGGAGATAGATAAGCGGAGCACAGCTGTCTTCAGTTCCAGCCATGCCTTGGAAACCAGACGTACCCATAGCCTTTCTTATTGCTGTGACCAAAATACCTGATGGGAACAACTATGGCAGCTTACGGGGAAGGGGGAGGAGCGATTTTTTCTGCTTATCAAGTCAGAGGATTCAATCCCTCGGCACAAGAAGAACATAGCAAAGTAATTCACTTCCCACCCTGGTGAACTAGGAGGCAAAGAAGATGTCACTCTGATAATTTTCTTCCTTCCACCCTCTTCTTCTGTCTAAGCCTCCTGCCCATGGGGTGTGCTGCCCACATTCAGGGTGGATTTTCCTCCTTCAGTGACATGCCCAGAGTATCCTCATCAATCTCCTCGGTGGTTCTAAGTCCAGCCAACTTGGCAGTGAAGATTAATTATCACACAGTAGGAGCAGTGTGTCTACTTGGGAAGGATTCACAGGAACCATTAATGAGGGAGCGGGGCAGGGTGACCTTACAAAACCAGTAGAGGTTCATTACTGGCTGGGCAACTGGGGATCCTCAGGGGAATGTCTGATACACAGCCCAAAGTGGGGTTCTTCCAGAAGATGGGAAGGCTGCGGTATTTATCTGCCAGTTCCTTCCCTCACTGGCTGAAGTTGCTCCTTCAGGGTTTAAGTCTCCAATTTGTTGCGACTGTTCCGTGCACAGATTGGACACACTGCAGGTGGGGCCTGAAGCCCTAGACATTTCTTAAGCTGCAGTGATGGCTGTTTAAGATAGACACTGTCAAAGTACAACTGGAAGAGGCTATGGTGTCTGAGAAGGACTCAGATATCAGCATGGAGCAGCATCATGTGACGTGAAAGGACAAGGAAATGATACTTAGAAGGTAGAACCAATGGGTTTTGATGAAAGATTGGTTATTAGGTCCAAAGAGATGGCTCAGTGCGTAAAGGGTGCCATTAAGCCAGCAACGTTAATTTAATTACCAGGACCAACATGGTGGAAAGAAAGAACTTATTCCTGCAAGTTGTCCTCCAATCCCATACGTGTGCTGTGGTATACATGGGCACGTGCACACACAACAAACAAACAAACAAACAAGCGTAATTAAAAAAAAAGAAAGATGAAGTATTAGGAACAAGGAATAGGGGGTAGTACCACTCCCACGTAAATAGCTACAGGCAATTAATGGCTGCCGAGGGAAGGAGAAGCAGTCTTTTTGAGGGATCAGCCCCCGTTAGGCTTTTTAATTCCAAGTGGTCCTCTCTAAACACATATACGTAGGAGCAACACTAAACGGGCTCAGCAGAGCAGGTTGTGTGTGTGTGTATGTGTGTGTGTGTGTATGTAACAAACAAAACAGAAGAAGGGAAGAAGAGCCATGAATTTGAGAGGGAGGGTGGGGGACACAGGAGGAGTTAGAGGGGAGACAGATGAAATAATGTAAATACAGTGTCCATGTATGAAATTCTCAAAAATACAAAAACTAAATAAAAAAGAAAGAGAGGGTATTAAAACAATGTTTATAATTTTGAGTTTGCACTTCCATTTGCTGAGCTTTAAACAATTGCCACAGGGGTAGTTTGGGGTTAATTATAGAGAGCAGAGGAGATGGATTTCACTTGGACACACTGAGTTGGAGATGTCTGCAACAGCCAAGTGGTGTCATAGTGGGTTAGCAAATGGTATTTTCCTATTTGTGTGTCAAAATATTCAGGTTTCAACTTGACATGTTGAAATTCTTTAAGGAGGCATTGTGGAACAAGTCCTAATTCTGATAATAAATGAAGCTTTCTCCCCTCTACTGAAAGAGCACATTTAATACGGGGGTTTAAATGGTGACTGATAAAATAGCTTGGTTTCTCTTCCTATCTGCTGTTCACTTATTAGTTGTTTTTGATCCTGTTGGTGAGTCTTATTGCAGTTTGTTTTCCTGTGAGGAAAGGGAACAATAAATACTCTTTGAGTTACTGCATAGCTATTGAAAATCAGGACAGCATTTTGAGGTCTCTTCTGAGTTGTTGCAGAGCCCGGCAGTCCATCGAGTATTGTCTTACTCTGCTTCAGTTTGCTTTCAAAACTTACTGCATTCCAATTATACTGTTGTTGCTGAGTTCAGTGCTAAAGTGAATATGCTTGCTTTCTAAAATGAAATCTTTAGACGATAAGAGCTTATATTTGCCAAGTGTAATAAGCCAGATAGTTAGCTAATTATAGCATGGAACTCATCCTGATTATATATATTTTTTCTCTCCATAGGCATATATCTTTGCATTTGGAGACATGCATTCTGTTTTTGCTCTATTTCAGAATGCATTTTTCAATAGATATTGAAACCACTTACATTTTAATTTTCTGAAGTGGTTTCTTTGATGGGTATTTTATTATAGGAAGAAGTTTAGGACATGCAAGCCAATGGAGCCAGAGATAAAGATATGAAAGAGGTAAAGTCTGGTTTACCTTTCTTTCACGGTGACCTTCTCTCCCTAGGGCAATGGTTCTCAACCTTCCTAATGCTGAGACCCTTTAATACAGTTCCTCCTGTTGTGGGGACCCCCAACCATAAAATTACTTTTGTTGCTATTTCATAACTGTATTTTTGCTACCGTTATGAATTGTAATGTAAAAATCTGATATGCAGATGGTCTTAGGCGACCCCTGTGAAGGGGTCTCTCAATCTCCGAAGGGGTCGTGACCCACAGGTTGAGAACTGCTGCTCTAGGGCCATCTCCTTTCCGGGTGCTTACCACCAAGGTGCAGTGAGCTTCCACCTCCAGAGAGATATTTGTGTTACAGTCACAAACTTGAAACGCTGTGAGTTTGCATGTGATGTTTGCTTCAGCCATATTTGTTTGTAAACTGTTGACTCTGCAGGGGTCTATGGTCTACTTGGTAAAAATGGAAGAGGCGGGGAACAAAACAGGGTCACAGCAAGGCCAGATGTCCTGGGTCTACTTCTTCCTTGTGAGTGGAATGGCTTGAGAGTAATAGTGGAGCCTGACACCAAAGGAAACTGGGCCAAGAAGAAGTAAGGCAGAATGTGATGGGACATCTCTACCTACCAGGCATTCTGCTGGGTGTTCTGCACACATAGTATCTCATTTAACTGAATAAAACAATACACTTTGTTTGAAATATAATCAAGAGTAGACATATATAGAGAGAAGCAGAAAGTATTCCTCATACTGGCCCTTAGAACAGAGCCCCTTCCTCTTTTTATCTAAATAACTTTAAGGAGTGAACTGTATGCTTGCTTTGTAAAAACATAGTCTTTTAAGCGGTGCTTTCTCAAAGAAAGAAAATTGTAATGAAATTATAGAGGTTTTGAATCTCAAATTTTTGGAGAAATAAAATAGCTTGCACATTTCAAAATAAAATGACGTTCCTATCATTTTATTTTGAAAAATTAAAAGTCACATTTATTGACTTATTTTCTGTGTCGGGAGCACACACATGTGCTAGGGCATGTGTTTGGAAGTTAGAAAACAAAGTTACATTTATCGATTTACTCTGTCTGTTGGGGGCACACACGTGTGCCAGGTTGTGTATGGAGGTCAGAAAACAACCTGCTGGAGTCAGCTCTCTTCATCATATGACACCAGGGGGTAGAACTCAGGTTGTTTGAGCTGGTGACAAGCTCTTCTGCATGCTGAGTCATCTGGCTGGCCTTTGTTGTTTTCATTTTGAAGGCTCCAATCAGCAAATACACAGAGACAGCATGCTTTCCCAGAGTTCTCTGTTCTGCATTTGATGAACATTCTGCATTTGACTGACTTAAGAAGAAAGCTCCACTTATTTTGGGATATCTACCTGGGGTGTCTGTCCTCTAGAGCAGGGGCTTTCCTGGCTTGGGAGCTGGTTGCTAACTGAGAAACATCAGGCATTTGCTTTTAGACCCGGAGGTCTGGGTAGCCAGCCTGTCAGATGCATGTGCAGCGTGGTTGCTGGCAGAAACGGCTGAACTTTGCACAGGCTGTGGGTGGTGAAGCACTTGTGTGCCTGACCCGCTGTTCAGCTTGGAGCTACCACTGGCTTCAATTATGACTTCAACAGGCAGCTTTGAGGGCTCCTCTATTCATTATAGTGCCTCACTCTGTAATTAGTAATGAGGGAACATGGGCACTTACACTATAAAGGGGTAAACAATGATCAGGCAGTAAAGGCAAGGCATTGGACTTCTCCTCCTAACTCTGCTTCCTTCAAATTATTAAACATTCTACAAACTTCTTTCATTGCTTCCTCTTATTAAGTAACCTGGGCTTGACTCTCATCCTGAACTCTTATTTGCTGTGTGTTGATCAGTGCTTTATCTTACTCGCGCCTCAGTTTCCTTGTTTGCAAAATAGACTTATCCGTAGTTCCTGTGGCATGGAGGTAGCTGGAGAATTAAATTCACACAGCACACTTTGTAAAGAGCTTTGCATATAGAAAAGCTTCCTCAGTAAATGCCAACTCTTATTATTATCTTCATTTCAATTTTAAATGAAATGCACAGAAGACATAGATGGTTTAAATGTATTTTATCTTTTGGATTTTGGAGACAGGGTCTCATCTAGTCCGGGCTGACCTTGGACTCCTGATCCTTCTGCTTCCACCTCCCTCGTTCTGGGATGAAACGCAAGAGCACCATGCTTGATTTAATGGCTGTCTCAAATCTCCCACAATTACCTTCCCACACCAACATGTACCCATGCCACCGTTGAAAATTATTGGTAGTATTTTATCAGTCTTGTTTCATACAGTTTCATGTTTTCTTTTTCTTTCTGTTGAATATGTTAAAGCAAATCCTAGGCATTGTGTCATTTCACCCTAACCCTAAACCTAACCCTAACCCCTAACCCTAACCCTTACCCCTTTCCTTTTTTTCTTCAGTGCAGGAGAACCCAACCAGAGCCAGCACTCCAGCACCTCTCTATATCTCCATCCCGTTTGTGTGTCTTTTTGATACTACCATCTTAATAAGCAGTTTTGGATTGTCCTCGAGCCCCAGCTCCTAAAGGAGTTACTAGGCTTGGTAAAGTCTCTACAAATGTTTGCTTAATTAGTAGATGAACAACTCAAATTTAGCTTTCCTTCACTTTTTGGTAAATGCTCAATAGATATTTGTTGAAGGGGTAAATGAGGGCAGGAACTTTACATAGTAGCAGATGCATATGGAGTCATACATATTTTTACAAAGTCAACAAATGTTTTTAATTATTGGGCAGGATTCTGCAATACCCCAAATCCCACAGGCTCAGCATCACCAGAAGCAATAATAATGCCTGAATAATTAGCTCTTGAAAGGAGGTTTAATTCTGGTACTGAAATTATTTGTGAATGTCTGACTTTAGGCAACTCCATGAAAAGCAATTAGCAGATTCTTCAAATACATGACAAATCCTTTATTACTGTGCTTATAAGTGACACGGCTTACAGAAAACCAAATGTAATTAAATAACATTAACTTGAAATCTACCACAGACTCAAGATCTACAAGTTGTTAGACTTGGCAAGGCAAAACTTCTCAAACATTAGGTTGTTTCTGGTGAAAGATAAAATTCCATTAAGCAATTCCAACAGGTTTTGTTTTTTGTCTTACAGACAATTCCTTTGGCAGTAACTTCCACTTAGCTTTTATTATATAAAAATATAACAAAATTTCAGTATATACAAACATTACATTACACAATGTACAGGTTAAAAACACTAAGAAAATGGCAAGCCACAAGTGAAATTAAAGTCAAAAGCATGATAAAAAAATTAAATACTGCACACATTTCATAAAAATTACATTAACTACATTTTTGTTTGCAAATACCAAACAGTACCAATGTGATTGGAAATAGCTTCCAACGACTTCATTTTTAAGGCACATCTTGCATATTTATATATACAACACTGAAACTGGTCAATAACTTAGGGACGTCTCAGGGTGACCTGTATATGTGTGTGAAGACATGCAGCATAAGATTACACATTTTCATTGGCTCCCTTCTTTGGGGATACATATCTGCCACCAGGGGGGGACTCATAGAGGGGTACTCCAATCTCCTGCAGGTCTGGGAGCCTCCCTGGACGGGGAGGGGAGAGCAAAGTGACTGTCCTGTCATAGTCTCTATGCAGCACTTTCTCATAGACGCTCTGCAGCCCCACCGTCTTGGGCAGCTGGGCCTGGTAGTAATTGTCCCTGCGAAGAGGATCACGAGGCAGCGACGTGCTCTTACAGAAGGTTGACATCTGGGCTGGTGGGTGAGGAGGAGGGTGTGCGTTGGGTCCTGCACATGATGGGCTCCAGCAGCGATCGGAATGGCCCAGGATCTTGCACTCAGCGGTGCATGCCCACAGTCCTAGGAAAAAAGAAAGAATTTTCCGAGGTTAGTGCACCTCCATCTGTAGAGAGTCAGGCAGGGTCAGGACAGCTGAAGAGGAAGGTGTGTTTAAGAACCTAAAGGCACATGCTTTCCATAAAGATAGCTTTATACAATGCAAAGCGTAGTAACTTTTGCTGTGAAGAGACCACCACCACCACCACCATCACTAGCACCACCTCCACCCAACAACAACAACAACAAGAACAACACAAAACAATAGGCAGAACATCCTCCTTCCAAGGCTAGCATCACACCTAACAGGAAGTTGGGGAGGGGGCGGCTGGGACTGGAGTACTGGACAGAGGGATGAGGGAGAGCGGCCAGGGACAGAGGTCTGCAGCAGGCAAGCAGGTGGGAAGGGAAGGACCCGGCTGGGGAGGAGCATCCTCACCACTCTGCATGTGGTTGATGAGGTCCTTTTTCAGAGCGTCCCCGCTGATGTCGGAGTCACTGTCATTGAAATCACTGTCTCCCTTTCCGCTGTCTTTGCCGCTGAACTTCTCAGCCTCTCGGCCCGAGATGGTGTTGAATGAATGGCCCTTCCAGACCGCCACGGGGGGCGCAGGCTCCTTCCCAAAGCCGGGAGAGGCTCCGTAGGGCTGCAGCAGGGAATGGGGGGAAAGAAGGTGTGAGGATTGGACAGGACACACACACAGACACACACACACACACAAAGCAAGTGCGACAGGTTAAGCGTCTCCCTGCCAGAGCCCACCCTGACCCCTCCGGTCTCCCTTCTCCCAGACTGTCCGCGGAGCACGGAGGGGGGCGCCCAGCCGAAGGAAGGCCTCACCTCGGCGTGCGCGCCTCGGAGCCGCTGCTGCCCCTCGAAGTGACAGGCGCTTTCCCCAGTGGCGCTGCCGCCCTCCGAGCCCGGCACTTCGGCCGCGGCGACCGCGGGCGGGGGCGCGTCGGCCGCGGGGCTGCCAAAGGGCGCTTTGCCGCTGCCAGGGAAGGTGAGCACGTCGAACATGTTGGGCCTGGGCCCAGCTCCCCGGGCGGTCTCCTCCGGGGAGCCAGGGGCCGAGGCTCCGCCGCCCGCCGCCCCGGGCCGCTCTTCCCGGAGGGCCCCCCCTTTGCGCACCTCCTTCTTGCGGCGGTTGCAGGTGGTGGCGATGGCGATGATGGCGGCAAGCAGCAGCGTGCAGCTCCCGGCCAGTACGATGATGACGATCAGCGGCGTGTCCCATTGCAGCGATGGCCCCGACGGCGCGAGGCGAGAGCCAGGAGGCCGGGAGTGCTCCGGGCTTCCCGCACTGGCTGGTGCAGCCGGCCCACCGCCCGCTGTTATCACGAAACTGAGGGTTGCCGTCGTGGTGAGAGGGGGGCGGCCGCCGTCGGATATGACCAGCAGGGCCTTGAACGCGCGGCCCGGAGGCTCCTGAGAGAGGTTTCCAGTGAGTACGATCTCCCCCGTGCTGCGGCCTATGGAGAAGGCCTCGCGCGGCTCCTGCTGCAGCAGATCAAAGGTCAGTTCCCCGTTGGAGCCTTCGTCTGCATCCCGGGCCTGGATGCGCGTCACAACTGTGTCCTTTGTGGTGCGTCCAGGGACTGCTACTTCGAGGGAGCCATTGGCCGGCGCCGGGTGCACCAGGATCGGAGGGTGGTCATTTTGGTCCAGCACTCGCACTTGCACCAGAGCATTGCTGGAAAGCTGAGGCGAGCCGCCGTCGCTGGCCTGGATGCGCACGTCGAGCTGGCGCAGCGTCTCGTAGTCAAAGCTACGAAGTGCATAGATGGCCCCGGTAGCCGGGTCTACGGGAGACGTAAGTAGACACCGCTTCCCCTGAGCGACCCACTTCGGCCTCTACTAGCCGGTAGGTGACCTGACCGTTGCGGCCCAGGTCTGGGTCACGGGCAGCCACTGTGGCCAGGTAGGCACCCGGAGGATTGTTTTCGCGGACTGAGACCTCGTAGACTGGCTTGGTGAAGAGCGGCGCGTTGTCGTTCTCGTCACCCACGCGCACGGTGTAGGGCCTCACGGTGCGCAGCGGGGGCGCTCCACGGTCCTCGGCCACCAGTGTCAGGTTGTACTCGGCGATTCGCTCCCGGTCCAGAGACGCCGCGGTCACCACCAGGTAGCTGCCCGCGTAGGCCGGCTGCAGCCGGAAGTGCTCGTGCCCGTAGAGGGCGCAGCGCACCTGCCCGTTGGCGCCCGAGTCCCTGTCCGAGGTGCTGACCAGAGCCACCAGGCTCTCGCGCGCCGCCCCCTCCGGCACCAGCGAGGTGGCGCCCGCTTCCTGTGTCCCGGGCCCCGCCGACGAGGCCGCGTCCATTCCTCCGAGTGTGGCTGCGGCGGCTGCGGCGGAGAAGGGCGAGGCGGCTGGAGCTCCCGGGGCGGCCAGAGGGGTGATAGAAATATCGGGGGCGTTGTCGTTGACGTCTCGTATGCGTACGATGACCTTGCAGGTGGCGGTCCGGGGCCCTGGGCCCCGGTCTTGAGCCCGCACGTCCAGCTCGTACGTGTCCTGGCGCTCGTAGTCCACCTGGCCGGCCAAGGTGAGGCGGCCAGAGCGGGGGTCGAGCCGGAAGAGGTGGCGGGCTTCAGGAGGGGTGCGGGCACCGAAGGTGAACACCACGTCGCCATTGGGACCCTCGTCCGGGTCGGCGGCGTCCAGGTCCAGCAGCAGCGATCCCACAGGTGCGTCCTCGGCCAGTTCTACCTCGGCCACTGCGCCCTGAGGGAAGGCCGGGCTGTGGTCATTGGCATCTAGCACGCGCACGCTGAGGGCTGCTGTGGCAGAACGTGGCGGTCGCCCGCCGTCCTGAGCCACCAGCTCCAGGCTGTAGGAGGCCTGGCTCTCGCGGTCCAGCTCCTGAAGCAGCACCAGGTCGGCACACTGGGCACCGTCCGCGCGCGTCTGCAGCTCAACGCGGAAGGGGCTGTGAGGCTCGGCTAGGCGCACACTCTGCAGCCCGTTGGCACCCACGTCCTCGTCCACAGGCACCTCCAGAGGGATGCGCGTGCCCACGGGGGCACTCTCGGAGACCTCCACCGGGATCTGGGCCCGGGGAAAGCGGGGTGCATGGTCGTTTACATCCCTCACCTCCACCTCCACGTGCACCAGCCGGAACTGCTCCTGCGAGAAGCTGACCACATCGAAGGCCAGCACGCACTGAGGGGCCTGGCCGCACAGACGCTCACGGTCAAGGCCCGCGTCCCCGACGGTCAGCTGCCCGTCTCCCTCGCGCACCCGGAGCAGAGAACTGTTGAATTGCTTCATCAGGCGGAAGCTTGTGTCTCCAGACACTTTCATGTGCAGGTCCTCTGCAAGGGTCCCGATGACCGTGCCAGGTGCATCCTCTTCGAAGGTGCTGTATCGGACCGTCTTGCTCTGGGCCACGGAAAGCACCCAGCAGAGACTAAAGAGCTGCAAGGGGAAAAGGCAAGGGCTGCCCCCGCGCTTTACCAGACTCATGCCGCCAAGCCCCAAGTGCTATTCCGAAAGGCTAAGCTAGAGAGTCCTCTCCGGTTTGCAGCTCGGAGCGCGAGTCTTAGGCTCCCCGGGAGCACGCTCTTCGCGAGCCCTGTGCGGGAGAAGTCTAGGAGCTGCAGCTCTGGTCCCTGCTGGCTTGGAGGACGTGCGGACCCGCCCTCACTCGGCGCCTCCGCCTCCTTTCCCTGGGTTGGAGCTGCGCGGCCTCGCGCCGCCTCCGCCTTTATAGCTGCCGATATGCAAATCACCGGAGCCGGGCAGCCAATGGCTGCTTAGCCAGAGCGCCCGCTCCTCCGCCAACCACTGACAATCCTTTTAATGTGGAAAGGCTTAGAGGAGAAAACAAGAAAGGAAAATGAGGGAATCTTTCCTTTGTTTTAAAAACTCCGGCTCCCATTTTCTGTTAGCAGCTTGCTTGTAGGTGAGTTAGCACCCGGCTCTGGAGTAAAGGGAGCGGATAGTTTTGGTAATCGGGCTCCCGGCACCCTGACTCTTCTACTCCCTCAGGTACTAAGCGCCAACAAAGCTGGGCATCTCTTCAGAGACTCTAGATCTCACATCTTACCCCCTCCGCCCCTTAATTTTGCATCTTCAAGGCTTCCAAACTTGCTTTGCAGAGTGGGGCTCTGTTTGCCTTCCTTCCCAGCTTCCCACGGTGCCGCGAATAGCATGTCAGTGAAGAAACCCGAAAGATAGAGCAAAATTGATTTTATTCAGATTTGTGTATGCAATTGTGCTCTGCTCGTGTGAGTCCTGTCCACTTGCCTTTCGGAAAAGAGCCCTACGATATGTTAGTATGCGTGTCACTGTTCAAATGGCTTTCTTAAGCCCTAGGTTCTAGCAGGCAAGGAGAAAAAAAAGTTCCAAATAGGATTTAGCATAAGCTTGAGGAGATTTGGAAAGGTTTCAAAGATCAGACTGTATCAAAGGCTTATGAAGCCCTCGTTAGTATTGGAAATAGAATGGCGTGGCAGGCGATCCCATTGGAGGCCCCAATGTCTGTATTATTTCACTCTGACAAGCTAAGGGGGAGAGAAGTTGAACAGTTTCCACAGGAGTTGGGCTAACTTGAATATAATGAGCAAACGCCACATGTATCCATTACGCTCTTCTATTCATCCTCAATCATTGCCACAACTCTCAGGCTAAACGGTAATGGGCGCTGGATCCCACACAATGCCGGGTTCGTATTCAAGTGCATTTAGAGACCTTTTCCTCCTGATGCCTTGTTCCGCCTATTTAGAGGATTTTCTTTCTGTACTAATAGAGCCTCTCTGGAAGCAACGCTCGTCCTGTTTCAGAAGAACAAAACCACAGCATGACGTCGAAACCTGGCAGGAACCTGGGGTAACTTAACCATCTGCCTATGAAAGTGTGGAACTTCAACATTACCCCCCCCCCTTTCCTGGTGAGGGTGGGTGGGTTCTTGAGCTGCCTCCACAGGTATCCCCTCTCCCATAGCTGAAGGACAGGGAACTGTGCCAACCTGGAGCAAGATGGATTCATATTGATTCTTACTGAAGGGCTCTATTGAGCAGGCAATGTAAATACACAGGAAGGAGGAAGAGTTGCAAACACAAGTCACACACTTGAAGAAATAAAGAAGGTGGTAAGCTTGATAAGCAGGCTGCCTTTGACTAGTGTTTTTTCTAAATCTGGACCTTGGTCCTTTTTTGGATTTTTTCCCCCCCTTCATACTCATTTGGAGTGTTTTCAGGAGACAAGCAGGAGTTTGCTCAGAGTAGGGAGAGCATCGAGGAGCTGGGTCTGGGTGGGCTTGGGGTTGAGGATGTAGAAGGATGTTTGGAGTTGCTTGGGAGCAGGAAATGCAATCTTAGCCACCAGTAAATAAAAGCCTTTATGAAGTTGGCTAGGGGTGGGGGCAGTTGTGGCTTCCTTCATCTCCTCCACCTTCCAGTCCTGGTGCTTACAGGCAGCAAGATCAGCTGTCTGCAGCACTCGGGACGCGAGAAGGGCAAAACTCCTAAAGGACCCTGATTTCTAATTTTTCCCCCTCTATTTACTTACCAAATGTCATTTTAGTTTCTGTCTCTCACCCTGCTCTTGTTCAAGTGACAGTCCTTGGGTGGAGAGGTATATATTCAAATAATGCACAATCGTCGTTCGAACCTCAGAACAACCTGACCTGGGCCTACACTTGACCTTTGGCTCTCCCAGGCTCACGCCCTCTTCCATCGCTATCTCATTCAGGCTCAGACCCGAACAGGTTCAGAACCCGGGTGATGGACAGCAGTCTCTGTGATTCAGCTGCTGGGCTAACCCGGCAACCCCGGAGTCTCAGGCTCAGCGCTACCCAGCAGAGAACGCCAGACCTGGGCCTGGAGGGAGCACGCTGTGCTGCTCGACCGGGATTCCGCGATCAGACAGTCGCTCAGAGCACAGACGCCAGTGGCTAGGAGTTGGACTCCAACCCGAGACTGATGGTTGGACCGCGGGATCTCAGCAGGAGGCTAAGTCTGTCCCCTGCCCCGAGCACTTCCGTCACTTTTTTTTTTTTTCCTTTCAAAGGGTAAAATGTTGTGTTTGGAAGAAGCAGAAGAGAGAAGAGGGCAAGCAAGAAGCCTAGCCGTGGTAGGAGCGGTTGGGGAGGTTAGCCCCAGGTTCAAAGACTATTGTCCGCTGCCGGGGATTTGGAGGCTCGGAAGTGGCAGCCGCGGAGGCAGGGGAAAGCCGGGAGTGGATCGCAGACTGGGCAGGACTGATGGGAGCTCCCGTGCGGTGCCCGGGCCTGGCGGGGCTGGAGGTCCAGGTGTGAAGGCACGCGAGCAGGGAGCTCCCGCTGGCCGCCCGCACTCGCGGGATAATGGAAACACGATTGAAAGCAGCGCCTCAGCGGCCACTCCAACTCCCCGCGGCGGAGAGATGCTCGCGGGCGAGGGCTGGGGCAAAGTCCGGGAGGGCGGACGGCGAAGGGAGGGGTGGGGAGCAAGTCCCCAGCGCGGATTCACCCACAAAAGCTGCCCCCTCCGCCTGGTTATCATGCCAAAAGGTCTCAAAGGAGCCCCTTTCTCTCGGTTTTAGCAACTTCGCCCGCAACTGTCTCGCAATCCTGAGAACAAACACGGCTCCACAATGGCAGCGTTTTCTCGGGATGCAAATGTCGCCGGCTCAACGGAGCTGGGTTTCTGTAACCGCGCCTAATGCCGGCATTGTGAAGCTCGCGTGCAAACCTCGGGATTGACACAAGGATCACGTGACGGATTAAGGCTTTAGGAAAGTTTTCAAAGCCGCGACAATGGGGGGCTCAGCCTGATCTGCTATCTCCCACAGTTTAGCGGGAAAGAAAATCAGAATATATCCTCATATGTAATAGGATTATCTTTTCCATTTCAAGTTCTGTACAGCATGTAATTTATTTTTAATTAGGATTATATCTGCCAAGAAAGGGAACTAGACTTCTCTGGAAAGTGTAATTCTAAGGGTGAGTGGAGAGAAGGGCTATTTTCTAACCTTTTATCTTATAACAACAACAACAACAACCACTACCATCACCACTAACACCACCACCACCCATGGCCCATGATTTTTCTCCCCACAAGCTCACTCCATTGAATAAGTCTCCCACGGAAGCGTGCAATGGAGCTCTTTTGTACACTCCAAGTGCTCACTCTAATTTTCCTCGCTGTTGATATTGCCATAATGAGTCTTTAAACTTTATAGTACACCTAAGAGCATCATTCTCCATAACGTTATGTCTCACCAAACAATGGGACAATTTGGGGTAAAGGGAACTGCTGTTTAAACAGTGATTTTGGATTAATCCCAATGCCAGATGCTCTCCAACTCTGGGCCACTTCCAGGTCTTGGCCACCCAGCCTTCAGTGTGTATTGTGTGATGGGAAACTTTGGGGAACCCCCTTTATTTGGTAGGAAATAGTACATGATCTTTGTCATATGCTACTATGCTTGGGTTCCCATCACATCATCATTGAGAAACCATTAATATGCTGTGTGACCTGATCTCTCTGTGTCTTAGTTGCTTCATCTATGAAAACGGCATAATAATAGAACCTGTTAAGATTGTCTTGAGAACTGTGTAAGAGGATACACTATCAGGTGGTTAGGAACACATGCTATTTCCCTTCAAATCACCAGAAAAGAAAATATCAGATACTATGCAATAGTCACTCTTATAGGTGAGTAATTTATTCAGGAAGGAAAAAAGGGAAAGAAAGAAAGAAAGAGGGAAGAAAGAAAGGGGGAAAAAGAAAGACCTACTTCTGGTCTGCTTTTTTGCTACCCATTCTCTAGAAATAATAGATTATAGTGGTACAAAGACTGTTGAGGGAGAAGATAATCATGTGAGGATTTGGCAACTTTCATGCCCTCCTGATATTTGAAAGTCTTCTCTAGGTGAAAACAGATCATAACTAAAAGCGTCCGTGGACCTTTTCCCTACCTAGTTCCACAAAAGCCATCTATCATAATTGAAAACACCTTCGTGTAGTTATTAGATGAGCAGCAACTTCTGATTCTAGAGGAACAAGAGTCTTTCCTTTCTAGGATGCTAACAGAACCAACCTGTGGAAAATGCTTTGGTCCTGTGCTTCCTCTTGGCATTGACCTGCTGGAGTTACCATAATAAAACAGTGCTCACCAAGTGGCTAAGACAACAGAAATTTACTTTCTCATGCTTTTGGAGGCAAAAAGTCTATGATCAAATCCAAGGTCTAAGGTCTCTCTCTCTCCTGGCTTGTAAATGGCTTCCTCTTCGTTCGACCTCATATGGCATCTCTATGTGTATGAGCAGCCTCTGGTAACCAATTTTATTTTTCTCTTTAGAGGTTCTGTCTTCAAACACTGTCACATTTTGTGGTACTTCAGTGTTGACCTCCCAGGGTGTGAATTTTCAGGGAACAAAGTTAATCTATGATATCCTTGTCATCTGTTAAGTCTCAGACTCTGTGACAACCCATCGCAATATAAATCAATGGTTGAGAGAAGAGAAATTTCTTGTCTACCATTTCAAGCAGATGGCCAAGGTCAATGAGCTGACTAGTCTTTATGTCAACTTGACACAAGTTAGAGTCATCTGAGAGGAGGGACCCTCAACTGAGAAAATGCCTCCATAAGATCCTGCTGTAGGCAAGCCTGTAGGTCATTTTCTCAATTAGGGATTGAAGTGGGAGGGTCCAGCTCATTATGGGTGGTGCCAACCCCTGGGATGGTATCCTGGGTTCTTTAAGAAAGCAGAATAAGGAAACCATAAGGAACAAGCCAGTAAACAGAATTCCCACATCACCTCCTACCTTCAGGCTCCTGCTCTAACTTTCTTTGATGATGAACTGATTTGGAAGTGGAAGCAAAATAAACTACTTTCTCCTCGAGTTGCTTCTGATCATGATGTTTCATCACAGCAATAGAAACCCTAACTAAAGCAGTCAACATCAAAAGCAGCAGGTTGTGTTGATGGTATCGCCTTAGATATGATGTGATGAAGTGATCCTCTGTGTCTTTGGTCTTTCTTAGAACCATAGAAACCTGGTCTAATCATGAGGAGCATATTGCACAGAGCCCGAGTGAAGGATAGTCTACAAAACTGATCAATATTCCTCAAGACTGCTGAGGTCATCAAAGAGAAGGAGAATCTAAGAAATCATAACAGCTGAAAGTGTCTAAGGTGACATAAAAATCAAATGCAACGTAGCATCTTGGAACAGGGAAAGGACATCTGTGAGATCTGGGGCGATGGCTTAGCTGGTCAAAGGCTTGCCATCCAAACATGAGCCCCTGAGTTCTGATACTCACCACCAGAGTAAAAGCTGATGTGGCTGCATAATCCCAGTGCTGAGGAGGAAGAGTACCTCTGAGGAGGAAGAGTACCTCTGAGGAGGAAGAGTACCTCTGAGGACGAAGAGTACCTCTGAGGAGGAAGAGTACCTCTGAGGCTCGTAGGTCAGTCATTCTAGCCCAAAACTGTGAGTTCTAGATTCAATGAGAGAGCTTGACTCAAAAAATAAGGTACGGAGTAGTGGAGGAAGACACTTGATCTCTGTCTCAACACCCACGTGCGCCTGCATGTGTATGTATTGCCCACATACGTATCTAAACACAACATACAATTTTTTAAAAAGGGGAATTAAGAGAAACCCAAGGACATATGCACTTTGAATAATAACAGTGTATCCACATCAGTCATTAACTGTAACAAATCGAGTACGAGACATTCTGTGACGAGGGTTCACAGTGCTGATGGTCACAGGTGGCTTCTTACAGAAGACTAGGATACCTGGAGACACATCTGGAGGTTCAAGAGTGTTGCTGCAGGCATGCTGTTGAAGCTCAGACGGAGTGAGCAGTTGTATGGGGTTAAGAGGGAACTCGGTGGAACCCTCCCGGGAAGATGAATGGAAACAAGCTGGGGGTGAAGGAGAAGAGAGGGAAGAGCTGGACATGAGAAGGGTGTTCCATGCAAGAGGAGCATCGATGTGTACTAAGGCTGTAGTGTGAGGCCCATGAGGGGAATTGGCAGTGAGGGGTGAGAAAGGCTATCAAGTAGGTACTGTATGTGCCACCTTCAAGAATTTGGGTTTTGTGCCCAGAGAGCTGTTTCAGGGTGGTTGCCCTGAAATCAATAAATAGGCTCATTGGGTTAAAGGGAAATGGAAGAGGAAGTTTAAACTATCACTTGGAAGAAAAGCCTAGTGCAACCAGAACAGAGACTAGCAGGCTGGAGGTAAAGCCAAATCCCAAGAGTCTCAGGGAACAGAAGGATGCTTTGCAGTGGCACCTGATCATCAATGAACTGGGGCAGAACATTGGGTTCCCTAGTACAAAACCTTCCCCTCCAACCAACCCAAGCAGTGCAGGAGCAGTCGCCGGGAACTCCATCACACATCATCAGGAGAATGCGGTTGTCTGGGAGCCTTGTCTTAGATGTTTAGTTTTAGGAAGGACACACAGTAGACAGGGGTGGGAAAGAAGGTTCTCATTTGCTGTGCGAGTTAAGGCTTCTTTGGAATCAATTAGGGTGAAATCTTTATCTCAGCGTATCTCCTGTTTGTCGTCTACCAAGGACAAGGAGCAGGATGGAGTCAAGTGTTCCCTAGCTGTTTATGGTCCTGTGGTATTGTCAAAAGCCCATGGATCCAGTGTAGGGATTTGGGGAGATATGGGTGAAATTAAGATAATTTTTTTCTGGACCCTTTTGGCTGGAAAGGGTAGGGTATGAGCTAGTGAAGCCTGGCTTATGGTTCACGGACATTTTGAGACAGAATCAAGACAAATTACATAGTTTATGGCAAAAAAAAAGAGCCTGCAGGTAATCAAAGGAGCCTTTAGTGAGGAGGAAATGAAACACAAATCTCTGCTTAAACTGTGCACTGGAGTTCTAGAGTTCAATAAATTGAATGGATTAACTGCTTTCAGAGACTAAAACATGTTGCCTCAAATTTAGGGTTTCTTTATTAATAAGTTTTACAAGATTTTAAATAACTTAAATCAAAAGGAGAGGGCTTTTTTGAGACAGAGAGAATTTTAATCACTGACTAGTTACTCCCCCCCAGTCCTGGCCCCTAGAGTCTTTGTTCTGGGTAAGTGCAGGGAACCTTCTGACTCTGGCCCTGCTTGAATCTGTGGCTTGAACTCCCATGCTCTGAGTGGATCACAATCCACTTTTGAAATGGAAATGAAGTCCACAAGGCACTCTCAGCATTAAACCCAGAATTGGGTCCAGCCAGGGTTTGGTGTAGCCTGGTGTTATAAATTTCATCGTTGATCTGAGAACAGTTTTAGGCCATTGATCTCATGTCACCCAGAATTGAGATGGGAGTGATGGCTGATAAACTGCACAATGACAGGCTCCAGCCTTGGCGGGAGGTGGCAGGTGGGGGGAGTCAAGTCAGAGGGAAAAAACAAAAAAAGCTGATGGATTAGTTATCAGCCTCTGAATTCTCCTCACTCTGGATTCCTTCCGACCACTTAGAAGCATTTATTTCCAGGTAATTTTACAGTTGTCTCTTTGTCCTTCAGAGGTGCTTTGGTCTATGAAACCTCTCAGGGAGTTTAGATGAAATCATTCTTACATGTATTGCTCCACAGTCCCCAGAAGTCCCATAACCCTGCCGCAGGCCCCAACCCTGAGGAGCCTCTTTCCTGCTCAGACAGAAATGGGGTCTATAAACAACCATGAGCCCTGATATTAATTTACGATTTCTTACCAGAATGACCCAGCCTCCAGGCTTCAAACATTGCTCGTGTTAATAGAGGCAAATGTGGAAAAATGCACAGGGACAGAGGGCTAGAATAGGAGATGGGATCCTCCCTGGATGATATTTAAACGAGTGTGTGTGTGTGTGTGTGTGTGTGTGTGTGTGTGATGTGTTTCTTTTCTCTCTGATGACACATTTCGTGTCCTTGTTTGATTTCAACTCCTCTTTGACAGAGTGGCATGAATCATGTGGTAGTTCAAGAAGGCCAGGGACACTTTCAGAAAGATTTTGAGTAGGCAAGGTGAGAAGGCCTGGCTCAGGAGGTTAGGAGAATATGGCAGATCATTTGTGTTGGGGGATGGACAAAGGCTGGATTCTTGTTACTCTGGCCCCGGCTCCCTTTCGGTGTCTAGTGTGGGAACCAGAGGTAGTGAAGAACGACCTGCTCCCTTCAGTGAACCTCAAGCCCTCCCACGCACAGCTGTTCACAGGGCATCAGTCTTGCTTTGCTTTGCTTTAGGAGCTTTATATAGTGGCCTCTGGGCTCAGGGGGTCAAGAAGAGGGGTGGATGGAGGGATCAGTGCCCCCCCAGGGAAGAAACTGTCAGAACATGGTGACTGGGTGACTTCTGTTCCCTCAGCGGTCAGGAGGCCCTGCCGGGCTCTGCATCCTTCATGGCTGGGAGCTGGAAAGAGGGAACAATATTGAATGCGTGATAGATTACACACCTTTCCATCAAGCCTAGTTGAAGATTTTGTTGGAATTGTGTAAAAAGAGGGGTGGAGTGGCTTTGCCCAGGAGTGGAATGATATGGGTAGAAAATTTTGGAAGGAGAATTCTATGGGTAAGGAGCTATGGAGTCTATAGGGATGGATCAGAAAGGCTGTCCATGGGGGTCAACTGTGGAGACAGGCCTGCAGGAGGCGATAGCAAAATAGAACTTGCCAAAAAATTGTGAGAGGACTTTACCCAAGATAATTGCATTAGTCAGGAAGGGTCAAGTCATGCCTCAGGAACAAGCAGCCCTCTCAAGCCTCGGAACTTCAAACAACTGAACTTTTTCTCTTACACTATATGTCTGTTGCTTCACTGAGGGGATGCGTGCTCTAGGCTTCCCTAGTTGGGGATCTGGGCTGATGAAGAGCCACCACTTAGAATTTGGTCGTTGCTGATGCAGTTTATGTGTGTGATACGGATATGGTCAGTTGTACATTGGCTTTTAAAAATTGTGCTCACAAATAACAGAGATCACCTCTGTCTATATTTCTTTGTCCATTTAAAAATTTCAGCAGTGCATTACAAAGGTCAGTGGCCTTTAAAGGGAGCTTGAGGAAACAGAGCAGCATCACTGGACAAAACCTTAATGAAGCTGAGGTTTAGGGCCAGTGCTCTGAGCTGGCCTTTCTTCCTCAGTTCTTAGATGACCTCTTCTCTTCTCTTCTCTTCTCTTCTCTTCTCTTCTCTTCTCTTCTCTTCTCTTCTCTTCTCTTCTCTTCTCTCCTTCCCTCTCTCTCTCTCTCTCTCTCTCTCTCTCTTCTCTCTTTGTTAAGTGGCAGGAAAATGGCAGTTGTGAGAAATGCTACTCAAAGGCATATGTGCCTTGAAAATCAAGGAAGGTCAGAAATAAATTAGAAGTGTCCTCATGTGACACATTCTTTAAAGTAGAGGCTAAATTACAGCTTCAGACTAATTAGTGTGAGGAAATCTCCGGAGAGTGAAAGATTGAGTATTGGTAATGGGATTACATGTCCTCTCACTTGTGCTTGGGGAAAACTTGCATAAAGCATCTTCATTAATCACAGTCCTAATGGCTTTTACTTTTAGTACCATCAACCGACCACCGGGATCAAAAACATTTTACTAAGCAACTTTCAAAGTGTGCAAGGAGGTGGTGCAAAGTGCTTTGTAGTTGGGTTAAAACACCTGTCATCTAAGAGTCTAGGGTCAACATATTCAGCAATTCAAGGCAGCTAAACAAATACCAGGAGTGTCGTGAATACAGAGAGTGATGCGTTGCAAAGGCTGAGAAATAAATGTAGGTTTTAAAAATTGCCTTGTTTTTACAGGGCAGTCGTAGAGAAGGGACCATGAGGCATATACTTTGGAAGAATTGATCTTACTTGCGTGTCTTTCACATGGGTAGGCACTGAGGTATAAACTTGCCTTATCTTTTGTATATTATAATCGGCAGAAAGGACAGCCAAACCACTGAACAACTTCAGTGGAGTGTGTTTACTTATAGAATACTTGCTATGCATACGTGACAACGTGAGTTTTGAACCCTGGAACCCATGTGTAAGCTAGAGATTGTGGTGTATGTCTCCAATCCTAACATTACTGTGGTGAGATGGGAGACAGAGACAGGAGAAACGTCCCCTCCCCAAAGATATTGAGAGCTGATTAGTCTTGAGAATAATACAGCGGCAAATAACAAGAGAGACTCTGCCACAAATAAGGTAATGCAGAGGACCAATACCTGAGGTTGTTCTTTGGCCTTCATGTGAGTGCCATGACACATACATATCCACATAGATAAATAAATATTAACAAAATAGAGGAAGGAAAAAGGATCAGATTTAGGAACTCATTTAAGAAAGGGAGAAAAGATCTCTGTGACTTCCTTGAGTGAAGGAAGGGACTGCCTTGGGCTAAGCATTGGTGTGGAAGTAAGGCTCGGGCAGGAAAAACTGCTACTCTGTATACTTCAAAGCTCTACTGTAGCTGCCATTTTCCCAGAGAGCTGTGACTGAAAGACTTCTGGTCACAGAAAAGCATCATTTCACATCTTTTTGGAAGTAGGCAAGGCACACAGGGAAATATGAGACAGTACTTAATTATAGACTTCAGAGAGCTGAAGGAAGCACGGGGTGCCGTGCAGGTGTCCTGGTCTAAACACATTATTCCAAGTTGGTTAAATGAGGTGGATAATTCTTACTTTAACTCGCTTAGAGTAGAAATGAGGGGCCCGTGTCTTTTATGAACTGTAAAGCATTATAGACATTAAGCTACAGTGCTAACGGAGATGCAACCACAGGGACACCGAGCCGGTGTTACAGAGGCAAAGCTACAGGCAGCGGATGATGAACTAAGGGAAAGTGAGCAGAAAGGCGTGATGGAGTCTAGGTCTGACATCCCTGGGAACGTTTTTGAAGCCTTTGAACCATGGTGTAGGGAGTAGTGATAAAAGGGAAAAGGGTGACTTCCTGGGGATGGGAGAGGGTGGGCTTGGGCTAGGCAGCAGGTCATTGACTGCTTTATACTAACTGCCTGGGCTCAAGAAGCCACAAGGAAAAAAGAATTGCAATGAATGAATGGGCAAATGAGTTAGTTTGGAAGAAGGCTCATGAAAAGTCAGGTACGGTGGTGCATATCTGCAATCCCAACACGTGAGAGGCTGAGCCAGGCAGATTGCCATGAGTTCAAGGCCAGCCTACGGCTATCCAATGAGTCTCAGGCCAGCTTAGACCAAAACCAAAAATTGCAACAAAAAACAAAAACACTTGAATATGATTCTTTCCCCGTACAAAGAGGCTCTTTGTCTGTGTCAAGATTGCAGATAAGAAGTAACAGCTCCCAGCTCCCTCATTTGCTTGTTTTAGGGGAAGAGGTGTCAACTCCGTGCTCCTGTGAACATGTCTGAGACACCTTCCAGCTAATTTTAATAAATGTGTCTTGGTAAAAACAGTAAGTGGGCAGGGACAATGTTAGAGATTCAACTCATCACTGGCATCTCAAGGCCGGCCAGCCAAGGCAAGAGGCTGTACCTTGGACAGCACCACTCTTTCAGAAGGAATGGAGTCAAAGGGATGTATACTGGAGAGACATCCTATCCACTCTGTTGGCTCTGGGTTCCCCAAGAGGACACATTTGATCCTTCTTCCCTGAGAACCCCAGAGTGATTTGTGTTTCTTACAGCAGAGATGGTAGCCCTCACAACTACCTCTGTTCAACTTGGGGCTGGTTAGGTCATCTCTAGTCCCTGATCTTGGTAGAATCTTCCCAGGGAAAGCAGGAGGGCTTCAATAGCATCATTCCTCCCAGACTTCAGCTCTCCTGCTGCTCAACCCAGCTGGGAGGCAAGTCGAGTTCAGTCACAGATAAGCTCATATTACATGTCATTTATCAAAATCAACTTCACATATTAAATTTTGTATCTTAGAAGAAAAGCCATAGTCTTAGGACAGAAATTGGGAGATTTGCCACTTATCTTGTGTCCTTTTAATCTGCCCTGGCTGTCTCTTCATGTCCTCCTGTCCTGCTCTGTAGGTGTTCTTCATGGCCTAGAATGCAGCTCTCTGCTGATAATAATAGCAATAATATTTCTAATAACGGCCATGAGAGTAAAGCACTCGCTTCTTGTCAAGCATTGAACCAGGCAGTTCACACACTTAATTTAATTCTTATAGCAACTCTACAGTGTAGGTATTATTACAATTTGCAGAGAAACCGAAGTTCAGAGAAGTTAATATCTTTCAGGGCTCCCGGCTGGTGAGTGGCAAGGAAAGACTCAAATTCAGTTCTCTTGCTTTTGAAGGAGTCTTCTGTGTAGCCCAGGTCTAGAGCTCGGAACACAGCCTTGGCTGGCCTTGAACTACTGGTCCTCTTCCCTGAGTGCTGGGACCACAAGAGTGGTCCCACAAGAGTTGCCACACCCAGCTTGAGTCAGATTCCCACGATGTACAAGTCCTTTCCATTCTATGAAACCACACCTTGTCACACTCCTTGTTTCTAAGGGTTCTTTGGGTTCCTAGGTCTCTTCCCACAGACCCCTCAGGGCTTACATCTGCAGATCCCACCTCTTCTGCTCACCACCATGTTGGAGTTGGGGCTCTTATTTGGATACTCAGCTGTAGTTTCCTGGACAGCAAGCAGCAAGCTTTTTTAACCATTTTTTTCCCTTCTGGTATCACTTTCTGTCAGCACCAGTTGCTTAGTCCCTCAGCTAGAAGCCTTTCTACTTGTTTCTGAACCCCCCCCCCAACCTATAAGTTTTTAAGAAATGGTTTGTGTAATCTTCCCACATTATTCTTGTACTGTTTATAACTTTCAGCTTATGCTCCCATCTTAGTTCAGACCCTCTTCTACTTAGTACCGAGTGAAGTAGCGTTGGCAGTGAGGCAGCTGTTGGAACATGCACTTTTGCTTATCCTTTTCTTTGGTTGATACATCCCTGCACTGGTCATGGGCATGGCAAGCAGAGTATAGGGCTGAATTCATTCTGATTGGTTCCACTAGTTGTGAGAACTCGTGCAATGAACAGCCTGCCCAACTGTACATGGTATCCTGGAAGTGAGCCTTCAGCTTGTCTTATTTTTCTCTTTATTGGAAGCATCTATAGTCAGGTAATTTCAAAATATCCCACAATTGAGACAGCAAATGATCACTGACTAATAAGAATGGACCCCGGTTGGTCATAACCTTGGAGCAGGATCTATAGGCTACTTGCTGACCCAGATACTACCCTTTGATTGCTGGGTTTTGGGAACTTGGAGAGGCATCAGGGAGTTGTTAAGTAGTACTTGGAGTTCAAAAGCAAGTGGTGGTATTTTAGCATTTTGACATTGGGTACATCTTTCTTGGTGCATATAAATTGTATAGTAACTGTGTTTATCCCACTTGAATTCTTCAGAGTCTGATACAACTGTATCCATCAATCGTACTTAAATATTTTTCACACTTCACAATCACTATAGTCCCACTGTCAACAAGGGTGTCAACACAAATGACTGATCTAGGACATGCTCCTAAAATTTAGGAATTTGAAGTGTGATTATAAGAGCAGGTTTAGGTGATTTGTAGATATGCATCAGGGATCAGTCAAGATGTTACACTCCCCAACTTCTTCCAATCATTCCACTTACCTCCAATTTCCCTTCAGGAGGAAACTCAGTTCCTGGCCAAGAAAAGGACCAACAGAGACAGAAACATGGGAATGGATGACAGGATGAAGAAATGCACAGATGTTAAACCTGAGTGGTGTTCTATATAGAGGATAAATCTGGTTACATCCATCTAGATCCTATCTCTCTATCTCTCTATTTCTCTCTCTCTCTATCTATCTATACCTATTTCCTTGTTACATGACTATCTATGGATAAAATATCGATTATAGAATTTTTCATTGTGTAGAAAGTAGTTGTTGGAAGAACCAGAAAACACAGAGAGACAGGGTTATATTTCTGGGACTGTGGTTGAGGACAGGGTTGAGTTTCCTCTCTCTTAGAAAAGGAACAGGTGTGCTATGCCCTGTGAGGGGGTGTTGCTTCTAGGGAATCTATCTCCTAAGGTTTCCCAGCCTCACCTGAAGGAGCCATATGTTGTCCCTGTGCACCTGCTGTGATCACTGATAGAAGGGATCATTTCAGAAGCCCTGGGGCCTTTGCTTCAGTTTGAAGAGGGAGCCAATATTGCCTGTGTAGTATTTCTGACCTGCTCATCAGGAGGTGGATTAGAATCCTATTTATCGAAGAAAATAAACTAACGTGTATTTTTTCACACCTGTGTTACGGACATTTTATACCTGCCTTAAAAGCTTTCTCCTGTGTGCTCCTTCCCTTTCTTTCTCCCTCCTTCCCTCCCCCTTCTATCACTATCTCTCCATCTCCTTCTCATCTTCTTCCTTCATCTCATCAATGAACTGATCTCTCAATGAAGTTCATCAAGATGAAGTTAACATCTTGTTTTTGGGGTGTTTCTTCACTGAAGGCAGCAGAGACCAGTAGCAGCTAATAGCCAAAGAGTCAAAGAACTCTTGGCTGGCTAGCTCTGCCATGGTCATCAGAGGAGGAAACTTGGATAAACTTGGGCCTCATGATGTCTCCCCATGACTGGAAACTTCAGTGTAGATAGTCAAAGTCAATCTGTGGTCCTGGGGGAGATGCCAAGTAGGACACTCAACTGGGCTCTGTCTTGAGCCTATGGGTTTAACAGGCCCCTGAATGACTCAAATCCCATCTTCTCTTCCTTAGTGGGAGGGCTATAAATTTGATCTGGGCAGATGGCCATCTAGAATACACTTCATTTCCAGGCCTTCCTTACAGCTAGGAATGGCTCCGAGACACAGTTCTGGCAATGGGGCACAAGCAGAAATGTCATATGTGGTTTTTGGGAAATGGCCTGGGTTGCAGTGACTCTCCCCCCTCACTCCCTTCCAGAATAGGGGTTGGCAAACTGTTGCTGGAGAGGGCCAGATAGTAAATATTTTCAGCTTTGCGAGCCATCTGGTCTCTGCTACAGCTTCTCAACTCTGCTGCTAGACTGTTAAAGCAGCTATAGAATATGCTCAAACACATGGGTGTATCCCATTTGTCCTTATATGTTCCGACAATACCTTATTTATCAAAACAGAAGGAGTGTTCACTTTGGCCTGTGAACTGTAATTTGCTGACTTGTCATCTGTAGATGCATTTGTGCGAGGTGGAGGAAAGTAAGGGCTTGTTGGAGCCTGAGGAGGAAGTCCTGTACTGCGAATGGCAGAGGAAATAAGCTGAAAGAGGCCTCCACTCCTAGTTATTACAGAGCTGCCCTGCAAGCTCTCTGGGTTTCATTTATGCAAGAGAAGTAAGCATCTATCTTGCTTACGCTACTGTCAGTTGCAAACAAACCTAATCCTGAGTAATAGATCGTTCATGTGTGGGTAAGCCAAGCCCACTAAAGTAGGAAACTATTGAACAATTAGACATCAAAGCCTCAGCAGGAATGAAATATACATTTTTCCAGGAGTGTGTTTCTGTGCTCTATTTACCTCCAGAATTTTCCACCGATCTCTACTAACCGCAGTCACACACAGTACTTGGAGGCTGGTCTTTGCTGGTCCCCACAAGGTGGAGAGAAGCACACAGAGAAAGCTGGTGTAACTGAGTTGGGGGCCTGTGTGTTAGCTGGATGCAACATTCCACAGCTGGCTCTACCAGCTCCCCACCCTGAGCCCCTGGTGCTCTGACACATGCTAATGAGATTTACAAGGTGTAAATTTGGGCTCTTTTTATTTTGGCTGTCAGTCAGAACCCTTCCCTGGAATGAGTATTACTGAGAAAGCCTACACAGCCCAGAGGTAATCCATCCCATGATTTAGTCTCACATATCATTGGGACTGTGCTGACTGAATTCCTAGGGAGATTTGAAAGCCTGGCTGTTAGGATTGAGAGTCTCATGCAGACTGAGACAATGGTGGAGGGAGAAGATAAGAACACTACGGAGAAAAAAAACCCATTGCAATTTGGGGTTGACTCAAAAAAAAAACCTTTTTTTTTGTTCCACAGTTGTAGAAATGTGTGGCTTACCTTGCAAAAAGCCTTGTCTCCCTTCCTCATGCTCTAAGCCAGTGGTTCTCAACCTTCCTAACGCTGCGACCCTTTAATACAGTTCCTCATGTTGTGGTGACCCCCAAGCATAAAATTATTTCCGTTGCCACTTTAGAACTGTAATTTTGCTACTGTTATGAATTGTAATGTAAATATCTGATATGCAGATGGTCTTCGGTGTCCCCTGGGAAAGGACCCTCCCGCAAAGTGATTGTGACCTGCAGGTTGAGAACCACTGTTCTAAGCAGTGATTTTGTGTGTGTGTGTGTGTGTGTGTAACAGAGAGGGGGGAGAAACACAGAGAGAGACACAGAGACACATACAGAGAGAGAAAGAGAGAGAGAGGAAGGAGGCTGTTGCCTCTAGTTCATGGAAGAGGAGAGGAAAGAGGCTCCTTTCAAACAAAAGTAATTGTGATTGGAAGAAAGCCTTAGCCTTCAGAGCAGTGACCACACTGCACTAGGAAACTGGAGAGAAATGTAAATGTATGAAACCACACAGGACAGGACAGACAGATAGATATGAGAAGCATACAGACATGGTTTCACAGTAGGCTGATCTTCACTTGCTGGGTGACTCCGGGCATGTCGCTCACCCTCTGGTTAGTTCTTTCTGTATTAGATGGTGACTGTTAGCTGCTAAGTCTCCAGGGATGCTATAAGGATAAGGTTCATAAAAGGCTCACCCAGTGTAAATGCACAGAAAATAGAGAGCGACAGCAGGGACTCACTGACTCCAGGAAGGCCCGTAGTTTTGGGCTTGGAAAGACAGCTTGAGAAGTGCCTGATGTGCCCGGTCTATCCAGGGCGGTTTAGACTGTGAGACCAAGAAAATGGCTTCCCTGCTTCATGTCTTCATCTTCTGGATTTCTAAAGTAAAGAAACATTAGCTCTGGAAGTCTCTGGCTTCTTTCACTAGATGAAACACCCTCCCCCCTCCACCCCTCTGACACTTTCAAGTCTCTGTATCAGGCATTTTCGACCTGTGGTGTGTGAGCTGCATACGGGCCTGGAGTGAATGCAGCCTGATACAAAATTGTGAACTTACTCAAAAATGCACGTGTGTGTGTGTGTGTGTGTGTGTGTGTGTTGGTAACTTGATTGTGTTGTTCCTGAGCCTGAATTCTGTAAATGATAAAACCATGTTGTAGTATTAAATAGTTGGACACATTCACTAGACCACGCTTTGAGGTCTAGTGAGGGTCTATGTAAGGGTCTCAGAAATTGTTGTACCTAGCTTATGTCATTGTTTGGTGAATCCCTGCCTTCCCCACCAGGCTGTCTGTCCCTAGAGAGCAGGGGTTACATCTGTGTAGTTACAATCTTCCTGGTAGTCAGCAGAGGACCAGCCATGTAACAGGTGTTCAGTGAGTATTTCTACGATGAATGTGTTAGTCCCTTTTGTAATTATGACAAAATGTTTGGGCAAATATAGGGAAGGATTTATTTTAGCACATTGTTTTAGAGGTTTCAGGTGACAGTCACTCGGCTCTGTGTGTCCGATATGTGGTGAGGCAGTACATCAGAGCAGAAGGCGTGACAGAAGGAAGCTGTTTACAGCATAACAGCCAGGAGGCGGACAGACAGAGTGGAAGGCACTGAGCAGAGGTATGCCTTTCAGGGGCACACCCCAGTAACCCACTTTCTCCACCCAAGCCGCATCTCTTCTCAATGATGTCATCACGTCATGAGCCTATCAATAGACTGTGCTCTCCATGAAGTTGGCTCCCTGATAATCCTGTCTCCTCTCAATAGTGCCACCAGCCAGGGACCAAGCCAGGAACCATGCTGGGGACCAACATATGAGCCATTTGGGGAGCCCTTCACTTATAACCCATGGCATGCACGGCCATCTACTTGGAACACATTTATGTTGATGTGTTCTGTTCTCTCAGATCAATTTATGTAACTATTTTCCTAACATGACCAGCTCTGCCCCTTGCCTCCAGCTTCCTGTGCCCCCTCAGGAGGGGCTGCACCTCAGCAAACTCCAAAACATCTGGTTGTGTGGCAGGTGGCTGGCCAGAGGCTTCCAGAGGGTGTGGGTCAAAAGGATGGGGAGCTGTCAGACAGCAAGAGAATTTCGCTTCAGACGGCTGCATAACTATCTGCTTTCAAAGGCTTCAGGCTAATCAGAATTTCAAAGGATACTTTTAAATGTAATAGGATTCTACCTGAAAGAGCAATGAGCTGGGCCCTGGAACTGTTTATCCTTCTCGTTTCTATTCTAGGCTTGTATCAAAGATAGCTGGGGACTTCCGATTTTATTTCCATTTCTGTTCAAAATGGAAAAAGTTAATGTACTGTTGGAAGATGGTGGTGGTGGTAAGACCACAAAGATGGACTCCACCTTCCTCTTGGCTCTTGGCTCAGGTATTCCAAGGGGCAGAGGAGCTCAGTGAGCTGAACACTAGCATTTTTAATCAACTGCTGAGCAAATTTGAGCCCATCACTTAGGTACTGATGCTGAGGTCTAAGTGCCTCTCTTCTGCTTCGGATCAGCTTGGGCTGTTCTTCCTGGATTAGATAAATCCTCAAATGTACATGGATTCATGCACAAAGTGCTTTGGGAGTCACAGTATACAGTCTTAGGGTTGGGGAGATGGCTCAGTCAGGAAACTGCTAGCTAAGCAAGCATTAGGATCCGAGTTCAGATTCCCAGCACCTGCATAAAAGAGGCTGGGCATGGTGACTCATGCTAGTAATAACCAGTGCTTGGAGATGAGCCCCTCGGGTTCACTGGCTGCAAGCCTAACTGAATCAGCAAGCTTCAGACCAGTGAAAGATACTGGCTCAAAAAGCAAAATGGAGAGTGACTCAGGAATGATACCCACCGTTGTCCTCTGTCCTACACACACATACACACACACACATACTCACACACACACACACTCACACTCACACACACACACACTCACACACACACACATATACACACACACTCACACACACACTCACATACACACTCACACTGAGCAGTCTTTGTTCTTCTCACTTCTGCTTTTGATCATAGTAATCTTGGATAAAGTTTGGTATAAGGAAAACAGTCTAACTACCAACAAAGCCATGTCTCAAAATTCTGGCAGGAGGGAGGGGGCAGCCACTGGGGAGGCATGTATGTGCATATGGTATTTAGAAAGGGCTGCACCTGCTTTGTCTCCGACCAGCTGGCAGACTATTGAAAGCAAAGTGCTGTTCTTTCTGGAAACACTCAGATGGGAAACCTCTGCAAAGGAGCTGGCAGAAGCTTTTTGAGATCAATTGCATGAAGACTGTGCCGACCACTACTTTTGAAATTTGAACTGAGTCAGAACAGGTAATGTGTTTAAAAGCTGTGGTTTTGAGGTTTTGACACCCTGTGTGTCTTACATATGCCCAAGACACAGCAGAAACGGCACACATCTGCTGTGCGTAGAAAACTGTCATCTCTGCTAGGTTCTTGGTGCTTCTTATATTCATGGTCTCATCTGAACAGTGGCAGAGACATCAGCCCGAAGCCCAGAGATGACCTGGGTAGGGGCCACCATCTTCTCAGGCCTTTCAGCTCAGCCCACACAAAGACCCTAGGTGACTTCTCCTCACTCCTTTACCCATCAGGGCACCATCTTCTCTGTTCTGGTTCCTGGAGTCCTCACAGACAGCTTCTGAAGCGTAAAGCAAGGCTCCTAGCTGTATCTACATTAGACCTTTTACAAGGCCTGTTGACGAATTAGAACTTCAATGATTGTGGAGAGTTGGAAAGTTGCAGATCGTGTCTTGCCTATGTGTGCTTATTTTATATGTGGCCTAATAACCCTGTGACTATTAGGTAAGTCTATCTGGAATGTATGAATAATCTTCTAAGCTAAGAATGTCATCAGATAGCATGTGAGGTATAACCGAGATTTCTTTATTTGGCTGGAACCTGTCCTACTGATGCATTTGGAAAGCACATTGATATATTATTTTCTTTGTTCTATTCCTATAAAAAGTTCATGACGTGGTTATCAAGGGGGAATGTGGCACTTGGGGCCGTAGTCACTTATATTTGGGCCCGCAGTAAACTATCACTTATTCCTTTTGAGGTGAGAGCTGTATTTTTAACCAAGCAAGCAAGCAACCAACCAATCAATGTGTGTGTGTGTGTGTGTGTGTGTGTGTGTGTGTGTGTGTGTGTGAAGAATGGTAGGAAACATGTGGCCAAATTGATGGCTATCCCAACAAGTCATGCCTGATCATTATTCATGAGAAACTACAGTTCCTTACAGATCACTGCTCCCGAAGGACATAAGTAGCCAAGGCTGCGTTTAAAAGCACTCAGGGCTCTCACTGTGCTTTCTGTTGAGTGCAATTGCATTATCTAATTAATAATCGATGCTCAGCCGACACCCGAGGGTCCAAAGAGCTAATCCTGAAGTAAGTTTACTGATTTGCTCTGTTTCTACTCTTCATCAGTAGCTTGTTCTCCTAACATCAAGCCCTCTTTGGGGGCCTTCACCTCTCCAGTTTCTGAGGACATCCTGAAGATCCATGGGCTCCCACATCCAGGATGCTCTAGCCCAGAAGTCATGAAGGTGGCCCAACTGCTGGATCCACCTGTGACTTTCATATGCTATTGTCATTAGTGCCTTTATTGTCTTCTCATTCACACGTGTAATTTACTCACAAGGATGCACTCACGGGGAACTCTGTGAGGGTTGGGCCTGAGGAATGACTTGGGTTCTGTCCCAGACACCAAGGACTTGGATTATGCCCCAGGGTATGGTAGTGACTCACTGAGATATTAAGCTTTCTCTGGGTCTCCAGTGTTGACATAGACCGTGTGTATGATTTCTCGGTCTATAGCTGTGGGTTAAGACCTGGCTTTCCTGGACCCAGGATGTTTCTCCATGTGTTGAGTGATGGGAACGCATGGTCTAATGCATTGCTTCTGTACTTGAGAAGAGAATGGCTTTCATCTTTTCACCCCGTAGAAGTCCAGCATAGTTTGTCAGAGCACCTGGAGGGAAGGGACCATATTTTATTCATCTTGGCTCCCTCGGCACAAAGCCTAGCATGTAGTAAGAGTGTTCACATTAAATAGCAAGTGAATGGATGTGTCTGCTCAAAGTGCATACCAAACTTCCGGATCAGTGGGGTCGTCTTCCCAGATCAAGGAGAACTTTATTCGTCCAGTGGGGTTCTGCTTTTGAAGTGGAGACCAAGCAGAGAAGAATGTTTTGTTAGTTCCTGATGGATGCAGCCAAATTGCAAATGGCGTAAGTGCACGTGAGGCAAAGACCTGTTCTGCACTATGAAGAATGCTGCGGATGAGATAAGGACCCTTTATCTGAAATGTAGGTTTAAAATAGGTTACACAGGTTAAACGTAGGTTTTTGCTGGAAGTGGCTGTGTTCTGAGACATATCAGAAGCTTTGTGTAGGTGTGTCCCTTCCACACAGCTCCCTCTCAAACTGAACTTGCGTTGGTTCAGAAAATAGCACATGGGAGTTGGGATTGGTTATTGGAGATGTGGTACATGTGTGCATTTATGATCAATAAACAAAACAAATTTTTCCCAAGTAGAAGAGACAGATGCCACGGACATAGTAAATTAGGGAAGGTAGTAGCAAGGGCTGGTGTGTGGGCGCCAACTTTAAGTAGGTTGTAGAAAATTAGTTGAAAATTGACAATGGTAGAAAAGGCCTTCCATTAATAAGGGAGCGAGCCACTCAGATTTCTGATGGAAGAGAATGTCAGACAGAGGGAAAGGGGATGGGAAAAGTCTGAGTCGCATTGTGTTTTGCATGGAGAGCAACGTGATGGCAGTGGACATGGTGGATCAGGGAGAACCTGCTAGGAAAAGAAAGGAGAAGCAAGCCCCCATGTTCTCCTGGTTCCTCTGCACTTGCTGGATTTATCCACCTCATTCAAGAGCCTACAAAGGCCAATCACTAGGGAATATGAACCAAAATCTTCCAGAAAGGTAAAATAGGTAGTTACTATCTTAAGACTAGACCACACATGGAGATTTGTCAGCTCCGAGTTTGGTAATGTAGAGCAGGAAGGAAGGAAGGAAGGAAAACCAGCACTCTGAACTAGCAATCTTGAGTGTTGAATAAAAGTGCTATTTGCAAAAGTATGGGCAGAGTATAGGGACAGCAACAAGGAATAGAGCAGTGTCTGTGGGTCAACAGTGCCAGGAGCCATTGCCTGGGAAGAGCATGGGGAACGAACTGGTACTGAAGCCATGAGGTCAGTATGGGAGGTCCACCTAGAAGGAGCTGGAAACCCTGTGATAGAAGCCTTACACTCATTCTATCCCTCCTGCCCCCATCCTGCCGATAGTGGTTTCTAGAGCCTGACTTCATGCAGAAACTGGAGGACAAGGGGACTTACTGATGTGGTTTGCATGGACCACACTTCGGGCTACAGAGTCCAGCGGAGAAGAGTGATTCAGAGGCATCTAACATGGCTGAGACTGAGCAGGAGATGAGAGTGAGAAACTGCAGCCTCTGCCTAAGTGAGGCGGAAAATCCTGGAGTTGCACAGTGGGAGATGGTATGAGATTGTAGCCCTGCTGCCCAGAGAAGACTGCTCATTGTCATCCTGTTACCTAGTAAATGCTCATGTTGGAAGAGAGAGAGAGAGAGAGAGAGAGAGAGAGAGAGAGAGAGAGAGAGAGAGAATGTGAATGTGTGAATGTGTGTGTGTGGGTGGGTGTGTGCACATGTCTACTCATGCCAGGTAGGGAACCCATGACAGACCAAAGTGTGGCTAACACTAAAGTCCAACATGGTGAACCAGTGGATTTTGTTGGGGTTACTTAGGGGAGTATGGGCGAGACATCACCTACAGGAGCAGAAATGACTCAAAGACAGCTGCATCCAAGCATGGGTGTCAGCTCACAAAGCAAGGAACCTGGAGCACGCTGCACAGCCTGCAGGCAGCTCCAAACAGGTTGGAGAGTGTCCTTTCCAGGTGCCTCAGTTGGCCTACCTCCTTTGTCCTTGTATGCTGCTGTGGCAGCTCAGCAAGGATGACAAGGTGGCATATTTCATAACTGCAAACCTTGCCAGGCCTCAGCAGAGGGAACCACCATCAGGGAAAGCGCCCCTCAACAATGGAACCCCGAGTGTCTGAGCTCAGGTGTTTTATTGATTCAGGACTCCTCAGGTGCAGATCATAAGCAATGAAACATTCCCCACAGAAATCCAACACCTGAAAACAATACAAAATGCCAAGACCTAGACAGACCCTCACCCAACAGTGCATTAAACATTTTATACATGACTAAAAATAAACTTCCACAACACTTCTTCCAGGCAGCTGGTCAGGTCTCAAGCTTTCTTTGCATCTTGGAGGAAACCATCACACAACACTGCCTGACATTATAACAATTTCTGCTACCAGGACACATGCCTACAGATGGGGGCAGATGTTCGTCCTTCTGTGGGATCATGTTGGCGTGGAAGTGTAAACTCACCTCTGGCCTAGGTGGGATCCGAACAGTCTGTGCGCCAGGCTTGCTGTCTCCATTAATGTGATGTAATGGGCAATACTCCTCAGCAGGAGGGAAGTTTGTCAGAGCCACAGCTAGTGGAGAATTGAGAGTTCCCTCCAGCCAATAACAATGATACCCAGTGTCTCCATGTCTGTGGATTTATTTTGTTCTGTTACTGAACTAACTTGGAAATTGATGATATGGATGACTAAGAATCTTTCAACTTTCACTACTCTGCCGATAGAGCCTCGGCCCTCCAGATGCCTGCTGGGTTTTACAGGAACACAGGCTGCCTATTTTGTCACGTTGATCTGTAGTGGCCTCTGCAGGTCCTCTGCACCTCAACCACTCTGAACCTCTCAGATTTTCCCTGTCTGTCCTTTAACCATGTTGCTTTTTACCTTGTGCTTAGCTCAAAACTGTCTCGTGGGAGCCCTCTCTGATGCTTCGATCATGTGGAGTCTTCACTTGCTTGTTCTCATACTCCAATCACTCCAATTTGACTGTAACCTCTGGTATTTGTTGCTACCCAATGCCTGTGCCTAGGAAGTACTCAGTAACTATTTGAGGGAATTATTGACCGAAGGAAAAAATGGATTAAGAGTGGGTATACACACCCTGCACAGTAAAGAAATAAGAGGACTAGATTGGAGAGGACATTCCTGCCCATCCCCTCTCCTCCCCAGTCTTTCTTGGTGCTTGGAGGAAGACCAGTCAGAGACAATGATAAGAAGCAGCAACAGACAGGAGTGAAGGCAGGGAGAACTGACCAGCCGCTGCCTGGATACCTGGGGAGGGATGAGAGAAGTCAGATGCATCAACACTGAGCGAGTGCTCTCTAGCAAAGGCAAACTCACACAGGCAACATCAGAAGAAAGGCTCAAAAGGTGAGAACAGAGGGCTACCCTCTCTGCTGGCCGATCTGTAAAGGTCCAGACTGGAGGCCCCATGTGATTATAGGTTCAGGCCATCAAAAATTATCTTAACAGGAGTCTTGACATCTGGAGAATTCAAGAGCCAGCAACATGAAGCTGACTATTTATAAGATGCTTGTAGCTCTCTAGACCATCATAATAAGAAGCATATCAAGGCTTTGATAGACTGTTATTAGAATTCACCAGCCCCAATCTAGACAGTTGTCAAGGGCAAAGAATAAAATGTCAAGACTAAAGCCTACACCTTTATTTTATGATGACAGATTTATACATTGGGATGGGACGGGCTTCAGGAAGGACAAACTTAGATCTGCCAGGCTCTGAGGAATTATGTCTGTTCCTGAAGGAGGATGGAGTTAAGGTTTACAGGGAGTTCAGAGAGGTAAGGGGACCCGAGAGAGTGGCAGGAGCGGGGTCTGGTAAAAAGAATGAAAGCGGTGATATGAAGAGGTAGACAGGCAGACAAAGGAGGTGTCGCCACATGTCATCACAAAATCTTCATTTTTGCTTCATGTTTTGACCCAAGGCTTACTAATGGCCACAAATGTGCTTTGGTGTTGACTAGTTAAAGAACTTACCCGCTAAATATTACTGTCCCCTTATTTACTGTCCTGCTCTTGAGGCTGCCCTCTTTGCTCATTTTGTTGTTCTCGTGGGCCTGTTTTCTTCAAGCCTATGATGGAAAATGTCATGACAATAATATAATTGGCCTTTGTCTCTATGGGTTCTGCAGCCCCAATGCAACTGGCCATGGATAAAAATTATTCAGGAAAGAAAATTATGTTTGTGCCAAACATATTTGGACTTCGTCATCTTCCCTTAAACAATATGATGTGATGACTATTTGCAACTGTTGTGTTTGTACCGTGTTAAGTGTTAGGAGCCATCTAGAGAAGATTTAAAGCATGCTGGCGGATGTTCACAGGTTACACCCACACACTGTGTCATTTTACAGAGGGCCTGAGCATCTGGAGATTTTAGTGTTTGAGGAGGATGTTGGCACCAATCCCCCAGATACCAAGGGGTGATTGTAGTCAGTATATAATAGCATGCCGTATAATATGAATCTTTTAAACCCATAATGAAACATAATTGAAAGCAACAAGCAATGAAAATAACCAGTAGAAAGTAAAAAAAAGAACAAAGCATGTTTTTGTGTATTGCAGACTCTCAAGGAGAACAAATACTCCTGTAAATTGAGCACTGAAAACTGAAAGGTGGAATAAAGGACTGGAGAGATGGCTCAGCGGTTAAAAGCACTTGCTGCTCTTCCAAAGGACACAAATTCAATTCCCAGCACCTGTATGGTAGCTCACAACTGTCTGTAACTCCGCTTCCAGGAGATTTGACACCCTCTCACAGATGCACATAAAATAAAATTAAATGAATTATATATATAAAGAAAAAGGCGGGGCCAGGCCAGGACACACCCATCAGCAGTCAGCAGTTCCATTGTGACTTACCAAGGTGTGGAGAGTCCTGTTCTAGTTCCAGACTCCACACACAGCCTAACCATTTTGGTATGAAATAGCCATTCTTTAAGTTCTGAGGAATCGCCAGTCAGATCCAAACTTCCTTCAGGACTGTCGCCTCTCCAGTTTCCATTATGTGATCTTGCAATTACCGGGTGTCATTCACTGTCCCCTCCACCCACCTTCTACTTCTCACCTCCCACTTCACACTTGAATATTCCTGCTTCTTGCTCTTACTTCACACATTTAATAATCTTACAATTTCATGTAACCTCGATGACCCCTCTCCCAGGCTAATGTTGTCATGTCTTTTATTTCTATGAGTTGTAAAACCTTCCTTATGGTGTTACTATTTGTGCTTTAAATAGCGTTCTTTTAAAGGAGCTATGAGAAGAAGTAATATCTAGTATCTGTTTGCTCATTTAGCAACCCTGGGATTCTATTTATTCTTTCTATCTTCCTTTTTTATGATATTTTATTATTTATTCTTTGAAAATTTCCTACATGTATACAACATATCTTGATCTTATTCTCTCTCATTACCTCCCTCTACCTTCCTCTGGGACCCAGCAACCCGTCTCCTTCTCAGCTTATGTCCTTTTTAAACACAAAAATTATTATTAAATGCAACTGGAGTCCAATTAATGCTGACCATGTGTGCGTGGATGTGGGCGACCCACTGGGACACAGGAAACCTATCTGTAGCCGGTTCTTCATTTTTTTCTTGCTTAATCTGGGGTCATTCTCCAAGCTAGAGGGTTATCCTCAGTTTGAATCTGATAACCACATATTCTCCCAGTTTCTCTCTCTCCCTCTGTCTCTCTCTCTTCCTCTCTCTCTCTCTCTTCTCTGTCTCTCTCTCTGTCTCTGTCTCTGTCTCTCTCTCTCTTGGACAATGTTGGTTTCATTCTTACTTTTAAATGGTGGTCTATGGACATTTGGGTCAACAGAGTTGTTCCTCTACCCCACCCCCACCTCCATGTCCAGTATTTTAAACATTCCATTGACTTCCGGTCACCCTCCTCCTTTTCTTCTTTCTCCTCTTTTCCTTCTTCCCATTTTCTGGCAATAAGTCAGCCTTCATTTCTATTATTGCTCTCTGCATGTGAAATCTTTTGTTCTCTGATTGTTTTCAGAATCCCTCTCTACTGTTGGTTTCCAGCAGTTTGACAATGAAGAACCAACACATAGCATTCTTTGTATTTATCCTCCTTGATGGTCACCGAGCTTCTTGGCTTTAGAAGCTGAAGTTTTTCATTGAATGTAATTTTCAGCTATTTTTTTCTGAAGAGTTTGCTCCTGGTCAAAAACCTATGTGTTAGTTTTCGGCACTGACTATGGGCTAGGAGAAAGACTGCTCAGAAGCCTCTGTGTGAAATCTCCCTTCCCACAGCTCCTGCCCAGCCCATGCGTGGCAGTCTATGAAGGAGTTGCAGTTAAGGACTCAGGACCCTCGGGCAGGTTGAACATTTTGCAGCTTTGTATTGTCAGCCTTGTGCTTTTGCTTGGCTCTCTGTCTTTCAAGCCTCTTGCAGAGACCTCTTCAGACACTGCTGCTGAGCCTCTCTGCTGTAGGGGGAAGGGAAACCTTAAAAGGTGCTGTTCTTCTCTCTGTGCTCCAGAGTTTCCCACTCTAGTCCTTTCCCATTTCTCTCCCCGGAACACCCCTAGTGGGTGAAATGGAAGGAGCCTTCTATTGTGGGCTCTGTTAAGAGGGAGACAATCCTCAGTTGCTCTGGCCCACCTGCCCAGAAACTAATTTTGCAAGTAAGAGGAAAATAAAGAAAGGAAAATGAAATAAACAGAGGACTCAGTACCTTCTCCAGTTCTAGCTCTTGCAAATATTGAAGTGGGACTGAAGGCTTTTTAATTTATAAACGTTCTGTATTCTTCCACAGATGTAAGCAATATAACACGATTACATCCAAGTTCCATCTCCCCACCCCCTGCCAACTCTCCACTTCTCCCCTTATTCCTCCCAATATGTTGCTTCCAAACAACTACAACTTCTTGTACAACTTTATTTTCTCCTCCTCTTCCCCCTTCACCACCACCACTACTCCTCCCCGTCTTCTCCTCTTCCTCCTCCTCCTCTTTCCACAATGGGTCCAATTAGTGCTGTCCATATGTGTGTGGGTGTTGGACCATCCGCAGGAACATGAGAAGTCTACCAGTAGGTGCACCCTAAAAAAGGAATGATTCCCCCTCTTCCAGTAGCTATCTACTGCCAGTGGCTCCTCAGTATGGGGTGGGACCTGGAAAGCACCCCCTTGATCTTGTTGGAATTCTGAACATTGTCTGGTTTTTGTGCTGGTAACCCTGGCTGCTTATGTTCATGAGCCGGTCAGTCATGTCGTTTCCCAAAGACAACATTTCATAGCAATTCTTTCCATCTTCTGGCTCTTACAGTCTTTCTACTTCCTCTACTACAATGTTCCCTGAGCCTTGGTGGGAGGAGGGGGGTGCTGATAAAGATGTCCCATGTAGATCTAAGAGCCCAGTCTCTGCATTGATGGCTGCCCAGTGCAAGAAGCTTCTCTCTTAACTCTATTTTTTTCCCCCTGGATTTTAAATCCAAGACTTTCCTTGTGCCTGTATCCTCTACCAGGAGCTACGAGCCCAGCCAGTCCTTTCATTTTGGCTTGTTGTTTTGTCTCCTGCGACACCTAACAGCTCAGCTCTTGTCTCCCAGCTGAGCTCAGATCTTGATATTTCTTCAGTAATTTTCCTGCTCTGTTATCATCATTTTCCCCTAGGGGGAACCCAAAGGGCATCAGGTAGACTGCTTGATATTGTTCTTTGGACTTTGAGGCCCCATTCATTTTGTCCGTTTTTCCTTCTCTTTTACAGATTGGATAGATTTTTATCGATCTGTTTCCTAATCTACTGGATTTTTTTCTTCTATTGCCTTCAATTTACTCAGAAGTCCATGCAGCGAGTTTTCATTTCCAGTTTTAACTGCTCTCTTCTTTCCTGCTGGAAGTCTGTCTTTTCATTTATTAAGATTCTGTTTTACCTTGATGATTTGAATGGATTTTCTTTTATTTCTTTGAATTGTCTGTCTGAAAAATTACAGAGAGTGTACGAAATGTGAGACTCTCATACGTTGTTCTCTAGGTTTTGATTTTACCTTTAACTGTAATTATTACATTATGATTTTTGATGTGTCTAATAGTTTTTAATTGCACCCTAGGTGTTGTGGGTGAATCAGTTTGTTTTGTGAATCAATGTATTTTGTGATATTTCTTTATGTACTTTGTGGTTGGTTTGAGACAGGATCTTATGTCGTCCAGACTAACCAGCCTTGCACTGCTATGTAGCAGAGGATAGCCTTGAACTTCTGATCAACCTGTCTTTACCTCCTGAGAACCGTGGCTCAGAGATAGGCTGCCATGCAGTTTTATGGAGCCTGAGGACTGATCTCAGGCTAAGCTAGCACTCTGCCAAATGAGCTACACTTCAGCCTCCCTCCTTGTAAAATTTATTTTAGTTTTAGTGGTAGTTGATTACTTATAGGTCAAAACGAACTTGGATAGTTCTGCTTTTATGCTTTCTTAGGAAGTCTTTGTGGAAATCTTAAGATTTTCAAAGTCTTTTTAACTCGTGGGATTTAACTTTTAACCTTTTACTCAGGTCTGTGAGGGCTTGGTTGTAAATTTCAGAAGGGTAAGCTTTACTCGGGGTATGCGTCTTACTCCTGAAGAGTGCCGTTCCCAACCTTTCAGCTGGATGCTTGGACCGCGAACCAAGTGTTATCAGCGTCTCACCCCAACTTACAGACACCGCTTACCTCCAGAATGTCTGTACTGATCTCAGCCTTAGAGAGGCCCCATTCTCACAAGCCTTGTCTAGGCTCCTCTTACTCATGCACAGTTCAGCCCTTGGTTGAGCTCTTGCGGAGCTTCCCCACGTGGACTTCTGAGGACTGCAATGCTTAGACTCTTCCACTTTTGTGCCCAGTAGATTCCACTTACGTCACTTCCGTGGCCTCTGCCTATTAAGTTCGCCGGCACCCCAATGCTTGCTTGGATCCTTCTACTACAACGCCACTGGAAACTGTCCTTTGACCCAAGCTTGGGCTTCAGTTGGTTTATTCGATTGGCTTATTTCTTTCAAGAAAACAGGGTTGTGCTTGCTCTGCAAGCATGAGGGCCTGAGTTTGAACCCCCAGCACCCTGCTATAAATCCCAGACATGGCTTGTGCACCTATACCCCATCGCTAGAGGGTGGAGAAAGGTGGATCTTGAAAAGTCACTGTGACTCAGCCAGCTAATTTGAGATGATAAGCTTCAACTTCAGTGAGAGACCCTGTCATAAGGCAAAGGGGGTGCAGTGGGGCAAGGATAGAGGAAGACATCTGATGTCCTGCTCTGGCCTCTGAAATTGTACACATGGGCATGTATACATACACACTTGCATGCTTACACTATAACACACATTCACACACACACACACACACACACACACACACACACACACACACAGAGAGAGAGAGAGAGAGAGAGAGAGAGAGAGAGAGAGAGAGAGAGAGAGAGAGATTGATTCTGATTTTAAGTACTTGAAAATAGTTGCCTGATATGATTTGATAGTTTTAAATTGTTTAGACAGCAGAGATAATCCAGTCTACCACTGATTTTTTTTTTCTTTTGGTGCTTGGAATCAATCAGGGCTTTTGTGAATGATAGGTAAGCTCTGCTCCACTGAACTACACCTCCAGTTCATACCACAGATATCTGAGAAAGGGATGGTAAGAGTGTTGATAAGCACAGGGAGATCTTAGAGCCAGAACACGAAGGAGGAAGGTCTTTCAGTCTTCTAATGTGGATACTAAGTTCAGGAGGAGGTTTGCAGACATGCAAACAAAATAAAAGCAGCTCAATGGGGAACACTCATCATTTTCCTCTCTTGCTGTTTACTTTCTTTTCCTGTTCATCCAACAAATTTTGCTTAGGTAACCTGGTGTGGTAGGTCTTATTAACATAAGACCTTATTGGGAGATCTCCCTTATTGGGAGTTCAAAGGCAGTCAAAAGAAAGACTCTCAAGGATATGGGAAGAGGAAGGTAGGGTACTGGTGCTTTGAGGAAGGGTTACAGGTACAGGGATAGATGTTTGTACAGGGACTGGGGACACAAGGAAAGAGTGGGTGATTGTCACTACAGTCTTTTCCCTTGGGGTTCAATTTCTCCACTGCTTTTGCCTCTTATGTATACATTATCTAGAGTCCTTTGAATACTAGTCTTCTCGTTAATATATAAGACTACTTAGAACTTTCCTGAGTATCAACATTTTAAATGTCCAGAAGGCAGTTTGCATTCCTTAGAGGATGCTGCTGATGCGGTTGATGGTGATGGTGTTGGGATAACGATGCCCTTTCCTTCTTCCCAGACATGCCCATGATGGATCACTGCGATTACTCATTTTATCAGGTGACATTCAAGGGACCATTGTCATGCACACTGAGCCATAGTAAGATAGGCTGGGGGCTGCAGGCATTTCCAGGAAAGATCCATAAGCAAGAGGAAATTTCTTTTCTACGTGGGTAATAAATCTTCTGCCTATTGACTTTTAAAAGCGCAGAGCAAAATGTCTTTTTTGTCTGTTTAATACCAAGCACCACCTTAACATTTGTTTTGCTGCACAGCTTACCAGGGCTTCTACCATCGTAAATCATCAATGGCTCATCAGAACCCTTTCACTTTGCAGAATAGATTTAATTTTGACCCTCACTCACAGCTATGGAAAACGCAGCCTAGAGAAGTTAAATAATTTGCCAAAGATGTATAGTAACTACCAAGGACAGAACCAGAGTGAATTCTGTTTTTTCCTTTTCTCATTTTTGAAATCATCAGTTCCTCATGATAAGTGTCTGTAATGGAAAGGACTCCTCTTTGATGCCCATAAAACGTTCGAAACTGTTTTTTTTTAACGTTTAAAAATTATCCCTACTTTGGCATATCTCAGATGTCTGAAATGCCTCAGTCTCAAGTGTAGTCACAATAAATCAAGCAAACAAATAACCCATCCCCATTGTTCTGTGGATTATTTCCCCATGGGGCAGATGTTTACTTTTTTATAAATGAAAGCTCATTGTTGTCAGGAACATTTAAGAGGCTTAACCTGTCTCCTCTGGCATATGGTGCTGGCTTTTCATGATAAAAGTCATTGTGTGCAGTAGTCGACTAAATTGCAAGGCTCGTTCTGAAACTTCAGTTTCTGCCTGTGAACGGCACTGCTTTCCAATGCAGAGGCTCGTCTGGGTCTCTTCCACTGTGAAAGGGGGGAAAAGGGCTGTTTCCTTTGGTAGAAAATACTCGTATTTTAATGGGTATGATGTTATGAATTATTAAAGTAGCTTAACTTTAAAGCTGAGCCGAAAGAACACACAGTGAAGAATGACCTTGAGACTCCTGAAAAATGGGAATGTTGACTGCGTGCCTGCAGACTCAAAGATGGATTTCTACTTTAGTTTATATTTATGCAACTGTGAAACTCGGTCCCTTGTTCCCAAAGAAATCCTTTGTGCAGCCGAGTGGAGAAAGTTATTACATTTTAGTGCAGGAGAGCTGCAAAGTTTCTTTCCTTGTGTCTCATGAAAGCTAGAGTGTGCTGGCGAACTTTGTGCTGGGGGAATGGCCCTGAGGAATGAGATGTAGAGTCTCTCAGAAGACAAAAGGAAACAGGCTGGCATTGTTCTTTAAAAAAAGAATGTACCATTAGGTTCTTAGAAAGGATTTGCATGTAACCCAGTGTCGGTTCCTCTATAGTGTTCTCTTGCTTCTGATTCAAGGTGAATAAAGGGAAATAAACCCAGAAGTGTGAAGATCTGCCAGCCGCTCTGTTGCCTGAGCACATGACTATGCCTGCAGCCATCCCACCATAACGAGTGCAGGTGCCCAGGGAAGCTGCCAGCGTGCTCGTGATACTACAGGGAATACTTCAAAGATTTGAGTTGGGTTCATTCTCTGGGCGATAGTTTGCTGGGCAAAATTATAGAAACTACAAGTGGAATGAAGTGTCCTTGATACTTCCAAAGTGAGGCAACTCTATGTCTAAACCTACAAAGGCTCATCTCTTCTTGTGTCCTTTGTAACACGATTGAGTGGAGTATTTGTAGATTTTGGGATGCTGCTCAGTTGCATTGCAAGGCCCTGAGTTTGATCTCCAGTGCAATCAAAAAGTCTATGGAAAAGAAAAGAGTGTGAGTGGGGAATTGGAAGAACCAGGGTTTACCACAAGTCTGTTGAATGCTTGGTCTTGTTTCAAAGACAGTGCCCAAGTATGAGCAAGTCTATTTTAGAGAAGGCAAAGTTCAGTGTATAAGATTAAGAAAATATTTTTTAAATGTACATTGGTATTTTACCTTCATGTATGTCTGTGTGAGGGTGTCAGATGTCCTGGAACAGAAGTTACAGACAGTTGTGAGCTGCCATGTGGGTGCTGGGAATTAAAGCCAGGTCCTCTGGAAGAGCAGCCAGTGCTCTTAACTGCTGAGCCATCTCTCCAGTATGACATCATTCAGTTAATAGAAGAGCAGAGCTTCCTATGAACTAAGATCTGACATCAGAGGTTCGAGTGAATTCACCTTTATTTTTGTTTGCTTGGTTTTGACTTTTTGAGACAGAATCATCCTATGTAACCCAGGCTGGTATTGAACATGGATGCTTGCATTTCTACCTTCCAAGTGCTGGCTGGGATCATAGGAGCATGCCACCATGGTCCATTGAATTTGCCATTATTCTTTACTAATTGTATATGAATGATGGTTTGCTGGACTTTCTACTCACTTGTCTGTTTGAACCAATTGGTTCTTACACGTAGGATATCTTCTGTTTGTCCTTGCAGATCCACTGTCCATCCATCTGTGTTCTCTTTGCCCTTGCAGATGTAGTTAGCATCTACTTCATGGGGGCCCCACCTCTGTGTATTACGCTCACTGTAAAATGTTTGGATTGCCCAAGTCGACTGCGCCATTTGTCACTTTTTGAGACTCTGGCTGATAGACGTAAATACCAGATTAGTGATGATGTAATGTTCGAGTGGTGTACACAGTAATGACTAATTTTACTGTGAGAATGATGATTTGTGTCTTGTTTTACCCCTAAGAATTTCCTATTTATAACTTTTACCTGGGATATTTTTTCAAATGTTTTTACTTCCTTTTGTCTTACCACGTGACCTCCAAATTTTCTTCATCGTTCCCCCCCCCCGCCCCCCTGCAGTCCCCATCTCAATGGGTGGACTGGTGGGCCAGAGGAAGCTCGGTTCATTTCCGTCACTGCTTCCCAAGACTGAGTCCCTGTGGTCTCTGGGCAGGAGTTGGTCTGTATTAGCTTTTTTTTTTTTTCCTTTTTGTAAAATTGTCTTTGGAATTGTCTTGAGAAAACAATGCACATTTTTAGACCTTCTTAGGAAAAAAAAAATCATTATTTCTCCAAAAAAAGAAGAGAGATAATGAAAATATTCTCAGTAAATAACATTTAGGATAATAGAGGATTCTAAAACAGGCAGAAGATTTAGATTCAAGGTCAGTTTCTTCTTTTGTTGGATTGCAGCAAGCATTTAATGGTAATAAAATCTTTTTCCTGTATAATACATTTTATATTAAAACTTGAGGCATTTAAATGAGGGATTTTATGTCTGCACGGTTTTTATTGAGCATGAAGGATTAAAAAAATGCTTTTTCTTTCCTTAATACTTTTTTTTGAGGGTTGAAAAGCCACTCCGTGCCTCCTGGGCCCACAGAGTGAGGACTGACAGGTTGGAGGTGACCAGAAACACTCACAAAGTGCCTTCCCTATACTGTTTAACCTCGGACCCTCTCACTCTGGGCATTTCTGTCTTCTGAATAGACACTAAATCTTTGCTGATGGTGTGACAGCTTTATGAGGTGGACTCATGTCTATTTTCAGAGGAGTATGGGAGCATTTTAATGTGTTTTCTTTTCTCTATTGGCAACCTAGGTATAGCCTTGTCTGTCAGTGGGGTAAGGCTGGTGGTCCAGCAGCACCTGGTTCACCTGGGTGCAATGCTCAGTAATGCAGATGAGCAGTCATGGGTCCAGGGGAAAACGGCAGTGCTGTTTTTCCTCATAGGTTTGATTAAAATAGGTTAATCTCTTGAAGGCATATTGGCTAATGCCTTCCTGGGGCATTTGTGTGTGTGTGTGTGTGTGTGTGTGTGTGTGTGTGTGTGTGTGTGTGGTGTGTGGTGTGAGCATATGTGTAAAACATGTGTATGGCAGCCAGTCAGATTTTATCCCTAACCCAGTATTCACTGAGTTGATTGGCTGGCCAGCCAGGTCTGGGGATCCATCTGCCTCCAAGCCTCTCAGTATTAGGGTTACAGGCATGCATTGTCAGACCTGGCCTTTTAATGTGAGTTCTGGGGATCCTAGCTCAGGTCTGCATACTTCTGCAGCAGGCACTTCTCTGATTGAACCATTTCCTTAGCTCCCGTTCTTTAATATTGAGGAAATCTATGATCGACTCCTGATGCTAATATATCAAGATAAAATATCAAGACTTTTTACCTTAGGATGGTGCCTTGTGAAAATCTGGTAGACTGGTTTAAAGGCTGTTCACATTGGGCACATTGGAGGTGATCTGAGAAGATCCAAGTGTATGTTAACGTCAGGTATACCAGGTAGGAAAGCACATCCATACAGCAACTGCATTATTATTATTACTTTTTATCATTGGTGATTTTTTTTTGTGTGGATTAAACTATTGAATTTAGATTATTCATTCTCTAGGTGAGTTTAATCTAGAAGAAGCAAAAACAGTAGGCTTGTAGCTTAGGAGTATTTGAAATATACATTCATAGAAGAAATTCTCTGCCTATGGAAGTGGATTATGGTTGGTGGGGATTTGACCTGTAGCAGGATGCGCCGTGCAATCTATAAATAGTTGCTCTTTGTGTTGGAATACATTACCTGAAGAAGGCAGGCTCCACGCTTTACATTTTAGATTGTCAGAACTGCATTTTCCATTGGGTGGTTAATAACACCTTTTAAAATCTAAATATCCCCAGTACATTAACCTGACCTGACTGTTCTTGGCCACAACTTTATGTTTTAAAAATAGCCCTGAAGCAGGCACATTGAAGACAAAATTTATTTAAACAACTGTGTTTTTTCCCCCAATGCATCATCAGGTAGATCTAAATCTTTTCCTGTGTTTCTCTGCTCCCATAGGAGCACACAGTGTGGATATCATTGTGGGAAGTTTGAGCTATACGGTGCAAGGGAGTTGATACTGTGCTCTTTTGAGCCCCAGAACTAAGGTTTTCTTCAATTTGATTTTCTGACAGCCTCAACCATTTCTGGAAGTTTCAGTAGCTATGCTTTGATTTTTATTTTTGATAATGCCAGTGAGGTGCTTACCCATGACTCCTAGAAATTAGTCAGAAGGAGTTTCCAGGGAGGGAAAAGGTAGGCAAGCACTGCTCATTTATTTAGTGCTGACGGCAGTGGCTGGCAAAGGCCACTGGTGGTCCTTTTGCTCTTGCGTATGCCTTTGGACTTTAGGAAAATCTGCGACAAAGAGGAAACAAAAGAAATGAGAGAAGAGGGTTGGAGGTGTCATAGAAAACAAAGCTTGCTAGGTTTGGGAAATGGTCCCCATTGATGCCATGTGCTTCCTAAGCAGATGCTGGTAACACAGACACCTGCACAAACACTCACCCCAAGAAAAGAAGGGGTGCTCCAACAAGAGCCAGTGCGCTTTAGAATTCTGGGTTTGTTTTTTGGGTTCTGAATTAATTAGATACCATGTTGAATTCCAAATGTGATAATTAGGCAAATTAAAGCTGCAGTGAAGTTATTAATGAGGCAAAATATGCTAATATGCTTTTGATAAAGAGCTCTTCTTCTGCCTTACCAAGAAATTGGCAAACATCTTTTATTTGAGGCCAGACAGCTCATCTCAAGTGATTTACTAAAAAGGTTCTCGGCCGTATGTTGTGAACAAATGTTGTAAATAGGGGTTAATGTCTAAATTTTTGATGTGGATAAGCCTCGTTTCTATGTAGCAAGCTCTGGATGCTTTTTGTCTGGCGTCTGGACAGCAGCAGTGCCCAGAAAGGCCAACCCCTTTTCTGTGCCCCTGAATGCTAGCATCCAGGTGGCAAACCCTCCTGCTCACTGGGCTCCTTCTGACTGTCAGCACCACCCACCAACACTCAAGGAGAGGTGAATGGTGGCTGCCTTCCCCGCCCCCAATGCGCTCCTTTCTCTTCAGCAGACTTGGTGTCTCCTTTGGTTTTTCAGATGTTCAAAAGTCCTTAACCCAGAATCATTAGGGAACCCATTTAGTGGTTTGGAAGTGACATGGCAGAATTTCTCTTTCCGATCTGAAGTCCGTTCTGTAGATCACATTGTGCATAAAGAATCCTCCTGGGACCAAATGCAGACACCTCCTCCCAGAGAGAGTTGGTTATTAAAAACAAGATGAAGGGAAGTATGAAAAGCACCTTTCCCACACGCACATGGTTATTTTCATCTTTTTAATCGCATGCACCACAAGGGCATGGCCTGGACATCTTCCATTCACTTGAATGTGACATCTGCTGACAGGTCCCTCTTCTTCCCGCACCCTCCACTTGACTTTCGTAAGTCCGGAGAGGCAAGCCCCCTACACTGTTTTGAGTACAGCCATCCTTGGTTTGTCCTTGCTTGGTGTGCTTCTGGGTTATGCCTGATAGCAGGAAAGAAATCATTCATTAAGTGTAAAGCAGTGCAGAGAAAATGACGGCACAAGTCAGTAGTGCTTTTCACTGTCAGTCCCCGAACACCTTACTAAGAGGCAGGAGCAGCAAGGAGTTGACTTTTTCCTCATACGCAGTAGGCCAAGGTAGGTGGTTTGCAGACGAAACACATCTCAGTTGTATTCTTTCCAGGTTGCCATGGCATTTTCTTAATTGTCTCTGTGGCACACAAGGGATGCACACTTCAGGTCTTGGCGTCTGTATTTCAGGGAGGAGAAAGAAGGAAGAGGGCTTGGGCGTAGCTCCACAGGTAGGACGCTTGCTTCAGGAGCACAGCATTGCCAGCACAACACAAACTGGGCATGGAGAAATGTAACTGCTACTCAGTGTCACACTTACTTTTTGTCATGTTGACACAAACCTAGACGTAAGAGGACTCTCCGTTGAGGAAGAGCCTTCATTAGGTTGGCCTGTGGGTATGCCTGTGCGCCGTTTTCTTGATTTCTGATTGATGAGGCAGAGGGAGCCCACGGTGGGCAGTGCATCCCTAAGTATGCAGGCCTGTGATGTTTGAGAAAGGCAACTGAACCTGAGTCTAGGAGTGAGCTGGACAGCAAGCCGTAGGCAGTGTTCTTCCACAATATCTGCTTCAGTGCCTGCCTCTAGGTTCCTGCCTTGGTTTTCCCTGATAATGCACTGTGGCTATAAGCCAATTAAACCAGCTGCTTCTCCCAGCTAACGTCTTTTTGTAGTCTTTATCACTGCATCAGAAAGCAATCTAAGACACCCAGAACCCAGGAGGTGGAAGCAGGTTAGATGTTTAAGTTCATTTTCAGCTCCACAGTGAATTTGTGGCCAGCCTAGGCTAAATGAGACCCTGCTTTAAAAAAGAAGAAAACCAAGAAGGAGTAGGAGAGGGGTGGCTTTTTCCTTCTGAAAATGTTGCTAGAGTCTCTCTAATAATCTCCGTTTATATTTTATTTATTGGCCAGAATTGTGTCCTATAGCAACTTCTATGAAGAAGAAAGGTAGGTGAATGGAGATGGATTGGCTAGCTAATAGCTTTTCAGCACTTCTGTGGGGTATGATTAACCTGGGTTATGTGGTTGTATTTTTAACTGACTACCACACCACAGTGACTATCTCAAAACTTGGATGGCCGGACATGCCTGGGAGTCAAAGTAAGAAAGCCCATTTTGCTCTGTGCAGATGGAAGGCAATGTGAATGACCCTATGGACTTTTGGAAAGGATTATGTGACTCAGTATATGACATCTGACCCTTTGTTCCTTTAATTGTGACTTAGAGAACATTCCTGGGGTTACTATAGGAAATCATTGGGATCACAAATGCAAAGTGTCTGGCATATTAAACTTGTTAATGGGTGACAGCTATTAACACAGATCATGTTCACAAAGAACGTGCGATAGGAAAATGTTGTCACCTATTTCCATGTACCTTCTAAGACTTCTGGTAGGCACAGGTGCCTTCTGTTGGATGGATTGACTCTGAGCTCAAAAGGTGGAGACATCGAGGCATGGGGGAAGGGAGCAGAGCAAGGATGAGCAGGCTGGGGAGAGATGTTCAAGGGACCTTGGACATGTGCACGGAGTATGTAAACCCATCCTCTGACTCACTTGGAACGCCTTCAGGGAACATGTCCAATAGAGACACTGGAGAGAGAGGGCTTTTTGGTGAATACAAAGAGGCAATTGTGTAGACTTCAGGAGATTGGTGTGAAGTTACAGCTGACATACAGTTTCCAGAATGTTCAGTTGACACAAGTCCCAGCACTCTGTAAATTAGATTTAAAGGTGGCACCAACACAGCCACACAAACAGCATTTGCAGAAGAGTCGTGAGATGAGCAGGAGACTGACGATGTCAGCTGTGGGTGAGGGTCTCCTTCCACCCCATTGTGAGGTGTCCGAAGGAAGGAGGGGGTGGAGGACTTTCCCTATTAGTCTGTGATGAAGTCATAATGACATGCATGTGATTCTAGCATTTGAAGATAAAATAACTTATTTTTAATTTTTTGAACAACATATTTCTTAACAAAAGCCAATTACTATATTTGGTGCTAAATTGGAAAAAGAGAAGCCAGCAATCTGTTTCAAAGTTGGAAGAAAATCTGGCTGTTTTGAATTTATCGAGGGATGGCACAGTACTGTATTTTTATGGGCAAATTAAGATATTTTCAGGGTCAATTGTGAATAAACTTGGTGTTCACGTCACGAACCAATATTAGAACTTAGCTCTTGAGTCAAATCTAAGTTCTCTGGATATTAATAAGTGATGAACACGTTTGTACGTGGCTGGCATGAATCAGAGACCACAAACCTGGGTCTTGAGACAAGATGATGACTGCCCTTCCCATCACTGTAGGCTTTCTTATCTGAATCTGTTGCACCAGGAGGCAGGGACTCTGCAGAACCAATCCACAATCCTCTTTCTTTGCTGGGATAGGGCTTTAACTCCGGGTGGAGGATGAGGATGAGGGGTAGGAGGTTCTGGTTTTGGGCTGACATCTATCTGCATATCTGCTGGGATGTCCTTATTCTTGTGATCACTTGCCTACTTTGGCACTCCTGGCTGCTTACCTAGTTTGGTATTCTGTTCCTTCCCTGGCACATACCAATGGGTGGCATTCTCTGGCTCCGTGAGGGCCCCAGGAAACTCACAAAACTGCCCCTGATCTTCCATACTCACACCTCATGTTGTGTGCCTCCTCTATGGCTCCTGTCCCTGGGCCCCATGGGAACTGAGTTGCTGCATCTTGACCTTTCGCTAGCACAATGTGGTTGGATATCTGTTATGATTTGGGTAGTGCAGAGATAAGAACCTCCCTAAGAGGTCTAGAAGCTTCTAAATATCAGATTTCTCCTGTGGTATCCTTTACCTAGGTTGAACAACCTTTATTTGGTTCCCAGGAACAGGAAATACTCTCTGACTGATCACATTTTGTTCAGATCTTTTATTTATGCCCCAAGTCCTTTTGAAACTCAAAACCTCTTTCTATCTAACATTGTTCTCATTTCCTTTCTTGGCAAGTCTTCTTGGAGGAAATGAGACCAGAATCTTCATCTGCCCGAGTGGCAGAAAGTGTGGCAATTATTGGACACACTGGTGAATGTCAGGAAATGCTTTAAGAGACTACCATGACTGACAGTACTCAGCATAAAGAGCTGCCCAAGCTATGCCCAAGTCCCTGAGGGTTCTGTCTCTTCTTGCACATTACTACCACCAGTTTTATGCTCTCAGGAAAGTAAGTGCGAACCTGGCTGTAAGAGATGCCTGGGTAGACACGGCACTTCCTGAGAGTAAGAGGCAGGAGTCTTCTTCCTTACAAATTGGTAGAAAGTTTCTTTTCTCCAAAAGGTTCATGACATCCCCATGTCTAAGTACCTCTAGGTAGCAAATTACACTCCTTCTTGGCTGACAACTGTTTTTTCTGGTATTTTAAAACACTAAAACAGTTGGTATTGTATATAGAAACAGTCATTTAAATAAATAATGTAGTAGAAACCACATAAAGAGAGATACCATTTCCTTCTGTCTTAGTCAGTTTCTGTTGCTGTAAGAAAATACCCAAGCCTGGGTACTTTGTAAAGTGGAGAGAGAGAGAGAAGAGGTTTCTTTAGCTTACAGTTCTGGTGGTTAACTATTCAAGATCATAGGTCCTTATTGGTTTGTCTATGGTGAATACCTCCATGGCTGTGTCAGAACATGACAGAGAAGGAGGAAGGGAAACAGAGCCATAGCAGTGTGCAGAAGAAATCAACAGGAGAGATGAGAAGCCAGAAAGAGTGGACAGGGTCAGTCTTGTTATGTTACTAATCTCTTATGAAGGAAAGTAACCTGCATCCTGTGATAACTATATTAATCCCTTCTAAGGATAATGGTTGGAATGACCTACCCACTGAAAGGATCCACCATTTCTTAATATTGGTAGCCTTGGGGCCAAGCTTCTTGGCTTCTTGAGGGGACACACTCAAGCTGTATCCAAACCATACACCTCACAAAGCCCACTGGAGTCCAACCAAAGAAGCCCTTTAGAACTGAGGAATGATAGGAATGTGTCATGAGGAGATATATTCAGTAAGTTTGATGGAGTGGAGAAGTCTAGTTAAATGACCAAGGCAGCACCCTAGATAGCTTATTTCAGAACTGTTATTTAGAGGAAAACATGAAAGGATTAGGTGCTCGTGGAGTCCCCTGTATTTTCTGTGACAAAGAAAAACCAAAGATTTAGGAACTTTTAATTTTATATTCTAGAAAAAAAATAAAAGGCATAAAGCTTACCGTTTTATGTAAGTTATTTCGGTGTTATTAAATATATTCATAATGTATACAACAGTTGCCATCTCTCCCAGAACCTTGTCATTATCCTGTATTGAAAAGCTACCCATTAAGCAGTCTTTCTACTCTTGTTCCCCAGCCTGATAACCTCTGCTATAATTCCTGCCTCTGTGAGTTTGATTACTCCAGGTATTGCATGTAAGAGGAATCATGCAATGCACGGCGTCTTCGCATGTGGTTCATTTTACTTAGTACAATGTTTTCAACACTCATCCATACCCTGGTGTACATATGAATTCCTCTTCCTTCTGCTCTATGTTTTCAAAGGAAGACCCTCTTCCCTTGTCTGCATGCACTGCGTTTCGTTTGTCCACTCATCTGCTGATAGCCATGTGGGTTGTCATGTTTTGTTGTTTGTGAATAACGCTGCTAGGCACATTTTTGTACAAATGTCTGTCCATATCCCTACTTTCAACCCTTTAAGTTATAGACCCCAAAGTAGGTCTGTGGTACCCCATGGCAGTCGGGGTCTAAGTTTTCAAGGAGTCACCATCTGGTTTCACACAGTGGAATTACCACTTTGCATTTCTACTGGAGTTTTGGGTTTTCTTTCTCTTTTTTTCCCCCATCCTTACCAATAATTGCCATTTTCTGCATATTTGATAAAAATGTTGGTGGAATAGTATTTCATTGTGGTTTTGCTTTGCTTCTCCCCAAGGGTCAGTGGTGCTGAATACCTCCACGGCCTTATTTGGAAAAGGCTACTCAAGTTCTCTGCCCGTTTGAAAGTTAAAGTTTTATGTTTTGCTGTTATTTGAAGACCTTGGGGATTTCTAAGCTTACCACACTCTGTTGCCTTAATATGATGTTGCTCTACAGGGATGTGCCAGTCAGGAGGAGGAGGAGGAGGAGGAGGGGGAGAAGGAGAGGTAAGAAGGGGAGGAGGAGGGGGAGGAAGGTTAAAAGGGCAAGTGGCCTGGGAAAGACAGAACACCGAAGACCCCACCACACAGGTTCATGTCCAGTGTCCCCAGCATGGGAGGCTCTTCCCAACCAGGCCTTGTTTCTGTCCAGTCTGCTTTTCTGTCTCATTTGTCCATCATTCCACAACTGTCCAGGAGCTTTCACTTCTCAAGCATTTGCTTGCCTCACCTCTTCTGGTGAACGCCCTACAAGATGTTCTTAGGATGCATCACTTCTTCACCCATTCATTCGTTCATGTTCTAGTACGCATGCAGTCACCAGGTACAAAGTGCTGCGTCAGAATCTGGGGAAGCGTCAGTGAGCGAAGCAGTGTCTACTTCCAACGGACCCACCGAACTCACCGATTACTGGAGGAAATGGCAAGGTATTTGGCAATTACAATTCATTGAGAGTAAGTGCTAAAATGGTAGCGGAAACGGTAAGGGAGATTATCTTCCCGAGCTGAGAGCCGGTGTTAGAAGTATTTATGGGCTGTTGTGAACAACCTCATCTTTTGCCCATTACATGTAAGCTTGTGTTTCATTATTTTTAGTTTTATTTTTATGCCTCTCAAACAAAACCATTTAGAGTCAGTCTTTGGCGTCTGTAAAGCATAGCCTCTCCTCATGAAGAATAGGGTTCTGGCACCGAGGTATTTCCCTGCACACTAAGGTATTTGTGCACCATTTGGAAGTTGGAATTTGGGCTGGGCACATTCAGGTGGCGACCAGAGGGAGCATCTGGACGCTTGCTGGATTAATCCCTTCCTGACTGGACTTACAGAAAATCCACCACCATTAGGTACATGTTTTTCATTCCAGAACCAGTCATAGTATAGAGCACAGAGCAGGGGCTCCTGGCAGTATTGGACTCTATGAATCATGGCGTGCGCGTGCGTGTGTGTGTGTGTGTGTGTGTGTGTGTGTGTGTGTGTGTGTGTTTCATTTACTAACAATGAACCCATAGTCCAAGGCAGAGGAAGTAGAGCTGTTGTAGAGGTGACCTAGATCTGAATTTGACCTGCAAGAAGCACATGGCAAGGCCTTTATTTCTCCTGAGAAATGGCTTGTTTGCTTGTCTGGGCTTTGGCGGCCCTAGAGGAAGGTATATGGATTCTATTGAAAAGGTCTAGAGGGAACTAATATGAAAACAGAAAGTTGTGTGTTGGGGGAATTGCAGAGAGGCCAGATCAATTGTTATATAGACAGTTTCATACTCGAGTGCAGGCTTTAACTAGGTAGCAGAGAAGGGACACTTTGGGGGGATTACTGTGAAGGAAGAATCAACTGATATGGATTTTGAGTGGTAAGAAATGGGAAAAATAAAGCGGACTTAAGATATTGGTTTTAGGATTAAAAGGGAGGGTTTAACTTGGAAGATAAAGAATTCACTGTTAGAATACTGACAATTAAGCACTGGATGCATGCAGCTGGAATTGCAGCCTTCAGGTGGCCCTCAAATGTCCCTGTGTGTGGGAAGCGCCCTCAGTGGAATCCTCTGCTTTGTGAGGACAGGATGTGCATTACAGAAGCTGTGGATAAATGACTTGGTTTAGGGCAAAAACTCTCCTGTTAGCTAAAACTTGTTATTTAAAGGATTATTTATTCTCCCACTTTGAAATAGCTCCTTCCCAGTCTTTGACAGGGCTCTGCTGCCTTGACTGACATCAGTTCCACCAGGCAGGACGAGAGGCTTAAAATCAGACTACAGAAAGCCACCAGCTCATCAAGCAAACGATAAATCATCCCAAATGCATATTGAGCAGGGATCTGCGATATTTCTAAAACACAAACAAAACTGCTGTTGGGTTTGTTCTTTCAGTTACCTGCGCTAACCCTGGGCCAGGCACAAGTGCAGCAGCATATGTCTGGGCTCTCAAGCTGCATATGTTAAGTGTTTACAGGTGGTCCGGGAGAGGAAGCATGGAAGCAGGAAGCATGGATGTCCTGGAAGAGGCACAGTTTCCAATGACGCTGAGTCACTTGGGTGCTGGCCCACTGGGAAGTCAATTCAGTTCCGTGGCTTGAGGGCGGATGTACAGCCCTCACCAGGGTGCCTTGCTCTGTGATATGATTTTCAGCACTGTTTTTTATCACCCCCTGCTGCTTAGGGCTGTACCAGATCCATTATTCAAGCAAAAGCCATTTGACTGTGTCCTGGTTGGAGAAAACTTGGGAAAATCATGGATCTGCCTTTTAATAGCTGTGAGATTTTGGGGAAAGTACTAAGATGTCTGCTTTGGTTTCTTATTTGTAAAGGAGAGAGAATAATATACTCCTTTAGAGAATGACTGGGAAGCAGAAGTAGGGCAAGTTTTGTAAAGTGTTTGACTGAATGAGCTGCCCTTGACAGTCGGCACATAGTGGTTTCAAGGCAGACCTGTGATGTTTCCTAGTAACAAAGATGGCGCCACCCGGCACGCCATGTGATAAGGTGTGCAAAACGTAAAAATGTCTTAGTCTTTTGTAGTAATTGGTGTCTAAGGTTTTCCTTCTCTTCCTCGCTCTCTTTTTCCTCCTTCTCAGACTCCATTCTGCCAAGTAGTGGAAATGTAATCTCAGTCAGCTAAACAATACAAATCAAAACAAAACAAAACAAAAAAAAAAACAAAACAGAACACAGCAGTAGCAAAGACTCCTCCCTACTGAGAGATGGGGGTGGGATTGCCAGAGATAAACACTTACACCTGTAATCTGAGGAATTACAGGGAGGCAGAGGCAGGAGAATCAAGAGTTCTGGGCCAGACTGGGCTACAGTGTACAAAGGCAATAAAAGAAATCCCAATCAGTTTAGGATCTTGGGCTATGCAAATCTTTATGGAGGGGAGCTGCTTCCTGGTAGCCCTGGTTGGCCTCACTACTGTCTAGCTGCCTTCAATCCCTCCACAGCTTTCCTGGGAGATATATATATATATATATATATATATATATATATATATATATATATATATATATATATATCTTAGCGGGAGGGGGAAATGCCTTATATGGTGGTTTGTTATTGCCTAGGGCAGTGATACTAGGAGACATCCATTTGCATGTGGGGGGCTCACAATCAGGTATGGGTGGTCATGTGTTATTGGCCAGTAGGGGGTGCAAAGTCTTGAGGTAGCCTCCTTCAAATGTATGGAGTTTTGCAGGAGCTGAGAGGAGAAGGGCCTTTATAAGGCAGTTTCATTTGGAGGAAGGAGGATATCCAACCCAAGGTCCTCCAGCTGCAGCAGTCAGAAAAATAGCAACCAGGCCTCACACCTTGGAGAGAGAGTCAGGGTCTTATCGGGGACTATGTGACCCAAGGCATGCCATCACCCAGGGGAGCTTTGCTAGCTGTTAAGACTAGTTGGGGTTTGTCAGAGTAAGAAAAGGGGAACAGCCGAATGTCTTCTGATCTCAGGGTGAGAAATCTGGGGTTCAAAACATGCTTCAATCCCCTCTTAGTTCAGCCCTATACCTTATGACAAGTTGGCCTCCTCTGGAAAGCCCTTAAATGTCTTAGGGCCCTGTGAGGTCTTCACTGGGCTCTTTCCACCCATACTTGCCAGGTGTGGCTCACAAGACGTCTAGCTACTTTTTCTCACTCCCAATTCTCCTCTCTTCCTTTCTGTGCCCAGCCCATTGGATCAAGAGCTTTCTATTGAGCTTTTGAAATGCAAAGAGTCTTTGCCCTAAACTGAGCTGTGAGTTTCAACTCTGAAACTCCCAAGTTAAGAATCGACTTTTTCTTTCTCATGGCATCTCTGAGATGCTATTCCTTTCCCGGGGCAGTAAGTGCTGGATGCTGAAGTGTCTGCCTAGGGAGAAACAGGTGGGCAGAAGGAATGAGGGTATTTACAGGGCAGCAAATGTTGCTTAAAATCTCAAGATGTGTTTCTAGCACATCGCTATTATTACATCTGCCCTCCGTGCAGTTTCTGCCCCGTGGGGCTGAGCTGCACATTGATTTGCTTCCAGGTTGGAGCATTTGAGGATGATTCTGTTTTGACCTGTTGTTGGTAAAGTAAAAGAAAAGAAAATTAAAGAAGCAGACAGAGAAGCTAGAAAGAAAGTCAGACCTTCCTGGTCTGCCAAGCATTGGTCGAGCATAGAGGTAAATGCAGCTCTGGCCTCGTTCTGCTTTTCTGTCTCCCAAAGGTCATGGCATTTTTCTTGATCTGTTTTCCTATTTCCCCATTCCACAGTCCATCATTGGATTCTCTGCTACCTAGGCAACAGCATTAGGGGCAGCTCTAAACAACGTGTTACTGGAGAATATTCAGAGCTCCATGCATGCAGAATTTCCTGTAATCTAGAATTTGTTCTTTATTATTTTATTTTATTTATTTTTTACTGTCAATGTGCAGCCTTGTGATTACTCAGGGGATATGTTCAGACCCACGAGCGTGTCTTCTTCGATATAGGATCTGTGTCAAGAGTAATCTCTGTTTCAGAGATGTCATCGTCACTATTGTGTCCGGGAGACCAATCATACTGATGCTGGTGGCATTTCACTTCATCTTGTTTTCTGTGTCTGATCAAAGTTCTTTTGAACTGTGCTGTTTTGTCAGCTGGACTTTGGAGGCCTACCCCTTGGCTTTTACCTGCATGACAACCACAGGAAAAAAATGTAGGCAACATTATTTGGATACCTGCACAGTATTTCCTATCTATGCTAAAGCAGGATTTGTAAAAATTGAACTATGAAAGCAATTCTAAAAGGTTTGCCAGCAGTAGCAGCAACAGAAATAACTTTAGCTTTGGTTTATCAATCAACTATTTTACACTTGGTACTCTATTCTTTATACATAAGGCTCCATTCAGCTTTACCAACTAATTTTAAAGGCAGGTTCCTTTCTTTTCTTTTATAAATAGGAAATTGGCATTAGAGATTAAGTAACTTGTCTTCGGTCACAGAGTATAAGTGGAGCCAGAATTTGAAGCCATGGAGGTTTAACCTCAGAACCCTTGCCCTCTGGGCTGGAGTGGGACCATGTTGCAATGCTTGCTGGGCATCTTCTTGGCATTGCTGAATTTCTAACTGGTCCATGCCTGATGGACACATCAAAGCACTAAGAACATGATTGATTGCTTGGTTTGGAGGTTAATGTTCTGTGTTCTGAAGCATTTCCTTTCAGCAGGGGCATGAAGATGAAGGTCTAAGCCCTTCTCAGGGGTCCTTTACCTTCATCCTTCCTCACCGCCTGGTTCAGACTTACTGTCATTCTGTATCAGAATGTTGGAAAGCTTCCTGGTGGGAAGCTTTTCTGATGCCTGCTTTGTTTTCCTCCAACCCAGGTTGTACATAGCAACCAACAGAATCTTTCTAATCCAAAAGTCTGTTTGCAGCCACTCAGATTCCTCAGAGCAGTTTGACTTTTTGAATGGCCTTTTGGACCTCTCATGATCTGGTGACTGACTTTTATGCTTCTTCTGTTCATACTCCACAGTTCTCTTCTTTGAATCTTGAAAACAGAATCTCTTTCCCATCTCCAGACATTTGCATGTTCTGATCTCTCTGCAAAAAAATACCATACTCCCCTGCCCCTGACCTGCCCAGCTGCGGTCATCCCTCAGTTCTTGGTATGTGTCACTCCCTTGGGCAGCAGTTTACCTGAGTCATTCTGATGGGAAGAGGAGTCATTTTTGATGTGCCCCACCAGCAAGGTCATTCTCCATCCCTATCGATCTAAGATCCACAGTAACTCACAGTGTTCAGCTTTAGATCTGGTACCTGGCCTCCACTGACTGCGCTGTTCCATGGAATCTCCAAGAAGACTGACTCTGCTCCATCCCTAATGAAGGGATGTCGGCGTCTCTTATATAAGATGGCATAATATTTGCATATAGCCCCTGCAATCCTCCCTCCTGCTGTTATGTATTTTTATTTTTTAAAGATTTATTTTATTTGCGTGTGTGTGTGTGTGTGCGCGTATGTGTATGTGCGTATGTGTGTGTGTGTGTAAATGCACATGGGGGTGCCTGAGAAGGCCAGAAAAAGACATTGGATTCTTTGGAGCTGGAGTTACAGGTGGACATGAACTGCCTGACATGGATGCTGGGAACTGAACTCAGGTCCTTTGTAAGAGCAGCAAACACTCTCAACCACTGAGCAATCTCTCTAGCCTCAGCCCCCATACGCTTAGTTATAGATTACTCATAATATCCAATTCAGCACAAATGACATGTAATTATTCATTTTGTGTTGTTTAAATGTAATGGTCAGAAAAAGACTTAAGTATGTGCAGTGCATACCCAATCGTATTTCACATATTTTTCTGTTTGGTTGACTACAGTTAGAGAACTCTCAGACAACTGTATGTTTTTGTTGAATAGATGTGGAGTTAGAGGTGATGTCTTTCTGCAGCAGAATAGTATACTAAACCTTGGGCTTGGGAAGGTCATTATCTCCAGAATACATTTCTCAAAGCAAAAATTTCTCAAAGCAGCTTCTGAAAGTACCCAATACAACTTTTCTGGAACTGTGGGGAGGCCTTTGTTAGATGGTGAAAAATCAAAATGACACTTAGATGTACCGACCCAGCAACTCTCAAATTTTTTTCCTTTTCATTAAGTCAGTTGGTTACCAAGCTGAGAGGCTCAGGAAAGCTCACATTGCAACCCTATTCATGAATATTCTCTCATTCCATTTTACAAGACTAAAGAGTGGAACTGTAGCTCACTGAGGCTTCCCCATGGCCCTCCTGTCCCAGGACTTAAGCCCTTGAATACATCTGCTCCAGCCCTTCCTTTTCAGCAGGTAGCCAGTGCCTGGAAAGGGCTCTGCTTGCAAACTCTGAGGTCCCTCAGTTAGAAGGACCAGATGGGACTATTGACTGCATACAGGAGTTAAGAGTACCATCTCCCTGGTGCTTACTCCTCTTCCACAATCCTCCATTGGATTTTCATACAAATTAAGTCTCTTTTCTCTTTGCCTCCCTGCTCTTCCCTGGTGTGGTTTCCCAGGCTCCAGGCTTTGTGTGTATTCTTTAGGCATACACAGCGAAGGCAAAGCTCAGGCTCCTGTTTGCTGTGAATACTGTGTTCAGAGGGGTCCGCACAGCCCCGCCCTGGCAGTGCAGCCTTCTCTTGTTGCTGGAGCATCTTTCTGAGCCCTGGGAACAGGGCAGGGCAGCCAGCAGAGGGTGAGCAAACAGACGGGGGAAGGGGGGTACATTTAGCACCATCTGCCACTTCCACCGAGGTCACTGGGATAAACCGATTTGCTAAACAAAATGGTTAACAACTCATGAATAAAACTTGAAGAAAAATTCCAAAAGGGATTTCCGTACTGCGCTTAGCCTACAGCTCTCTTTTATTCCCAAACTGCTTTTGAACACGCTCTTTTCTTGGGTTCCAGTAGGGGGCAGCTGTCATTAGGCCTGGAGAGAGAAGTCACTTTTATTTATCTATCTATCTATCTATCTATCTATCTATCTATCTATCTATCTATTTATTTATTTTGGTTTTTCGAGACAGGGTTTCTCTGTTGTAACTCTTGTTGCCCTGGAACTCACTCTGTAGACCAGGCTAGCCTCGAACTCAGAGATCCTACTGCCTCTGCCTCCGGAATGCTGGGATTAAAGCTGTGCACCACCACCTTCCAGGGAAAACTCATTAAAAAAACAAAGCAAAACAATAACAACAACAAAAACTTCCTAAAAACTATGTGAGATGTTCTTCTTCCACAGGGATGAGACCGAAGTGGTTATCAATACCAGAGGGCAGCCTGAAAAACATACATAAAAGCTACGCTTTTTACATACGTAATAATAATAATTAAAGAAAAAGAAGCCATGAATTTGAGAGGGGGAAACAGGGTGTCTGGGGAGCAGAATGGGTTGGGGGGATTAGGTAAATACAGTAGGCATGTATGAAATTTTTAAAAATGTGAATAGACGACATCAAGAGGAAAATGCACAATAGCATGCATGCACCCTAGCACACGTCTCTCTGCGACTGAGAAGATACGTGTTGTCCACAATCCACATGGTACATAACCTCCAACTTCCTTTTAGGCTCTTTCCTTCCTGAAGAAGAAGGAACGCTGGATTGAGATTGAGTAGTGATTTTCTTGATTTACTTGAATGTTTAACAGTCAAGCGTGTCCTTAAACATTGGTGTTTGTGGGTAGTTCTGCCCTTCTGGCAGTTGAGAACATTGCCCTTACTACAGCTTATTTACCTATTCTATAGGTGAGGGACATTTGGGTTGTTTCAGATTTTTTGGTAATCGATTACACTGTTCGGATCATTCTAGTCTGTATCCCAGCACATATGGGCACGTGCTTCTATACTATAGAAATATAGATATCCACAGATACAGATATAGATACAGATATAGATATAGGAATACAGAATCTATAGTGTGCAGTCCTTAGAGTAGAGATGGATGTCTTTAATTTGACTGGATAATGTCCTATAGTTTCCTAGAGTGCAGAGAAGCCAATACTTGCTCCTGTCAGGCCTTTTGATTTGGAGGCTAATGTCATCTCATCATTGTCAGGCAATAAGGAGCGAGGACCCTCAGTGGCTCCCATATGGTTCCCCACAGCCTGAAGGATCTGTAGTCCTTCCCTTTTGACGTGACTGTCAGAAGCCAACGGCACAGTGAGACACAGGCTGAGCCAAACCCAACTGGAGGTGGCTCCTCCAGAGAAGGGAGATTTTTCTATGATGCTAGTTCCCCTCTCCTCTCATGGAATGCACCATCAGTGTTAACAATGGCTGTTAGACTCTATGCCATCTGGATGGCTGGGGCAAGCAGAGAAAGACAGCTGCTGGCAGAAGGTAGAGGATGAGTCAGTACACGGTACAGTGTAGGGGAAGCTTCCTTCTGTGGCACTAGACCCCGGACCATACAACCAGGAACTGTTATGGATCATTTCATTTACTCAGGGGTACTACCCAAGTGTCACCATGGAAGTGCCTAAAGAAAGAGCCACAGTTCCTTTCCCTTAATGGGTCCTAGGCCTGAATTTCAATCTCAGAAGAGGTTGATTCTGTTGCTCTTGTTGCTCTCTGCCTGAGCTTCCTGTATAAAGTGGAGGTGGGGGTGGTGTAACATGTCCCCTGCGATGTTGTGAGGGCACCACGAGGAAGTTCAATGCACGCTCTTTGCAAATGACGGATAGACTTACTTGTTAGAGTTTCCGGTTCTAGGATGGGAACTGTTTGGGGACTGTGAGGAAATTGTGCTTTTGGGTAGTTTGCTCTTTGCCTAGAGGACCTTTCCGGAGGGAGGATTCTTGATGAGGGAGGAAGCACAGATTGGACTTGGATTCTCAATCTGTCTTTTTGGGAGGTTTCTAAATACTGGAGTAGAGGGTGAGGTGAAAGGGAGTGCTTTAATGTGTCTTTACTCCAGTTTGGGGCTAAGAAAAGGAAAATAAATAGAAATGGAAGAAACAAATCCATCAGTGGCAACTTGGTGACCTGGCGTTTAGCTATTGTTTCCTATTTAGCCACTCTGAGACTTTCCCCTGCTTCGTTCTGTCCATCCTCGGGATGACCGAGACCGTCACAACTCGTCTCACAAGTCCTCCAATCCTCCTGATTTGCTGGGACTGTTCTGGCTAACCTATGTTTTCCCAGTATCAAAAAGTGTTAAATTTTGTTTTTAGACACGCACCAGTCTGAATGCCTACCTAAGTCACCTTGACTAGTGCAAACTTCCAGGAGGATCTGTTTGTGCCTGCTTCAGGAGGCGGATCTTCATCCTTCCTTCCCCACAGGGCTTGCCTTCTCTGCAAGAGGCACCGCTCTGGAGCCTGCAAACCCTAGCTCTTCTTCCCTCAGCTTTGGGGACAAGTTACTTTATAGGCTTGAGCCTCAGTTCCTGCAAATGTGGCGTGGGATAACGGTAACAGTATTTGGCTTGTGGTCAGTACATTTTAGCCAATAGGATTATTCCTTCAGGGCAGGGATCCAAAATTGAGAGTCCTAGGGCCTGTGCCCAGGAAGCTCCCAATTCTGTGTTTCCAGTGGTTTGAATCTAGCACACCTTCAGAAGAAATGTGTTTTCTCTGTCATCAAAGGTGCCATCTTCTACTATTGGCTGTTGTTTTACATCGGCCCTGACTCATGCGCTGATCACGTGTTCCTTGCCTCGTGCTCACGGGTGTTTTGTTTGCAGCCGGGCTGGGCCTGGACAGACCTACAAGGCTGTCCCAGGTCTGTGCAGTAGACACAGAGTGTTGATAGTGTACACAAAAGCGTGTTCTCTTTTTTCAGGTTAGACTCCTGCTAAGCTCCAAGGACATGAGCAGGAGTTAACCGTTGGAATCCAATCAAACTTACAAGTTGCTGGGAGTCTAGTTAAAGCACAGATCCTGGTTTGGTAGATCTGGGATGGGGCTTAAGATGCGGTATTTCTAGCAAGATCCCAGGTGACAGTGCTACTGCTGGCTCAGGATTTCTGAAGGTTTGGAGCCTTGGGGGAAAGTGTTTCTCCTGGAGGTTGAGAGTCAGGTCTTTCCTCAGAGCAGACTGAAGACTTCCTGTGAGCAATGAGTCATCGGTTCTCTCCACCCACTGCTTTCTGATACCCAGAAATGAACAGACACTAGACAAACATTCATCTCTGTCTACAGAAGTTGAAACCTAATTGAGAGCTATAGATTTCCCCTTTAGTGTAGATTCTGCCATTCATTCATCATGCACAGGTTAGCTTTCACCTGATCATATGTTAGGCCGATAACAACCTTCTCTGGTTTGTTTTTTTGTTTATTGAGATAGACTCTTTAACTGGATTCTGGCCTAGAACTCATCAGGTAGGTTGAGATGGGCTAGCTGGTAAACCTCAGAGCAGTTTCTATCTCCTTAGTATTGGGATTACAAGTACATGCCACCATGCTTGGCTCTGTGTGTGTGTGTGTGTGTGTGTGTGTGTGTGTGTGTGTGTGTTTAGTGTTTTCTGGAGATTAAACTCAAGTCCTCTTGTTAGCCTTTCTGATTGAGCTATCTCCCCACCCTGATTGTATTTTAGATTTCTTCATTCCTTATGAGCCAGCTAGTCCGTCACTGCCATTTCCTCTTAAATCCAGTGGCTCTCAAAGTGCTTCTAGACCGGTAGCATCACTGGGGAATTTGTCAGAATGGCGAGATCTCAGCCCTACCCTAGACATCCTGAGTCAGAAATTGAGACTGGGGCCAGCCACCCATGGGTGGCAAGCCCTTCAGGTCACGCCATTCATACTGCAGCTCAAGGCCTACCACCCCCAAATGCCTAATGTTAACCTAAAGTGCATTTCCAGAGCAGAAGTCCTTGGGACCCAAAAACCCTTGAAGACTCTGCTCAAGTTCTGGAGCTTGTTACACAGTGGATGATTTTACACCTGGGAGCCAGGGCAATGATTCCAAGAAGGAGGTTTGAAGGATGGCAACTTCAGGTAAGGAAAAGCAGAGGCAAATGATCTACCCCCTGGGGATAATTGTTTGGCTTTATGCAAATGTTCTGAGCCATAAAACCAGCCGGTGATGTACAGGAAATATATGTTCCCCATGCTGAGTGGTCTAAATAGAGTGTGATTGGTGCTGGGCTTCCAAGCCCCCATTACCCAAAGCCTTAACGGCATGAAATACGCCACACCTGCTAAATGAAACACACACGGGGACATTATGGGAGTTTTCAACAGCATTTGATTTTGCATAATATAGTTTTTTTTTTTAATCCGGACTAGAAATGGTGTATTAAAAAGTCAGCAGGCACAGAGCGCTTGCTTTAAAATTATTATTACTTCACTCTGGTGCTGCAGACCTTTATTTTCTTCTTCCTGCTGCTACTGCGCAGAAACACAGATTACTCTGTCCAGAAGGAACCCTAGAGATCAGTGTGTCCGTTGCTGCAATTCATGGGTGAAGACACTGCTGTCTGGAGGTGTGAGGTGACTTGCTCTGAGCACAGGGCTATGGGCTGGTAACCAGCCCTTGTCATTCTCAGCCAGTGCGATGTCTATTGATTTCGCCCCAGAGATGCTAGACTAGATGAGGAGCCTGGGGAAGTGGCCTCATTATTTCTCTTGTGCACAAGCATCAGAGGAATGGGTGTGTATATGTCACTCATGTATGCGCACACAACCTGGTCTTAGCTTAGATGGCCGGAGCATCTTGCCTCCTCGAATGTGCAGGTCGCTTGTAAGTGTGGTTCAGTCAAAAATATCTGCACAAGAGCTAAGGGTGAGGATTTGGTCTCTAGGAAGCCCGTATCAACCCTCTTGCTCACCAGTTACCAGTCACATGTTGATGGTGAGGGCGGAGCTGCCTGCCTGGTCGCCCAGCATTCTCTCAAGGGGTGTGGTACCAGCTTTGGCGTTCCGCTGTCACCCTCCTGAGAGAGCCTTGATAAATTTGAAAAAGGGAGTCTGTGATTTCATTTTGTGCTGGGTTCTGCAAATTATGCCAGGTCTCTTCTCAAAGCTTTCATATGCTTCACTCCACATCCCTCAGAACTCAGCTTCTCCGAGCAACCTTTAATGATTTCCCTAGAGGATGTCACACGAGGTTGATCACTCCTCATCCGAACCTCTTGGGACCCAACGTGTTTTACATTTTGGAATATTGGCGCAAACGTAATCATATATCTCATGGATGGGACATAGGTCTAAACATGAAACTCATGTATGTTTTATACATCCATCATACATAGAGCCGGGAGGTAATTTAATATAACTTCCATTACTGTTGTGCATGAAACGAAGTTGGTGTGCACTGAACCTCAGAAAGAAGAGCTCGCTCTCAGACACTCACATGGATTGGCTGCCTGTGGTTGTTTGGGCATTGCCATGGTTATTGACTCTGAGTTTATATATTACCAACAGGCAGCCGTCTTTTCACATTTACTCACATGTGAATACTTAGCAGTATAAAATATAACTGCAGCTATTTCATGGGGCCAGCTGTGAGTTCTCTACTTGTGACAACACGTTGATGCTCAAATAGATTTTGATTTTCGAATATTTTAAATTTTGCATCTGGAGCAGGGATGATCAATCTATTAGAATGTTAATTTTATGATACTGATGATGCTAATTATGTTAACTAATGGTATTCATTGCTCTCTACCAATGCTATGAGGTCTGTGGACTATCTGCTTCCTCAGTATAATTCATTGGTAGAACCCAACACAGGCTGTGTTAGGCAAGTGCTCTACCAGTGAACTGAATTCTAAGCTCCCTTAAAAAAGAACAACAATAATAACAAAGCCCCCGAACCCTTTTATTTTGAGATGGCAACTCTCACTCAGTTGTCCAGGTTGACCTTGAACTGACTTGCCCAAACAGGCCTGGAACTTTCCCTGTGTCAGCCTCCTGAGTAGCTGGGGCTTCAAGTCTGCGCCACCAGGCCAGGCTCTAGATAGATATTATTACCATGGTACTATTTAGTATACAAAGGAGCAGAGGCTTAGAGAGATTAATTGGTTTATGGTCACACAGCTAGGCATTAGGGGTGGAACCCAGGTCAGCTTGCACAGAGCAGACACCCACTGTGCTATCTGGACACTGCGACATTTCCTTGTTTCTCCTTAACTGTAAGGGAAAAGTCGGGTCCTTCACTGCAGAGATGTACCCTTTATCTAGTTTTGCCTTGCCCTGCGCAGGCAAAGTCCTTGATGAATATGCAAGAAGGGTATTTGGTAAAATTTAATGTGCGTTTGCCATACCAGAACTTCCTGCAAACTAATGAGGCTTTCAGGTTCGAGCTTAAATATCTCCTGTGAACGAAGCTGCACAGTATGGATGGTGAGAGCCGTGTGATGCTTTATGTTTGACTTCATGAATTATTTATGGAATTAACACTGGAATCATGATTAATTTGTGGAGGTAAAGAAGTTGCTGCGTGGCTTGGTGCCCATATTTTCCTGGCAGGGATAAATTACTTTGCCAAGGTCTGCAAGGTGAAGCCTTGGGATGTTGGTTTCCAAGGGCAACACATACTTGGACTTCCTTCTTCCTTCTCTTTTTCCTATTGAAAAGCAAGGATGCACAAATTACACCGAGACCAGGGGCAAGGACCCTGTCTCTCAGCAGCAAGCCAATTTGGATCCCCTCAACATTTAGCTAATGTGTGTCTATTAAACACCCTCTGTGTGCCGTGCACCATTGGAGGCACGATTTTAAATCCAAGGACACATGCTTCTATCCTTAGAGGGGACAGAAGTCCCTGGCATGGGAAACAGTCATGGAATATAGAACTCCACTGTACTAGGTGATCAGTATCAGAAATGCATGTCCCGAAGAAGGGTAGTATGGGTCATTCCTGAAGGTGAATTCATGTGTAAGGCAAGACCTAGAGAACTAAAAGGAATGAGTAGCTAGAGACAAGGACAGGAGCAGTGTAGAGGGACAGGGGAGACCCTCAAAAGGCCAGGAGCAGGACCTGGGAAAATAGAAAAGGCTGGTGTTGGGACCAACCCTGAGGGACAACCCTTAGCAGACTCAAGAAGAAAAGCGCAGAGAGAATCTGGTCTCACAGAGGGCTTGGCCCTTGTCTTAGAGGCCAGCAGCAGAAGATGGAGTCTGTGCTGTCCATCACCATTGTGACTTGGGGTTCATCACGAGTGTAGTTCTGCTAGGAACCAGCTCTCTTCTGCTCCAGGTCTGCAATGATTCTGTGGGCTCCTGACTCCCTGTTGGCCTCCAGATGAGCAAGAGGCCTGCATTGCCCAAAGTGGGGGATGTAGGGAGAACAGGGAGGGGCCTGCAAGTGAGCAGAGCCACATTCTGCTCCATGAGCACACTTGCTTTCTGAGACCCGCAGTATAACGATAATCTCTTTCCCATTTCCTCAGAGCATCATGAGGAAGTCTAACTGCAGCTGGGTTCAGCAGCCCTCGCTTTGGAGCGATAAACTCCAGATGATTTTAAACTACAAATGATCAGGTTACTCTGATGTTGCTGATCTACCCATCTCGGCGGTTTCTCACCGTTTACTAGCTGCAGAGTCACCGGTACACAGGCTCCACCTTGGCAGTGAGCCCTCCACTCTCCGGGCCTGCCACGGCGTGTTATTTATTCTGTTGTTCCTCTGCAGGCTTGAGCTGTGCTCTGGGCTGCCTTGCTGTTGTGACTGTACTCAGGGCTCCGACCCTGTTGTCCCAGCCTTCACAGCAGAAAGAAAAAAAATTATTCTACACTCCATGTATTTCCAAGTAGAAAAGAATCAGGGAGCCCTGCAGGGTGAAGGCGAAGGTGAGGTGCTCTGGATAAGTGTTTCCCCCTCTGTATTACTTATTTATTAAAGCCAGTGAGGCATAACTAAGAGAAGGGAAAGGAACCGAGGAAACAGAGAGTACAATGGGCCCTCAGTTTTTAATGGGAGAGACGGCTGGAAGTGATTCCTAAATTATTAAATAAATCGATTTGGTTCTAGAAGCTGGCCTCCAAGGTGTATTTGTCAGTTTCATTATCATTGTCTTCAAGGGTAGCCAGAGTCACTCGCGGAGAAATTTTATTTTCCCCCTCTGTTTTCTATGAAGGGCTGCAATTCACAGTCCCCTGCCTAATTAAACACTTTTTTCCCCCATGTGTCGGGAGCAGTGTTCTTTTGCTTCGGTTTCCATTCTGATCCCATTTTTCTTAGTGGCTCACAGACATGTAACGAGGTCTGGTCAAATGTGGGGCAGACACCCTTTGGAGGTTCCCAATCCCATTTCAATTACAGGACCGGCGGCTGTAGGCGAGTTCTATGGTGATTTGTCGACACACGGGAGCCTTGTCACTTAGCTGTCTGCCAACCAGAATCCAGTGAGTGTTGCGATAATAGGTTGTACTCATCCCCAGTGACCAGGATAACACCCTGATGCACTTTAGGGGAGTGGTAGGCTTTCTTTGGGGGTTTGGTGGAGACTGCAGTGGTGTTTGTACCCTTTCCTTCCTCCTGTCTCCCCTGAAACACTTTGACTACTTGCAGCCCAAGGGTACACACAGGAAAAAAGATGCCTGAACACCTACACTTTTTTTTTTTTCCTTAATTATCCTCTGGAGGAAAGCAGGCCAAGCACCAGGGTGCAAAAAATTTAAGCCATAAGTAACAAGCCGAAAGGAAATAAACGAAATGACACCAGAATAAACCAAGCGATTAACTGAAAGCTTTGCACCACTGTCCTCTTCCTTGGCCCTGAAAAGTCTACGGGAAGGTAGTTAAGTATTTATTTTCCAAGGAGTGTCATTACAACCTGCAGCAATTAAAAATGGATGAAGGAAACATTGCCTTGTGATTTCCTGCGGATCTTCAGGCCCTGTCAGGGGAACTGTTCCCACTCCTGCCCTGAGGACATGAGGTGCAGAGGGACAGGGCTGGGTCCTTTGTGGATACCACTGCTGCCCAGGCTTATGGTAGAAGGCAGGAACAAGAGGACTTGAGCAAAGTGCTGGGCAGGGAGGGCCCCTCCCCTCCCTGTGTAGCTGCATAATTGTTTCTGTCAGGTTGGTGCACCTGGCGTAAAGAACTCCATTCACACCTGCAAACCTGTCAGGTTTCCAATTATTGGCTTGATTTTCAATTTTGCAGATGCTCCCCACAGCCTTGGCGGTGCGGAGCAGTTGTGTGTGCCTTGGCAACATGGATCCTCGAAGGGTGCCTGAGGTGGGCATGAGTATGGGGCCCTACCCTTTCCTGCAAGCAGCAAGGATCACACACTCCGTTGAGCTCTAGGAGTCCTGGAAATGGTATCTGTCCTGGGAACTCCTGTCTTGGGGCTTAGGGCTGGGCAAGCTCTGAAATCCTATGTCTCAGCGGTCGTCCAGCTGCTAGAAACCTAGCCCTTTGCTGCTGACCACTATTCGGGGTGCAGAAGGGGATGGGTGGCGAAAGCATTCTCAAGGCTTTGCTCTTCCACCCAGCTTGAAGGGGTGTTGTGGGAAAATCTGGGTGCAGCAAAGTGTGCACGACGAAGAACTCAGTTTTGGAGAATGAACCGTGGCAAGCTGTTCAAACTCGGTGTGTAAGTGTGTATATAAAGGGCTGCAGTGGCTTACATAAATTCTAGGATACGTGCTGAGTTCTTAAAATGAATTGCAGGGGTGGGGTGTGAAAATGGGATGAGGAAGCTGATGTGAGGTAAGGGAAGGCATCCATGCTAACAACATTTATCCTAGGACCTCATTTATGCAAAACTAATATTTCTAGGTATATTAAAGTTGAACAGTTTCATTCTGCTCATCTTTTCTCCAGAAGTGCTTCCTCTGCAAAAACCTCCTGGTGCCAGGTACCAAATGCTCAGTTTTATGTGGGCCCCCATCCCCTTTTTTTGCAGTATTTGGCCCAGTCACTCTGCAGCTTCTTGTGTGTGTGTGTGTAATAGGCAGAGAAAGAACAGAGCATTTGCCACAGGGAAACGCCTTTATTAACTACTTTCTTGACCCCATTCCCACGTCCTGATCAAATGGCCAGAGGTAGGGAAAAGTCTCAGAAGGCCCGGTCTCTCTGCAGTGGACATCGTGCCCTTTGGGCAGAAAGACTTACAAGAAAGAGATCTCAAGAGATCTGTACTGAGTGTCTGGACTGTCAGGTCTCCGTGGCAACTAAGCTGTGTGGGTCTCTCATTATCTCCTTAGGGAGGAACTGGCCTGATATCTAGAGATGGAAATGACAGGGTGGCAGTGTTACCTCAAAATAAAAAAGAACTTTCTAATCATTTGAGCTCCCAGATGACCAGCTGAGCCACTTCATCGCTGGTCAGTTCGGAGCTCAGCGGTGGGCTCCAAGTCACGTTGACTGTCTGCACTGTCGCACATGGCTCTTGAAATGTGGCTGGTGCAGGTGAAGAACTGATGTTTTAAAAACCTTAATTAAAATTTAAATAAAAAAAGAAATGAGGCAATATAAAATATTTTCCCTGTCGCATGTACTTTATTGTTTTGGTAGGATTTCATTTCACTTTATCTGTTGAAAATTTAGTAGTCAAACCAAGATGTGTAAAAGATGGGAGTTCAAAGTTCAGATGAACAACGGGGGTAAAATATTTCAGTAGTAAGTTTTATATGAACTTTACATTGACATCTCATAAATGTCGAATTAGAGGACATCTTTAGATCAATTTCATATTTAAAAAACGTGGCTACTGGCAAAGGTAATTCCATATGGCGCTTGTAACAACACGTGCTCTTGGACAGCTCTCCTTCCACTCTCTGCCAGCACTGGCAGCTTGCGATTCTACAGTAGCCTGCCAGTCCCTTGTGTGGAATCTTGCTTTCCTTTAGATCAAAAGACGCTCCACAAACACTTGTGGCTTCCATGATGGCCCCTCAAGACGTTTTCCTGATGGCAATGGTGGGGATTGCGTCAAGGGCCCAGACTCCAAACTTCAGCTAGCACGTTTCTGTCTGCTGCTCTGAGGACTTCTAGTGAAACTGATTGCGTAAGGGCTTAGCTCGCACATTCGAAATCGGGAATTTAAAGTGATTGGCCAGGACTTCTTTTAAAGATCATAATATATAACCTGACTTCTATTCACTGCCTTTCTTAAGCACTTAAAGTTGAATAAAAATCTTTTATCGTTCTGTGTCATTAAAACACAGCCTGAGAAAGGCCTGGAAACTCAGTGGTAGACTCTAAATTAAGCAATAAGATATGCACTTTTAGTTCCCCTAATTACATACCATTGAAAGTAGGTTGGAGCTAAAATAAACATCCTGCCTTGAAATAAGAATTAGTGTGTGCCAGTGCTGCTGGGGAAAGCCCCATTAAACAATTGAATTTTAGAATATTTTGCTTTGTCCAAAAACCCAAAGGCATTCTTCCCTTTGGAATTGAATCTTCATTTAGAAGGTTTTTTTTTTTTTTTAATTGCTTGTTCCATGTGTTTTACAAAGTGCCTTTATCGAGCTATTATGACATTTTGTTCGCTATGTATCAAACCCTGTCCCATCCTATGAAGGAAATAAGCACCGTGCCTTGCGGCTCCTTGAGAGACCAAGCGCAGAGTACCATGCATCCATGGTGGCGGGTGGGGTGGGGGGGAGAGCTGTGTTCATTTTGAAGCATCTTGTTAGGAATGCTGGAAAAATCCTGTTTTGTCAGTTTGCTAGGAACAGGTTAGAAATGGAGATGAGAAGAGGAGAGCAGACAGCAGGAGCCAGGGTCAAGTAGGGATTGGCAATGGGGATTCGGGGTCTGACATCACTCAGATTCCCAACCTAGACTTCCACCCACTTCCACCCTAGAGCTACATGACTTGTCCTTTAAGTTAGAAGGGAACACTGATTTCACCATGCAAAGAGGTTGTAGTATCTTTTCTTATCACAGTGGCCAATGCCTGAGAGAGAGAGAGAGAGAGACTACTATTTATTTTAGCTTATGGTTTCAGAGATCCCACTCCATACTTGTTTGGCCTCAAGCCTTTTGGACAGACCATCATACCAGCAGTAACATGTGGTAGAACAGAAAGCAGAGCAGGAGAGAGGGAACCTGGGATGATATATTGCTCCAATAACCTGCCCTCAGCGACCTACTTCTAGTTAGGCTCTACCACCCAAAGTTGAGATGTTCCTAGATCGTCTCACAACATCACTATAAGCTAGGGGTAATGTGCTCATTCCATGTGTGGAGAGCCTGTGGGGGAACGTTTCATATTCCAACCACAGCAAGGATGTTCTCCATTAGAAGGCTAAAGCAAAGATGATCTCCAGATGGAGGCTGTGGGTATCACAGCATGGATCCATCGCTACCTCACGATTCCAAAAATTGTCCAGAAGAACGCATGTCCCCTCTTCCAGAAGTCAAGCATGAATACATCAGGAGAGAAGAGAATCTCAAAGACTTGGGATCAAATCATTCCTTTCTCCAGCTGGGAGAAGGAAAAAAAGAAATGTGATTCAATGCTAATAATAAGCCCAATTCCAGAGCTTATTGTCGGAAACGGGATCAGGGAAGGTGTTGATGTTAGGGCCGAAGGGAGACAGTTTAACTATCACCTTTTACAGTGAAAGTTTGAGGAGACAATTTAACTATCACCCTGTAAAATGAAAATGCTAAACAGTTTAGCCTAGGCTGTTATCAGGCTTACAAGTGACATGTCTTTTTAAAGAGGAAAGAAAAAAAAAACTTCATTGTGAATACCTGGCCACAGGATGCAAAATAATGTACCTTGTGTTGTATGACCTTGTTCTGGACAGGCTGACTCTCAAAGAGGGAGTTTCAGAACCTCTTACCACTTTCCCCAGAGGAGCCTTTGGGGCTCTGTCACACAATAACCATGAAGGAGCAGCAGCCCTAAGGAAGTCCCCAAACTTATCCTCCTCTTTAAGCTATAACCATTGTACAATGTAACATGCTGGGAGAAGGAAGGCTTTCCTATTTTAGTTCTCCACTGATCTAGGAGAAGTAACTACTACGTGTCAAGGGCTTTACAAGTTCCACCTTCTAATTCTCGCATTAATATATAGGGTAGGTACTCTATTATGGAAATGGGGACACGGAGATTAAATAAAATATCTGAGTTAAAGGCCATGGAGCAGAGGAGTTAGGATTTGTCACTAGGTCTGCCTGACTTCAAAACTGTGCTCTTTCCCCAGTACAGTATGTTGCTCTTCCTAAGTCCTTTTCAGTATCTAATCAGTATCTTTCTAGCTATAATTTAAGCTCATTATCTCAGTGCATGGAAGAAATGGAATATTTCTTCTTAATATTCCATTCAAACTCCTTTTAGGTGGCTGGAAATGGCTACCTCAGCCTTCTACTTAAAAAAAAAATTTGTAAGAGCTAAAAGACAGAAGCACTCCTGTCCCTGAAGCAGTTTTGAGAGACTTCATTGGCATGTCATGTGTATCTACAAACCCCTGCTTACAGGAAGCCAGCTGTGTTTTTCTTTCATTCCTCCATTCATCCAGAGGTTGTGGCAGAGTATAGATTATGTGTCAGGCACTGGGCTGGATGCTGGGCAGCCAAAGAATAGTATCGTGCTAAAGAGTATAAAAGAGGCAGCTAGCTCTGTCTGAACAGGATGGGAGCCAGACTGGGACTGGGCCTTGTGGGATGATTGAAAGCATGACCAGCAGATGTACAGCTGTTGGGCGGAAGGACAGACAACGTATATCTGATATGCAAAGTCTAGGAGCTGCTTGTGCACTGTGGGAAGAAGGAGATATAATTTGGAGTGACAGGTGTATACAGGATGCACGTTGGAGAAAAGCAGAGGACCATTCAGGACAAAGGTCAGGTCATGGAGACTTTATACGTCGTGTTCAGGAGTTTATACTTTTAAATTTCTAACTAAGCAAAGAAGAAAGATGAAGAAAGGCTTCATAACCACTCATGTCTGTCATCTTACTACCAGAAATAAAAATGGTTAACAGTTACCATGTTGTTTTTTTTTCTTGCCATTTTACAAAGTGATCAATCAATACAGACATAGTTAAGGCCCCTCAGCTGGTGTGTCTTACCTAATTCCTTACTTAATGTCCCTTCCTGAGGCAATTGTCATTTATTAGGTATTTAGTTTTTCAGACCATTTAAAGCATGTTTTATACACAAAAGCATTAATTTTGATTCCTGGTTTTTTTTTGTTGTTGTTGTTATTTTTCGTTTTTGAGACAGGGTCTCTGTTGTATCTCTGGCTGTCCTAGAACTCACTCTGTAGACTAGGCTGGCCTCAAACTCACAGAGGTCTGACTGGCTCTGTCTCCCGAGTGCTGGGATTAAAGGTGTGCACCACCAATGCCCAGCCTGATTCTTACTTTTTATTTATTTTTATTTTTTTTATTCCTCAACTTTGTTTCAAGCTCTACTCATACCGATAGACCAGCTCATTCATTTTGACTGTTGCGTAAGATCCCATTTTACAATATGACATTTTATTTATCTGTTCCTTTATTGATGGGGATGTTGGTTATTTCCAGTTTTATGCCATTGAAAATGGCGGTGCCATCAGCATCCTCACTCTTATTTCTCTAGGGCAGCAACATCCATTTTCCTTGATGATAAAGGAGTCACGTCGGAGAGTCAGGGCATTCATCAAGGGAAAAATACAACGGAATAACAAGAAAAAAAGAAATAAAACAAGAGAACAACAAGAAAAAGCAAATTTCTCATGCCTTCCCCCTGAAGATTCTTACTCAGAAGGCCTGGTGATTCATGGGAAGGGTGTTTTTTGGTAACAGCTGTTCTGGTGACTCTTTCCATTCCCAGGTTCTGGTTTAGCATACCTTTTGGGATCACCTCAGCCTCGTTCACCCACTGAGGAGACATCATCTAGGTATTGTAATCTAAGAAGAGAGGTTTTATAGTCCATTCTTTCTCCGTGCGTTCTTTTTTTATCATGGAGACAAACAAACTTATGAGAAGAAAACACTAGAAAGCCAAGGCCATCCAGAGAGTTGTTGATAGAGCTGGGCTTGGGTTGATGATCTGATTTCCGAGCCATTGTTCCATCCAAACTACATTCATAAACTACCAGACAACCTTCTGTTACACAAATAAAACTTATCTCTCCTACCTCTAGGAAATAGTTGCTAGGATATCGGCTCACTACCTTCTGGACAGACATATAATAACCCTAATGTCATTCTCTGCTAAGGAAGGGGTTCAGCAGAGTTGACCAAAAAGCCTGAGGTTACATTTGTCTGTCATGCATAACTCCCTCCCTTGCCTTTGTTTGTTACCAGAACACACCCACCTCTCCGTGTCCTTGCCTTCTGTGGCTAATGGAAGATCAGAGTATTTTTGTTGTTGTTGCTGGTGGCAGCTCCCTAGTCAGCAAAGATTTGAGGGGAATGATGCCAGGGACTGCAGAGAAGCCTGCTCTGACCTGCAAAGGAGAGGGGCCATTTGTAAAAATTCAAGGAAGAAGGTATTGCTCTCGAGTGGAAATCTTTTTGAGCCCTTATGGCTGCCTCTTGGAGGGAAATTGTGTTGAGTGTATTGATACAAATTCAGTGCCCAAGTCTGGGTCTGCTTTTTCAGAGAACAAAAGTCCTTTCAGCCTTGCTGTTTCTACACATTTAGTCACATGTGTCACTGGCCTCTCAGACAAAGTAATTCTGTAGATAGTGGCAAAGATCTCTTATGTAATTTGGCATTTGAAGAATAGTGTTTGAATCCTGGCTCTGCTGCATTCTAGCTGTGAGACCATTACGTTTCCTCACGTGCTGGCTTGGTTTCCTAGGTCTAAATTGGCAATGCTAGGACAGTTTCTCAAGGACGTCGACTGGTCTTCATCTGTTCCTCTGCTATGGGGTTGGGCACAGTGCTGGGAACTGGGAATGTGAAATAAAGTACGGTCTCAGCTCTCATGATGCCTACAGTGTACTGAGAGAGACAATTAACCAGTCACATCAGAATGTAATTCCAAATGAGTGGCTGCGTAGGAGCTTGGAGGGTACAGTTCTGTGAGAGTACAGAATTCTCTATTATTGTTAGGGATGCCTGAAACTGTAGACAGCACCGAACTCTATATGTTCTTTCTTTTTCTGTATAATGATGCCCACATTTAATGATTTTCCACCTTAACCAAGAGTTTGTCACACATGGGAACATATGTTTGCAGTTGGATACGCAACAGTGAAACTGGTAATTTTTTCCTTATTGTAGATGTTAGCAGACTCACCATGTGAATTTTTCATTAAGTCAAGAATGTGCCTTTTTCTACTTAAAGGAAGCATTATATGACTTGTCTTTGGCACATTCAAGTTGCCAGGGTCTTGGTTGGGGGGGGTGTTTCCTAACCCAAATGATGGTTTCTTGAACAACAGTAATGCAATGTGGCAACAGCTGACCTGATAATGGGGATAACTGGTAACAGACGAAAAAGTAGGTAGCCTATGAACTACAGATACCATGGTCAAAGGGATGATTCACCACACCGCTGAGACCGGCACTGAGTTTAAAACGCATAAATTGTTTATTTCTGGAATTTTCCATTTAGTATTTTGGACTCTGGGAAACTGAAACCACAGAGAGAGAGAGACCGCAGAGAAGGAGGACTATTGTATCACAAAAGAATCTGACTCACCTGAAAAGGTAGAGTGAGGGAGGAGAAGGAAACTGTTTTAGGGACAGGTTCCCTGAAGAAAAGTAATTTGACTGTGGGTCAGGAAGACCTCACAGTTCAGAGTGGGATTAGCATATTCTCTTTAGAAGGAACCGCCTGTGCACGTCCCTGCGTTGGGGGTGTGTGCAGTACACCTCAGTCAGTGAAAAACACTCATGTGCCTGGAGGTAAGAGAGGGAGAGTGGAGTGCTACAGGGGAGAGCTGGGAAAGCAGGTAAGAGCTAGACCAGGCAGGAGTTTGCGGAGGCGAAAGAGACGTCATGTCTACACATTGTGAGTTCGCGCATGCGCATGCGCACACGCTTTATCCAGGTGCAGTTGAATCAGAGTGGTCAGAGTGGATGTTAAGCTCTGAACCACAAGTCAAAGCAGGAGGCTGCAATGTGTCAGCCTAGGCTGACAGCAGGGAAGACACTGGGAGGGAGGAACTGAGGACTGGGACTGCTTTCTTGGTTTCTGGTTAGTAGGGCAGGCTGGATGGTGGTAGCATCTCTGCGGTGGAACCAGGGAGAAAAGTCTTGTTTTCAGAGAAGACGGTCTTCAGTTCAGTGTCAAATGTGTTGAACTCAAGCCTTGCAGTTTTCATTAGTTCTCATTATGTAAACTTAAATGGGGGAATTGAGGTGGGGCGGCAGTAAGCCCTCTTTTCCATTTGTCTTTTCTGATATCCCTTCTTACCTACTTAAAAAAAAAAGGAAGGAAGAAAAAAGAAAAGAAAAAGGGTTGCCACAGTGTTGAGTCAAGAGATAAAAATGTAGGTCTGAAACTTAGAAGTGGGACCTGACCAGGAGAAATGAATCTGAGAGCCAGACAGTGGTGACTGAAGTCACAGGCATGGATGAGGATTCTTGGGAAGGAAGTGCAGACTGAAAAATGATCAGAGAGTTAGGAAGAAAGTAGAGGGAGAATTGCTCATGAAAAGCAGGAAACAGAAGTATTCCACAAGGGGGTTCGTTCAAATGCTTCAGAGAGGTGAAGGGGAGTGTCTCTGTTGAGAGTAATGGTGGCTGCAGTTATTACCGGGAGCCTAACACATCCATGTGAGCATAACTGGAGTAGTTCCCTGCTGCTGGAGGCTCAGCAAGGAAGACACAGAGGCATTTTCGAATGTGTAATCTCTGCCAGACTTCAGCAAAGGGAACCACCATCCTGGCCAAAGCCCTACTCAACAGTAGAACCCCAAGCATCTGAGCTCAGGTGTTTTATTGATTCAGAACTCCTCAGGTGCAGATCATAAGCAATCAAAGGTCCTCCACAGAAATTTAACACCTGCAGACAATACAAAACACCAAGACCTAGAGAGTCCCTCACCCAACAGTGCATAAAACATTTTATACATAACTAAAAATAAACTTCTATAACACGTAACTCACCACGCACATTTTCTATATAAGAACTCTGAGGCACATACAGCCTGTGTAACTCGCCCCAATCACACAATAGGTGATTAGGGAAGAGGGACTATGGTTTCAGAGCTTGTATCATCAACCAGTGTTGTATACTGATCTCTCTAAGCTACCTACAAGTCATTGCCAATTTTCCTAAAAGTTGTTTAGGTAGTATGCAGTGGGAAGAGACTAGTCTGAAATCCCCCTGGACCTTTGATCAGCTTTCTGCTGCAGATTTCCTTGCCATGAGCTTGAGGTCTGTGTTAGTTACTTTTCACTGCTGCGCTAAAGCACCATGACCAAGGCAACTTATAGAAGGAAGGGTTTATTTGGACTTATGGCTCCAGAGGAATAAGATCCCGTCATGGTAAAGAAGCACGTCAGTAAGCAATAGGCATAGCGGCTAGAGGAGCAAACTGAGAGGTCACGTCTGGAAACACAAGCATGAAGCAGACAGAATTAAAAATTGTGTAAGTCTTTAAACTCTCTAAGCCTCTCCCTGCTGATATACTTTCTCTGGGAAGACATCTCCTAAGTCCCTAAAGAGTTACTGTGAAGGCAAGGTGTTCAGCACCAAGTCTTCATAGTCCTTATGGGGCACCAACTTAGGGCCAAGTACTCAAATGCCCAAGTCTATGGGGGACATCTCCTTCAGACCACCACAAGGCCCTGCCAGGTCTGCCTTACTTTCTGTCTTTTTAGAATGTATTCTGTTGCTTACTGAGCCACACTAAGTCGTGGTGGGGGGCTTTGTGAGGTGGATTTTAGTAATCACACAGCTGTAGCAAGGCTCTAAATGTTCATTTTTTTCTGTCATTTTTTTTAAACTTATGTGTATTCTGGGACAATTATGAATAGTTTTCTTCTCACTCAGGAATGTCTCAGCCTAGATGGTAAATTACATTGTCTCTTGTGTTGGTCACTTACATGTCAACTTGGCTAGGGTACCGTGCCCAGTTACTCAGTCAGATATTTACCTAGGTGGCATTGGGAGGGTATTTTGTAGAGGTGACTCAAGTCTATAAACCGTGTACTATAAGTAAAAACTATCTTAGATAATCCGGCTTGTTGATTTAGTCAGAGGAAAGACTTTTAGAAGCAGAACTCAGATTTCTCAGAAGAAACAGTTCTGCCTTGGACAGCAACTGGCTCCTGACCAAATATCCTCTTTCTGAGGGTCTGCCCTGTGGGGATGATGTAGTCTTGGTGCTCAGATTGTTAGAGGCTGAACATCTTGCTTTCACACTCTTCACAGCAGAGATCTGTTTTACCTGGATGTCTCTAACGCTCTAGATTGGGGATGCTGGAGGTTTTAAAAATGGGGAATACAAGAGAGAAGCAAGTATGTTAAGTGATCTGGCATAGGGATGCTGATGTGGCAGGCCATGGAGCTGCAGAAGACGAGAGACTTGAAGAGAGGAAAACACTGAAAGAGTGTATGCCAAATGTAGGCACCAATGAGGCTGAAAATGATCCCACAGGGATCCATGAATAAGGAGGTCAGAAGGAAAGCCTGTCAACTTGGAGCATGGGGTTGGCTCGACAGATGTTGAAGGTGATGTAGTTTCCATTGACAACAGTGTCTGAGTGCGGTACGGGATGTGGGCGATGAAAGTGAGTATAAGAGGCCAAAGGGACTTAGTAAAGGACTGGAGTGATCTACGTAGATATTTATGGAGCAGAAGGTAAATCTGAGGTTATGAGGAGATGAAAGGATGGGTGCAATGTTCTCTCAAAGCTCTCAGTGGAGTTTTTGTGACCTTCCTGCCTCCAGCAGAAAGGAGTCTATGTGACTTTGTAGGGCAATGGTTCTTAGCCTTCCTAATGCTGCAACCCTTTAATACAGTTTCTCATGTTGTAATGAACCCCAACCATAAAATTATTTTCATTGTTCTCTCATCACTGTAATTTTGCTACTGTTATGAACTGTAATGCAAATATCTGAAGTGGTCTTAGGTGATCCCTGTGAAAGGGTAATTTGACCCCCAAATGGGGGACAACTCATAGGTTGAGAACCACTGATCTAGGGCTTCTATTTGCAGGGGAAAGCCAATGTAGACTCTTCTCCATTTCATTTCCAGTAGTGGGGAAACATATTCAGGAGTTGGGGCTTCACCCACAACTATGACCCTTATTCCAGAATCCCATATATGTATGTGTATGTGTTATGTATATGTACACACACACACACACACACACACACACACACACACACACACGGAGGACTTATCCAAAGAAGTGAAGGGAACTGAGACTCAAAAGCAGAAGTCATCATCAGATTTTTCTTGCTGGCATCTAACTTTCTTTCTTGTTATACCTAACATCACTCAGCATTTGAGTACAATGTCAAGGTCAAAGGTGAGGATCTGAAGCATAAAAACTCAATCCATAGCCACAACTGGAGTGGCACTGTTATGTTGACTTCTGTCTCCACTACACAGATTTAATGATATCCTTATAATTGATCCTCTATTGGTCATGGAGTGACAGATGCTGTGTGATGTCATGGAAATACCATGGACAGGCATGGGCATAGCCAACTGAAATTCAAGGCATTTTGAAGCATATTAAGATTTTGCAGGGTAAAGGGGTTTCCCAACCCTATTGTATTAAGAAAGCTTTTACTTGGAAGACAAAGAGACATGTTCTTTGTACTTCTTTCTCCATTTCTCCTGACTACTCCTATGTGAGCCCCATATATTTAACTAGAGCACTATTGTCCGTTTATACGACTGGCTTCTTCCAGGGCTCCTCAGAGGGATAATGTGCTCTATAAGTGTATCTCAGAAAGTCTAAACATAATTGTAAAAACGTTTGCTTCACAGCAATTTAAAACATTAGGATAGTCACTTGACTTCTTAGCTAAGGAACCAGGCGTGGGGAAGGCCAGACTGAAATGAGATCACACAGCAAGTGGGTGGCAGAGATCAGCTATGAAGTTGCAGGCATCATCTAATAATTATGATGTTTAAGGCTTTATTACAGTCCAGGGCCTTGCATGGCTTATTTTAAGTACTCCTTGTAGCTAACTTAGCCTTGCCCTTTTCATCATCACCATTCCAACCTGCGTATGCAGGACAAGATGCTAACAGGAAAGCCACACTTCCCTCAGATGCAGATAATTGGCAGTTTATGGGATTGGAACTCAAGTTTCTTGGCTCCTGAACTGGCCCAGTGTGCTCCCATCCTGCACCGCTCTACTTTATGCTGCTTCCTTGTACTATTCTGCTGCCAACCCATAGCAATTCACCTCTGCCAGATGCTGCTTTGGGATGAGAGTTATGACAGTCTGTAAGGTGCCAGAGAAACTGATAAAATCGATGGGCCATGAACATTGGAAGGGTTTTCAGGTTGTTGTAACCCAGCCATACCCTACTGCTGCACGCGAGCATCTTCTACATGACTGTTGATCTGGGTGATAGCATCATATGGCTATCCTGCTGGGACCTGGGAGGTTTGGCCCATTCTTGTGAACCCTGTGCCTGCAGGATGAAATAATCCCTACTGTCTATCATTTTAGAAAGAGAGAGAGTCTTTGGAACCAAACCATGAGGGCGGTGAGAACTCCACCCTGTTTTTCTCTATACTTGCTAGGCTCTGGGAAACGATGGTGTCTAGGACTACATCCGTGTGTGGTGGGTGGAGACTGACGGCTGCTACACTTAGGTGACCGGACACACGCAGGAAGGAGGCAGATGCCATGGCTGTCTGCCGACTGAAGAGGAGCAAGCAATATTTTTTAAGAAGGATGACCTAGATTTTCGTTATGCCCCAGTCATTTGTAAAGACTTTTCACTGTCCCAGCCCAGATCCGGCTGTGCCATGACAAGAGGAGTGGGTAACCCACGGTTACTAGGATCAGTCATCGAGCATGAGATGTAGTGCATCCTTGAAACATCAAATTTGGCAAGGAAAACTCGGGGAGGAGTTGTAATTTCCTGTGTGGAGTTCCAGTTTTCTAACAGGTGCCTTTCCTGAGGAACGACCTAGAGGTGTGAGGTTTTCTGTTGCTTCCCTCTCCCTGCTGAGAATCAGGCTCAGGGCCTTCCACATGTTCAGCAGCCACTCTACCACTGAACTAATGTCACAGCCCTGAACCTTTGTATTTCTGATGGGTAAACTTTCCTCCAGGTTAAGCCATGCACCTCCTGCTGTTGGAGAAGTTGCTGTTGCAGAGGCTTGAGCTGCCCTGAACTGCAAGGGCAGAGTTCTAACAAAATCTCACTGACGCCTCCATCATAGCTTTCCAGCATTGCTACTCAGAAAGGCATGTTGCAGGAAGAGGCTTTGAAAGTGCAATTACTATACAACTTCATAAACACACACACACACACACACACACACACACACACACACGGATAAAGAAATTATCTCCATAGTCCTGCCATCTCAGGAAATAAAATTCGTAAGTTTTTCTTGTTTTATGCCATTATACTCATAGATAAAATGTAGCTTAGGATTTTCTTGTGCCTTAGTAGGGGTTCCCCCCCTCCATTATGATTTTCCTCTGTTTTATTTTCTGTGATGGAACATGTCTCTCAAAAGTCCTTCAGAATTTCAGGAACCATCCTGTTTTCTATCATTGATGATCTCCAAATCAATTAAACGCACAGTAAAATGTGATTTACTTGTATAAGACGAGAGAAGAAAATTCATGTGTCTGAAAGAAATTCTTTGCTACACTTGTAATATTTAATTAAGTTTTCTATATCTCTGCAAAAGCTTTGTGTTTATAAACACAGTGATTCTTCACTTCAAATGGTATTTTGTCCTGTGGGAGAAATCTGTCTATGGCTAGAGATAATTTTGGTTGTCATTATGACTAGTGAACACTGTCACCAGCATCTACTGGGTACAATCCAGAGATGTTGCTTATACCCTACAAAGCACAGGACAGCACCCACTAAAGGGAATTAACTATCCAGTTCCAGATGTCAATGATGTTGAGGCTGAGAAACAGTTACAGTATAAACTGGTGACTTCACAGTTCCACAATCCGATGTTTTACTTACAGAGCCTCTGCCCTCCTTGTTGGGCGGGGTTGTCCCTTGACTTCTTGGTGTTGTGTTGAGTATCTTACACATTTAGTTTTGTCTTGCTTAAAAGGTTTATCCTTTTAACCCCTGTTGTGACAGGGGTTGAGTGAGGGGTAACTAACACAAGGATGTTGGAAAAAGCCATATGAAAGAAAGTCTACTACTTTATGAACTTCATATATATATAAAAGTTTAATTGAGTTAATTACACAAGGGATTGTAATAATCTCAGAGGACATGGATTGCTAAATAAAAAGCCCAGTGCTAAGCATGAGTTATCTCCCCTAGAGTGTCCCAAAGAACCCCCACTCTAAAACAATACAGGCGTCTGCCCTTCGTTGTTCACCAGAACATGATGGTACAATCCTATTCTGAAAATACCACACATATGGGTCACGGACATGAATAAATGTAGTTGGTACTGATCAGAAAATTTTCTTCCTTCTAGTTAGCTTTCTTTTTTTCCCCTTCCTTCCTTCTTTCCTTCCTTCCTTTTTTCTTCCTTCCTTTTTTCTTTTCTTCTCTTCTCTCTCTCTTTTTAAATTCTGAGACAGGGTTTCTCTATTGTAACTCTGGCTGTTCTGGAACTCACTCTGTAGACAACCAGGCTGGCCTTGAACTCACAGAGATCCACCTGCCTCTGACTCCTAAGTGCTGGGATTAAGGATATGTGCCACTGCCACCTGGTTTGGCTAGCTTTCTTAATACTGGAAGGTGTTATGTAAGCTACTGGGGTTCAAGGAGAGTCATCAACAATCTTACCCAACTGTTAATCCTGTGAGTTGCAATAATGCCTGACATGGGAAGAAATGCCCACAGGTGTAATAGTGGCATTAATGTCATGGGTGTAACCAACTGTTTTAGGATTGGATTTGAGGCTATCCACAGAAGTAATACTTGCTTGGTACTAAAAATCTAGTCAAGAACTCTTTATTGGAGAACTCATGGACCCCAAGGGATAACTTGATATTATTATTCTGCTTCAATGAATATAGTATCACTCTCTCTGAATCATGTGTCTCTACTGATAAATCAGTGCTGCTTTCAGACCTCATCATAGAAGTTTCTTTGTGTAGTGGACAGTGTTTAACTCAGAAATGCACAACTGGTCAAAGTATAGAGAGTGTCTGTGGAGCGCTCAGACACAGATGGGACATCTATATCAAACCCTCTCCCCAAGGCTCAGGTACCATTGCTGAAAAAAAAAAGTGGTAATTTTGTAAGATCAGGTGTTGGGGAAGAATGGAGTGAAACTGTGTTCTGGACAAGACAGGACCTCTGCACTTGTGAACTCACAACAGCTGTGGTTGCCTGGAGAATACTTGCATAAGATCAGCCACTCAACATTCTAGCATGGGGTTAGAAAGTAGCCCACGAGCCCCCACCCCTGACTGAAGAGCTATAGACAGTTGATGTCTTCTGGAGGAGGGAAAATCAGTTTTCTCTCAGGGCGTGGCTCCTTGTGGATTGATCACTGTCCAGTAGATGGCCCCACACGCAGGAGTCTGTGGGGAGCAAAAATTGGAGGTGATGGGATATTATGGGAAAAAACAGATGACACCAAGTTTGTGTCTGGGAAGAATTTGGAAGAAGGGCTGAGGGTGAATATGATCAAAATACACTGCATGATGTTCTCAAGGAATTATTTAAAACAATTGAAAGGCTTACCCTGGGTTAGCAAAGGCAAGTTTCAGGTACTATCTGGCTCCTCTGGGGGTAGGAATCATCCTTAGACCAGGTACCAACTTTCCTACAAACAGTGCAATTGTGTGGTTCCAAGTACTGAAGTCTAGATGAACGAGCCCCCTCAGGCCACAAAGGCACAGTGGAGAGGACAGGACAGGAGAAAGGCAAAGTTTTCTGTCTGGTGACTCAGCGTGGGCTGCATCCAGGTAGACAGCTCGGCAGCTTGGCCCGCGCTTCTTATCCAGGTTTTCTGTGTACGTTTTCTCTTAGGTTCTCAGCGATGTCTTACATGTTGCTTCTTTTCCTTATTTTCTGAGTTTACTTCTGTCTCCCGGGAGGGCAAGTTTTCAGCTTGTTTTGTTTATTGCTGTTTCAGCACCCAGAAGAGTGCCTGGCCCATCGTAAGGTACTCTGTTTGCCTGTTAACAAAACAAAACAAAACAGAACTGAACGGACAGTGTATGTGGGTACACAGAATTGTTATTCTAGAGCCTCACCACACCTACTCACTCCCAGGGGAGAAGAACCCAGAGAGGAGAGGGAGCCCCAGGCAACAACAGTCTGCCCTCCATGCCAGATGGCAGAGGCAGGCACAGATGGGGACAGCTGCAGGTCGTTATTCTTCTTGCACAGTCATTATTAGGTGTCTCTTCCCTCTGGGGAGCTGTGCCCAGTGTCTAGGGGGCTGTGCTGAAGTATCCTTGTATGGCCTCTTGGAGGTGGTGGGACTTTCCTTATAGCTTCCTGGCAACTCTGTTGGCCAGCTGTCTCATTGCTAGCCTTGGGGCTTTTCCCTTGGGCCCCTTACAGACTTTCTAACCATAATCAGCGGCCTCAGTGTGCAGACAACAAATCTTTTGAGGGTTCACAGTCATGTTTGATATGCTGTTTACTAATGTGTGTATTCTGGACTGGTTGAAAACAAGACTTCTAACCACTTCTGGGCACATGCAACCTTGTCTTTATTCAAACATCACCGCCAGCAAGTAAAATAGGGGTGGTGGGCAGAGGAGATCTGGAATTCTCTGGGTGGACGATTGCAGCCATGCCTCAGGCCTGTGCAGCCCAGCAGTTGGCAGCTTTGGAGAGCAGTGTTTCGTTTCATGTCACTCAAGACAGGTGAGCCAAAGACATGTCTCGCTGGCTGCCTCTGCAGCTGCAGCTGAGTTCAGGTGGCCCTGCCTGCCTCGCTTTGGCAGCTCGGGTTCTTGAAAGGCTGGTGACGGGGGCAATCATCTGTACTTGGCATAGCAAACCCAAACACACTCTGAAAGGCACAGCTGGGCCAAGCGCAGCAACTTTATTCATTAGGCAGTTAATCTCGAGGCTGTCAGCCTAGGCCACAAGGGCAGGCTCAGGCGGGGAAGCTGTGTTCGCAACAATTCAATCCTGGTCCGCAAATACTACTGAGCCTGTGCTGTGCACACTGGGGGTGACTGCCTGCGAGGCTAAGGATGGGACAGTTCCTGCCTCAAAGAGCTCAAGTTCTAGCTGCTCTGAGAGCCACAAGGGAGAAAATGAAGGACAGCTGAAGTTCAAGGTTGGATGTGAGAATATTCGTTTGAACAGTTGGGACAAATAGGAGGAGTTCCAAAGCCTGGATAGAATTTCTTCTTCCTCCCCTTTCCTTTCCTTTTCTTCCTTCTGTGTAATAGATGGAGGAAATCTCCCCTAACCTTTATGGATGTCCTTCTCTGACTTCTCAGCACCTGTGGAAATGTTACCTTGGCAAAATATTGGCAAGAGACACTTTGGAGATGTGGTTCAAGGATACAGAGGTTGCCCTGGGCCATGCTGTGGGCCTGCATAGAATCAGAAGAGACCTTGTCAGGGGGAGACTGGAAGCCTGTGTGAGAGACAGGGTGGAAGATACTAACTACACTGCTGGCTTAAAGACAGAAGACGGGGTCCAAAGCTATGGATCCTAGGTAGCCTTTAGAAGATAGGGAAGGAAAAGTAGAAGATTCTTCCCATGAGCCTTCAGGAGGGACACAACCTGCTGATATCTGTGGATCTTTGACCTCCAGAGTCGTCAAAATGCAAGGGTGTTGCCAGACCAACTAATTCAGGGATGATCTGCTATGATAGCAATACGTAACAAACATGCCCGTATTCTCCTTCTCTTCTCTTCTCTTCTCTTCTCTTCTCTTCTCTTCTCTTCTCTTCTCTTCTCTTCTCTTCTCTCTTCTCTTCTCTTCCCTTCCCTTCCCTTCTCTTCTTTTCTCCTGTTCCCTCTCTTCCTTTTTCTACCCCCCCTCTGCATTTCCTTCCTCTTCCTTCTTTTCTCTGCCCTTTCCCTTTTCCTCCTAAGTTACAAAATTAATGCACATTCATTTTGTGAATTTCAAACAATCTGAAAAGATACAAGTTCAAGAGGAATTTCTCTCCTGGTCCTGTTTCCCAGCTTGTTGAGAGCTCAGGAGCTCAGAGTTAGCCACTTGAGTTCCCATCTTGGCTCTGTCACCTTGTCACTTGCTGCCTACATGATATTTGCCAAAATTTTGACCTTTCTTTGCCTTGGTTTGTTTATCTTCAAAACAAGGAAAAGCATGTCTACTTCATAAAACTGCTATTTTATTTGAGCCTGGAAGATTGTGGTAGAAATCATTCACTGAATGTCAGCTCTTAGGATCATTCTATGTCTTATTCTATTTTGTGCAAACACAGACAGGTTGACTCAGACAAACAATACATATGGGCTTGTTTTTACTAAGGTGATATGATGTCATACATATCATTCTGTGAGAATGTTAGCGGGAGAGGGAGAGGGAGAGGGAGAGGGAGAGGGAGAGGGAGAGGGAGAGGGAGAGGGAGAGGGAGAATCATGGTCTTGGGGTCTCATGTAGCTCCAGGTTGTTATGTAGTCTGTCTTTACTTGAGCTTGACTTGATCTTGAACTCAACCTTATGATCCTCCTGCCTCAGCTTCTTCTTTTTAAAAAAATAATTTATCTTTTATCTTTTATACATTGGTATGAGGGTGTCGGATCTTCTGGAACTGGAGTTACAGACAGTTGTGATCTATAATGTGGGTGCTGGGAATTGAACCCAGGCCCTCTGGTAGAGCAACCAGTGCTCTTAACCACTGAGCCATCTCTCCAGTTACCTGCCTTAGCTTTTTAAGTGCTAAGATCAGGCATACATTACCATGCCTAGTTTATGTGGTGCTGGGGACAGAATCCAGGGCTTTGTTAAAGCTAGGTAAAGACCCTACCAAGTGAGCCACATCCCAGGCCATAGCTGAATAATTTCTCAAACTACAGAGTAGACGGGGCAGGGGTGGAGGGGGAGTAGACACGGAGATGCCACACCCTGGTTTCTGTGTGTGCTGGCTGGTCTTTATGTCAAATTGAAACAAGCTAGAGTCACTTGGAAAGCAGGAACCTCAACTGAGAAAGTACTTCCACTAGACTGGCCTGTGGGCAAGCTTGTAGTGCTTTTTCTTGATTGATGATTGATGTGGGTGTGGGGTGAGGGATGTGGGAAGATCGCAGAGGGTGGCGCCACTACTGGGCTGGTGGTCACATACTATAAGATAGCAGGCTGGAGAGGCCTTGAGGAGTAAGCTGGTTGGTTAGCAGGTAAGCAGTGCACCTCTATGGCATCTGCCTCTTCTCCTGCCCCCAGGTTTTCACCCTGTTTGAATTCCTGCCTTGGCTTTACTCAGTGGTCTATAACCCAGGATATGTAAGCCAAATTAACCCCTTTCTCCCCAAGCTGCTTTCAGTCATGGTGTTTTGTCATAGCAATAAAAACCTTGACTAAGACACTGTGCTAGACTCTTGTCATTCTGGACTTCTGTTTTCGTCACTGCTGATGTACAGTTAACACAATGCTACCAATGATTTCTGCCAGTAGCATTCGGAATTTCTTGCGCTCTCTACTTCACTCTTGTTTTCTAGGTAGTAATGGAGGCATTTTGTCTGTGGTAAGATCCACCAGATCATCCAGGTCTTTTGAGACCACACTCTCTACTGGCATTAGAGACCACTTCTTTGGGATTCCAGCGTAGACTGAAGACCAGCTGAGATATCCAGCCTTGTGGACTAAACAACAACTGGATTCTTGGATTTCCTGTTGGTCGACAGCCACTGTTAGACTAACTGGACTACACAGCCTGTAAGTCATTCTAATAAATCCCATAGCTATTCATTCTATAAGTTCTGCGCCTCTAGAGAATCCAGACTAATACAATGGGCAATAGAATCCAGTACTGTATGAAGGTCAGGTAAATGAGGAGTGTGTCATTTCTCACGTTAAGACAAAATGCTGGAAGCAACTTTTTTTTTTTTTTTTTTTTTTTGTGGGGAGGAGGTGATTTCAGAGATATCAGTCAAGAAAGGTGTGGCTGAGCACAGCAGTTTACATCCCATCCCGTGGGCTGGAAGCAGAGAGAGAAAACACTTGCGCTGATGCATTTTTCTACTTTTGTATCATCCATGCTCCTGTATGGCGCCACCCACATTCAAGGCAGGTCCTCCACACTTGGTTAATGCTCTCCCGGAAGTACCCTCGTGGATCCTCTCGAGATGTGCTTTACTGATCTCTTAGGCACCTCTCAGTTCAATCAAGTTGCTAGTCAAGATTAACCAGACCACAGAGGGGTGAAGACGATTCTTTCTGTGGTATTTGGGAGATCATTCTTGAACTTGTCCAGGCAGGCAGCCAGGGGATAAGGGATAAAAGCCTCTGTGACCCAAGGCGCCTGGGAAGGAAAGAAAGGGAGGATGAAAAAAAAAAAAAAAGCACCTGAGCAAATAGCAGGGTGAGTTCACTTGACTGCAGGCTGAGTGGGAGGGGAGAGGCTGGGAAGTAGAAGTACTAATCAAGAGAGGGCTGTGGAAGAGCTGAGGGGAAGGAGAGCAGCCTTTGTGAGAGAGAGTACATCCACATCAGGTGTGTCTGCTAATCTCCTGGGCACTTCCCTAGGGAGAAAGGAACAGGCTCCAGGCTGGTGAAATAGGAAGGAAAGCCATGCTAAGGCAGCCACAGCACTGGGAGTGGCTTTGGTGCAGGAGGTATCAGCCACCCTGTGGGTGGGCATTAAGAAGGTTCAGGGTATTTAAGTGGTCCCACTTGACTAGTGATTGTCTCTGGTAAGGACTTGCTTTTTTAGTCCTGTTGGTGGGGAGGCTTAGGAAAGAAGCAGGAGAGGCCAAGGAGGCTTGATTTGAAGTCAGCTGAGCTGCATCCAGAAAGAGGATAGGACAGAAAAGGCCTAGAGAGAATCCCCCTCTCCCTTCCCCTCTTCTCCCCCTCCATCTTTATTTCTGTCTTTTCTTTTTTCTCTCTCTCCCTGCCCCCAACTTTACTTACTCTGTCCTGTCTCATCTGTGCTCTTTGAGTGTATTTAGAATAACCTCCTCTGCCCATATAACCCTGCGTAAAATACTCTTGTCCAGGTTGCAGAGTCCTATGTGGGAAATCAAACCATCTTGCCCAGAGCTTAAGAGCTACCAGAATTCCCACAAACCAGACCCTGCCATGGCTTTACAGAGCAGCACCTAGCTATAGTAAATGCTGTCTCATTTCTCCTGATTGGCTTGGAAGAGAATGAGTGCCTACAAGAAAATACTCGTGGATCCATTTTTCTCAAAGAGCCTCATGCAACTCTTTGGATGCATTGAAGTCCTCTAAAATCATGTTCTACGTATGTCAGGTCTGTGTGCCCTCACCCATGCAAGAGTCTGGAGGATTCTGAGCTTGTGAGTCTTTCCAGTGACTTATGCTTCACAGTAAACTGCCTGGGAGCACGGTCCTGGCAAAACACATATCTAGGGTTGTCAGTTTGAGAAGGAGAAGCAGAGCAATGGTCCTTTGTCCATGGCTGAGAGCCTCCAGGCCCAGCTATTTCCTTTTTGGGGATTCATTAGTGGGCATGCGCCGGTCTTTGAGAAGCCTACAGATATCTGCCTCCAAGATGTAAGTCTGGTCAGCAGATGGACCAGAACGAGTTGGCAAAACATACATTGGTATTTTCCCTGTGGAGGAGTTAGTTCATCGACTTTTGGCCATGAATGCTGTCGACAGCCGTATCATCAGGGAAGACAAATGTGTACGTGTGCCAAGAGTCAGTCGGGCAGAAGCTCCATGACATTCTCACTGGCCTAGCACACTCTGGTTCTCTAGTTCCCTCCCGTTCTGCCTTTTATTTTTATATCTTTTCCTTTTGTGCTCTTGTTTCTGGGAAGGGGCTAAGTCATAATTCTTAGAGCCAGGGCTGTAGTTGGGAAGTTTTTGCTTAGTCAGACTCTTCTGCTCAGTAGGCTGACAGTCTATGTTCCCAGGGTTCAGGACCCTTCTATTTTTACAAGGCCCTTCTTTCTTCTCCCAAAGTCTTGCCCCATCCCCATCTTACTATGTTCTTGGTGATCCCTCACCTGATGCCCAGACACTTAAGGGACTGAAAACATGTCTACTTATCATTTTACCTATCCTCTTTTCTATTGATTCCTTGCATTTCACAGATGGGGCCTGTTGGATTTATCTGAGCAACACAGTAAAAGCAGAAGCTGATATTTGTTTATATAGTATTGTTCGTATACTGCCATCCATGTTGCCTTGGAGAAGATGAGGGTTCGAGGAAGCACGCAAGGAGAGCCCCTACTCCCACAAAACTGTGCCCCCAGGACCTTGACTGGCAGGAGCTTGGAGAATGGGCCTCTTATTGCAGAACAGGAGCCTGTCTTTCCTTCAGCCCCAGTCTGATCTATTTGTCTCTTCGGATTATTTCCCTTATACCTGGCACCAAGAGGCAGCACCATCAATCGCAAGGGTTCCCAGTGAGCACTTTTGTGGCACGGAACGCAAATACCATTTCCTCTCAGTTCCTGCTTTCACAGGGCCTGCCCGAATACATTTGTATTGTCTCCAAACCTAGCACTTTAAAACAAATGAAAAGGCCCCTGAATGACAAACACTGCACATATAGTGGGAGGGCCATTTGCAGGGAAATGGTTGCAAGGAGAATCGGTACTTTATGAATATTCACTGAAGTGTAAACCTGCACATTGCTCATACGCTTTTCTGCATTCTAATTTGCCCATGAATGCAAATGAGTCCTGTTTAAAATAGAGAGGGGGGGTAGAGAGCGGGCTCTTTGCAGAACACCTAATTGAAAGATGTTTGTACATCGTGTTTGATATTTAGTAAACAGAGAGACAAATCTGATCATTTTCTAAATGAGACCTCAGAAACAATAAAAAAGAATGATCACAAAAACCTGGAGAGTCGGGAATGTGCAGAACTAACTGCTTCCTAAAAAGAGGGACATAATTACTCTGTCTCAGGGTGCAATTAGTGTCCTAATTATACGAAGGTGTATTTTGCTTATCTCGTCACTAAACCCTTGGTTGAGATTTAGTTGACTCGGGGAGTCATAAGACAGAGGGGATGGGTCCTGTGTCAGGGTGGCGATGGACGCTCTGGGGGTGGGGGGCTAGATAGATGACACTTTGGGAAGCACCTTCATCTTTCTTTTAGACTGACAGATGGTTTCAGTCTGGGTTGTACTGCTTGCTGCTGCTTTCAATGCAGGAGTGTTACCTTTCTGGATGCATGAAAGCTACTCAATCAGAGATAAAAAGGCAGGCCAGTGTGGGAATCAATAAAATCTCTACTTTCAGCTGGAGTGTCTAATAGTAATTCTTCTCGTGTCACTGCCTGGTTAAACAGTCATACTCCTGCTAAAAGCCCTATAAGACATAATAGATTCATGTGGCTTTGCTCTATTGTGTTGCATGTGGCTTGGAGAAGGGAAAAGGGGGTTCTGGTTTTCTCGAAGACAAATGAGACACTGAGGCATTGTGTAACAAAGTGCATTCTCCCATTGTGGACTGTCTTATCAGAGCAGGGGGATGTTTTCCTCTGGTGGAGCTTTTCTAGACAGATCTGATGCATCCATTGCAAACTCCCCTTTGGAGAATTTTATACTGATGTTCAGTCATTCGGCTGCACATATTTAAAGTGTGTGTGTGTGTGTGTGTGTGTGTGCGTGTGTGCACGCACGCGTGGTGTTATTATTGGGAGAATCACAAAAACAAGTGTTTCTTATTTCAAAACAAATCAATTGCAAGCATTAAGATCTGTTCCTGAGAAGACTGCAGCAAGCACCTCACATCCCAGGGCTGAACAGGATAGGGCAAATGGCATCACAGCAAAGTCGCTGGCAGGGACTTTGGTGATGGCCTCTCATAAACAAGGGGATTTGGGGCTGAGAGGCAGAGATTGTTCTGAAAATGGTGAGTGGCGGTGTGGTCAGGATCCCTTCTGGTTGCTCTCACTTTTCCTAGCACATGCCAGGGCTTGTAAATAGTCCCGTGGCCAGCAGCAGTGAATTGCCGAGAGGCCTCATGCCTTTCCTTTCAATCTTCCTTCTGCTAGTCTCATAGAGAACAAAACAAAACCACATACAAACACACACACCTGAAGTACTTGTGCTGAGCAGAGCAGCATTCACTAGAATCAGCTGGGTACCCATTCACACACCAGCTTCCAGGGATTTTGAGTGAATGAGAACCACAGCACTTGCTATTTCACCACCAGCGATGAGGAAGAAGTGATCGAACAAGCCCCATTTCGTTGGCCATGCCAAGCAGACCCTTTGAACAGGAGTGCCCTTTGTCAAGGCTTCTGCTGACCCCTTCTCTCCCGCATTCCTTCAAGCCAAGGCAACTTCTCACCCTTTGCTCTCTTGGAAGATTCATCCGCTGCTGTCAGGTTGATCCAGAACCCTATCTGGCATTTCAGGAGGGATTGCAGCAGCCAGGAAAATATTGAGCGTCCTCCTCCTGGCTGACCCCTTACTCTCCTCCCGAGGAAAACCTCAGCAGATGTAGACAAGATTTTAATAGCTACATAAAGAGAAGTGCATGACAATCTCATTAGGGGAGTCATAATGGCCTGCCGGAGGACCTCAGAGAGGACAATATATCAACGTCTAGTTTGTTACGGCATCCCTAACGATGGCCGTTTGCCCCTCCTCATAATCGTCCATTCATCACCCAATTGCCCAGCCTCCAATAATACTTCACCCTCACTGGCCTGGGCTTCCCTTTGAGGCCTTTCTACAATGGTTGACATCACTCTTTTAAGTGTGGCTAAATCAAGACCGGTAAGTGACAATCATAAAAAAGCCGTTAGTGGGCCACCCCATTGCTTGCCCTGACATGGCACATTAGAACCCTTTTCTTTCCCAGCATTCCCGGGCCACGCTTCATCCAAAACCCAACATCTGCAGGAGGTCAAGGCAGCGAGGCCCACGGGTGGGGCGGAGGGATTTCTAACCATCTGCCAAGGAAAAAAGGAAGAATCTAAATATTCGGAAGACCCTCCTTCTTCAAGTTATTTATCACGGTCAAGGGTAAAAGAGTAGTTATTAATGGTCCCGGCCCATTGTCTTCTTTATGGGTCTCTGAGGATGGTGGACATAATTAAAGTCAAAGTCAAAGCTGAGTTCATTTTTCCCTTTAGAGGCTTAAGTGGCCTGGAGTCATTTCCCACTCTCCTTCCCACTTGTACCAGTCCTGCCTAGCTGTTGAAAAATTCAACATTCCTATAAACTACAGTACTTTGTAAAGGTCGCATGCCAGTTAATCTGAACCCAGGGTCTGGAGCCCAGTGCGCAGTAGCTGTGGCAGTAGCTGTCCAGTCCACTGATGTGGGGCTAGCCTGCGGAGATTGGAGAGCTGCACGAGGCAAGACACAGAGCTCTTTAAATATTGCCCAGCATTTCTTGGATCAGCATGATATTTAAAGATTTTTGTTCCACCTGCCTGCGAAATATAGAGTCCAGCCGAGAGGCAAGAAAATGAATATGGATTTCTTGCCCTTTCAGTGCAGTGTATTCGCTCCAGAAAATAGCCCTTTCTTTCTTCCTTTTCTTTCTTTTTTTTTTTTTTTTCTTTTTGCCGAACTGGGAACTGCAGGCTTCAGGCAGCCACGATTACAATCATGCATCATGAATGAAATGTGCCATTTGGAGAAAATCAGCCACTCATTCCATTTCAAAACCCCACACAAATCAATAGCACTAGCAGAGGTTTGGGGCAGAGCTGGTTGTTGCGCTTGAACTCAAGTACTTTCTCGACATACTTCTGATACTCAGAGCAGCAGGCAGGGGTGGACTCTGTGCCTGGGGCTCAAGTCAGAGGATTATCAGCCTCCAGAAGCTGGGGAGCTCTGTATGTGATGAGTAAGAGAGGCTTAGGGCTGGTGGCTCCAACTCTGGGTTTGGTTACTGAACATGTCCCTCTGCTTGTTCTGCTTGCACTAGATTTTTACGAAGCCACATATTCAAAGGATTTATACAGAACACCAGGAGATAGGAAGTCATCCACTGTAAGTGCAAGCCATCTTCCTTCATGGAGCTTTTAGATGTTAACAACAGAGACATAGACATGACTGGACAATTATTAAACAGTCTGACAACTCACAACAGTTTGGGAATATTCATCCTTTTACTTCCCGTTGTCTTATGGGAGAAATGAAGAGGTTTAAATAGCTAAGCCCTCAAGGGATTCTCCCATTCTGGGATACTAAGCAATCTGTAGGGCAGCCAGACAAGTTACCTTGTTCTCAGTGTTTGGTTCCCTTGTCCTAAAAAAAGTCACAACTTAGCAGCAGACACAAGACTCATGCTGATGAAATGTGAAGTCACAGCTGAGGTGCCAGATAAATGTTATGGGCTTGAAGATGTTTGGCAGTTTAGAGTTCCTTGGGATTTCAGAGGAGGGGAGAGACAGTTAAGAGCCCAGTCACTGCCAGGTACACTGCCTCCCCCCCTATCTTAACCATTCCCCTGGCTCCCATTACTCACATATGGACAAGACTCCTAAATCCATGTCTTCAGCCTAGATATTTCCCATGAGCCCCTCTCTCTGCCAATGCTACTTCTCTTACATCTAAGCAAATGTGAGTAGCATTAGCTCCAAGAGGTTTTGGTCTTTGGTGCCAAGTTTGATCTTCTCTCACATTCTACTGTGTGACGTGCTCCTTATCTTCTTGCTCATTACAGACGTTCTTGAAAACACATGTTTAATCAGCTTCTCTCTTAAAGGCTGCAATGTCCTCAAGGGAAAGACCATGTCTACTGAACTCAATGTTATTTCTCTAGGTCCATTACAATGTTGCTAGTTTTATCCGTGTCAGTATATAACTTCTTAAACAAATGAACTACTATTTAACTCTTCTAGAGAATACATTTATCTTCCTTTAATGTTTACGTTCAGACTATTTCACCCTGTTTGGTTAATCCCAGAGTACGATGGAAAGTATGCCGGTATGCCAACGTATTAACGGACTGTGGTGTCTTGGGTAGATTTTCTTGAGAATCAGAGGTTAAGACAAGACTTAAATGTCAACAAGTTATTTGAAGATGTAACACAAGTGAAGGAAGAAAGGAACCAGGAAAGGATGGGGGCCAACTCCAGGTTATGCGCCTTTGTGTTCGCCATGGATGTATTGTGGTACAGACCACACACACCATTACCGCCAACAACCAACCAATCTACCAATGGACCAATGCATGGCCAGTTGCTCAGCGGGTACACTGCTCAGCCCTTCAGAATGTTTCTGGATAAAAGTCAGAAAAATCATACCACAGAGTAGTTCTTAGAAGGGAGGAACATAGATTTGCCCTCATACCTCTACTCCCATAGTTAAAAATTAAATATTATGGGGAGAGGACTTTCCTATATTGCTATCTGTTGTATGTGTGTGTCTGTGTGTGTGTGTTGTGTAGCCAGTGAGTCCCTAGGATCCTCCCTTCTGTCCCTCCCCAGCTCTGGAATCGCAGGTGTGTGCTGCTCAGCTGGGATTTGTTATGTGAGTTCTGGGGACTGTATTCGGGTTCTCAAGCATGCACAATAGGCACTATCCAGCTGAGCCATCTCAGTCTCTGTTTGGTGTGCTTAAAAGCCACTCAGGAAGTCCAAGCCCTTGCCTATGAGGTGAATACATCCACGTTGCTCAGTTGCTCTATGTGAATACAGATGAGACTGTTGTACTTAAAACACAAGACCTGCCTCCAAGCTGGTCCTTGACTAGAATATTGGGACTTCAATTTCAGAAGAATTTTCACCATTCCCTGGTAGGAGTGGATCGCTATCTCTAATTGTTTTTGTGTATTGTGAGCCATGTGGTTTATATTGGACCTTTCGTTCCCTTTTAGGGGTCTAGAATTTTGATATGTGCTGGCAGAAAGGCACCTATATGGCCAGACCCCAGCAAAACCCTTTTGTGACACCAAGTCTCAAATGCACTTCCCTGGTAGATGACAGCATTTTACATGTGTGGTCATGACCTGTTACCAGAGGAATAAAGAGAGTCCTTTTGGAAGCTTATGCCTGATTTTGCTCCATGGACAATTCTCCTTTGAAAAAGGTTTTGCTTTATATTCTGTTGCTACAGTAACTTATAGTTGTGAGTAAAACTATATGCTGCAAGCCGTAGGCCATGGGGTATATGTCTGACTTCAGATGGACGTGACCTCAGGGATTGGCTCAGCAAGGTGGTGACTGAGGCGAAAGAAGAGATGAGGCCAAGGAGATTCAAAGATGTGTCAGATACACGTAGTAAAATTATTCCAGATGGCTCTGGCTGCTACCAGCTGTGCAAACTGCTGACTGAGTTAATGTCTCTATGGCTCAGTTTTGCCTTGGATAAAGTAGCGAATATGCTGTCTATGTCTGTGTTGTGCAAAGATTGGTATAATGTATGACTTTCCTTCGTCGGTTTATTTTAGGGGAAAAGGCTTCCTTATTTTTATTTTGCAACTTTTAAAAGTTGAAATATTATATCATTTCTACGTCTATCTTCTCCTTCTAAACTCCTCCCATGCTTCCTTCCTGCTCCCATCCAAATTCACGGGCCTTTTTAAATTTAATTATAATAGTTACGTATGTGCCTAAATATATCAATGCAACAGATTGACTGTTTGGTGTTAGTTGTATGGATTTGCTCTCAGGATGCCCTCTTGCTACTGGATAACCAGTTAGGGGGCTCATTCCTGGGAAGACAAATTATCCTCCTTAGCGGTCATTAGGTACTTGTAACTCTTTGTCTAGGGAAGTTTTCCCCTTCCACGTTAGCACGTCTGTTAGCACTGTCGTTGTTCAGCTCTTGTTAGGCAGCCGTATTGTTGAGGTTTTATGGCTGTGGCTTCCCTGTCATTTCTAGGAGACACATCTTGCAGCAGACTTCCTGGTCCTCTGGCTCTTACGATCTTTTCACCCTTCTTCAATCATGTCCTCTAAGTCTTAGATATAGGAGTTTATTGTAGATGTATCTGTTGGGGCTGGCCACCCCCATAGTCAGCTTCCTCTGCATTTGGACCAGTTGTGATTTTCTGTGATGGTCTTCATCTGTTCAAAGAGAAGCTCCTTTGATGAGGGGTGAGAGCTACACATTTTTGTGGGTATAAGGGTAACTATGTAGAATGCAGTTAGGAATTTATTATATTTGCTTAGTAAAGAGGGTGGTAGTAGGTTCTCCTCGAATATCTATGACCTCACTAGTCCTGGGTAGTTGGCTAGGTTTACGGAATTGACATGATTTCCTTCCTGCTGAGGCCTTAGGTCAAAGTAGACAGCTGATCATTACTACCAAGATATGAATTCTACTGATGTACCTAGAGAGATGTCTTGCAATGCTGGTCATTGTTGTTCATAGACACTGCAGTTGGGTAGGACCACTGACTGCTTCCTTCCCTAGACAGCTGGCACAGCACTCTTTAGTACTATGGAAGCTAGTTCTCAGGCTGGAGGCTTTCAGGTCACATCTAGTTCAAATCCTCTGAGTTGTATGTTCACAGTGAATGATGTCTTCAGCAAAGGGGCTTACATTCAACTTCTCAGGGACAATCAAGGACAGCAGCAATAGCAACTATTATTTTGGGAGTGAAGCCCTGAGGAAAGGCTTCTTGATGCCCTACCTTCAGGCTGTAGTGGTTTGATGCAGTAACAACAGGGCTGGAGAGAGCAGCGCTGCAGCTGTAAGTGATGATGGCCATGGTGTGGGTAGGAAGGGAGTCGTTTCAATGCCTCCATTATTGGAAGAGAATGGTCTAATATGATGTCACCTGCTTTTAGGACATGACTTGGTAGTAGGTCTTGCCGGATATGGAAGTGTTCCCAAAGGAGTTCTCTCAGAGTCCATCAGGTTATGACTGCTCAGATACTACTCCTAGATAATAGCTGTTGCATCCTTCTCCTGGGGAGTCTTTCTATTCACCCCAGATAGAGAGGCTAATAGCAGCTTCAAACCAAAATCATCAAAAAAATTCTATTTAAGTCCAGCTTGGTGAAGCAATGAAAAGCAATGAAAGCTTCTTCCAGAAGCACGATAGAGGACAACCGATGGGATCATGGGTAGCTGCATCACTGAGAAGCCAACCTCAGCATGAGAGGTGACTCTTGAAAGCTGAGTCCATGGAGTCTCTTTTGTGCCTTGGAGTCAGCACATCAAAGAAAATTCTTTTCCCCATTTACTGCTTATACTCCTCAGGGGAGGGCCTGTCTTTTAAGTGTTAGGAGTCTTGTGAGCTTTGCAAACTTGTGATTTTCATGAGCCTCACAATCTCCTTTCCCTCTTCTAGGAGGAAAGGAGAGAATGCTTCAGTCTGGAGGAACCAGCTATATAATATTGACGGTCCAAGGCTTGACAAGCCCCAGATCACACAGAAAATTCTATTTTTCTTTTTTTCTCGAGACAAAGTTTCTCTGTTGTAGCTCTGGCTGTCCTGGAACTCATTCTGTAGACCAGGCTGGCCTTAAACTCACAGAGATCGGCCTGCCTCTGCCTCCCAAGTGTTGGGATTAAAGATGTGTGCCACCATCTCCTGGCTCTATTTTTCTTTATAAAAATCAGTGGTGTGTGTGTGTGTGTGTGTGTGTGTGTGTGTGTGTGTGGTAGGTGTGTATGGTACATGTGTGACATGGCACATCTATGGAACCAGAGGACAGTTTTCAGGAGTTTGCTCTTGCCTTCCACCTTGTGGAGGCAGGGCATCTCTTATTTCTGCTGCTCTGAGCCTCAATCAGTTCTCTGTTGCTGCGCTGGGATTGCAGGTGTGTGCCATGTGGGTTTTTACATGAGTTCCAGGCAGCAAACTTGGGTCTTCAGACTTACCTGGCAAGTACTTTTACCTGCCAGGCCACCTTCCATTTGGAATCTTATTGGTCTCTCATTTTCTTCAACAATGAATATTAGAATAATTTACCTATAAACATCATACTTTGACTAACTTAAGCAAGAATCCACCACTGGAAGCTTTCAGTGGCTTGTGATGCTTAGTGAACAACTAGACTTCAGGTAGGGAAGACCCAGGACAGGTCTCAACATCTCAGCTCCATAAGCCTTCTAGAGTATGACCATTGGGCAGCAGCTCTAACTACTTGGCTCACTAGCTCTTCAAAGCTGAAGGTCCTTGGAGAAGGGGTGTGATTGGCAATCACAATTAGTGTGATTCTCAGTGGGAAGAAAGCAGGGGAGACAGAGGTCTCCAAAGGAAGGAGGTGCCACAAGTCGAAGCAGGTAAAACATTGACTCAGATCTGCTTCTCTAAAGGGACCTCTGTCCTACAGAACTTAAGCCACTAGTTACTATTTTGATTCTTGAGCATAGTTCTGTGGATCTCTGTCAGATTTTATTATTTTTTGAGGAACGTTCATATCTTTTGTTCCTTTATGCCTTTCAAGGGTGTCAAAACACATGTGGGTCTCTTGTCATCTGACTGAATTTGAATAGCTTCAACAACCATATTGCTTTTACTATTCATGACTCCCTGAACCTATGAAGACATTCTGCTGTCTGCTTGAAGTGGTTTTTACTAGTCTACAAATGCTTATTTACCTTCAAGCTCAAATGTCACCCCTTCTATGAATCTCACCCTCCCCAAAGTCATGCAATTAGTGATGGGAGATATGCACACACACATGTATATTTACATATATGTATATATGTATGTATGTGTATATATATATATATATATATGTATATATATATATATATATATATGCATACATATCCAGGTCCCCCAGCTCCCGACTGCTGGTAGCATCATTATAATAAAGTGGCTACTAATTAGGTTCGTGGAATCAAATAATCTCAGGTTTGAGCCCCAGTTCTCCATTTGTGCTCTAAACTAACCTTAGAGTGTGACTTACCATTTCGGAGACTTGAATTTCTCTTCTTTAAAAGTGATTTTAATGTAACTAGCTTCACATGAAAATTAAACAAAATAGTACATGTAAAGAGGTTTGTACCATGCGTGGCTCACAGTGAGCACTCAACAAATGTTGGCTATTATCGTTGTACCGTATTTCTGTCCTGGGAAGATTATGTAAATGAATTAAAGTATGGAGAGTTTCAAAATTCCCTGGGGCAAAGCAGAATAACTGTAACATGCAAAGTCTTGGAAAGCCCTTGGGAAGAGTCAACACTGAAAGTCTGCTACTATAAAAGTTGTAAACAAATTTGAAAATACTAATTAGGCAAGGGCATAACTCACTATCCTAAATAATAAAATATATTCAGTGGTTGTTCATGGTTCAAAATAATAAATTCTAAATTGGTCACTCAGAGCATTATTACTAACTAAACACAGGCAAACAAATGGAAGTTGTACTTTTGATGCTCATGAGTTTGGTAGCAGGAGAAAATACCAAGATTAGATTCTTTTGAGATTAACTTAGATCAGATCAGTGAGATAGTTTGGTTTAGAGCGGAGATCACTGGCCTTACACAGAGAACCTTTAAGTTTGAGTTCAGACTCTGTTGGTTGTTGGGAATGAGATCTTGGGGTTAGCCCAGGCTCTAAGAACACTCCTTCACCTCTATAGTGAGAAGACACTCGCTCATCAGGCTGTAAATTCAAGGGCAGGATAATCTACAAGAAAGGAGCCGAAACAGTGCAAAATGCTTTCTAGATTATAAAGTATGGCTTGATTCAGGAGTACACTTAGGGAGACAAAGAATTCATTCATCTTCCTCTTTTGTCTCTTTCATTCATTGATGAGCACCTATTGTAAGTCCAGCATGGTGCACATTTCAATAGAGGTTAAAATAGGCTTCAGAAAGCGTGACATCCATGTTCAAGAAACCAGCAGTCTAATTGAAAAGGCAGCAACCAAATAGTACTCAGGGCATATGTCTTTTTCTTCCCAGTTGCTTCATTTCAATCCAGGGAGACATAATGGAAGAGAATGATTAGGGGTCACTCAAGGTAAACCGTCTTGAGCTAGATCATAGATAACATCCTGTACTACAACAGGGAAAGGGTGGGAGAGGAGAAAGAGAACAGTGTATATGTCTGGAACACAAAAAGAGTAAGACAAATGAGAAAACAATAAAGATGTGCTTGGCAATGGCCAGTCAATAATCCCTTGGGGACACACTGGTGTTGGGTATCTTATGCCCAGAGCACTGTCCAGGGGGCCATGAGACCCATAGGAGAAGATATGGCTTTCCTAGCCTAGGAATTTCAGCACTGGATCACGGATCAGGAGCAGGTGTGAGACAGAACAGGCAGAGCCCCTGCTTCATTGTGAGGTAAGCGCCACCTGCCACTGAGCTGAAGTGTTGGGTTAAGTTGTTTGGCAAAGTCTGGCTGATGTTTTTCTGCAGAGGAGGACTGTACCTTTAAATCCACAGCTCAAGAAAACATGTCAGTTTGCCAAGTTTCTGCTAAGCCATCCTGAAAAAAAATATTCAACAGCTTTCACCAGCCAGAGGCTCCAATATCCAATCTCTGTCTCAAATGATAAATGACATTTGTCAGTTGACAAAGCGAATGGCCTCAGCCATTCGAGGACATGGTCCTGCTGTGCATAGCACTCCCGTTGAACCAGCCAAGAGCACCTTGAGGTGAGAAAAAAGCCTTTTTATTCACCAGTCTTCTAGAGACAGCCTGGAAACAAGCTGCCTTTTTGCTGCTCTGAGGGCAGCTCCTTCCTAGGAGCTGGAACCCTGCCTGAAAATACCTGTCAGGGCTGGACAACACGATTGGTCAGGTCTGTGAGACCTGATTAGCCAGGGGTTCGCTGGGACCTTGCGGTGGACATACACTTGAGCTATATTTCTATTGCGATATTTGTTCCCTTTTATAGTATCCCCTATTGCTTTAGAAGAGAAGTCAACATGGCTAGATAAAACCCAACCATATTGACACTGATGGCATAGTTGATGGGGGAAAGTACAGAATAGAAAGAGAATAACTAATTTTGCCATTTTGGTGCATCTCTCAAAATTCAGGGTATTGAACATGCTCATCCAACCCACTGAATGCTAGTATCACCACCCCAACCATTATGAAGCTCCCAAGGCTTGTAGAGAACCCCAAAGCACAATGGAGTATTGAATATCATAGGTGCCCTTGTCTTCCTGCTAGTCTCAGACTGCTTTGCTATTTTCCAGGTACCTAGGGACATGTCAAACTTTCTGCCTTTCTCAGAGTTGGTCCTTGGCAATGTAGGGTGGGCTGGAGTGGCCAACTGAAGGTCCAGAGTTGGGCTGAGAGAGCTAAGGACCCCCCAGATCCTTGAGTTCTGATTAAGAACCATGGTTACTAATCACATATCTGTGGATTTTTTTCAGTGGAGCAGGTCTGACTTCTTTGGAGGAAGCCCTCTGCCTCTCAGGGTAATCTTTCTTACCAAGCTTTTCCTAACAGTGTGATGTCACCAGTGGAGGAAAGCGTTCCTAAGCAGACACATTGACATACTCTAAACTTAAATGCACTTTCCCTGTGGTAGGGAAAATAAACGTCAATACTACAGAAGCTCAATGAGAATTTTCATTTTTAAAAAAATCTGTATCAGTCAAATTTTTCTTTAATAGTGATTTGGGTAATTAAAAAAAAAAACCAATGCCAACACTGGTGTTATTTTATTTGTACCTGAATCTACTTTGCTTACACTTTCCTCTTTTGCTCTAGGGGATGCTCAGGGAGTCTCATGGAACACTCAGATTCTTTTCCATCTGTCAAAATTTTTGAGCATTGTTGGGTTTACTCTTCTGTGGTACCAGCTCTCTAGTTCAGGTGACCTGGGTTCCTAGGCCCTCATGTGGTGACTTGGTACAGAGCTCTGAAAATTGGGACTCCTTGTGTAAATGGAGATGTTCTTCAGGTTAATGGTATTGTGGAAAACATTATGCTCTGTGTTTTGTACCAAGAGCAATGTCGCATGTGGTTCAGAGGGAGAGGTTGTCATTCCTATCTCCCAGACCCCAAACTTTCATTAATGCTGCTTAAGAAGTTTTGACAACTACGTCTTACTGACAACTCTTATTGAGCAGAGAGTCAGCTGAAACCCCTACAGCTCCTTCATACTGGCTCCTACCATGCTATACTGCTTTCAGCTGGGCTTTCTGGGCCCAAGTGGAAAACCTAAAACTAATTCCTCTTAAACTTCATCTTGTTAGGCTTGGTTCATTGATCCAGGATGCCAATGCCTCTTTTCTTTTTGGATCTTGATTTTGCTCTCAGCAGAAAGCCGTTTCTGCAAAGTTTGATTTTATTTGACTGCAGGGGAAAAAAAAAATCCTTCTTTATTTTGAACTGGAGATTCTCCTAGAAAATCAGCCTGAGCATGGCGTTTCCTAATACCCCGGACAAATGCAGAACTTGCTGTCAGCCTGATTGGACAAGGCTCCACTTCAAGGTCTGCTACTTGCAGGCTCCTAAAGCAGGTCCCACGACATATGCCACCGGGCTTTGAAGGGAGCTGTGAAGACAGCGCTCCCCCCCACCGCCCCCAGACAGATGGGGGTCTCTGCTGCTCTGAAATACCTCCTGGGAAGTCTTGATTGGAGCTTCTTTCTGAAATGGGGTGCCTGTGTATTCTGAGTGGCTTTATTGCTCAGAGCATCTGGATATGTTGTGATAAACAGCATGATAGATGATTCTAACGCTTCTCGAATAGGTTGCCCGGAGAGAAGGAATAGAACAGAGAACACTTACCTCCCTATTGCTTGGAACAGAGTACGGCTGTTCACGAAGCCGCCCCTAGATTTGTTCTTCTTGCTTGCCTTGTGGTAATTTCAGCACGATGGGTCTGGGGTGGGGTGTCTTAGAGAGGTGATGATTTACTGGAGGAAGTGAGCTTGTCGAGTGTTCATTTATATTTTCAGCCAATATTTTGGGGGGCTTAATACGAGTCACTCTGCTGAGCACTGGGGATAAATAAACGACAAGGATGGCAGGCATATGTCCGGAGCACACAGAGCTTCGAGCTGTGTCAAAGAGGCATATGTTAATAAAACAATTGCTTGAATATAAGTGTAATTACAAAAGCGGAAAATGTAGTCAAGAGAACGCGTTGTTATGACTACGAGTATAATTTCAGTCTAGAAGGTCAGGGAAGGCTTCTCCGAAGAGGCGACACTGCTGAAAACTGCAGGTTGAGTGGGAGGGAACAGGATGAGGTGGAGGAAGTTTTGACCAGTGTGTGGGGGGCGGGGGAGCAGGGGGGCAAGGGACTCTGCGCCAGTGGGGACGTAGCATAATCAAGGACGAGAACGAAAGCTTGTGTGTCTGGATGAGGGGAGCAAAGATGGAACATGTTGCCATGTCAGAGATGTCAATGGTGATTGTAGCAATACTAATCATGGTTTCAAGGTTGCTGTGTTCTAGGTTCTGTACTCACTGTTTCCTATGCATTAACTTATTTAGTCTTTCTGATGAACTTAGAAAATGTTCACTATTTTTTTTTTTTGTAGTACTGATAATTGAACTCAAGGATCTAAGAATACGAGGCAAGCACTATACACAGTCTATTAAAAAAATATCGATTCTTTTTATTTCCATTTTATAGGAGAGGAAATTGAGACTCATGGAAGTTAAGTGACTTTACCCAGTTGGTAGGGGTGACATTCTTCAGGGTCTTAGGGTTCCTTTTAATGCTTTTGGTATTTGCCTTAGGGATCATAGGAAGTTAATGAATATTTTAAGCAGAGAAGAACCATGGTAGCATTTGTGCTCTGGGGAAGCTTGACAGCCATCACAGTCTCCAGGTGAGAGATACTAAGAGCATGCATGTGGAGGATGTAGCCATGGAGGGGAGCAGAATGCCTTGAAAGGGTAAATATGTTTAGCGTAAACTAAGATCCGTTAAAGGACTGGACAGAGAGATGTCAAAGACAACTTCTTTATTTATGTCAAACCCACTCGATGGATGGGGTGAAGTTTGAGTTCTACTTTGGATTTATGAAGTTCAATGAGTTTTAAGGGAGCCAATCCATGCTTAAAGAAAGGCCCAGATTCTGATTCTAGGAGGTACTTATGGACAGGTAGTGAATGAGGTGGCAGACTGGATGAGACTGCTCAAGGAGAGAGTATTTTAAGGACTGAGAGCACCTGGGATAGATCCAGACTTAACTCCAATGAGTAACGCCCATCCAGAGCGAAGTCAGCTTATTGAGGAGACTGCAAAGGAGGTGGCCAGGGGTAAAGGCCAGAGGGATGTGATGACACAGTTTCTGGAGAGAATGTACTCATGGGAGAGGCCAGGTGATGAGTACAGTGTGCTCCTGAAGGATGGAAGTCATCTGTGGGGCTCAGTGGCATGGGGGTTGTACTTGTTTTCACGGTTGCTACAACACATTTCCACTCAGTGGCTTGAGACAACATAAATGTATTCTCTCACTATTCTGGAATCAAGAAGCTTGAAATCAAGGTGCTGGAAGTACTGTGCTCTCCCAGAAGGCTCCAGGGAGGAGTCTTCTTAGTCTTGGACTTCCTGTGGTTTCTTGTCTTATAGATACACCGCTCCATTCTCTGCCTCCACTGTCACGTGGCCTTCTTCCCTGGACGCCTGTGTGTCTGCACCCCATTCTCATTTGGTAAGGGTCTTAGTCATATTGGATTGAGCCCACCTCGGCATTCACATTCGGTTGAATGTGTCTAAAGAAAACTTTATTTTCAAATGAGGTCACATTCACACATTCTGGGGTTAGGACTTGGACACACCGTTTTGGAGGACACCGTCAACTCAAAACAGAATCCAATGGTAACTCTGAACTTTGAATGAGAGAGATGACCAGAGAATGTTAACAAAGGATTGGGAGATGGAAAATTATAACCCAAATAAAAAAAGATATGTTTTTCCCCCCTCAATAAAAATGACCTCCTGCGCCATCAGAACACAAACCAAAGTTAGAACATGTTTATCTAAGTGCCAGCTCCAGCACTGCTGTGTGACCTTGGAGAAGCCATCTGAACTCTTTAAGCCCCGGCTCCTCACTGCGGCAATAATCATGAGCCTTCACCCACCTTCGGGGTGACCTGGCGCTCTTGTGAGGATTCCAGGAGACATGGCTCAGAGAGGCTGTGTAGACAGTGACACAATCCATTGTCTTTATGTGGCTCTAGGGAAGACTTCCCAAAGTTGGCTATATGTAGACACCGGACTATGCAAAACAGGAGGCCCATGTAGACCATCGGGACTGAAAGCTCCCTTTCTCTCTACCCTTGCTTTCTCTCCACTCACCCATGCAGCCTGAAGGCTCACCTGTGGGGTAAGCTTCCTCAAGTACTGGGAGCACTTGGCCCCAGGTGAACTGTGTTTGCACAGCTTGTACAATCTACTCTTAGGTGGTCTCACACTCAATTTCGGAACCTCCCTTATACAGGTAAAGAAGTTGAAACCTAGACTTCTTGGCTCTTGGGTGCCAGTCAGGGTCTTTGAGAACTGTACCTGACTGGGTCTCAGGTCCAGCATCTGTTACCAAGGCAAACCTATAGCAGCCAAGCCCCAGGTTGGTCTGTGTGTTGGCAAAGGGTGGGCTACTTTGCTACAGGGTTGGGAAAACTGGCCTGTAGGTAGAACTTGGTTGGAGAGGCACAGTTGAGAAAGCCCAGGGTGGGTGGGATCCAGGCAAAGACATTCTAAATACCAGTCACTATGGATGGGAACCAGGCAAGCAGACAGCAGTGGTAGAGTCTATGAGGCAGGGCAGACCATCCTCCCCTGAGGAAGAACCAGTTAGCTGCAGGGCTCAGATGCCAGCAATAATTAATTTACTCCTTGCTGGATTTGTCAGGTGTTGGGGCCCAGACACTGGGTTGGGGCCAAGAGGCTGCAGCAGGAGGCTGGGTACTAGGGATGTTGGATGGGGCCTTAGGTTTGGCAGTGGTGAGCAGAAGCACTAAACAGGAAGGGAAACTCCCCTCGAAGCAGCTAAATGCATGCATAAGCCCCTGAGACTTGTTTTAATGCGTATCTCCATGCACTAGCTCTGGGATAGCGAGAGGGTCTGTACTTCTAAAATTGTGCCATAGTCCCAGCATCATATACACTAATCCTGGAAACTCTGATGCAGGCATATGCACTCAGGTTTTGCCTTTCATGCTATTCCTATTCCATGGACCACACTTTGGGTAAGAAGATGAAGGAAAGTAGGGTTCATGCCAGCATTCCGGGTTATGGCTTGCATTGCAGAGGCTAAAGCTGCAGCTCTCAGATTCCCGGAGTTGTCTGCAGTGACCCCTCATCTCTCTTGAGTCCCATGGTCTCTGGTCAGCACATCTGTTCTCTTTCTCTTTAGATTAGCTTCTGCAGCAGACCATTTTGATATAGCTCACTTGGTGTCTTTAGCGCAGCCAGGGTGCTGAGTCTAACCTAGTGGCCCTAGTGCTGACCTGTCCAAGTCTTCCTTTAACGTATCATGATTTAGACATTTCGGTTCAAGATTCGCATTGGCTCAGGCCTGTCTGGTATCCACACTCACCCAAGCAGTGAGGCCAACAAACAGGGCTTAAGGTCCACTGTCCAATGGGGTGATAGGTGCACACCTTTTTGGGGAAATCTGAGGCGACAGCAGGAAAGATGCAGCCTTGACAAACTTCTAAATGGATTGGGAACTCCTAAAACAAAATTTGGAATTTCAGCATGTACCTTGGTATCTTTCCAAAATGCAAATTCGTTTTGGATTATTTATGGAACTAGATGGTTGCAAACCAGAAGAATCCTTTTCTTGCCTAAGGCTTCTGGGGGTGGGTGAGTGGGTGGGGGGCAAGGACATGGCCTGAGTCCCAAACATACTCCAGAGAGAAGTGACTAGGTAGGATGGTGAGGCAGAGGTAGACTAGGTTGAGGGTGAGGCCCTGTGGGTTGAGACCACTCAACCGCAGGGGAAGGAAAGTGCCAGAGCTGGGTGGTTTGTTCCTGGGTCCATCTATGTCCTGGTGAATGTGAAGCTTCCACTGTGAAGCTGCCTGCAGAGTGGAAACCCAAGACACAGCGACCCAGACATGTGTTCTAAGGTGTGGGAGGGTGATTAAATCCAGGTGACAATAATAGGATCTGGAAACAAGGAAAAATTATGGCCCATACATCTTCAATTGCAATTACAGATAAGGAAATAATATGCAAAGATTCTGACCTGCTCAAGGTTAAACTCCCAGGCGGCCATCTGAGCTAGCCAAGCATGCTGGTGTCCTGATACCCAGGACGAAGTGAAAATGAGCTTTTCTGAAAGCCAGGGGCCCTTAGGAATACACACTTCCAAGCCTTTTGTTCTCACAGAAGGAAGTTTGCAAAGCCGTGGTGGAGGACTCTCTGAAGAAGGGCAAACAGACCCCAAGGGGGAGGAGCTGCTTGCCGCTGGAGCGCTGTTGCCAGCAATTATTAATTCACTCCTGCTCGATCTGTCCTGGAGGCCTCCGGTGCACGGTCACGTGAGGAGTGTTGGCAGCTGCGGGCTGGAGAAGCCCTGCTCCATCTCAAGGGAGGAAGATGGGACTTCTCACAAGGTTGCTCCCAACACCCACCCTGGCTCCCACAGAGGATCTGCACTTTTTTCCAGCTTGGGCTCAGGCTGCCTAGGATGCAGTGTTCCAGGGATGGTGGCAGATCTCGGAGAAGGGACAGAAGCTAGGCCATGAGACTGAGACTGGAACTTATGCAATCAAGCTCAAGGGTGACCCAAGGAGGGTGTAACCCTGGCCTGTGTCCCCTTCCCCTCAACAATGCCTGAGACAGACACCTTGGAAAGGAGAAAACAGACTCTCCAGGAAAGCATCCCTCATGCTAAGCTGACCGAGGAGGACGTGTGTGTTCATGGAGAGGGCAAGGAGGCCTTCACTACAGACCCATTTCTAAACGGTCCACAAGTCGAAATGCCTTTGTGGCAGAGAGATTAGCAGAAAGAAGAGCTGGTTCAGGAAGCAGAACTGGATTAACGGCTGCATTTGGTTTAGGCACAAGCCAAGCAATTCTGGGGTCGAGAGGTCTCTCGAAGTTTTTATTTGGAAGAGTCAGGGCACTTCGGGCTTCCGTGTACTGTCGTGCAGGCTGTGCACTGAGTGGTCCCAGGGGCTGTTGTTCTCACTCTGTAGGTTATTTAATTTGGGGTAACCCAGGGCAAATCTTTACACTGTAGAGACGCCCTTTCTTCTGTACACGTCCCTGTTTTCTTGTCTCGCACATCATGCACTCGCAGGTGCTAACGTCGTCTACGTCCCTAGTTGAAAACGTTCTCTTTATTCCCCCTGCCAACTCACCGTAGCTGCTTTGATTTCCTAAGCATGGCTGACCATCACAGAGATAACTGATTCCACGAGCCATTAAGGAAAACACAGTGACACAGAGAGCCTGACGGGACCGGGAAACCATGTAGGCCAGAGATTACAGACTCAACCCAGGAGTTTGATTCATTTCCTAAATTCATACGTGAAGGCTGTTCAGTGGGGTGTGTATTTTCTATTTCTCCCCGACTCCAGGATCCCATTTCTTTTCACAGTTCGTTGCTTCAGTAAGTTTACTTGTCTTCCTTGAGGTGGGTACATCTTGGATTGATGGAGCTCCACTTGAAGCACTCACTTTAAAAATTGAGAAACTGAGGCTCAGTGGGTCCTAATCGTCATATTTTCTGAATGTCTTTTTCTCTTCAAGGAATATTGTTTTTTTTTTTTTCTTAAAGAAGCAAGTTGGAAGGTAAAGTCCGAGAAGTGAGCCTCACGTGAGGCGATATTGCCCAGGGTCTCATTGGTTGGTTGCTGACTAGACTGCCTGATCCGTCAGCATCTCTTGCTGGTTTCCTCTGCTGTAAATTTAGGATGTTGGGCTACCTGGCCTCAGATACTTCATCTACTTCATCCTTTGATTTTTCTCCGCACAGAAGTTGGGAGGCTTTGCCAAAAATGTTAACAGTTGGACTCTCTTAGGAATCCACATCTCAGCAGAGTTTATGAACCATCAGTATCTTGATCAAAACACACAGGAATCATTTTCTTAGTTGTCGTTGGTTGGTTAACGTCTGAGAAACTAACGGCACTACTGTGCGATCTTTCTAATTTAAATAAAATGGCCTAAAAATTGGTCCTATCTTCAGTAGGCTTCTCAGTTTGGACTGCTCACAGCATGTAACTCCATGTTTTATGAAAATGTGTTTTGCTCTGAAGTCTGTGTTGTTTCTATATAGTAGAGATTACAGCTGGCCTCTGTCCATGATTACTGGAAGTATTTTCTATTCTGTAGCTATTTCCCAAGTGATAGTTTTTGTTGTTTGTTGTAGGCCCGGTGGATCACACCTGATCGCTCATGGTAATGAGGTAATGGAGTAAAGAGGAAACGGTGGACTCCTGCATCATTTATACTAATGAGATAACTGAGGATACATGCTGCCCAGGCCAGAAAGACCACACCTGTCATTAGAAGATCCGGGCTTTAATCAGGAAGATGAGGAAACTGGAGACAGTGTTCTCTCACATGGAACCCTACTGAAGTCACGTGGTCCATGTCAACACATCTATGTAGCAAAGCCCAGATAAAAACTCTGCACATCACAGCTTGCATGAGATTCCCTGCTGGGCAGTATTCTTGCTTGCATACATTGCTACTCACTGATGCATAGGGGAAATAATGCATCCCTAAGGACAATAGATGCTTCACACTGGGACCCTCCAGACCTTGCATTTGTTTCATTATTCAGTGCTGTTGAATATTATCTCTTTGCTATAATATGCAGAATGTTTTCCTGAGTTCTATGAATTATTCTAGCAAATTACTGAAACTGAAAGGAGGATGAGGAATTTGTAGCAAGCTGGCTAGAAGTGAGAGTAGTCTGGGGACCCCCGAAATTGCATCTGTAAATGTGAATAGTTCTGTAGAGGACTTTGACATAAAGGGTCTGGCCCCATTCTGGGTAGTAAGAATAAAAAAAGGTAACTGGCAAGAGGCCACCTATGCAGACAGTCCAGGGAGGCTTTACATATGTCCCTTCCACATGTACAGTACACACTTTCCAGTAACTCCATGGGTCCTTCTCTCTGCTCTCACCATCCCCTTCTGGGCCCAAACAATCAATTCTGGAAAAATTTACAGAGTCTTTGGAGACACCACTTATAGTTTTATTAGTGGCTTTCAGGGTGAGCAAAATATTGATCCATGGTGTAGACTCTGGAGCAGATGGCATTGGTTCAAATCTTGGCATTGCCATTAACCATCCTTGGGACTCTGAGCAAGGAAAATTACTTAGGCTCTGTATTTGTTTTCTGCTCTGGAAAATGGTGATAATGACAGTCCTTGCCTCATTTGTTAAATGAGTAATTACATTCAAAAACACTTAAAAGTTGCCCGGAGCATGGGAAGAATCTCCATCAATTATTATGATTATTATTTTCTATTGAGCTTTTCTGATCAAGGCAGTATTATCTTCTCTAAAATTCATAGGCTCTGGAGATAGATGGATCTGGGTTGCAAGGTCTGTCTCTGTCCCTGCCTGGCCACCCAACTTCTAGCAAGATGCTTGATTCTCAATGCCCAAGCTTCTCACCAATGAAGCAGAGCTACTGATATTGGTAGCCTTTTTCTTAAATATATAAAATAATGTCATTTTTAGCTCTTGATCCATGTTATCTGGTAGCTCTGGCTACCAGCTCTCCTGGCCAGTGGTTGTAACCTTTCAACAGTGCCTGAGGTCAGAGGAGGCATGAAGTCTTGTAAGGTAGGGACGATAAGCTAGGTAGTGGTATTAGTGAGCAGGTGTTTTGAATTCCCAAACCTGAAAGGAGACATCAAGTTTGGGTGAGGCTGCTGAGGAAGAGGTCTGGGGTTTCTCTGGAGGATGCTCTCATAGAGCAGGAAGAGGCAGAACCAGAAGCGTGGGGATTTATCACTAGAAAGGAAAAACCCATTGGGATTCTCTGCAATGGGCGTTGTTATTCATATGCCACGATGTTTATTTATTGAATAGGTATTTGACAGAAGTATACTCAGTAGAGCACATCAGCAGGGATGGTGTTTTACCAGCAAATAAATTAGGATCATGGAGTTAGTGAAAGCATAACTAAGTACATGGCATAAATATGTCATTTGGCCGCTATGAATTCATTCATGTATAGGAATCCTTAATGCATCTCTATCAAACCTTTAAGCGAACTGTTCTCTTTATATCAGGCTTGAATTTTAATTATAGGCAGCTATAATATTTGTGCATGGTGTAGGAGCTGTGAAGTCCAGCTAGAGACCTCAGACGTAGCCCAGCATGGAGCCCTTGACTGCATGGCTGACCTCTCCTTTTTCCTTCCTTCTGCAGCCCAGCCTCTTTCTCCTTCAGCTCTAGATGAAGTTTGGGATGTGGCAGTGGAGACAGGGCAGGGGGTGTGAAGCAGGGGAGGAGACCAAGCTAAGGCCTAGGCTAGGCACTGGATGGGGATGAGGTGCTGGGATCATCCAAGTCTCCACCCCACACCCCGCCCCCTGCCTGTCCAAGGCAAACATTTCCAGAGTGCTCTTGACTGGCACTTCAATTCCCCATTCCCTGCTGAGAAAGAGCTCTTTCTGAGACTTGCTTTTGAAAGGACAATCACCCCCTCCTACTGCCCTTTGCCTATTTTTTTCCCCTTGTGAGGAAGAAAGGAAGAAGACGGGAGTCTAAGAAAGCAAAGAGAGAGGGGCTGTCACCAGGCCCATTCCTCAAGCATCAATCATTGGTGGCGGGTGAGGAGGTGAGTCCTGGAGTCAGGAGGGCTGCAGCAAGGTCCCGAGCTGCTTGTTGAAATGCTGAAGAGTTTCCATGTCTATTCAAATATTATTAATGTGATGGGAAAGAACTATTTCCCAAGCTTCCTTATAAATAATTTGCACCCGAACAGAGCTTCTCATGCTGTGTTCCCCCTTGCCTTCTCTAACCCCATAAGTACCACACACATCTTTTATTGTGTATGGTCCATGGCAACCAACCTAGGATTATTATTCTGATTGTGTGGGAAGTTCACAAATGCCCAAATGTCAGAAATTCCTATGCTGAATGCAGCATCTCTGATGTAGGTCTTCATTGCACTCATCTCGAAGGCTTCGGGGTAGAAGATTCTGTCTCTAGACTCGTAGCATTCCCCAATTCCCTCTGCTTTTCACTTCCAGATGATGTAGGAGAACTCAAAGTCTACCCAGAAAAGAAATATACTGCAGTCAGTTTCTGTTACCCAACTCTCTGTGTGTGTGTGTGTGTGTAAGAAATAGCAAGGAAGCCAAATATCTTTCAGCAATTGCTGGTGTTTGCCTGGAACTGAAGGCCCAGTGGGCAATGGGGAGCAGAGAGATGGGGAACAGGCATCCATTGTGATCTCCTAAACACCAGATCAGTTTATTCTGACCTCCTCCTACACAGTGTCATAGTTCTTTTCCCAATGGATAACTGCACCTGTTTCAGTTTTTGACACTGGGAATGGCAAATACATTTTTTTTTCATATTTTGTTTTGGTAGCAATGTGCCATTTACATGATATTTAGAAGGCCATTTGAGTCATTGAATGGAAAAGCTTTAGAATGGGGTTTGACTTTATAAGTTATGTCATTCACTCCATCGTCTTCTTGAGAGAGCCCTTAAATAAAATCTTCCCTGAGTGGTGGAAAATGGATTGTGCTCAACCAACAACAGACAAACGCCCAAGAAATTGCTGCAAATGTCACCATTGGCAAGTACTTACCCATGACCTTGCCATATGCCATGATTTTATTTTACTAGTCAATATACTGTTGTGTAGCAACCACTGAGGACATGGAGAGAGAGCCACCATCCCTGGTGGCTATAGAATGTGCATGTGCAGAGGAAAAATGTCAGGCACAAAGTGTTACTTCTAAAAGAGAAAAAAGAAAGAGAAAGGTAAAGATTTTAACGGTTCCTATTTTGGGGTAGAAAAACCGAAGGCTGAAATGTCTTTCTATGACATTTGATGGAATAAAGTATGGGCCATAGCTTCCTCTTAGGATCTGGTGATATCATGTTAGCCTAAAGTGCTAGTGAAGAGAACATTAGGATGCTCTAAAGTTTCCATTTCAGCATCTCTGTATGTCATGGATTAGTTAGCATCTTCTGTTAGATGATTATTGAGAAGTGGATTTAGCATTGAGGAGAAACTTTTATTGAGGAATGAGGATCCCTGTGATCGATGCGTTGAAGAAGGTGCCTTGCCTGTCCTTGGAGTGAATGGAGACTCTGTTATACCAAGTACCCTAGTATGGAGAGAGGTTGTGCAGACAGGAACTGGAGAACGATGCTCTTTCTAGTGTATCTGTGGTCCATAGAGGTTAGAGGTAGCTCTGGTGCTCCACCATCCCAGTCAAATGGTCAAGATGGGAATAGAAGGCACAGCATGGTAGATCATGGTTAAAGTAGAGACCTTTTTCTTTTTCTCTTTTCAAATATTTAACTGGCTGTAGTAGCTACTTTCTTTGGTGCTGTAACTAAATACCGGGTAAGAAGCAACTTCAGGAATGATTTGTTTATTTATTTATTTTTGCTCATACTCTGAGGATACAGTCCATCATAGTGGCAGAGGCATGGTGGCAGAAACATGAAGCCTCTGGTCAGTTCACATCTGCAGTTCAGGAGCTCAGCTCATGGGATGATACCATCCCAATTTAAGGTAGATCGTACCACCTTAGTTAACCCAATCCAGAAACTCCCTCACGGACAAGCACAGGGTTTGTTTCTCAGATGATTCTAGATGTTGTCAAGTTGAAAGTCAGTATTAACCATCACACTGACTTATAAGGCTTCTGTCTCTAGGTCTACAATGGTGATGGTTTACTTTATTTACACTGTGTTAATAATCACCACCAACAAATTAGCAAGCACAGTCATTACCACATATGTTCCACATTTGATTCCCAGGATTTATTCATCCTGTAACTAAGAAGTCTGTACCTTCTGACCAGTAACTCTCCATTTATCCCATCCTTTGGCTTCTGGCAACCATTGTTCTACTTTCTGCTTCTATGCATTTGACATTTTTTAGGTTCTACATGTAAGTGAGAGTACACAAAGGTGAAACCATCTGCTGTTTGTGTCTTACTTATTTCATTTAGCAGAATGTCTTAGAATTTCATCCACTCCTGGTGACAACTGGATCACGATGGCATGAGAGAGAGGCGGGCTAAAGCACCTGCACTATTCTGGCACACCAGTCGAAAAGCCCACCAGAACTCTGCTTGCTCTGTCTTTACGGAAACCTTGCTCACCAATATTGGCTGTTGGGCCTTTACTGACCCTTACCTATGCCTCTTTGACTAACAAGCTTTAGATAAGCTGATTAAAGTGTCTAGTAAGCATAGACCAATGCTATTGGACCTCTCCTCTGTATTGCCTTGCTTTCTCGAGAAAAACCCACTTCCCTATACAATCAACAGATTTGCATCATGAAAGCATTTCCCCGGAGTCTGTCTCTTGGGATAGTGACTCTGTGCCACTTATCATCTCAAGGAATCCTACACTCACAAAAGACCACAATCCACATTACTGAAAGTCACAGAATTTCCTACTTTTTAAAAAGCTGAATAGTATTCTATAGGATTCCATATACACACTACATTTTCTCTTTCTTTCTTTCTTTCTTTTTCTTTCTTTCTTTCTTTCTTTCTTTCTTTCTTTCTTTCTTTCTTTCTTTCTTTTCTTTCCTTCTTTTCCTTCCTTCCTTCCTTCCTTCCTTTTCTTCCTTCCTTCCTTCCTTCCTTCTTTCTTTCCTTCTCCTCCTCCCCCTCCTCCTCCTCCTCCTCCTTCTTTTTGTTAGTTTTTTTTGGGGGGGGGGACAGGATTTCTTTGTTGTAACTCTTGCTGTCCTGGAACTCACACTGTGGACCAGGCTGACCTGGAACTCAGGGATCCACCTGCTTCTATCTCCCGAGTGCTGGGATTAAAGGAGTGTACCATCACCGCCTGGCACACTACATTTTCTTTATCCATCAATCCATTGATGAACACTTAGACTCATTCCTTGGTGACTGTGAACAGTGCTAGAGTAAACATGGCAGTGCAGACATCTTTTTGCCATACTAATTTCCATATATATCTGATATCTATCATGTGTCTATCTATCTATCTATCTATCTATCTATCTATCTATCTATCTATCATCTATCTCTTTCTCTCTCTCTCTATCCATCTATCTATCATCTATCTTTCTATCTATCTATCTGTTTATCTAATATCTAATATCTGGATATCTAATATCCAGTTGAAGGGGTTGCTGGGCCATATGGTAATTCTATTTTAAATGTTTAGTTTTCACTTGTATGTGTGCATGTATATGTGTATGTGTACATGCACATGGAATAACAACCTCAAATGTCATTTTTCAAGAACTACCTACTGTTATTTTTTGAGACAGGGTCTCTCACTGGCCTGGAGATTGCTGAGTGGACTAGACTGGACAGTGAGCTCTAGACATCCACTTGTCTTTGCATTCCAGCTCTGGGGTTACAAATGCACAGCACCATGACTGCCTTATCTTTCTATGGGCTCAGTGACCTGAACTTATGCTTGAGAGGCAAATACTTTACTGACTGGGCTATGTCCTATACCCCATTATTAAGTTTTTTTGAGAGCTTTCCATATTGTTTTCTACCATGGGTATGAGAAAAAGAGCTTTAGAAGAGCCATTCATCTACTCTAAGCTTTTCATCCTTGAACTTTGCTGTCCCTAGGTATACCTTTCCTAGAGTTCTCCCAAGCCATCCTGGGTTTGTCCATTCTGGGTGTTAAAGGGGAGGGCTAAAGCATCCAAGGTATTTTAATAGGACCTCAGTAGTATGTGTATGTGTGTGTGTGTGTGTGTGTGTGTGTGTGTGTGTGCAGTTGTTTTGAGTGATAGCTGATGTTTTAGAGAGAGAAGGTTGCCCTCCCATTCAGATTCCTCAGCAGTTAAGGAATTTCCGGTGGTAGGGTAATAGTACCAACAACATCGCTTACAAATTGCCATAGCTCCAATTCCAGGGCAAGCCATTGAGCTCTGGATGGGTTTCTCTTGCCGCTAGATTGATCCAGTGACCTCAGAGGACATGATGAAATGAGCATGGAGTTAAGGAGTGAGACTTGGACAACATTTCTTGAGACTGGTCCTACAGACAGGAGTTTGTGTGTGTGTGTGTGTGTGTGTGCGCGTGCCCCCATGTGCACACACATGGTGGTGGATGGATGCAAGATGCAGAAAGAGCACACTGGGCTGAAGTCTTTCCCAACTTGTAGACACTAAACTCCCTAAATCATCATGGAAAAGCCATGAGAAATCTGTCAGGAGAGCAGGGCACAGATTGTCCAGAGAGGACACAAAGCCCCATTTTCTCTTCACAATTCCTGTAATGAACTGGAAGGGTTGGGTGGAGCTGAAGAGCAGATTTCCTGCCTTCACCAAAGTCTCTTTTCAGCCTGGTTTGCCACAGTTTTACAATGTGTTAGAATTTACACTCACATGTTTGCTAATCATCCTTCGGCACACTGAAACGCTTTTATATGTCTGACCCCAACCTTTGCCATATGGTGTCACAAACTGTGGAACTGCAGACAGTGAGAGGCAGGAGGCAGAGGTGGCAGGGCTGGGGCAGGCTTCCATGGGACCCACAGGAATTCTGTCTTGATTCTTGGGAGGTCGTTCCCACAAAATCCTTTGTAAGGCTGAAAAAAAAAAAACCCTTGTGTTAAGTTCTGGGCGCTAATGATCGGTGCTAATTTTCATTAGAAGTGTTAGGGGAGTTTGTGGGTCACTTGCTGCAGACGTTAGACATCTGATTTGATATTTTTCAAGACCAGGAGTCTCGCTGTATGAGCTCTCAAAGGATAGAGACACGACTCAGTTGGCTCAGGACAGCACCTCTGCATTCCAGGGCTTAGTACGTACAAATTTCCTAGAACAATGGAAGAAGTGTTTCAAGACAAGGGCCAGCTCTGCCTGCTTTGAGGCGCAATGGTAAAAGGGTTAGGAGGGTCAGTTTCTTAAAAGTTAATCAGACTTGTCCTTATATAGGACAAATTCAGAAAATGACATATTTCCCTGAGAATGAACTATTCATGAGGAAAGACAGAGCTGATTATTTGACTGAGGCCTGGGATGGAGTGCTTTTATATGAGTTCTTAGTCTTATTGGTTCATTCCAGGGACAACTGGGAGAGATACAGGCTAATGCCAGTGTGGGTGTCCCATCAACGACACACCCAAGAGAGCCATGAAGTCGTAGGCCATTGTATACATTTCCCTCCTCCCCAGACCTGTCTCTTCCTGTACAGGAACACTCAAACTGTCACACCTGATTGTAACTTCTTCCCAAGGTCTCCCACTAGAGACAGACACAGACACAGCACAGCATTGTATTATCTTGTCTTACTCACCTGATATTCATTGTCTTAGGCCCTTTGATATGTAGGGACGTCTCCACCCATTCATTAGTGCAGAGAGTGTAGAGTTATCTATAACCCGAGAAGAGCTGTTCCCCGGCCCAGTGACTGCAGATCTCTATGGCCTTCAAGTACATAATTTGTGCTTTGAATTAGGTGCTGATGACCAGCAGTAATGGAGATGAATCAAGAACCCCCATCTTTACACTTGGGTACCATTCCTTGTCTTCTTGTGGTTTGATCAAAGTAGATACCATCTTTATTTCTGCAGCAGAGCATTTCTGATACATTCTGAATGTGTACATCTTTCCCTGTTTTCATCTAGCAGCAAGTCCAAATTGTACACCTATAACATGCAAGGCCTCATGATTTTGGAAACATATGGCTCTGTGCTATCTGTGCTAGGTCTATAAAGACTGGATGAGACATCTACCGTCTGCCCCTGATGCCTGACAGTTTTCAAAAGAAGCTCCCTGGATGATGGTGGAGGTCAGGGGGCTAGTATGTGCTCACACATCAGTTCTGTAAATATATAAGTTAATTCAAACTCTGTTCTCATTCCATCTTTCCCCAACATGCCCATTCACCCTGGCTTGACTGCTGTGAACACAACTCTCATGGCCTCCAATTTGGAATCCAACTCCTTGTGTAGAACTCTCATTAGCTCCCAGCAGGAGCATGGCCCGTAGCTATTTCTTTCTTTCTTTCTTTGTTTCTCTCTCTTTTTTTTTTTTGCTCTGCAAACCCCCTTATCCTTAATTGATCAATTTTCCTGTTCAGAAACAGACATAATCAGATATATTGCTTGGTAGCCTTTCTGAGAAAGCATTAGCTCTGTCTGCTTCAGACAGGCATTAGATTGGACACCCTGAGGGTTGCTTTTCTTTTTCAAGAAAAATTAAATGACTAAGTAAGAGGGTGCTAAAACACGCTTGCATTACTGCTTGGCATTTAATTGAGAAACTTGCTAATGTGTCCTTTGAACTCTTGGTTTTCCTTTCCCTGAGGAATTGCTGATGCTTTGCTTTAATGGCTGCATAAAAATCTCAGTGTAACTCCGGGTGGCAAAGCTCTGGGCTCTCAGAATGCAAATTGTGGTTTTCACCGCATTCCTTGGTCTAGTGATCCGGACAGCATCACAGCCAAGTAACTGACTGTTAAGGAAAGTTTCTAATTTGGAAGGTTTCTCAGTTTTGGGGGTCTCAAAGTACCCTTTTGGCTGCTGGTATTCACAGCTCTAGCACTTCATGAGGCTGATCAGTAAGGCAACCCAGCCATAGGTGGCGGACAGCCGCAAACTTCTCTCCAGGAATAAAGATTCGTGGTGGGGTGAGAGTCAATGAATTTGGGAGCAAGACAGACCCTGTCCTGAATCTTCCCGCTTTCCCCCCACCTTCATGGTTAAGTCTCAGTAATGCTTCAAGCCTCAAATTTTGCTCTTATAAAATGTAAGTAGTAGACATAGATTTCAGTTCGAACTTTTGTATTCAATGCATGAGCGCGTGTGTCAGAGGAAACCCTCTGTTGTTCTTCAGTATCATCCATCTTTCTTTTGAGATGGGACTTCTCATTGGTCTAAAATTCATTAAGCGTGCTAGGTCGTAGCCCCTGGAACTCTCCACATTCTTTACTACTGAGATACCTGTCTGGCTACTCAGCTTTTTGTTTTTTTATTTTTTCCCCCCTGGATTTTAAAAGTATAGCAAAGAAAATGTATTTGTTTTTATATGATGTATTTGAGCGCTTGCTCGCACGGATGTTGTATGAATGTATACCTGTGCATGTCAGAAACTGGAGGAGGCCAGCAGAGAGCATTGGATTCCCTGAAACTGGAGTTAGAGATGGTTGTGAGCCACAGCGTGGGTGCTGGGGACAGAACCCAGGTCCTCTTCAAGAGCAGCAAGTGCTCTTAACCCAAGAGTGGTCCTCCAGATCCTTAATTATAATTTTTGTTGAATGTTTTCTTTGACGATCTTATTCAGGTATATAATGTATCCTGGTCACACCCCCCTCCTTGTCTCCTATCTACCCTCTACCTCTACCTACCTCCCTGTTCCCTACAAGCTCCTCACAACATTCTTGTTGTTTTGTGATGTGATCCACTGAGTTTACCAAGGATCACACGTGTGACCATGGATTTGGAACTGTCCATTAGAGCCTCGCGGGCTCCTCTGTGGGCAACGAGCACCTCTCTCCCAACACCCACCAGTTGTTCTTTGTCATTGTTTCGTTTTTTAAACCAGTTCTGGGGAGTCTGTTAAAAACTGAGTTACCTCCCAACTCCCCGACCCCCCATTTATAATTCATCTGAACAAGTGTATAACTTTTGAAAATTTCTGACAACTGGACTTTCTATGCATTCTTCCATTGCTCTATTGAGATGTAAGTGCTTCACAATCAAACTAGCCAGCCTTTTCACCTTGCTCCTTCCCTTCAGTATCAAAGCACTGGAGAGCGGATTTTCCCTCTGCTGCCACCTGTCCACCTGAATCCAGCACAGCACCCTTGAACCTACCTGGATCTTGGCTCCCTGCCTACCTCGGATATCTCTAAGATATCCCTTGCTCCTGTCTATGTAGCTTGATCAGGTTCCCCGGTTCTCTTTCCGTTCTTCCATGAGCTCCTGGAATGGCTCTGTTGTTTTCAGGTGACATTGGGCAGGAAGCTCTTTCCTGCTGCTAGAGTACCATTGTCTTGACTCACCCCACAGTCTGTTTCTCTCTGGAAGTCTCCTGCCTCCCTGGGCTCTGCTGTCCACAGGCATGTGATGTCCTCTCTGGGGCCACGGCCACCATTGTGTCTTTCCTCCCTGTGTCTTCCTTCTCCCTAACTAGGAAGAATTTTTTTTTTTTTTGCCAGTCTCCAGGGAAACCTGTGCTCTTAAATTTCACACAAACATTTAACCTCTGCCCAATGTCTTTTTGAGTTTTATAAGAACATTACATTTCTGGAATAGAATACCGGAACCTCTTGTCTAGTTTTTTCTCTACTTCCTACCTGTTTCATCTGCCGCCTAATGTGATGAGTATTGACTGGTCTAGCTGCTTGAATTGGGAGTGGTGACTAAGTGAAAAAAAAAAAAAAAAAAGAAGAAGCAAACTACCTAGTACAAAACAGAAAATCAATGAATAATGCCAAATATTATCCCGTCACACAGGGATAATAACATCCTCCCCGAAGCGCTGTCGCAGAGTTCAGACTGCATGAGAAATGCTTGCACGGAGGTGCTCAAAGAATAAGTAGGCAAGGGGACCCTTGCTGTCTCCGTGTCCCCTGCGGTTCTCAGGGTCCCTTCTGCTCAGTCTCTCTCTCCTTTTGTTTCCCTTTGACACCGTTCTTTGCTTATTCATCTGTTTATGTCAGACACTAGGGAATCACTCCTCTACCTCCTTTAAAAACCATCTCTCTAAGCCCAACCAGTTTGACTTCTACCTCCCTCCCGCCCCCTTTCACGCACATTACACACACACACACACACACACACACACACACACACACACAAACACACACGGTGGGGTGGGGGAGTCGAGGAGAGGGAAAGCTTCATGTGATCCTGATAAGAGTGAAATGCCGGCCTGATGGCATAGCCTATGAAGCCCTGGGTCTCCCTGAGTCTCTTTTATTTCTACCTGGTACAGGGGGATGGTTTCCAGAGCTGGGTGTCTTCAGTGCTCCCTGGAAGCTTCCTGATCACTTTCCCCTTCCACCTCCTTTGTATCCTTTGACATTGCAAGAATTTCCCTCGAGCCGATCTTCCTGTGGACCTTAGACACACCCACTTTCTGTATGACTTGGCCTCCACGTTCAGGGCAGAGGAAGGCCTGACTTCAAAGCTCCTCACATTGGCTTCCTCTTTCCCCGTTCTTCATTTCTCCTGTTTTTTTCCCTTAGCAGAAGAAACCTTGCGTCCCCTCTGCAGGCTTTTCTTTTCCTGCTTGTCCTCCCGGTCCCCAGCGCTGCCTGAAAAACACAGGACACTGAGTGAACTTAGAATTTCAGATAAACAGTGAAGGCACTTTGTACTGTGAGTACGTCCCAAATACTGCATGAGGGTGTACTTAGTAAGTAGAACACTTGCTTAGTTTATCTGAGGCTCACATTTACCTGGACATTCTGTGGTCTTTTTTAAACCTGTCAACCCTACCCCTAAGGTTCCCCTTTTCTTTCTCCTTTTCTACTGTGTTCTTTAATTCAGCTTGAAAGTCTGTTCCAACTGCTTCTGCTGCAGAACTCGAACAGCGCTGAATCGTTCCCTTGACTGCTCTCTTCCAAGCCGGTGCCCACTCTACCCACTGTTCTTCTTCTTCACTTGCCGCTGTCCTCCAGGTTTTACAACATGACTTCCGGCTTGACAACGCAGCTCCCTTTTGAAACATCACAAGTATTCCCCGTAGTCCACCTCCAGCGGTCTTCGTATCTAGTTAGGCTTTTCATTAGTGTCCTGCAGGCATTCCCCTCAGCGTTCCATATTCCCAAATGTCCAACAGTTAGCTTTTTAATTTCCCTCTCGCAATTTATCTCTCTTTCTGCTGCTCTAACTGCTTTAATTTAAAAGCATCTGCGAAGATCTAGTTGCTCAGGCAAGAGCCCATAGAATCACGTTCAACCCTCTCCCCTCCTCCCGGATCATCAGTGCTGCTGGTAATGGGTTTTAAGGCATCTGCCTGGAATGGGCATTTCTTGGGGTTGTCTTCTTGATCTCACCTTCATCGCATTAATGTGGACTTCTATCACTTTGTACTTGGATTGGTACCATTATCGGGTCAAAGGTGATACATCATTTTCTCTGTTTGATATGTATGCCAAACAAGCCTCAGTGATTTTGGCCAAATTATGTTCTTGTCAGCAAGGGATAATGTTGTTAATTTCAAGTGGGCCTTTGCCAAGACCAAGTATTGTCTTTCAGAACAACTTTGGCAATCTGTTAGGTAGAAATACCATTTTGTTATTTTAATTGCATTATTAGTAAAGACTCTTTAAAACTTCCAGGTCTTCTGGAAACTCAAAGCTGGATGGAAACTCTCAGCTTCAGACTTTTTATTGTAGACTGCCTAGCATGCACAGTCTGCTCCCCGAATGTTGCTTCCCTGTCCCCTAGGAACATTAGATGGTAATTCCCTTGAGCTCTCCCTACTGTGTGATCTGTGTCTAGCACATAGTAGATGCTCATTGCAATAGAAGGATGATGCATGGAAACGAGCTGAATGGAAATTAAAGGATCACAGGAGAAAAGAGCCAAGGCACACAAAGGGAAAAAATTGCATTAGGTTGACTGATGGAGTGCCAGAGGCATCCTTGGGCCCAAGGTTCCAAATGTACTGTCTTCCACAAAGCTTCCCATCTATATAAGTTATGCTATTAAAGTAGATCACTTTAGAACAATTAAAAATGCACACATGGTTGTATGTGTCAATATTGCCTGGACCAATTTTTCAGGTCTCCCTGTACCACCTACAGAGGGCAGCTCTTGGTGTCATCTCTGCAGCACCCTCTAGTGGCCAAAAGGATGTTGCACAACTGTCAAAGCTCAGATTGAAATCTTCAAGCATACAAATTCTACACTATCACAAGGCACGAAGTCTGCTCAACTGCTCTTCACTTCTCTTCAAGGTCTCTATCCACTGTGGAAGAGGCTTCACAGTAGCACACCCCCCCCACTTCTTGTTTTAGGGTACAGAGACTTATTTGGATATCAACTTTCAGTAACATCCTACATTCCATAAGGGGACTTGTTAATCTACCTCTTATAAAGACCCCAAGTTCTGTGGATGGTTGAGAATCCCGATTGGCATCATGTCACACATCTGCATTCACTGCAAGAGAGGAGTACACACAGAAATTCAAAATGGTAGGATCGTAGCCCGCAGTTGTGACTGTAGGAAAATCAAGCTCAGCGTGGAGAAGTCCTGTAACCCACAATCTCTGTATTCTGAATCTGCTTCCATTTTTAGGCTGACTGCCTCTCACAGTTCATGCTCATTTTCCTTTATGGAAGAAAGCAGCAACCCTGAACTATTGAGAGAGTCTTTCCCTAGACTCTGAGCCTCTCTACAGCTCGGCCCGTGCACAGACTGTCAGTCTGACGCCCAAGTTGTCATTCTTCCTGCTGCTTCCTTCCCTGGAGCCCGGTGGAGTCTCCTGGAGGCAGCTGGAGGAGTGACAGGTAGACATGGTGCCGAGTTGGGCTGTTTGAGGCAGTCACATGAGCTGTGGAAAATGTGATTTATAGGTATTTTTTCCCCCCAGGGGAAAATGGATTTCATTATTTTTCACCTCAGGTAAGGGGTAAACCTCTGGGCTTGACCTTGGAAGGTTGTGCAGCTTTAACACTGTGGCTGAAATGCTGATATAGACTGAAACCTCATTAAATCAATATTGGTTATCCAAAATCATGCTTGATTGGACGCAACTGCTTTTCCTCAGCTGCCTGATGCACACCCCCTCCCCCCCACTCTTGCTCCAGCAAGAATATGAGATGCTCTAAAGTGAGTTAAGCTGTTGAGATTTTCCGGTCCTCAGAGCTTTGAATTAATAAGATTTTATTATTTTGCAAACTGAAGACAGTTCTAAAATCACCAAGTCCAATATTGATTATAATCTACTACTGTCACATGTATGTTTATTAATAAAAAATCCTGTCTGTTTCAGTAAAAGAGTCACGCACTTTCTCTTCCTATTTATACAGGTATATGGTGCTTATTGGGATAAATAAGCTTATGGGTCCCCTAGGCAAATGGAAGTTATGTAAATAAACAGCCAATGGCTAATTATCCATGGCAACAGGCAACTGGGACAACAGATGGATGTGTTCCATCATCAATCTTCAAACCTTCTTTTAGCCAGAGTGAGGCCAGAATGTAGGAACTGGGAAAAGATAGAGGATCCCAAGTGATACTGGACCATTTCCTCCTCCATCTTGTCACCAAACCAAAGGTAGGAGAGATTAGCGCCTGTCCTTTGGGTTTTCAGTGAAGGGTATCAAAGTGCTTCAGAAGGGATTACGCAGGCAGTTATATGCCAGGCTCACCCACAAGTAAATAAACAGCAGGTGCTAGTCAGTACAAACTCCTCAGAACACTTTGATGGTTCTCAAGAGGAGGCAGATTGCCAGGAAGTCGGGCACTTTGGGATCTTCAAAGGCAGTTCTGTGTATTCCTATTGCCATCATCCATCAACTACAGAGTTGTTAGGGTTGAATTGAGGTGGACCTTGGATTGACTCTTTCTCTCACATCACCTCTTCCTTCTTTCCTTTGTTCTTCTGGGTGAGGTCAGGAAAGCACCAGTGTCTATGTCTTTCACAAACCCCTTTCTCTCTAAATCCTTCCAAATCCCAAGATCTTCTGCCTGGGGAACGGTAGTTGGTGGCAGTGACATAAGGGCGAAGCTCCTGAGAGCCCAGATTTGAACTGGCTTTAGGGAAGACTGAGAAGCAGCTTTAGGGTGGATGCTTTAGGGTCCTGGAGTGGGACTTCTTATCATAGGCCAGCAAACTGAACAGGGGGAGAGAGGCTGTCCGTGGTTTGGAGGTCATATTATTAAGCAGTTTTCTTTGTTTCAGGGACAGTTCTAGTATGAAATCTAGAACGTAGGGAACAAAGGCAGGCATTTTACCACCCAAAATGCAAATGTTTGGTAACCTCATATGGCATGGGCCACAGGCAGATTTCTGATATAATCTCCCACAGCACTTGACCCTCAGTTGGGACCTCGAGCGATGATGCTCACCTGTTTTGGGAAGGCTGCTGACTTGCCCATCTGGGTGTGGCTGTGGTTGTGAACAGTACAAGCCTATTTTAAGGCAATCTAATATATGAAAAGAATAATTTATAAAACCAGGAAATGGGGGCATAGCCAATCCCTCAACACAAGGCATTTTTCCATTCCTTCACAGTACAAACTTTCCTTATAGTGCTTCAGTGCTCCTCAGTTTGGGCACCATGCTTTTGTGATTGCTTTCTACAGAGTGAGCAGCACAGAACTCAAGGTTCAAGGCAGTACAAGGAGTGGCTGGACAAGGAGAGCTGTGGGGAAATGAATGAATAGGAAACTCATCCGGGATGGTTGGATTGGAAGAGCAATTGAGGACACTTAGCAAATTAAAGACATTTCTCTTTTATCCACCCCTTGGATTCATTTATTTTCCCCGATGCATTGTTTCTCCAGGACTGCAATGAAATGAACCTCACTCATGATTTGTCTAGTCATAATTAGAGTCTTCCTTTTTCTCGTTAGACAGTAATGTCAATAAAGACTGCAAACACGCTCTCTCCTTTTAAAAAGGCAGAGAGCCAGCATCATTGTATCTGTGAGTTGATGTCAGATTTATAAAGCAGAGACGCAAGCTTCACATGCCATATGTGTGCCAAATTTCCATCAAGCCGTTGGAAGGCTTAAACCATGCATTAAGAAGGAATTCTGTTTTGTTTCTGATGAAAATTTTTTTTTGTCCTATTAAATGAATAGTACAAAAACAGCCAGACCTCTCTGTTAATCCTGACTCATTTCAGGCCAGGCAAGTAGGAGGAAGACCTTCAGAGAAGAGGAGTAATGCAAGCCAAGAGGAAAGGGGTGGGGGCTGGGAAGAGTCTGATGAGAATTATGAGGAAGGGGAAGGAAGGAAGCAAGGAAGGAAGGAAGGAAGGAAGGAAGGAAGGAAGGAAGGAAGGAAGGAAGGAAGGAAGGAGATAAGGGCAAAAGGGTAGAGACTAAGGACCAGGGTAAGGCTGTGTGTGTGTGTGTGTGTGTGTGTGTGTGTGTGCATGTGTCCATGCAGTGTGCTTGTACAGAGGACAAATGAGAGCTCCGGAGGAGCTGACACAACAGAGCTGAAAAGTGAAGTTGATTGACTTGCTCTGGCTGTTTCTCCTCACCTGGGCTCACACCCAGACATGCTAGAAAGGATAGTTTAAAAATAGGCCGATGTTATCACATGTGGTTGAGCAGATTGCTCTTGAGGGAGTGTTTGCCTGGGCCCAAATGGTAGGATCCCAGCCATTTTGCAGTGCAGAAGAGGTAATTTACTTCACAGTGAGCACTTGGCTCCCTGGGAGAGGATTTCTTCCTTTCTGCTTCACGACAGAATGGGGTCTGATATTCCCAGCCTTGTTGGTGGGAATTATAAACCTGTAAACCGAGGCTGGGAGATAACGGATGGCTTTTGGTATTACTTGGGTGAGAAAAAGGCAGCCAATCTTCCCAAACCATGTTGCTGGTGCATGGCAATTCAAGCATGCTTTAGAAAAAAAAAAGGCATCTCAAAGTTAGAGATAAGGCATACGTTTCTTTCTTCAGGATTGGTGATGGTGGTTATTTAGGCTCTTAATTTTCTAGTGTTTGCTCCAAAGTGCAAATGTCTTAGCTCAGCCCGCCCACCCAGGCACGGAGAAACTAGGTTTGGAGTTTGATAAGCTGCCTGCTGCTGTTGCTTTGTGTTGCATCAAGGTTTCTCTGCACAGGACTCAACAGTTGCATTTTTCAACTGTGAGAGAATCACTACCAGAAAAGCAGACAGCAGATAATTGTATTTTGTGAATTGACGGTGAAGCTACTCGGTTTCAGCCAAGGTCCAAAGGCTGATAATGTTCAACCAGGAGAAATGGTTTGTGTGAGAGAATTCATTTTGGGGTGCTCATTTTTACTGCCTGAGATTTCTTTTTATTTTTCTCCAACATGCAGTCCGAGGTTCAGAATTCTTAACAGCTCTGGCAGCCGCTTTTGAGTTAGTGGGAGCTCAACACTCCCAGGAACATGTTGGGCTCTGGCTATTAGGGGGGAGTTCTCGCCCTTCATCCATCTCCTCAAACCTACCAGGAAAGAAAAGAAAAATATGTGCCCATAAATATCCTCCTGGACAGGCAGCAAATGGGCTGGCACCTTGCCACCTGGCCGTATTGGATAAAGAAACACGGGGCCCAGTATCTCCCACCGCTCCAAGCCCAGGCTGGGCTGCTCCTTCTTCTGCCCCAAACAGAATAAAGTTGCTTCTTCAGAATTGTGCTAGCTACCCATGGGGGCCAGGCATATCATTCTAAGGCCACAGGGACCTTTTCTGCACTGAACCCACCAGAATAACTCTGCAATTTTCCTTGACTCTTGTTGTGATCCTTTTCTTTGGAATTTGGGGAAGGTAGAAAGGAGAGATCTGTCTAACCCTCCATGCCCCGGAAAACACACTAAGGGAGTGTGGGAACGCAGGCGATGCCTGTAAATCTGTTCTTTGCACACATTGGACTCATTCCCACCTCTGTGCATGCTGTTCAGCCCACTTGGAACTCCCGCCTTTCTCCCATTAGCACCCATTTACCTCAATTTTATTCATTCTACAAGACTCATTAAATCCCATCTGCTTCATGAAGGTTTTTCTATCTATGAGTTCTCTCCCTCCCCTCGTCTCCCACTGTACCTACAATCTGTGCTGGGATTTAATGTGACTGTAGCCCATGTCTTGTGTTTCTTCTTCCTTCTCTGCCTACTTCTTAAACCCTGTACAGTGCTGGCACATAATAATCTTCAAGCAATGTCTGTCATCTTTAGGAGGAGGGGTTGACTGTCATTTTTCTCTGCACCAAGGACCACAGACTCAGAAAGTCATAACTCACGCTTCATGTGCAAAGTTTTCCTAATGGCTTTCTGGGTCTGGAATCTCCTCATAGGGTACTGTGAAGGATGAGGGAAAATTAGCCTGTCCCCAAACTTATTCTCTTTGCTATTATTTTTCAGACCAAGTCAAGACAGAATGACTGTTACATGGGAAGGGGGACCTCCAGGCAGGAAGAACTATCACCAAATGTGAAGCTCAATGATGGGGTGTGTGTAAATAGTTCCTAGGGTCAGGTTGTTCTGAAGTTTCTCTTCAATCTCTGCGGAGACCTCTAAACAAATAGTGAGATCATGAACTCCAAAACGTGAACCTAACATCAGGAGCACACAGAGCAGAAGGAATCCACCTCCATATCAAGGTTAGTGAAGGGGAGCTGGTCATGGAAGATCTCACAGGGAAGGAGACCTTTGAACTGAGCCTCAGGACTCTGTCAACGTCCTGCTAATTTAGTCTAGTCTCATCAGGGAAGTCTCACCGAAGTTTGCCCTAATTTTCATGCTTCTGATGCTGTCATATGTCTATTCTTGCAGTACAGATGTTCTCTCTTGGGCTGCCACAGGGCAAGAGGGTCCGAGAAAGTGCTAGTGTATTATAAGGACTCCATCTTTCAGCTGCTGGGTGGCTGGGTCCCCAGGGGCAGGTGTCTAGTGGTTGCAGAGTGAGTCTTGCAGCATTCTCTGACTGAGGGCAAGTAGATATCTATTGGGATGATGGGACCAAAATTGTGAGCAGTAGGGATGGAAGGCTCAATCCCCAGAGCTGTTCTGTCAGGGATGTCTGTCAGAATAAGATCCAAGTAGGTCACCTGTCTCCAGAGTCGTCACCTCACAGCACTTCAAGCTCACCAGGGGAACAGCCTACCGGTGAGTGGCCACGGCAGGTTGCTAAGCACTGTGCACATCACCATTAATTAAAAACAACAAGGATGTGGCTGTGGTTCAGATGCCTTTAATGTCACCTCCAGGATTTGCAGAGAACCTGTTTGGCTTGGCAGTCTTGGGTAGCAGCTTGGCGCTGGGAAGCTTTGTTTAAAAAAATGCACAAATCTGAATTGAAACCAGAGGAGAGGTGAGTCACTGTGGTGTGAGCACAGGCTGCCTTTCTGTCTCTGGATACTGCTTAGTGAAAGGCTGGAGGAGAGGAAAATTCAGGGGCTAGAGCAGAGCCGCACTGCCTGTGTGTCCTGAGCACTGATGGAAGTTCTGCCAGATCTGAGATGTGCTCTGCATGGCATATCTGCAGAGTATTCCTGCAGGGCTTCTCTCTGTGATGTGTTGGCTTGAATAGTTTGGAGGTTGTTAGTACTGATGTATCTATCGTTCACTTGAAAATATGTATTGAGCATGTTGCGTGTGCAAGCGATGTGTTAGGGGCCAGGTCTACAGATGTATGTTGTGTCTTTCCGGGTTCCTAGCTTAATCAGAACCACTGGTCACTGAGCAATGTATTGAATGACTTGTATGGACTTGGTTTGGTTCAAGAGAATGAACGAAATTGGCTTAACAATTCAATCATCCATGAATTCAATCATTCTTTCATTGATTAGGCTTAATGTACATCCATTAAGTGATTTCTAGCTGCCAGGAAAGTAAGAAGTTTTCTTGGAGGAGCTCAGTCCTCTCTGTGGGTGTCAGATAGACCCCCAAGTAAATAGTGCGATGATGGAGAGATATTCTCTGAATGTTGGGAGGGCACAGAGCCAGTCACCTGTTGGAGCTGGAGGTGGGCTGTCGAACTGCAGAGGGTTCATAGGGCAGGAGACACCTGAAGTGGTTCTTCAGAGAGGAGACTTGTTATCACAAGAAGATGATGGACAGTAGAAGCTGAAGGTAAGGGGGTCCAACAGTGGCCTCGGCATAGGGAGAGCCTAGGGAGGCAATGAAGCCAGGGGCGGTGCTCACAGAGTCCACAAGACAAGTGGAAGGAGGCCAGTGCCTTTTTCTTGGGAATCTGTGTATCAATGTTGATTAGTATGCTACTGAGATGAAATCTTAGAAGCTTTCAAAATTACACATTCTGACTTTGAACTGGAGCAGTAAAAACAAAAAAAAAAAATGTAGGCAAGCAAGACACATTCAAACCTTCCAAATGCAAATTCGTTTTTATACTTCGAACTAGAAGCCCAAATTAATGTTGTTTGTTTTTCTAAATCCTCTGCTTGTTATTGAGAACAGCCTCCAAATTTCCCAGAGAGATGATCATAGCAAGAATGCCACAGATATACTTTAAAACATCTGCTTCATCCTTCATTTAGTTCTGATGAAAGCAGTTTGCTTAGAGACCAGCATCCAGGGACCAAGGCTTGTAGGTCATCAGGGCCATTAGTTCTTACACTAATTCTTATTCTGGAAATGGGAGGGGTGTGTGTGTGTGTGTTGTGTGCATGTGTACATGTTCCTGCATGTGTGAGCAGAGGTCAGAGGCTGACAGAGGTTGACACCAGGAGTCTTTCTCTATTGATATTTACCTGATTGACTGATTGATGATTGTTTTACCTCCAGATAGGGTCTCTCAATGAACCTGAAGCTCACCAATTTGGTTAGCCTGACTAGCAAGCAAGCTCCAGGGACCTGCTTGTTTTAGCTCCCTCAGCTCTGCAGTGACAGCTTTATTATGAAGGTGGTGGGATCTGAACTCAGGTCCTCATGCTTACATAGCAAGTACTTTGCCAACTGAGCCATCTCCCCAGCCCTGAGGGAGGCGCTTTCATGCCTATGGCTATTCTGGATTTCTAGAAGGGGAGTTTTCGGGGACACTCTGTATATTTTAACAAAGGCTATTATGGACAAAGCTGGCATTACTTCTAATCATTTCACAAGGGACATTTTAAAACACGCACACAATTTTGCTATTTTGTCAATGTGGAAAAGACCTACTTATGCTTTCTGGCTATATTAATTTTTAATTTAAATTTAATTAAATTAATTCAAATTAAGAAGGTGACCATTATCAATTTCCTTTCCTATTAGTTCCTTAATGCTTTGGCAAATTGCATTCTAAACTCCTCCTTCCATGAGCTGGATGCATATTCATAGGTTTCCTAAGAAAAGATGAATTTGATCTTGATATGCTAATCCCATAGCTGTGGCAGCAATCAAGGAGCAGCTAGGGAGAGAAGTGCATTCTGCTATTAATTATGAATCAGGCATTAAGAACTGGTAAATAATTAAAGCTTCATGTGTCACAACACAAGTTAAGATCAGTGTGTTTTTCCACGACTAAATGCATTATGGGGAGCGCTTTCTAGTTTTATTTTGATATTGCCTAAACATTAGCTGGGATGCATATAGGTAACTCTTGTTCGCAGGAAACTCACAGTACAAAACTCTGAATTTACTGTATGGCTGGGATAGGAATGCATTCGATTTCAGAAGCTGAGGCCCTGAATTTCTAGATTCTAATTCATCAGCTTTAGCTCCTCCCCTGAGGGTTTTTCCATCTTTGGGAAGTCTGTGCAGAATAACCATGTGTTGGGGCAAAAGGTTGGGGTAGACATTATTGAGGGTTTTGCACCTCAAATGTGATCTCTGGACCAGCAGCACTTACGTTATCCAGGAGGTAAAAGAAATGCAGAGTCTCTGGTCCACTCAGACCTACTGAATCTGACTCTGCATTTGAAGAAGGCTTCCAGTTGATTATTACATACAAAGGCTTGAGAGTCCTTCTAAGGCAACTTCCAGCTTGGGGAACTGGTGACTTTTCAATTTATTTAGATTCTTCCTTTGTGATGGAACTTCAGCCCTCCAGGAATTCTGAATTGTTACCTTAAACCGGTCAAAACCTGAGGAGTCGGATGCCATTTAGGTCTGTCCAAGGGCCTTTAAGATGTTAGAGGTGGTGCTCTTGGATTTGTATTTTTGGCTGCGCTCCTGGTAACATCAAGTACTTTACTAACTTCTTAGTGGTTCAGTTTCAATGGGAAAAGCACTGTCTACCTCAGAGCACTGTTGTAAAGAGTGAATTAAAGAATGTACTCAGGCGCTAGCCGGTTAGCAACACTCTCATAATAGTGGTTATGATAATAATATTGGTAGCAATAATAGTATTTGATAGTAAAAGTAATAGATAATGGTAGTAGATAATAATACTGATGATGAAGGTACAGAGGAAAAAAGTAACTTTCCTGGGAATCATCAATGATAGGAAAGAAGCAATTCAGTTAGTGGTCAATGGGAGAAGCACACTTAGCAGTTGATTGGAGGATAAAGGAGACAGTTTGTTGGCATGAGTTTGGGAGGAAAAGGATAGTATTCTGAGAATTAAACATATATACATGAGAGGAGGACAGGAGGTGTGTATGTGTGTGTGTGTGTGTATGTGTGTGTATGTATTTATGTGTGTGTTTGTGTGTGTGTATGTGTCTCTCTCTGTGTGTATGTATGTGTGTGGGTATGTATGTGTCTCTGTGTGTATGTATATGTGTGTATGTGTGTGTGTATGTATGTGTCTCTGTGTGTGTGTGTATATGTGTGTGTGTGTGTGTATGTGTGTGTATATGTGTGTGTGTGTGTGCATGTGTCTCTGGGTGTGTATGTATGTATGTATGTATATGTGTGTGTCTGTGTGTGTGCATGTGTGTGTCTCTGTGTATATGTGTCTGTGTATGTGTGTGTGTGTGTGTGTATGTGTGTGTGCATGTGTCTCTGGGTACATATGAATGTATGTGTGTGTGTCTGTGTATGTGTGTGTGTGTGTGTGTATATGTGTGTCTGTGTGCACGCATGTGTCTCTGTCTATGTGTATGTATGTGTGTGTGTATGTGTGTGTATGTATGCATGATGTGTGTGTGTCTGTGTGTGCTTGTATGTGTGTGTGTATGTCTGTGTGTAGGCCAGAGGTCAATATCAGCTCCTCATGGCTGTCAACCTTTTTCCTGAGACAGGTGTCTCATTGGCTTAGGGTTTCCCAAGTAGGCTGGTCAGTAAACCCTGGGAATCTGTGTGTCTCTGCCTCCCCAGTGCTAGGATTCTAAGAGCACTGCCCCACATCTGGCTTTTTGACATGGTTCTTGGACTTGAACTCAGGTCCTCATGTCTGTGCAGCAAGACTTTGCTCTCTGAGCTGTCTCCAGAGCCTGGCAGGAAATCACCATGCGATCCCTGCTTTGACCTCTTCGTGGTTTTCCTCTATATCAAGATGTTGTAGTAATTCTACTGGATGAATGTCCCTTCATGAAGATATGTGTTGTTCTCTTCTCTGGAGGAGAAATTAGGTGCCATTATGGTATTTTCTGAAGCTTAAGTTCAGGAAGAAGGAAAAGTAAATATCAGAAGTAGTGAAGTCTAAAAACTCCAATAAGAAATTTCTATCTTAAAAAGATGACTTGACGTGATGACTCTTTGAGACTTCTGTTGATCACCCCAAACACAGTGACTGCTGATAATGGTATTCAGTCTGCCTCATTTTCCACCCTGGGGAATTCCCTTTCCTCAGTTGCTCTCAGCCACTCCTGCTCCTGAGAAGTGGGAAATGATGTTTGTTAAAACAATAAACCTTACCTCTTCAAAGACCGAATGAGATGTTAGGAGGACGGGGTTGAGGAGACCAGATGCCCAGGAATGTTCTCATTGTCCTTTGAGAATGCCAGGAGACCCTGCTGAACAAGATCAAGAACAAGAAGGCACAGGTTTGGCTTTTCCCATTAGCCACCACAGGTCACAGGGTCAGGGATCTGGCCTCCAGGAACCCATGAATATCAAATACAAAGGGTGCCTTGTTCCTGTTCTCCAGACAGCAAACTGTGGAATTATCCATTACGGCTGTGAATTGCCACTTTATTTTCAAAGCAGTAAAAGAGAAGAAAAGCCAAACATAAAAAGGAAAAAAAAAACACCTTATCTTAAACCTTTTCAATTTTTAAGCCCATAAATATAGAAGTCAGGACAAGAGTCCTTTCTTTTAAAAATATTTTATGTCAGATTGTGCCATATATAATATTTAGCAAGTTTATGTTTTCTCATCTGGGAGGTAAAGGATTTCACCAGCTCCACTTGCAGCATAATTTGTGGCTCTGTGCTGAAATTTATTAGAACCAAGTCCTTAACTTTCAATTTAAATTTTGGGTACTGAATTTGATCGGGTGTCGATCAGTTCTGAAGTTTTGAACTTCATTCTAAAATTGGTTGCTTGGAGAATCTATGAGGCTGGGGAAGGAGAGGGAGGGTCACAGGGTTAGATCTGACCTTACACATCTCCTCAGCTGGGATTAATTTCTGTCTCCTTACTCCTGGTTCACTGTGTACCTCACAAAGGTGTGTGGCGATACCTAGAATAGGGTACTGTCCACATTTGGGGAACTAGCAGTAGCATGGCAAGTGCCCTGATGGTTATAGACAAGTTCAGTCACCAAAGTCTGTGCGTTTATCTTGCTGCTGCTTCCTAGCTATGGAAGGTAAGATGTGCTGTGGCTTAGTTTGCTTATTTTCAAGATACAGATATTAGTGATACCTACCTTGTGGGGTAAGAGTGAGCATGACATAGGTGAGTTAATTCACACGATGCAATGAAAAGTGTGCCTATCGTAAATTAATTCTCACTAGTTGCTGCTTTTTATTCTAGCTTCCCGAACTTGAGAATACGGGGAAACGTCTTCATATTTATGTTTTTGTAGTGTCAGGTGTAGTACTGTTCTGAAATACATATTCATTTCATAGAAGTGTATTATAGGCTTTCAATGTCTGCCCTTCTGGCACGGTGGAGAGATAGGCAGGTACTGTAGTGCTTCTAATCAGAAAGTGAGGGCTGCTATGGATCATGTACCCTAGGTGGTTGTCTCTAATCCTTGGGATATATCTTAGGTTTCCTGGAAGGAAGTCTTGGGAGGATAAGAAAAAGGGTATTCCCCAATGGAGACACACACCTATGGAAGTCATCCTATGAGCTGATTGAATGAGAGAGTGTAAAGAAATTTTGGTTGGCCTTCGAGAGAGTGAGGGAACCTCAACACCTTCTCAAGTGTTTTCTGTTGCACAAGGAGTGTCCAGACCCTCTTGGTTGTCATGTCTTAGTTCCTCAAATAAGGATGAATGATGATGGATATGGGGATGTAACTCAGTTGGTAAAGTGCCTTTTTAGTACGCACAAAGCCCTGGTTTGATTCCCAGTACCAGATAAAACAGGTGGGATGCGGCACACCTGTCATCCCAGCACGTGGAAGAGGAAAGTTATTCTCAGCTCTATCGCAAGTTCGAAGCTAGCCCAGGCCACCTGAGACCCTGTCCTTAACAAACAGGATGGATGATGGAGGAGGTCCTCCTGAAGAGTTTCTGTGAAAAAAGCTCATGCTACATCAGGACTAAGGTAGATCCACATGCTTCATTAAACATATCGTTTTCCTGATTACTTTCTTACACATGTATTTTAGTGACATTTGGCTCTGAATCTTGCAATGTCTCTAGCCACTTACCATGACACTATTGATAGAATCTTGACTGCAAGTGAACAAATAGCTCTCCATCAAGAAGGCAGGTCAAGCTTCCTTCTGTTCTTATCCCAGAACTTGCCATTCTGATCTCTGTCCTTGTTAAAGGGAGTTTGGTCACCATCTGGATTTTTTAGTTGCCTTCAGAAGAAGCCTTGCTTTTTATTTTTATTTTTTTCTGTGTTTATTAATATGTAAGGCATAAGCTGACCTGTGATTTGAAAGACAGAGGGTTAAGCAGCAGCAGCAGCAGCAGCAGCAGCAGCAGCAGCAGCAGCAGCAGCAGCAGCAGCAGCAGACTGTTCACTCATTTAAAAGCTATGGGAATCAAGAAGTAACTCTACAAGTTCTTATCTGGGAAGCTTAGACATCAAGCACAGGTGAGCCACCATCTTCTCACAACAGAGTAGCAGGAGTCCTTGTGTCAGGATATGCCATGTTTCTCTGAAGATAAACTCCTGATTGAGTTGGAAGCCCGGCTGCTTCCTGCCCCTTGATAGCTGGGTCCCCTTGACTCTCAGTAACCTTTTCAGCATTTCACTCAACAAGATCAATAGCTTTCCATTAATCCTTCTGGGCTTGGAGGAAGCTGAATAGATGAGAGAAGGCGAGCAAGGTGATAGATACTTCAGAATCACCCAAAGCAAAATGGTTATTTCATATATTGAATCCAGGAGAGAGATTCACTCTAAATGTACACATTTCTCCTGGACAGGTGAGGGACTGCATGGCTTTCTGGAGCATGGATGAATTGGTTGTCAGTGTTTTTTCTTTTTCTTTTTCTTTTTGAAACAGGATCATACTGGGAAGCTCAGGCTGGCTTGAAACTCAACACATAGTCCGGACTGCTCTTGACTTTAAACCTGTTTGTCTTCACTCCCTGAGTGCTGATATTAAAGGCATGGTGCCCAATTTAGAGAATAAGCTATTTTTTTTTGTTTTTTATTCCATGCAAAAGAAAATGTCTGTAGAATAAATCTCTCCCCAGAGAAGTTTCTAGAACAACTGAACATGTGCAGTGACTTCCTTTTTTAAAAGGCCCATCTTTTGTTTTAATGCAGAGTTTATTTTTCTGTAGATGTGAGAGATAGAACTGGGGTACATGGGTCTTTCTCTCAAGGAGACAAGCAGTGAGAAAAACGGAAGGGTGCACAGCAGGTTACAGCAACGCCGTAGGGCCGCCTCACCGAGAGCTGATCTGTGGAGATCAGACTAAGCATAACAAGGCTCTCTATAGTATGGATTTGGAAGTTTTGTAAAAGTCCATTTTTGAGAGGCTTTGCCCTTAGCCCGTAGTGCTACCAGGAGGTGGTAGAACCTCTCAGAGGTGGCATCTAGTGATTGGTGGCAGGGTATTAGAGGCCTGTCCTTGAAGAGGACCGTGGAAGTCAGTCTCATTCTCTTTCTCTCTTTCTCTTCTAGGTTGCTGTGATGCGATCGCCATGTTCCCTTGTACAAGCTGAAATCCTCAAAACTGTGAGTCACTATCAAACATTCTTCTCTATAACTTCATTGTCTAAGGTGTTTTGTTACAGTGTTAGACACCCAACTAACAGACAAGTTAGTGAAAATAGAAATGACCACATGATAACAGCAGGCAAACTTCAGCAGGGCCTTTGAGCAGAGTTTTTATTGTGTCTCTCTGTTAAAGACAAGGTCACTCATTTATTTATACGTAGCTTAATGATTATATACGTAAATATAGTTGACATTGTATTATAGGTATTGTATTGTAGTAGTCTTTTAAGAACAGCATCTTGGGGATATGGATCTGATCAAAACACACTATATGCATGTATCACAGATTCTCAAACAAGTTAAAAAATGCTATTAAGATCAGCATCTCTTAAAAATGACCAAAATAGCATGTGGATATAATGAAAAGTACCAGCCTGCCTAAGGCTGGGAGTGGGAGGTAGCCAACGCTGTCCCGCTCTCAGCTATCCGTGGCTCAGAAACAACCATTCTGAACCTCTCTGGCTGTCTTCTTACAGTTATTGCATTTTTAGGCTTATCAGTGCGAGGCATTAATTCTGTTCCTTATGTAGTGTGGGCACTCACTCATTTCACACGTTACTCTCTGCACCTTCTCCCTCTGTCCTTCAGAAAATGCTTTTCAGACGTGGAAATGACTCTCTGAAATACCTCTTTAGAACAAATCTCTCCCAAGAGAATTTTCTAGAACAGCTGACCACGCGCAGTGAAGTGACGTCCTCTTTAGAGTCGGTTGAGTTCCCCGATTATGCTTTCTTCAATAGCTGTTGTTTTCCTCCGTGTTTCCGATTGACTTTCCTGCCCTGTGCATTGTTTATTCTTAGCACATCCTGTATAATTTCATATCTAAAAAGTCTTTTATTAGCATATGTTAATAACATTAGCAATGCATTTCTGTATGATATATTCATAAGTGAATATAATGTATTTTGATCACATTTCCCCCATTATCCTTTGTAGTCCTCTCTGCACTCTCATTAAAGAATATATCCATCTATAGCCACACCACCTTGAGTGAGTCCAATCTCATCTGAAAGGATCTATCAAACTCCAGGTAGATATGTCCCCCTTCCTTAGTCTTCCATGTAATTCTGCTTCTGTCATGAATTCTCCACAAATTGTCAGGTTCCTTGAGGGGAACACTGTATCCTCCCATCTGGCCTGCACTAGATAGATATTCATTAAGTGTTTGATGAATGAATGAATGACTGTGTTTCCACGGGGTGCTGAACAAATGAGTTTAGGCTTTATACGCTTGAGTGAGCTTGCTTTCTGATGTTAAATATGGTAATATAATTGTTTGAATCCATCAATTTCTTTTCTCCTTGTCTTTACATTATACTCTTGAGTTCATTATGCAAATATTCATATGTTCCCAAGTATAACCTGAATCAAAACCAGAAAGTGGGTAGTCCAAGTACTATCAATCACACACAATGATTACCTATGAATACTTGAGTCTGGGTAAGGAATAGCTGATATTTATTCACAAATTTCATACAATCTTAACACCTGAGCAAGCCACTCCATATGTATTATTATTACCTTGCATTCCTCCTTGGTGTGAGTACCGACTGTAAATCATATGCAGTATCCACTACTGTGCTCTGCTCTGCACTGTCTGAGCCGCTGCTTGGAATCCCCTCTCCCCCTTGCTTCTTGCTACTCTCCTTACCACAGCGTGCAAGGCTAGCTCAGGCCTACTCTTTCTTCATGGCTCAGCTCGGCTGTCTTTGACCAGGACTTTTCTTTGTCTTTTCAATTCTTATAACATTGTGTAGCATTTATGGCAACTGAAATTGAAATTCGATCTGAGTGAGTGTTTTTGGTTATTGACTGCTTGTCTTCCTAGATAGTAAGCATCCCCAGTGTGGGATCCCGTTTGGCTTTGCTTCTGTTTCACACACAGCATTTTGTAGGTGCTCAGTTACATCATTAAAACCCTCCTGCAAGGCTGCAAATGGAGGTCAGGGGTCAAAAGCTTGCCGGTATGCATGAAGCCCTGGGTTGGACCTCCAACACCATAAACCACCACTACCATCACCACCACCATAACCACCACTGCCACCACCACCACCATCAGTACCACCAGAACCCAGCACCAGTACCACCAGCACTACCAACAGCACCACCCCATCAATACCAGCAGCAATACCACCCCACCAGCACCAGCACCAGCACCATCACCACTACCAGCACCACCAGCAACAGCACCAGCACCACCCCCACCCCCACCCTCCAGTACCAGCAGTACCAGCAGCACCAGCAGCACCAGCACCACCACCACCACCAGCAACAACAAAACAAACTGACCTCAAGTCAAGACAAAATGACCCAACTTACATACATACACACAAAGATTTATTTATTTATTGTCTTAGTTTAGTTTGTTGCTGTGATAAATACCACCAATAAAAATAATTTGGGGGAATAAAGGATTTATTTCAGCTCGAACTTCCAGGTTACAGTCCATCACTGAGGGAAATCAGGACAGGAACTCAAAGCAGGAAACCGGAACAGAAACCATAGAGATATACTGCTTACTGACTTTGAACTCGGGCTGGCTCAACTGGCTTTCATACAGCTTGGGCCTGACCCTGTAGGGCCTGATTGTGATGGTGTTCTCCACAGTGGGCTGGACTCTCTTCTCACTTCAGTCATGAATCAGGACAATCTCACAGAGCATGTTGGCAGACCAGTCTGATCTAGGCGATTCGTCCATCGAAGGTCCTCCTTCCCAGTTGACGCTGGATTGTGTTATATTAATAATAAAAACTAATCAGGGCATTTACTCACTGTTTGTTAATTTACATATTTATTTAAAATACATGTTGTATAACAGATTTGCGGAATTTTCTTTTTTCTGAATATGTTGGTGAAGAGTTGACTTTTGGATGAAGGACTGGGAGGAATGAGCAGAATTGAGAAATTGAAATTAGTGAGGTTTTGTTCTATTGGGCGTGCAAAGAAAGTGTGAAAAGTTCTGTTCAAGATGAGTTTATTTAAATATGATTCACTGCAACGCTTCATCTGTCATCACGCATTTTCAAGTCTTCCCACTTCAGTGAGTTTTCCAAATAAGCATTTTACCTTATTCAGTACAAAAACCTTTAAAATATATTTTATATTGAACAAAGTATTTCCACTATGCACAGGGATCTTTCTGTTTCTTTGAAAGCACACACTGACCTTCATCCTTTTCCTGGTGGCTCTGTCATTTTTAGGGATATTAGAAAGTAAAATGTACTTATGATTGATTGCCACAAGCATATATAATATACGGGCTAAAGAAAGGGGTTAGCTACGACGACCTTGATTTTTTTTAATGTAATAAATGAAATATTGAGTCAATACTAAAATAATACTTTCGAAATATGGGTAGAGTAAAACTGAATAAAAGTACCACCATCCTGTGTCTATTTCCAACCCCATTCTAAAAATAGGACATTTTAATGACTTCTAAGATGTGTAGGCACTGCGTATTAAACCTCTTTCCTTTCACCTTTATTTGTAATTTTTTTCATGATTCTCTTTCATTTTGATGACTTCAAAGTGTATGTTTGAAGTCTGAACACTATTTTGTTTATGTTTGCATATTTGTGATTGTTTGTAAATGGGGTCCAGTATTCAGAAACATTCATTTTCCTTAGTATTATGTTCATAAGGCCTTTCCTTTGTTAGTGGTACAGCTGTAATTCATTTGTTTCTCTGATGTATCAGATCCCATCCTGGGACTCCCTTGTTTCTCGGCTGTGCTATTATGACTCTGGTATGAGCATACTTCATCTGTGTCACTTGTGCACATATCTGAGAGGTTATCTCTGGATCCAGGATTGGAGTTGCTGAGTCATAGGTCATATGCCTCTTAGACTGGATAAAGCCTCAATGCTCTCTGTAGTAATTGTACAAATTTACACTCCCAGAAGCGAATTTAAGCATCTTAGTTCAACATTCTCTGACTTTGTGTTGTCAAACCTCTAATTTTTACCAAGCTGGCAAGTGTGAAGCGGTATTTCATTATAGTTTTAATTTGCATTTCTCTGATTACTAATGAGGCTGAGCCTTTTCTGCACATATTTATAGGCTATTCAAGTGCTCTTTTCTGTGAAGTGCCTGTTCAAATATCCTGCCCATTTTGATTGAGGTTTGTTTGCATCCTTTGCATGTTGATCTCTAGTTCTTTATGGTATATTTCATGGAATTTTTGAGATCTCTTATTATAAGAGGTGCTGCTCTTTTATTTATTGCTATGAAAGAAATATACTAACAAATACAGAAATACACACAGTGGATTGTAAGGTGCACCCTGATTAAAGAGATGCTAAGACAGAAAAGAAATTTGCATCTTATAATGATGAAATATTATATATTCTGGGTTTTAATCCTTTGCCAATTATGTGTATTTTAAAATATAGTCTCTCAATTTGTATTTTGTTTCATTATCTTTTTATATTCTCCCGATGCAAACTAGTTTTTAATTTAATGCAGTCCAATTTTAACATGTTTTCTTCCACATTTTTTCCATTTTGTGTTTTAACAAGTCTTCCCTGCCTTGAGACAATAAAGAAATCTCCATATTTAAAAAATATTTCTTTCTTCATGTGTTTTGTGGGTTTGCCTCCCATGTTAACAATTTTTAATTAACTTGGAATTGATTTTGGATTATGTTATGAAGGAATCTAATCTGCAAAGTAATATTAATTACTCCAGTTCTGTGAAGCCCACTGTTTTCATCCGATCTGCAGTTCAACCTCAAGTCAAATGTCTGCATCTCTGCACAGGTCTGTTCTGGGGCTCTTAAATCAACTCCATTGCTATTTCTCTTTATTTGAATATGACCAAGCAGTTATATGTGAATTTACTGTGAAGATTAATATGATTTCAATGTAAAATAGTCCTCACATTGATAGAACCTGGGTCTCCAGTTACTGGTACTATCATGGGACGCTCTGAAAACCTTAGGAGGCGAGGACTTACTTAGCTGGAGGAAGTAGATCACTAGCACATCTCCTTGTGGATTGGGACACCTTGTTCCTGGTCCTTCAATGTCTATTCTCTGCATCACACCCACCTCAAGGGGCAGCACTCCCTGCACCACACACTCCCACCTCCACGATATTTGGTCCAAGCATATGGGACCACAGGGTCATGGATGAAACCTTCTTAGACAATGAACCAAAATCAATTCCTATTAAAAAGTTGTGTTGTCAGGATCCCATCTCAGCAATACAAAATGAACAAATACAGAGCCAAAGAAACTTCAACCTCCGTGCCTCCTCACATCAGCATCATCGATGTGCGTGGATTCCTGATTTTGTATTTGTATTGCTGTGATTTCTATACAGATGTGGATAAGTTATAAAATCTTTATGTCTTGTATATCCTAGATCTACTCCTGAGTTCAAATGCATTACTAGTCATAAAATAATTCTTTTTTTTCCCCTTGTAGTACTAGGGATTTAACCTAGGCCCTTGAACATACATTGCAAACCAAGTTTCCCACTTGGTTCCTATGATTTTCCTAATATTTTGTGTGTTTGTGTGTGTGTGTGTGTGTGTGTGTGTGTGTGTGTGTGTAAGAGCATGTGGAAGCTAGTCTGAGAATCTTCAAGTAGGTTAGGCTGGCCAGCAAGTCCCAGGGGTCCTACTGTCTCCTTTGCCTCAGTGCTGAGATTACAAAAGTGCTGGTCCCACCATACTCAGTGTTTGTCTGTAGGTTCTGGGTATAGATCCCAGGTCATCAAATGCTTTACTGACTGAGCTATCTCCCTAGTCATTGCCTATTCTTTTAACCTTTGCTTTCCTGCATGTATTTTAGAATAATTGGCCAGATTCCATAAAGAGACATCAACATTTTCATGGTATTATAGCTATGTACTAATTTTGAAAGCTCTGATACCATTTGCAAAATTAAGTTCTTTAATCCATAAACTTAGTATATCTCTCCATGTTTAGCTCTCCTTCAACGTTTCAAAATGGTTTTATAGGCTTTTCATGTCTATTTTGTGTATCTCTTATTAGACTTATTTATATTACTCTATCTTTGGTAGGACATTTTAAAACTATTCTGTTTTACAAATGCTATTAATGGTGTACAGAAATTAAATTGACTTTTAAAATGTTGATTTTGTATTTAATAACATTATTTAACTTTATTGTTAATTCAAGTAAGTTAGTTTCCTTTAGGCAATCATGTAATATTAATATTGTCACTTTTGATTATTGTTTTCATATTTTACATTTCTATATTTTTGTTTGTTTATGTGTTTTTGAGACAGGGTCTAACTATGTAGCTCTAGCTGTCCTGGAACTCATTGTGTAGACCATGCTAGCTAGAATTCACAAACATCTGACTGCCTCTGCTTCCTGAGTGTTGGGATTAAAGGTGTGTACCAACACACCTGGACCATTCTTATATCTTTTACTTTTGCCTTCCCTCCCTTTCTTTCATCCTTCATTGTTTTGCCATCCTGTTTAGGCTCTGCAGTACAATTCTGAACAGATGGTAGGCCTCTAATTCTTAAAAATCTGCTTTATTGAGATATAATACACATACTATACAATTCACCTATGTAAACATAATAAAAATGTGTTTATTGTAAATCACATGATTTACACATGATGATTCAACCACCACTACAAGTTAATATTAGAATTTTTTTACTTACCATCAAAAGAAACTATATCTATGAGAATCATTCATTGTCCATCTTTTGACACTTCTCCCCATCCCAGGATATACAGAACCATGAATCTAATTTCTGTCTCTACAGATCTACCCATTTGCACACTACATACAAATAGAATACACGACGTTTTGTGATTGGTTTCTTATGCCTAGCCTAGTAATTTCATGGCACATTTTCAAATTTTATTTTTTTAATTGTCATTGTACGGCTACACCATATTTCAAATGACCATTCACCCATCAGCTGCTGGAACATTTTGGTTTCTTCTATCTATGTTTTGGCTATTATAAATAACATTGCTGTGAATATTAATGTGCAACTCTTTTATGTAGACAAATGCTCTTTCTGCTCTTTTAAATTATCTTACATACCTAATAGTAGCATTCTGGGTCTTATAATAATCTCTTGAAGTCACCGTTTTCCAAAGTGAGGGCAAAATTTTATCTCCCCACAAAGACTGCCATTTTGCCACCCTGCCAACATTTGTTGTTGTTGTTACTTCTACTACTTTATTGTCTATTATTTTTGATCAGCGCTATCTTAAAGGATGTAGAGTTACATCATCAGGGGATGGTGATGGGTAATGACAGTGGGCATCTTTTTGATGTTTTTCATTGGCATATTTTCTTTGTTAACCATGATTAACATTATAATCATGATAAAAATGGTTAATAAAAAATTAACAAATGCTAATCAGATTTTCTTATTTTGAGTTGTGTTGTCTTTGTTATTGACTTGTTGGAGTTCTTCATTCAGTTGAGATACAGTCTTTTTCAGATTCTATCTCTCAGGTGTGTTCTTTTGACTTTCATGACTTCTCTCTCTTCCTCCTCCCTCTACTTTTTAAATTAAAATTTTCATACAACATGCTTTGATGTTTTTCCTTCTCCCAGATCCTTCCACATCCTTCTCATGTCCCTACCCACTTAACTTTATGCTCCTTCTTTCTCTATTTCAAAAACCAACCAACCAACCAACCAACCAACCAACCAACCAACCAACCAACCAAAGAAAACAAAAACAAAAGTAGAAACAAAAGATCCTATAAAACACAAAAAATTAAAAAACAAATGAAGACCTATAAGACAAACAATTTCCAAACAAAACAAAGCAATCCCCCCCACAAAATAGCCAAGGAGTTTACACCCCTTTCCCAATTTAATCCTCCTATTTTAGTTTCTACTTTATCTCCAGGTAACACTATATTCTATTACTCTATTTCTCCTCCTTGGGAATTCCCTTAACCCTAGTTCCTTACTAGGTACTAACCTCTGTAGTTACTTGAAATGTAATTTGTATTAAAAGCTTAAAAGCTATATATAAGAGAAAACACATCTTTTGGGGTTTAGGTTGCCTCACTCAGAATGTTTTTTCCCCCAGATCCATGCATTTACCTCAAGATTTCATTTTTTTTCTTAACAGCTGTATAATATTCCTCTGTGTAAATGTACCACATTTTCCTTATCCATTTGCCAGTTGATGTACTGATGTACTGAGGTACTGATATAATGTAGGCTGTTTCCAGTTTCTGACCATTATGAATAGAGCACCAATAAACATGGATGAACATGTCTGTCTGTAGCGAGATGTAGAATGGTTGATCTGGATCTTTAGGTAGATCTATTTCCAGCTTCCTGAGGAACTACCACATTGATTTCCATAGTCACAGTACGAGTTTGCACTGCCACCAGCAATGAGTAAATGTTCCCTTTTTTTCCGCACTCTCACCAGCACACGCTGTCACCTGTTGTATCAGTCTTGACTATTCTGACTGGGGAGAGGTAGTGTTGATTTGCTTTTCCCTGTTGGGAAAGGATGTTACATATTTCTTTGTTTCTCACTCATTTGTGTTTCATCTTTTGAGAATTCTCTGCTTAGTTATGAACCCCGTTTTTAATTGGGATATTTGCTTTCTTGATGTTCAGTTTTTAGTTCTTTACATGTTCTAGATACTAACCCTCTATTAGATGTATAACTGATAAAGATATTCTCTGCAGCTTGTTGCTTTGCCAGAATGATGGTGTCCTTTGTAGTACAGGAGCGCTTCAGCTTCATGAGGTCCCAAGTATTGATTGCTGTTTCTAGTGCCCATGCTGCTGATCAGAAAGTCTTTTCCTGTGCTAATAAGTTCAAGGCTATTCCCCATTGTCTCCTCTATCAGGTTCAGTGTATCTGGTCTTACATTGAGGTCCTTGATCCATTTGGAGTTGAGTTTGATGCAGAATAAGTATGGGTCTATTTTCATTCTTTTACATGCAGCTGACAAGCGTGACCAGTACCATTTGTTGAAGATTCTGTCTCTTTTTCCAGTATGTATTTTTGGCTTCATTATAAAAAATCTGGTGTCTCTGTCATTAATTAGATTCTGATGATCAATGTGTCTGTTTTTACGCCAGCACCATGCTGTTTTTATTACTATAGCCCTGTAATACAACTTGAAATCTGGAATGGGGATACTTCTAGCAGTTCTTTTATTGTTCAGGACCATTCTAGCTATCTTGGTCTTCCTCCATTGTGGCGTTCTTTTGATCAGGTTCCTATACCTGCTTGCGAGGTGGTCTATATCACAGTCTATTACAGTCCAGCAGTTTCCCCTAAAGCATGGAAGTATTTCATTTAGGCAATGCTGGCTTTTGTAGCAGGACACTTTGAATAAGATTTTTTTGCCCTGTGAAGCTTTACTTATGCTTGCATGCCACTTGGACTTCTGGGAACTTTGCTTAGAATATAAAGGGGAGTGAGGGTTGGGGGTGGAGGGGCAGAGTTGGTAGGTTGGTTTGTGAGATGCTAGTTCAGTTCAACTCCTGTTCTCCAAGCACAGGACAGCCAAAAAGGGCTGTGAAGATTTCTTCCTTCCTTTCTTTTTCTCTCTTTCAAGGCTGTTACAAGGGCAGTGAAGATTTCTTTCTTTCTATCTTTCCTGAGCTAGAGGGTAAAAAGGCACAGGAGGAATTTGTTACAAGTTAGGAACCTGTTACAGTAGTGATCTACTACAGGATTTATCTACTTTATTTTTAGCCATGTGTGCTTTTAGCAGAACATATAAGAAAGCTTTGTATGAATCAAGACCATGAAGATTTATGCCTTTTCTGTGGATATTATTAGCTAAGAAATTTTCATTTTCCTCTAAAAAATATTTGAAATTCTATTCAATATCTCTTCTGCATTCATTGAAATGGCCATACTTTATTTTATCTTCTAATGTAGTGAAATGCATTAACTTGATTTCCTAATGTTAAGCTGACTTTTAATCCTGTTAATCCTGTTACAAATTCAAGTTGTTCGTGACATTTTTAATAAATTGTTAGATTTGGTTTGATGATATTTTACTTAGTGATTTTGCTTCTGTGTTCATCGATGAGGTTGCATACATAATTTTCTTTTCTGTAATTGTCCTTGCCAGCTTTAGAATTAAGGTTGTGCTGCCAAACCAATAAATTGAATTGAATTAAGGAATATTCTTCCTTTTCCTCTATTCTGGAGTAGACTTTTAAAAGATTGAAATTATTATTCCTTGAATATTTGGTATAATTTATTGAATAAACTCCACGTTTCTTGCATAGGAATATTTTAAACTATTGATTTCAAGGTTTCTATTTTATTATTCGATTAGAATTGTGTATAATGTTTGGATTATATTCATCCCAAGTTTTCCCAGATCCACTCCTTTTCCCATCCACCCAATTTTATGTCTCCTCCTCTTAAAACAAAGCAAAACACCAAAACAAAACAAAACAAAACATCAAGACCAATTTATGCTGTCCAAATATTCTTGGATTGTGGTCTTCCTCTGGAGTAGTTGACTTACCAGGGGCAATAGACTCAGAGAAAACTGATTCTTCCTCTTCCAACAGTTAACAGTTGCCAATAGGTACACATCTAAGGGTGGGATTTTTGGATCTAAATCCACTCTCCACACTGTGATTTAGTCCTGCTTGGACTCTCATAAGTTTTGTTCATGGTGGCAATTTCTGAGAGTCCATATGTGTAGTCACTCTGCTATATCCCAAAGACACTGTTTCACTGTAGTCCTTCATTGCCCCGGACTCTTAGACTCTTTTCATTCCTTCTTCTATGATGATCCCTGAATCTTGGGAGGAGGGGGTGTGGTATACATGTTCCTGCTCCAGTTTTCCTCACTGATGGAGAATGACCTCAGAGTTTTAAGCTGAAATAAACCTTTTCCTCCCCAAGTTGCTTTTGGTCATGGTATTTTGCCACAATAATAGGAATGTAACTGACGCGTATGCCTTGGACAGTTGTGAGTCTTTTCATGAATCATTGTCTACTGCAGATAGCAGTTTCTCTGATGAAGGCTGAAAGATACAGTAATCTACAGGTATAACAATAAGTCATGAGGAGATTGCTATGGCCATTTAGCAAAATGACAGCAGTGAGATTTTCCCTTCTGTGATTTCTCTAGCTATAGGTTCTTGACTCTGTAACAGTGCTAGAGAGTGCTTGGTTACTCCCATGACGTTCATGCCTCTACTGCACCAGTGGGCATATTTTGCCAGGTCAGTCATTGTTGTAGTTCACAAAGTCCACAGCTGGATAACAGCGATGTTTACTTTTCTCCTTTGACACCTTCCAGCTGTTTGAAAGGTAGCCAGTAGGGATGAAGCTTCCATGTCAGTGCCAGTTTGATTTCTCCATTTCTCCATGAGTCAAATATCTGGTGTCTACAGCAATAGAGTCTTACTGTAAAATTCGGGAAGGTAACTGTCTTAGCAGGGGTTTCTATTGCTGCAACAAAACACTATGATGAAAGCAACGTGGGGAGGGAAAGGTTTATTTCACTCATGGTTCCATTTAGCAGTTCATCTTTAAAAGCAGTGAGGGTAGGAACTCACACAGCGCAGAAACCTGGAGGCAGGAACCAATGCAGAGCCCATAGAGGGGTAGTGCTTACTGGCTTGCTCCCCATGGCTTGTTTAACCTTCTTTTTATAGAACTCAGGACCACCAGGGGTGACACCATCCACAATGGGTTGGGCCCTTACACATCAATCACTAATTAGAAAATGCTCTACAGTCGAATCTTACAGAGGTATTTTCTCAATTGAGGTTCCCTCCTTTCAGATAACTCAAGCTTGGGTCAAGTTGACATTAAACTATTCAGCACGGTAGCCAAGATCACTGGCAATAACATGTGATGTTTTGGGGTCTTTGGGATCTTACTGGCCGGAAATTCCAAAAGAAGTCACCCATTCCTGGCACTCGGCTTTTTATTTGTTACTTCTGGTGTCTAGTAGGGGCAATGTTGCCCTTCTATAGGGAAACTCCACTATAACCACCTCCCTCTGTGTGTGTGTGTGTGTGTGTGTGTGCGCGCGTGCGTGTGCGTGTGTCTGTATGTATGTAGGTATGTATGCAGGGAAGTTTCTATAGCAGTAGGTTTCCATATGACTTTTTGGAAAGATCTTAAGTGTTATTTATCCTTCCATATATGTTCTTCTCTACCTTCTCATCTCCTCCTCCTCCTCCTCTTTCATTTAACCCTTCCTATTCCATCATATCTTTAACCCTTTATACCAGTGCATTCTATCTTTCCTCACTTGAAACATGCTCCTTATGGATCCTTGCTAATTTCCTAACCTCTACAGATATTACAAATAAGGTACACATATCCAAAGATTCAGGGCTAACATTCATAAATGAGAGAGAATATGAAACATTTGTCTTCCTGAGTCTGAGTCAAGTCAACTCAGAAAAATCGCTTCAAGCTCTATCCATTTGCCCGTGGATTTCATAATCTCGTTTTTCTTAGTGGGCGAATAATATTCCATTGTGTAAATATGCCACATTTTTATTATCCATTCATCAGTTAATGAACACATAGGTTGTGTTTACTTCCTGGCTGAGTGCAGCAGCAACAAACAGATAAGTCAGCTATCTCTATAGTAGGAGGTAGGGCCATTTAGGTATATGCCCAAGAGTGGAATAGCTGGCACATACGATAGGTCTGCTCTCACGTTTTTGAGGAACCTCCACACTGAGCTCCATAGTGGCTGCACAAGTTTACATCCCCTACAGCAGTGAGTGACTGCCCCTCCCCTCCCCACACCCACACTAGCACTGTCATCGTCTGATATTCAGACCTTAGCCATTCTGACTGGGATAAGATGAAATCTCAAAACAGTGTTTTTATTTTTTGACTTAAAAGGGATTTATCTGTGATTTCCTAGATAGATTTAGCTTGAAAAATACAAGATTGTAACTATTAAGAGACTATTTCTGTTAAAGTTTTTTATTGTGTTTCACTTCAAGACTATTCAAGTTAAGCTCTGATAAGAGATTTACATTGGGTTATGAGAAATTTCTTATCTCAGACTTCTGTTTTAATGTGGGAGGTAACTTCATTTCTAGACTCTACCAGCAGGAAGTCTCTCTTTCATGACTTTAGGGGTTTCATCCATTTGAGTGAATAAGGTTTTTCCTTTTCTCTCTTTGGAATGGGATCCTGATTTGAAAAAGAAATATTTTGATGAAAATACTACTGAGAATTTTGAAAAATAATGAAAGTGTGGACTATACCCTATCAAATAAAACTCTTTGCAAAATTAAAAGATTACATTTTATACAACAAAAGAATGACTAGGTGCTGAAGATCCCTGGGATTGTTCAAAATGTAAAGAATGTCACCAAACCACAAAGAAATTAGATTTATGGTTCCTGCTTCAGGACTTGTGGTACATCTAAAGTCGATACCTGAGAGACAAGTTAGATACTTTAATCGATTTTTCCTATCAATGTCTTGGATGTGTCAGGATTCCTAATTCAAATTCTGGCTTTTGATTCTATAATTTGATTGCCATTTCCAGCCCTTAAGGAGGGATGGGAGGAGGAAATCATAAAGATGGTAAAAAGGGTACCATTTTGATGACCGTGATGTCTCCAACGCATCTGGAGACAAAATTGTGTCCAAAGCAGTGAACATATTCTTCTACCAGATTTGAGACACTTACAGTGGAACTAGCTTTCCACCTCTTGACAAAAAAACTTCGGCTATCTCCTGGTGGTTAAGGATGTTGAACATTTGTTTAAAATGTTTCCCAGCTGATTCTATTTCATCTTTTGGGAACTTTCTGTCTAGTTTCATGTTCTGTTTTAAAAACTGGGTTTGCTCATTTTCTTGATGCTTACTTTTTTTAGTTCTTTGTCTATTCTAGGTAGTAACTCTCTGTCAGATGTATAGCTGGAAATTCTTTTTTCCCATTCTCTGATATTCCTCTCACTAGAGTGATTATCTTCTTCCCTGTGTAGAAACTTTTTAATTTCATGAGAGTCAATTTGTTAATGGTTGAGCTTTTTAATGTAAAAAAAAAATTTTATGTATACTGATGTGTTGCCTGAACGTGTGTCCGTACCAGGTGTGCTTCTGGTGCCTGAGGAGGCCAGAGGGCATTGCAGTCCTGGTAACGGGAGTACAGCCAGGTGTAAGCAGCCGTGTGGATGTTAGGAATTGAATTCGGGTTCTCTGGGAGAATGGTTACTACTCTTAACTCCCCAGCCCTAATTGGTGACTTTAACACCTGTCTACAGCTACCTGATTTTTGATAAAGAGGCCAAGAATACACATGGAAGAAAAGAAAGCATATTCAACAAATGGTGCTGGTCAAATTGGATAGTTCTATAGAAGAATGAAATTCTGTCTTTATCTCTTACCCTGAACAAAACTCAACTCCAAACGGATAAGTCTTGATACACTGAATTGGTAGAAAAGAAAACGAATATGTTTGAACTCATTGGCACAGGAATTTGGTTTTGAAGTTATAAGGTTATTTAGTTTCTATTTGTAGAAGTTTTTCTAGAAATGTCTTTAATTTATGTCAATATTGTCTTTTATCAAAAGTCCAGTTTTGGTTTTGTCAGCAATCTATATTGTATCAACCCTTCTAGTGATAAATCCAAAGGTCTCCAAATTTCTATTTTCTAGAACAGTGCTACAGTAGGCATCCTGTGACATGTCTCCATGCACCTATGCAGGCATACATAGTCAGGAGCAGGCTTTCTGGGTCATAAGATGTATGACTCTAGTGTGAATAAGTGGAGATGGTCTGTGATGCTGGTCCTGGAAGTGGACAGTGGTCCCTATGTCCATATTCACACCTCCACTTGGATTCTTTTACCTTCCCCTTTTAGTAGCCCAATAGCTACAACATGATATGTGTTCTTATTCATACTGTGTTCTCTGATTATTGGTCTCTTTTCTTATGTGCTTATTGCCCGTTGGGGGTATTCTTCTGCATGTTGCTTAGTCACATATTTTCCTGATTCAAAACAAAACATAACACCTATTATGGTTTCTGTTTTTTGTCCACTGACCTTGAAGGCATTTCTTGGTTATCTTTAAGTTTTGTAGGATTTAGATTGTAAATATGTTCTCTGACTTTTGCTGGGTTTTTATTAATCTTTTTTCATGATGAGTTTTGTGAGTAGAAATCCTTAATTTATTGCACGTAGCTTCCATTGTTTTGGCTAATGGCTTATACTTCTGAAATTTTAAAAAGTACTTTCCAAAAGAGCATGCTATACAGAACAGCCATTTTTGTTCCTAGAAACTTTATCTTCTTACCTTTTATATTAATGTTTCTTGTTCCTTTAGAATCTGTCTTTGTTTGTACTGTGAGAAAGCAATATGGTTTATATTCCCTTTTTGATGCATGGCAGTTTTTTTTAAACAGTGTTTACTAAGCCATCTGTTCTTACCCATTGATTTCTGATGCCATTTTTTATTGCATAATAGATTCATATATATCTATGAATTTGTCTCTGAGTTTTTCAAGCAAGACTCATATTATTATTTTGAAGAATGTCTTAAGTCCTGTAGGTTAGATGGTCCACCTCTTCCTCAAGGTCAAGTTAATTGTGCATAAACATTTATTTCTTCACATAAATTTTAGATTAAGTTTGTCAATTGTCTCAGAAAATCTGAATGGGATTTTGATTGCTATTGCATCTAATTTATAGGTTAATTTTAGGAAAGTGGATTAGTGAAATGAAACATCTTAACTCATCAGACTGCCTATGCTTGACAAAATTGTCATATTCAGAATATACAATGAATTCTTAGAAGTCAGCAGTACAAAGTAAAATGTTGCTAGTCATGGGGGAAATGTGAATATACACGTCTACTGGAGTGAGGGAAGTAAAAGAAGCTGACTATATCAGTTATTGGAGCACCAGGAGTGCAGATTGGTGGAAATGTAAATATGCAATTGCTTTGGAAAGATGCCTTGCAGTTATATATTTATAAATTTACACTAACCCCACAAGACATCCCGTTCCTATGTATTTACTCAACAGAAATAAAAATGTATATATCCAAAAATTTTGTATAACAATGTTCACAATGGTCTTATTAGTAACAATTCCAAGCTAGAAACAACCTCAGGGTTTGCCTACAGGAGAATAAACAAGTTATTTTTATAGGTATATAATATAATGTTACTTGGCAACACAAAAGTCAATATATTAATATGAAACAAAGATGAATCTCAAGAACCTGTGTCAAGCAACTGGAATCAGGAAGAATAGTTCATATGATTCTGTTTACATGAAGTTCAGGAACAGATATATGGCCCAGGGAAGACATACTGTCAGGAAGAGACAGAAGGGGACTTTCTGAAGTGAAAAGAAATATTTTATATTTTTAGGGGGTGGTTATGGCTATATACAATCATCAAAATTTGTTTCACTGAATATTTAAAATTATGTGTGTATTACTCTGTACACATTACCCCTTAACCTCCCACATCTGGCCCATAATATTTTAAGAAAAGAAGTCAAAGAAGGTGATTAGGTTTGGGATGTACCTCGGTGGTACAGAACTTGCCTTACAAGGAGTCAATTCTTAGGACCACAAAGGAGGCAATCAAAGACTGAAGTATTGTATGATGCCAGGGAGATAGACCTCATCTTTTGTTTGCCATGCAGAACATAATTTATGTTTTTATGCACTTTAAAAAGATTTATTTCTTATTATGTGTCTGTCTGTGCCTATATGGGGGTATGTGCACGTGAATGCTTAAGGAGACTAGATCTCCCAGAGCTAGAGTTACACCAGTTCTGAGCCACCTTGCAAGGATGCTGGGAAGTGTGCCTGGGTCCTCTGTTAGCAGTCAGCACTCTTAGCTGCTGAAGCATCTCTCTCACCCCTGTTTTTGTGTGTTTTATATTTTACACGGTAAATATATGCTTAGAGTTGACCCTGTATTTACTATCTCCTTTCCTCAGCATATTTTCTTCATCAGATAACTTGAGCTACATTCCCCTCACCCAATCCCCCACATTGAATTACACGCTTCAGATTTTATTTTAGAATTTGTTGAGGAACATTATCCAATTCTAGGTCATTCCCTTTCAGTGCACTGTGATGAACTCTTGTCTTCCGTGAGCCTTGAGCGCTCAGCTGTCTAATTGTCCCCCCTCTGTGGGCAGTGCATGTATTCTTACATGTCTTATTTTTGTGCTGTTCTGCGGTTTCACTATTATGTATCTAGGGCTGGATTTTTCTTTAAAAGGATTCTGCTGGTTGAGAGAGGTTGGAGAGATGGCTGAGCAGTTGGGAGCATTTATTACCCTTGCTGAGGACCCAAGTTCCGTTCTCAGCATCCACACCTAGTGGCTCATAACTCCCTGTAACTCCAGTTCCAGGGAATCTGATGTCTTCTTCTGGCCTCCAAGGGTACTTGCACTTACAGATGTGTACACACACACACACACACACACACACTTTCTTTAAAAATTCTGATGATTAGGATTCCTTAGAGGTCTGAGCTATCTTCCCTCAGCTTGGGGAATCCATCACTGTTTTAATGATGATCACCTCTTCCCTGCCTTTTCTCTTCCTCTTCTGCAGCCTTAATTTAATACACGAAAGCCCACTTCATTTTGCTTTCCCTGTCTCTTAAACATTTATCAATTTTTGTCCTTCTAGGTCTGAAGTCATGCAAATTCTTCCTCACTAAAGATATTATTATTCAGATCTAATCTGTTATTGAAGCTATCTGTTGGGTTTTAATTTCAAATATATTTTTCTGCCATATAAGGTTGGTCATTTATTTTCCTGTCTCTAACATGTATTTTTCCTTTCATTTAAAAGAATCATATATATATATATATGATTCTATATATTCTATGATATATATATATATCTCAATAATTTTTGAAACTATATATATTTTTTTATTTTCATAAAGTATATACTGGATGGTGAACACATTTGTCCCTATCATTAATCCTCTTTGTTCCCCAGACAGTTTCACTTCTACTATCATGCCACATAAACATACATGATTTTATGAATCTATATAAAATCTACAGTTAGAAATGAGACTACTGCAATTATCTCACTGTTATCATCTTCACAGGTCTCTATGTTCTTGAAAACAAATGTGATGTTCCATTGCATATCTCCATCACGTTTATTTTATCCATTCCCCTGTTGTTGGACACCAACTTGGGTTGGTTCCACAGCTTAGGTATTGTGAACAGCCCTGCAGTAAGTACTGATGTGCAGGTATCTCTGTGCCATGGTGACCTCAAATCCTTTGGGTTAAACACCCAAGTGTGCCATAGCAGGGTCCTATGGGAATTCCATTTTAGTCTTTGGAGAGACTCCATACTGACTTCCATACTGGCTGGATGAGTTTACATTCTGTCCAGCAATGTATAAGGATTCCCATATCCACACCCTCATTAGCATTTGTTGTCATTTGTTTCCATCACGGCTGCCTTTCTGATTGAGGTAAGATGGGTTTGATTTACACGTCTCTGTTGTCTGATGTTATTTGTCTTTGTGTTTCAAGTTGTTTTGGGACGGATCCTCTTGATAACTGTTTCTTCAGTCCTTTCACAGGTTGCTGTGTTTCCTTTCCATGTTTTGTGATCTTTTGCTTTTAATTGACACAAGATCCCGTTTTCTGGAGCGTTGTTATCAGGTGAAGCTCTTAGGGCTTGAGTTGAAGAGAGTGCCCTGACTTTGTTTCTGTAGGGATTCTCCTGCTGTAGAATGAGGTTTTGGCTTAAGACATGAACTGTGGGCTGAAACACAACATGAAGGTAAATCTATGAGCCACAAACTCTGAAGGGATGTTTCTTCTTTAGTCCCTTTAGTCAAGGTATAAAACAGTCCAGCTTTTTAGTTATCCCCTCAGGGCATGGGTGAGTTTACTTCCAGGATGGAAGTGTAGCTTCCCCCGAGGGATCTCAGGTCAGACTCTGTTTGGAGAGGCCGTGGTCCTTATTTCCTGTACTCTTCAGTGCACCAGGCTGTGAAAATTGAAGCTTAAATTCATCAGATTCAGCAAATGCCCTTGAGTTGCTGCCATGCTCCATTGAACTTCCTGCGATCGATCTTCATTTGGTTTTTGGCCTCTGAAAATTCATTACTTTCTTGCTGGTTCATTCTCACATTTACACAGATTAAAACAAAGTCTATATAGTTAGCATATTTGTTTTTACCAGAAAGGGTTGATTGAGATAGCTAGTTTATCGTGAGAAATAAGAAATTTGTATATTTATGCTTCATCTCATTCTTCTAAGATGCCCATTTTATGTGTAAGTTGGCATTTTTTTCATAAATTAAGGATGTACATGGGATGTTAATATAGCTGTATATGCATATACTGTATAAATGAATAAATATAAGGTTACATGGCGTCACATCTCCAGGTCATTCCATGACCCTTTTCCATCCTCTGAGTGCTGAGGACAGGGCTGTGGCAAAATGGAAGCATGTAAGACCTCTGGAACCGTCTCAAACCTCCAAGCTTCATTCTTGAGCTTTCTTATTCTAGGATAGATAGACTCTAAGAATTATGCAAATATAGCTAGCTATTTTTTTAACCTCCCAAGTCTTGAAAGCTTTCAGAAGTGTGTGCGTTGATTTCTTCTTGGAGGCTGTGGATGTTTGTTGTTTTAGTCTGTGTCACCAACAGATGGCTACAAATGACCTGGCTGCTTGGTACCAGCATCTTGTGAAAAGCAATAGTTGTGTCTCGTCCTCTTCTGATATGCTACCCTTGAGGGCTGCAGTTACAGCAAAGTTCTTTCACTTTAGAGAAAGGTTTTTTTTTTAAGTTGGAGATGAGACTCATGGTGAAGAAACACTTGCCTTTGGTAGATTGATAGGACCTTGGTAGAAGAACCCATTTTTGCCAGTTGCTAGCTAATGTCCTGGTTGGGAAGAATAATAACCTCATTAATGAATTATCTCTTACTTACAAGACAAATTTGACTCATTTCTTTCCTTAAAAGACAGTGTCATTGATTAAAGGTGGCCATTAGTGACCACGAATAAATTCCTCAACTCACCTTTGGAAAGATGGTTGGTGTTCATACTCTCTGTTAGGAAGCAACATAGTTCTCTGGATAACTCCAATGTTTCCAAAGTTACCTAAAGAGAGGCCTTACAGTTCCAAATTAACTGTCAGCAAAAAAAAAAAAAAAAAAAAAAGAAAGAAAGACATGATTTAATACATAGTCATGGAGACATACACTTAACCCGTAAGTGGGGGAGCCTTGCTAACTCTGGGCTAAGTGATATGTAGAATGTGCTGGCAGTGGTCATACTGTTGAGCATGCAATTCACAGGCATGGTGAGATCCACGGTAATGAGTCTAACTGTAGCAAAGCACTTAACTGAAGCTCCAAAGCCAGAGTGGAATCTATCACACCAATTTAGTAACTTAAAACCAAAGTCAAATGCTAATTTTCACACAAAAAAAGGCATCAAAGTTTCATTTTTGAAAAGTCGACTGAACTAGGTCGGATTAAAACTCAAGCCTATGTATTATTGAAATAATTGAATTGGGCTATCAAAATATCAGACTGCGGTTGAGTCAGAATTCCATATGTTCTTGATTATAGATAAGTTTCTCCTTTATAAGTTAAATTAGGCTGGTTGAGAAGGAATGGCAGTTTTACTATCAGACAATGAAATGATGGCACTGGTCCGATTTGCCTTCAGAGGGAAGGTACAGATGTGCCCAGAATCACAATGCCCTGCCTGATTCTCCTGTGGTGACCATGAGCCGCCAGCCCTTTAACATGCCACGCGTGAATCCATCTCTTCATTCTGCGAGGCATCTTTGACTGAATTTAGGGGTGGTCATTGGAGCCAGCCTGAGACTGACCTACGAGGGAACCAATTGGCTGGACTAGTTTCACTGGGGGAGCAGAGCCACATCCTTCTGGTTGTGCTTTCGTGAATGGCCGAGGAAACATTCGCAAAGGACACAGTTCCAGCATCCCCACCAGCTGCGCCGTCTTTTCTGGGTGAGGTTGATTGCTTTTGGCTCTGCTAGTGCAGTGTTTTCCATCAAATCAGTCTCTCCTCTGCAGGGGTATTTATTATGTGCCATTTTCAAAATAAAAGGGACGCGGAGCAATCATCCAGCAAAACCATAAAACATTTTATTATCCGAGACGGTGAGGGGACAGGTTTGACATACAACGCTGGGAACGGCAATGGCCGAACAATGTGGTACTAAAGCGTGATTTAATGAGGCTTGGAGGATTTAGTTGAGTCAGAAAAGTTCCACTCTGTCTTGGGCATGGGAGAAGCTGAACTGGCATAGGCAGGTGAATGGGCAGCATCTCACTAGGTAGGCCTCAGACAGCAAACTGCTATCTGTCTTGTTGTTCCAGAACAACTATTTTCAGGGAGACTTTAGTGACAGAAACTTCTGGCTGATTTAGTAGACCCCCAAACTTGGCGCAATTTCTCAGTGGCTTCCGTTTTACAAGGCCAGCAGTTAATCTAACAAAAGCCTGAATTCATTTCCCTCTATACCCCATTGATTGCCAGCTGAGAGCTGGAGGCTGGGATGCTCTCAACTCTTTTCTTTTTTAACACTATTCCACTGGAATTGAGGTCCTCTGCCCTCTAATCAAAGGGACTGTATCATCTTGGGCAACATTTTTTAATTCCTACTTTTCCTTTAGGGGAAAAACTCATTAGCAGATGGTAGCTGGTCATCATGTCAATCATTTTTCTTTGGATTTGATCATACATATCTTCCTGATCCTGCTGAACTGTATCTACCTGTTAATGCTTTTTAAAAACTGGGTTGACACATCAGCCTTTGAGTCACAAGCCTCTGATATTCACTAACCGGTTCGAGCATCGCTTCATACTTCTGTAGATATGTCTGTGGAATATTTATCTATTATGTGGCGCCATGGGGAGGGAGATTCATAGAAGTGTGCAAGAAGAAAATGCCCAGATTCTTATCCCGAGGGGTCAGATGATCTAGAAGATAGGAGAAGAAGGTGGAAGGATGCACATAAGGGAAGAGAGAACTGACATTGCATTATTATATAAGCTCAGGGTTTCAGTGCAGATGGCCTAGCCTCAAACAGTGGTTCTTAAATGATACTGGGTAAGAGGGTTGCTTGGAATTTTTTGAAAAAACAATTGATTGGGTCTAGCCTTTGAGACTGATTCAACTGATCTAGAGAAGGGTGAATACTGCAGGTCTTAGAGAAACTTCCACATGACCCCGTGGAGAGCCACAGCTGAGGAACAGTATCCTGAGAGCCAGAGTAGGTTTTGTGCTCTTTGCTTTGGTTTATGATTCAGATTCTACTCTGGATTTCGTCTTTCTCCGGGTCAATAGTAGCTTTCTTTTCTCTAGTCCTTGATATATCTCAGTTACAGCCTCACCATTTCTCTATGGCAATTTTTATTTTATTTTTTTACAAACCGAGCCCGCACCATCAGAGTATAGTTCATAAATATTTGCTGAGTGAGAGAATGAAATGATGAGCTGGATGACCTTAAGCAAGATGCACGTCTGCTTAGGCACCGTTGTCTTTATGTTTATCGACATGGAGAGAAAGATTGGGATTATGCTACGTTTTCCTTACCTTATAAATATTACATGTGAGCCAATTAAACATAGACATCTTTCTCCAGATTCTTTTTATTACGATAAAATGTAAAATACAAATTCTAGACATTCTCAAGGACAGTGGCCCTGGAGTAATTAATACTTTGGTTCTAGCTTGTGTCAAGCAAGTGAATCCTGGTAAATTTGTAACAGAGCTGTTTCTAGTAACGTGAGTTCCCTGATGTTACCTAAAGGAGGTGGCTGACTTTAAAAACATTTGGGAACATGTCTAGGGCCCAGAGTCTGAACAGGAAATAGCTGCCCAAAAAGCCTGGTAGTGACCCAGGGGTGGTGTCTCCCACACCTCTTCCATCTCACTGGTGTCATTGAACCTCTCAGTTACTCCTTTCATGAAAACATCCTTGTCAAACCTTGTTTTCAGGTGCATCCATTTATTTGGCGAGGAAGGAGATTAGTATTTCCAAGAGACCTGTGGTTAGGACTCATCTACAGTGACAGATGAACTATCGGTGCCTTTCTTTTTCTGTGAATTCATTTAACTGCATGTATAAGTACCTCCCTCGCTGTTGTCACAGGCAGCCTTCTGCACGAACAAAATGAGCCACACATTCTAGATCACAGGAAGGAAGGCTCCTGCCTCCCAGAGTGCATGCTGGCTATTCAGGTGCCGTAAATTTTGTGCTACAGGTTTCTGAATGCAGGGCTCATTTGTTTATTTGAGATCTCCAGCTCATAACATCCCTGGTATTTTCCCTGGTGCTCACTGCAGGCCGGGCTGAGGGCTGACCTCCCTCCAATGCTGTCGACAAAGAGCTGCCCTTCAGCCTCGTGTTTAATTAGCAGATTTTCTCTTTTGAGATCAAAATTGCCTTAAATTTTTTTTTTTTTTAATTTGGAAAAACCAAGACCCAAGGACTTCCAAGGTCACTCTTTAAACAGCTTTGTCTCTTCAGAGCCAGCTTTCCCCCATGGTGCTTCTTGCCTGTTTATCTTGGAAAAAAAAAACAAAAAAACCTTCCAGTTCAGACTTTCATTAGGGAAACTTGAATCATTTAAGGTGAATTAAATAACCCCACCCCCTTCTAAACTGCTCTGGGGAGAGAACAAGAGAATTGTCACACTCTGGTGGTTAAAACAAAGGTGTTTTTTTTCTTTTTCTTTTTCTTTCCTAGTACAAATGGTGACTATGTTATGACAAGGTAGGTTTTGTCAAGACAGCAGGGAACAACCAGAGACAGCCATGTGAAGGACTTTAGAAGGAGCTGTGTGGTTAGTCCCAATTCCTTCCCCAAAGCATCAGGCTAGAGTCATTTCCTAATGTCAGGGTGCTTCAACCTCTACCTTGTGAGCAAAGTGATTCTGTATGTCAAATCCTGAATTTAAATAAATGTGAAGCTGTTGAGAAACCTCACTCCTCTTTGCAGCCACAGCTGGGCAGCCACCAGAGAGTTTTCAGGCTAGACATGTTTTTCCCCAACATCTGTCAGCTTAGCTGAATCAGAGCTCCAAATGAACAGTGTAATACCCAAGATCATTATCTGGATTTGTGACACTCCCTCCCACTTCTCCCTGGAGGATTTGAGATTCGAAATGAAAAACAACATTTGTAAGGGATCAGGAGAGGGAGGATTTTCATCTTTATTATTATTACCACTAATAATGCATTTTCATTAACATGGTTTTACTAGTATGGGACAAGAAAAATGAAACATGCCCCCTCCGTATCGACACGCGCTCTCCAGTGCTTTTTGCATAAGGCACTGTGTCTGCCATTCATTCAATCCAAGATAAGCCTATTAATTAAGCCCATGTCTACAGGTGTGGTCTATGCAGCTGTAATTTTCCATTCCGAGTTAACTGAAAACTTACAGATGGTCTCTTGGTTTAGCATGTTTTCACAACATCAAAAAAGGTGCGGTCTATGTTCCAGGTAGAAGGAGAGTTAATCTGCTAATCAAGTCAACAAGTATTGACTGAGTGCCTACTTGATGGTCATCTAGGTGCTACTGTTGTAGGGGATGCACAGTGAAGAAAGATTCCACCTCTAATGACAAAGTACGGCTCACATTCCTTCACTCTGGTGACCAGAGCACAACATCTGAAGTGTGGCCCACATGGTTTAAAAGTCCATGGGCTGGCAGTATGGCTCAGCAAGTGAGAGCATATGCCACACAAGTCTGATGATCTGAGTTCAATCCCTAGACACATGGCAGAAGGAGAGGAGAGGAATGACTCCACAAGGTTGTTCTCTGACCTTCACATGTATGCTGCCCATGTTTACATCAAACACACACACACACACACACATTCACACACACTAAAATCAATACTTAAAAGCCATAAATACAGTTCCATAGCTTCAAAAGTGACTCAATCTTGAAAATTTTCACATTATAGACACCGAATTTCTTGATGGTAGAAAGGAGATATCAGTGCATTAGGACTTGATAAGGCTTGAATGTGAATCGGTCTCCACAGGAATGCTTCTGCCTTAAATGTTTGATTGCTACCTGGTTGCAATGCTATGGGAGGTTCTAAAAACTCCAGGAGGCAGGGCAGGGTAAAGGAAGTAGGTCACTGATTGGCCAGTCCTTGGTGGTCTCTTGTCCCTGGCCCTTGCTGTCTTACTCTGCTCCCTGCCTGGTGTGAGGTGACCACATAGTCAGTGCTGAGCTGTCCTGTCTCCTCACAGACCCTAAAACACAGAGTCAAGGGATGACAGACTGACCCATCTGAGATCATGAGCTGAAACAAATCTTTCCCCCTTTAAGCTGTTATATCAGGCTTTTTATCACAGCAATGAGAAAGGCTAGATAATCTAGGATTCCTGTGAGGAGCAGCAACATCCATAGAGAACCCGTTCCATTGAAAACAAGCCCAAAACATTGTTTTAAGTTGGTATACTGCATGATATATCATAATTTAATTCTTAATATCAGGTATAGAAGTGCTCAGATGCTGGAGAGAACAGAGCCAGTTAAAACGGATGGGTAAGTGTTGAACATAGCTAAGGTAACATTTAGAAAACGATGGATTCAAAGTGCTAGGAGGGAGCCCAGAGGAAAACAGGTCCAACCAACTCCTTCTACCAGCATAGACAGCGAGAGAGGTTCAGATAAACTGTTGGCACATACCTCATTGGCTTGTACGTGTGACCCAGTTTGGGGAAATGTTGCAGAGGAATATGGCAGTTGTCAAACTTGATGGTGTATCAGAATATATTGTATTGTGAGACTTTCGAAATAAGAGCTAAAAGATGATCTTACGCAGGGGACTTGAAGTGAGGTCCAGAAATATGTTATCTTAGCAGGCTCTTGGCTTGCAGGTCAGTCCATTGGTGGAGCCTAACTCACCTTTGAACTTGGAGTCTCAGTTCTGGCAATTTCCCTGCTCATTTGTGCGAACCGAGCAAGTCAACTTTTCTGTTTTTCATTGTCTCAGCTGACTCTTGAAGACATTTCATTGGTAGAGATTCTAGTGACGTCCCTCTCTCATAATCGCTCAACACTGCGGTTTCAGCTCGAGGCACTGTATGTCTTTTATCATGGCTGTGATCAAATTTCTGACAAAAAGTAATTTAAAGGAGAAAGGATTTATTCTGGCTTACAGTTGGAGGGGATCATTACAATATGGCGGAAAAGACATGGCTGCGGAGGGAAGGCGTGGGCTGCAGTAAAGGAAGGCGTGGCAACAGAAAGAAGGTGTGGCAGCAGGAAGAGAAGGCGTGGCCACAAGGAAGGGAAGGCGTGGCCACAAGGAAGGGAAGATGTGTCAACAGAAGCAGAAAGCTGGCTGGTAAGACTGCAATTGTAGTCAGGAAGCAGAAAGTGACCAGAAAATAGGACTGGGCTGTAAAACCTCAGTTCCTCCCCTAGTGACTCACTTCCTCCAGTGAGGCTTCACCTTAAGTGTTCCACAGCCTTCTCAGCATCACTACTAGCTGGAACTAAGTATTCAAACACATGAGCCTGTAGGAGACATTTCACACTCAAACCACAGCAGCTGGGATTGAAGTTTGGAAAAAATCTGATCCTGTTTTTGGTGAAGGGAGGGCTAACGTGATTGGGAGAGGGAAGGTGAGACCATGAACTGTACACTGGCAGGGTGAGGCTTCCTGGAGAGATAGAGACAGTTACATGGTCACATGATCAGAAGAGAGTTTCAGTCTGGAGAGTTACGTGGAGGGGTAAAGGTACTTCCCACATGATGTTCTCTGGAGCATTGGATGTGGGACATGCTCTGAAGGAGATCTCTGTTTTAATAAGTTTTGGAGATGCTACATGCAATATTATGGTCTAAGAGACTTGTGGTACACATCCAGGGCTTTGAGGAATCCAATTAACCTTACTTAGTCTGGAATGTGTCACATTTATTTGGTCACAGAGCACTTAAAAGCAATAACTATCAATTAATGTTCCGTGGAACACTTTTGGGAAACACCATTATAGAAAACAGGGAGTCATTATGAGTTCTGTGTTCAGTTTTAGAGAACTTTTAGGGGAACTTGGGGAAGTGATCATTAGGAAGAATATTTAAGAAGAGCAGGAAATGAACTGGAATCTCAGTTTAGAGAAGAAGAAGCCTTATGCAATCCATTTTTAGTTGTGTGAATTGGTATAATGAGGAATTTGATTGATTGTTCTTCATATTCACTGAGCATAAAGCCAGAAGGAATGGGCTTAAGAGTTAGGCCTAGAGATTTAGGAGGAAGGAAAAAAACAGAAATCTTTCTGATCAGGGATATAAACTAGAATAGCTTATCTAGGGAAATAATGTTATTTCCCGAGTCTCATCCATTTCATGTAATAAAATTGGGAGCATAAACTAGATAAAAAGTCAACTTCTTTCTGTTTTGTGCCTGTCTTTTGGTACTCAGGGACCTGCCTACCTCAGGTGGGAGTCACAGAGCACCCCAGTCATCCAAACAAAGACCCAGCAACCTGAATAACTTTATATTTGGAAATATCCAAGTATCTGGTCCAACTCTCCACTAAGGCAAGGCTATTTTCTGCAATACTCCTGCCCAGAGACCTCCAGGAATATGCTGGGAACAATTCCAGTGCTTGGGAAGCCATTACTTTTCTAGGCAGGTCATTTCATTTACAGGTCACTTTAATTGTTAGGAGACTTTGCCTTACCAAGAACAGAAATGTATTTCACTGCATCTTCTCCATTTTAAATGGAGTTATTTGTGTTGGAATTCTACAAAATATGCTGACTCCTTTTACCTGTAGGATAATCACTTAGCTGTTTGAGGAAAAGTACCACATCTATACTAATCCTTCTTTAAGATAAGCAGTCCAAGTACTTCATATAAATATTTTAGTTTGAGATTGTCCTTACAATACGATGTCCAAAGAATGTGAGTTCATCATGGCAAATTATGTCTGGAATGGTCAATCTTAATTGTCAATTTGGTTGGGTTGAGAAATACCTAGGATAGTAGTAAAACATATTTCTGGAGATGTCTGCTGATATTTCCAGAAAAGATCAGATCATGAATCATGAGAGTTCTGATCTATTAGTTGAATCCTTTGTTGGATTCGACACATGTCCATTGGGAAATGATGAAAAGTAGGAGGCAGTGCCCAGTTGGAGAAGGTAGGTCCCTGGGAATCTGTATCTTTGTGGCTGAATGTATCCACATCCTTTCCTGTATTCTCTTCTCCCAGCTTCCTGGCTGACATGATGTGAACATCTCTGGTCTGCCACATCGTCCTCACTAGGATGGACTGTAATCTCTGAAACCATGGTCTTGTCCTGTATTTGATAAGAGTAATAATAAAATGAGTACATGGTCTCTTTGATATGGACAGAGTTTTAATGCAAAAAGGCCATGTATGTAGGGCATGAATGTGAACCTGATAGATCATATTACAAGAATTCAGAGAAATTCCAGGGGTTTCTGAGCTGGCAGGTATAGTTTGTGTATAGGAAACCTACACTAGTATAAAGAAATGGTGAACACAGTTGGCAGTGTATTGGAACTGTCAGAAAAGGACAGTTTGGGAGGGTGTTAGGATTTAGGTTTGTTGGCTAGCTTTTATGTCAACTGGACATAGGTTAGGGTTATCTGGGAAGAGGGAACCTTAGCTGAGAGAATGCCTTCATCAGATTGCTTGTAGGCAGGTGTGTAGGTTGTTTTCTTGATTAATGATTGATGTGGGAGGGCCCAGCCCTGGAGTAAGCTGTGCCTCTCCTGGGAAGGTGGTGCTGGGTTGCCTGAGAAAGAAGCTGAGTAAGCCATGGTGAGCAAGCAGCATTCCTTATGGCTTCTGATTCGGTCCCTGTCCCCCACCCCCACCCCAGGCTCCGGCCTTGACTTCTTGCCTGACTTTCTTCACTGATGGAATGTGTGACCTGAGAGTTGTATGATGAAATAAACCCTTTCCTCGCCAAGTTGCTTTTTATCACAGCAGTAGAAATCCTAAGACAAAAGGACCATACTTAAAATTTCTGTCACTGAATGCTATAACCAAAGCCATTTTCCAAACAATTAATGAGGTGAAAGGTGGAGATTCAGGAGATACTATAGCAGCCCATGACTCCTCTTCCTGGGACCAACATAGTCATTATTAGACGTGGCAGATAAGGTCTCATAGCACCCCAGTTGGAGTGGGCAGGGACACCTCAGTGCCTCAGAAATGAAATCACTGCTTCATGATATCTTTTGGGACCATCCTTGGGCCCCCTAGATTTCACCAGCTGGAAACAAAAGCCAGATTGTGTTCATTTGTTCAGTTCGTTCCTATTTCTAATAGAGAATTGCATCAGCCAGCTTTTGTTTGGCAATCATGTCACGAAGTGAACAAGAATACTTTTATTACACGCACACTAATATCAATTAAAATGTTCTGCACAGTGCTGTAAACTCTGAGCTTTAGCACAGGGTTTACGTTTGTTCATGTCAAATCTAATTTTATTTATGTGACTTTATTGATGTCGGTAAGCTTGCTCTTCCTGAAGTGCTTGGTGTTGTTCCTGAGTTGCAATGACCTTCACTTTTGATAAACACACCTTCCATTTCTTCCTCAATGCTTTTGAACATATCCATCAGGGACAGCTGAGGAAGAGGGTTTCTGTTGGGGTGGTACTAGAGAATTTGCTAAAGCAAGTCATCTGCCATTTAATCAGCTTTTTGAATAACTGTCCAGGCAGCTGGATTTCAGTCACAGACCAGGACTATATTTTAACCTGTTGTTTTGCCTTCTTGTTTGTGGAGGAGAAGCAGCTCACTGAAAGTTGAGGTCATCATTTAATGGGTGAATTATTCATATGCACTTGGGTGTAACATCAGAAGAATTTTTGATACAGAATCAGAATTATGTTGTGCATGACGAAAAATGTAGCTGTTTCTTTCTATCCTGTCGTCCATGTCCTTTCAATCACAGATGTGTTCAATAGCTCATTAAGTAACAAGCAACAGGTGTCTCTGATGCCACTGAATTAAAACTATTTAGTTTATAGACTGAAGTAGTTAACTTTTAATTTTTTTTTTGTGTGTGTGTGTGTGTGTGTGTATGTGTTCATGTGTTCCTCAGCTCTGCTTTTCTTGATAGTCCACAGTCATTAAGCCTCTGACTCTTGACACCCTCATATCCACTCCTTGGGTGGATTGCTTCCTTCATTTGGTTTGACTAGCTTCTACTCTGCTTTTAGCTTAAGTCTTGCTTCCTTTGGGAAGTCTCACCTCCACACTTCCTCCTATCTGGGCTTTCCTCTGTGGGACATCCACCACTCAAAGACTTGCCTGTGGACCATATTTTCCAGACTTGGTTGTAAACTCCTTGAGAGCTGAGGCTGTTCCTGGGTGTATCAGATTCTCAGTGAGCCAATTCAAGAACACCAGGGTATGGGCTCACAGAATACAAGGACTCCCATGGGACTTGGGAGATCTCAAGTTACTCTGTTAATATTTGGAGGATGGCTTTGAGCAAGTAGTTGCTTTGGTGTGTGTGTGTGTGTGTGTGTGTGTGTGTGTGTGTGTGTGGGAACTTTAGTCTCCTTATCTGTAAAAAGATGATTCTAGGGTCCTTGGGTAATGCAAACAATATTGCATTAGAAACAAGTTGCCCTAATCCATATTTGCCAAGAGCCCAGGGAAGTGCATTTCCCTTCCCACTGTCTTCTCCCAGTCTCTGTTTCTTTATAGATAAAGAATTGGGGCTCTGCAGTGAGTAAATATGAAGTTGAATATAGGTGGCTGGTGAGTAAATCATGCTTCAGTGTCTATTTTTACAAATTCCCTCTTACTTGGCAATATTCTGTAAGCCCAACTCAGTAACAAGGAGGAAAGATAACAGTATATTGAATATGGCGATACATGGAGTCATTGGCAATATTACAGCACATCCTCCTCTCAACACACATCCTATGGAAGGAGGAAGTGCTTCAAGGTCATGATACTTGTCAATGGTAGACCTAGCTTTCCACTGTGACTCCAAGCTCATGGCTCTCCCATTGCACTTTGCAGTTCCTTTGTCCAGTGTCTGGCTGGGGGCCTCGCTCAAAGCCCTCTGCACTTCTCCAGGGCTCGGTCTGGCCCTCGGATATCCTCAGCCCTAGGGCAGGAGCTGGTACTGATGGGAAGCTCTCTGACCTGCAGATGGAGAGAGGGCTGGCTGTAGCTAGCTGGTGCTGCCACTGTGGCTGGCTTGAAGCCCTGCTTACACACTCTCTCCAGAGCAGGAGGAGCAGGCACAGAGGCGTCCAGGTGGCGTGCATGGTTTATAAAAAGCCATCAGGAGCACCATCTTGGGACTGCAGTCATTTATCCGCACTTTTTCCTTGTAAAATGTTACTGACTGTTTTACACCAAGGGCAGTTTATCCTGAACGGGATGTACAGGCATTCAATTCACCTCTACTTTTTGCCAAGTCTGCTTTTTTCACCCCCCTTGCTGCTGAAGTTATATATGGTTCTGAGAGAGGAAGCCATTTTCTATCTGAAGGGGGAAAAAAAAGAGCTGACGGCTTTAAAGAGAAACCTTCCATCATAGGAAAGAACATTTGGTTGAGGAGATAATGCCTTTGTTTTTTAAAAAAATGGAATTCTGCTCCAGTGGTCTTGTGGTTCTCTGAAACTGACCTGGTTTCTGGTCAGATGTTAAGAACTCTACAGAGATGATCCCTATCAGCATACCTTGTGAGGGTAAATGGAAGATAGATAGGATCAGGCCTATTTTTCTAATGGGAAAATTGAAGCCCAAAGAGGTTAAATCACTAGTGTAAGACCACAATGAAAGGGTGCTAGTACAAGCAATTGCCTTAGCAGCCGGGTTAATAACAGCCGAAGAAGGGAGAAAAATCCCCTCCTTTCGGTTGGGCAGCCCTCTTTGCCCACCCCAGCTCTCCCACGTGCTTCCCCTGAGACTGTGAGGCTGGTCTTTTCGTATGTGATTTGACGGTGAGTCTGAGTTTCCATGGCATTAAGCAATTGGCTGAAAGTCACACTTGGTTATTGCAAAGTAGGTTTCCTACTCAAACCTTGTGAGTCTCAACTTGTCTCCTCCCCAGACCCTCCAGCTGGCTTCATTAGTATACGCCACTTGCCTGCCCTGGCTTTTGCAGAGAATCTAAATATAATGGATTGCTGCTGCAGAATGCCAGGGTATTTTAATTTATAGAAAAGAATAATGGGGTTCAGGTGAATGCCCTCTTCGGTATATTCTCTTTGGAACGAGGCTTAGCTTTATTGTCCTTTCACTTCCCGTTAGTTCTAGCTAAAGTGATTCCATAATGACATATAAACCCAAACATGAGTAATTGATGGCAGCCTCAGGAGCTGGAGCAGGATAAAACCAGACCGACTTGAGTCTCCAGGGTGAAGAATTAACATTTATTGGTTTAGTGAAATGAATTTATGTCCCAATAAAGCCAGTTACGGACTAGACAGTGATTTAATGAGGTGCCTTTTATAAAAAGAACAAATATGAACTTCAGAGCTCGGGTTAGATTGTAACTAATATGTCACTTGCTAAACCATTTTACAGATATATTTGGAAAAAATCCGTGATATTTCCTTAATCTGTGAAATTTGTGTTTAACCCATTCTGTCTATAGAATCAGAAGTTGAAGGAAAGTACAATCCATATCTCTGAACTCCTGAACAGCACATTTGTTCACTGGTCCCACGAGATCAGGGCTCTGAGTGTGCCTGGAGGTCTGAAGAATAAAGATGAAGACAAATGCCACCGTAAAGGAAAAGGAATACTGAAACAGGTAGGCCTGGCACTCTTTAAGTCTTGGAGGTCCTGGTCTACAGGAAGAAGGTGAGAGACATTTAATAAATGCCTCCTGTGTCTTCTTTGGGGTGTGGCTGCAAGCAGAAAAGGACAAGGTGGCTTTTGTCTTTTGTCATTAGGCAGCCCCTGTGGTCACTGTAAACCAAGGGCTTCCCTTCTTCCTGCTCCTTCCCTTTATTTTTCATACAGAGAACGGAGGAATTGGTTGTCTTTGATAATAAACTTTGCAGGCTCCAAAGCCCAGTCATTCCAGACTCTTCTTTTTCCTTTTTTTCTCCCTAGATCTAATCCATCAAGAGATCTCATAGGTTCTACTTTCAAAATAATATCCAGAATCTGGCAACATGCCTCTGTCTCCACAGTTCCCTCCCAAGTTCAGCTGAGCCTCTCTTTGCCTGAGTGACTGAATAACATCTTAACTGATCATCCTGCCCTGATTCTGACTCTTCCCCAGACTGAGTCTATCCTTTCATGCATACCATTTGTTCTTCACATAGAAGCCAGAAGTGGAGATCCTCTTAAAAGGATCTGTCTCCTCGGTTAGATTTTCATCACTATGACAAAATATGTGAGCAAAGCAACTTAAAGGAATGAGAATTTCTTTCGGCTCATGGTCTCAGAGGTATCAATCCATCACAGCAGGAAGGTGTGGCAGAGCATAGCAGCCAGGAAGCAGAGAGATGATGGAAGCCTGCACTAGTTGGCTTTCTCCATTTATTCCATGTAGACCTTCAGCGTCTTAATGGCGCTGCTCACTTTCTAGGTGGTTCTTCTCCCTCTGTTAATCCTCCTTGGAAATGCAGGGGCACCTCTCAATCCATTCAAGTTAATAATCCCATTAACCATCACCTTCTTGATTCCAACATGACAGTGGCTTCCTATCTCCTCCAGAAGATCCTTCAAGCCGTATGTGGTCAGGCTCCTCCCAGAGTCTCCACCCTCTGATCTCATCCCCTGTTAGCACATCCCTGGCTCATTCATAAGGCCTCCCTGTTCCTCAAAGGTGGGTTGTACTTCTTCCTCAATGGCATTTGTGTCTGCATCCCTCTCCTTCCAGATTCTTCTCCCTTTGCCCGTTTCATGTTTTGCTTCAGACCCACCTTCTCAGTGAAGTCCTCTCTGACTATCTTACATAGTGGGAACTCCCCAGCCTCCCAGTTGTTTTGACCTCCTTACCCTGCTCTGCTTTTTGCAGAGCAGTTATTGTCATGTAACTTGCTACCTAATCCACTTGCTATTGTGATTTTTGTTTCTCTATTGTCTCATAGGTGCAAACCTCACGGGGACCAGAATCTGCCCATTTGGCTTACAGATGCAGCAGGGAAGTCTAAGACAGTCCTGTCACATAGTAAGTGCTCAGGAGATGTTCGTTGGATGAGCAAATGAGCAAATAGACAGGAAGCCAGCTGAAAGCCATCCCAAGGAGTTTTAATACCAAGACAAAAAGCAGGACTAATTCAGTTTTGTTCTCATAGTCTAATCTGTTTTTTAGCTCAGTTCTCATCACATGTTTTATTTGCTCTTTAACTCTGGAAAAGAAGACTTATCAAATTGGCTTGAAGATATATTTTCTACATCTAGGGAGTTTTGAGATCTTGTAAAAAAAAAAAAAAAAGCCCTTCAATCAGATGAAGAGGATTTTTCATTGGAATAATTATGACTGAATCCTCTTAGTTGATCATGTTGGACACTTTGAATTTGAAATGAGGTCTAACGATATTAGGAGAAATGCAACCTCTCATGATGTCACCATTGATACTGACAGAACATTTGAACACCTACTGCAGAACACTGGGGAAGAAACCCTGAGCACATCGAACGCATGGTGTACACATCTGTGCTGCCATGAAGCCAGATGTACTAGGTGGGGAATTTTATGTTCCCAGTGCTTAGAATCAAGAGTGTCATATTTCACGCATCTAAATGTACTTTGTGAGGAATGCCTCCTAAGTATAAAGTGTGGTCCCCAGAGAATAAAGCAAAAAGCATATTGGTTCAACTAGAAATGTCCTGTAGCACTTGATATGATTTTCTTTTTAAATGTACCTTCTCAGGCACTGTGTAGATGGTGGTTGTCATCCTAATTCACATTCGTACTATACTGTGGGGCTTACAAAGCACTTGCCTGAAATAGACCATCTCGTGTCTGGTTTCTGGGGAAGGTTTGCCAAAAGCGTGGTGCATTGAGGATGTGGGGTTCACAATTGTCTGGGAGAAGAGGATCCGTGGGGAGGAGCCTTTGGTTGTGGGGCTGAAGATCAGACAGTTACTTGCACGATGCTGTGGTCAAGAGTAGAGATGCCATAGCCAGGCTCTCTGGTGTCAGATCCAGGCATGATGCTTTGCTTGATGGTGTCTGGACTTTATCAGCTGTAGAATGGGCTGAGTCACAGTGGGTTTTCACATGCTGTTAGGAGGGGGAGGGAAGTTTATAAACAGTGAACACTCAGACAACCTCTGGCACCTGGGAAGCCCCCACTCATGTCAGCTGTCAGAATTAAGGATCAGAGGGGGATTTGCTTGCCCTTTACCTCTCCTTCAATTTTCTTGTCAGATTGTTGGAAAAATCTTTCCTAGAGGTCATTCAGTTAGCTATATATTTCTCAATAATACAAAGGGACAGGACCATATGCAAAGCAGATAAAAGCCTTGAGCCCTTTAATAATATACATGTTTACATACCTGTACAGCTTTACCCACGACTTCAGAGTTATCAGTTCCTGCAGTGCTCATTAAGAATCTCTAGGTAAGGATACACCAGAAAGCCCAGTGTGAATCACTGCTTGTTGGAAACTAAGTCTCGGATGTTTCTGTCCACACTAGAATGAATGATTTGTCGTGTCCAGAATATAGGACACGGGGCGGGCAGACTCAAGGCAGCCTTGGCACAGCCTTTGAGGGACATTTGAGAAGCAACTTGATATAGACATAGGATAGTCAAAGAATGGGTATTTCCAGACCTTGGATTTTGGATGTAATTGATTTTGTGGGGCACCCGCCTTCCTCATTTCCCTTTTTGCCTCCTTCCAGGCTCAGTCAGCATCATTTCTCTCTGGGGACAGTAAGCTGCTGAGAAGCCCATGGAGGTAGAGAGACTTCCCAGGGAAAATGAAGCAGCTATGAGCAGATCACAGTCGGGTCTGGAAAGCCTTCTGACAAAGGCGAAGGCACCGAAGAGACAGAGCTGCGTAATTGGTTGTCAATATATGTATTTCAAAACACAGTCTCCAGGTATCCAACTTCCCAGGGAGATAAAAAGGAATCTTTCAGTGTGAAAGCTTGTTACGTCTCAAAGAAAGCACGCTGATACTTTGCAAGGACAGAGCAAGAAGGCAGTGTCCTGAGAGCTACAGAACATAGGATTTCTCTGACATCCTGTCCCATCACAGCTGGGGGGGGGGTCTTTAGATATCTGTTTTCTGTCTCTTTCTCTTCTGCAGTTTCCCTGGGTGATACAACCAGGCCGATTGCTTTGGGTTTTCTGTGGAGGCAGCAGCTGCGTGGTTTGGCCAGCTCTACTCTGCAGAGGAAAATGCTGATTCTCCATGTTTTCTCTGCTGCTGAAAGTGAATAATAATAAAAGAAAAGAAACAACACTCCTCTTCCCACTTAAGGACTTGAGGGAGATTAATTAGGTGTTGCCTATGAGGTGTTCGGGGCTCTGGCCAAGGGAGATGCTAAGCGTCATTTCCTAAGTTAGCTTCTTGACCCACCCTGTAAAAATGAGCCTTCCCCTCATTCGTGGGGGACTGGGTGGGATGCCTCTGTTGTTCACAGCTTTGGAAAAAAACCCAGGGAGCTTGATGACGGAAATAGCTGTCAGTTTAAATGGCTCACTTGTGAAGACCTTGGAAAGGGAGCGGAGATGTCGCCCTTGCCAAAGCAAAGAGGGACTCTTCTGGGCTTCTTGTCCTAGGGATTGGTAAGAATAGGTGGGAACAACATGGTTAGGACCAGGCAGCCAAATACTTGAAACAGGATTTTCGACTCAGCACCAAGACAGATAGACACCCAAGGCTTTTTTCTTATCCAATCTTTCTAGCTCAGAAGTGGGTGGAACATCTCGACCCCGGGTTTCCCAGTGTGCAGTGAGGACAGACGAGAGAGCACCTGCTGTGGCTCCCTCCATGGGTGGCTATCTATTTTCCAGAGCAGAATGTGATCTGACATTCATTCCCAGAAGAGCACAGAACTGTCTTGACTCAGGAATCTTTCACACATTTGTTCATTTAATAATTGACTGGGCATCGACAATCAGTCATAGTTCTGAGAAGGAGAACTGATCAAGATGGCGAAAGTCCTGGTCCCCAAGGAGCTTCCAGTTTAGCTGGAAGGATAGCAACTGTCAAGGAAGCAATGTCCCCTCCTCACTCTCCCTGGAATGTGAGCTGGACTAGGGCAGATTTGATCTATTTGTTCTAAATCTGTTTTGTTCCCTACTATAGTTCCCAGACCCGGACTAGGTCCTGATTGCCTCTTACTAGTTGCTCAGTGTTTGCTAAGTACATGAATACAGAAGGGAAGTCCAGGTGAGGCCAACAGAAGAAATGAATCAAAACATAAGCAAAAGAAGATAAAGTAAGGGGGTGAATGGTGGGACCACTCAGTTTCTGTTCCTGTCATTCATAGCAAACCCTGCAAAGGCTCTGGCAAGAGTTTGGACAAGACAAATAGATTCTAAGCATAGGAAGTCTACTTAGTAAATACTTAATTTATTTATATTTATATCTACATCTATCTATCTATCTATCATCTATCTATTTATGTATGTATGTGTGTATGTATGTATGTATGTATGTATGTATGTATCTATCTATCTATCTATCATCTATTTGTTATTCTCTCTGTGTGTAGGAATGTGTGCACCACAGTGTGCATGTTAGAAGTCACAGAAACACTTCCAGGAGTCATTCTTCCCTTCCAGCATGTGGGTTCTGGGAAATGGACCCAGGTTGTCAAGCAAAGCTGAATACCAGTTGAGCTGTCTCAGTGGACTCAGTTTATGCTGTGGCAACTTGGGCAGAAGAGCTGGGAAAGCAAGATGGGAAACCCAGCTAGGAACATTTCCTGTGGTCCAGTCTGGAGTTCATGGTAACTGTTGCAGGCTGGGAGGAGGTGTCAGGCTCCAGATATGTCCTGAAGGTAGAACCAGTGGAATTTATTAACAGGAGCAATGTAGAGGCCAAGAAAAGAGCTGTCCAGGACGACTCTGGGCTGTCTGACCTAAGCCCACAATGTCAGTGTCAGTGCCTTTGATGGGAATGTGAGGCCAAGGCTCCTGGAATGCTGGCTTTGAGGTGGGCAGCACTGGCTAGCCAGGGAGTGTGAAGCCCTAAAATTAGCTGTTAGGCTTGTGTCTTGAATACTTACCAGGATATTTTGGCCAGACTTGACAAGGGGTTTGCATATGATGAAGATGGGTGGGATTCAACCTTTGAAATCAAATATTTAAAAGAAAACTTTAAATGATATCTTTTTAAAAAATACTGTGTATGTGTGGGCGTGCATGTGAAGGCCAGAGGACATCTTGCAGGAGTTGATTTTTTGTTGGTCCCGGGAACTGAGCTCAAATCGTCAGGCTTGGCGGCAGGCGCTTTCACCCACTGGGCCATCTCACGCAGGCTTTGGGAATCAAAGAATTTTTAGTATTTAGAACCTAAAATAGCTTGTCTTAGAGATATTCAAACCGTGGTTTTAATTGTCCTATACTTTTCCAAGGGAAGCAATATTTTCTCTAAATGAAAGCTTATCAAAAGCTCAATGTGTGAGATAATTTAATTGCTCTGACAAGCCCAGGTCTTCTGTATTTGGCTTCCTTTTTTTTTTTTCCCCGTGTCTCTCCAGGTGTTCTCGCAATAGCAACAAAGGTATCGTCCTCCCGCTAACTATTGGAAATCCTGTGTGTAGAGATTCATTCTGTTCACTTAAAATATCTCACTCTCTTAAAACACAAAGCTCACAGAGGAACACACAGGAGGGCTTTATTGGTCCCCACCCAGCCTTTAAGACTCTAGAGCAGTGGTTCTCAGCCTTCCTAATGCTGAGACCCTTTAATTCAGATCCTCATGTTGTGGTGACCCCAACCATGAAAGTATTTTCATTGCTACTTTGTAACTGAAATTTTGCTACTGTTATGAATCATAATGTAAATATTGGAAATGCGAGTGATTTCAGGCAATCCCTGTGAAAGGGCCATTTGACACCCAAAGCTGTTGCAAACCACAAGTTGAAGACCGGCTGCTCTGGTGGAACTGTGTTTACCTGCTTGCTTTTGAGTCAACTTTGGTGGTAGAGGGAGGCTTCTGGGTAGTGATATTTCTGAATAAGAGAAATGGGGGAGGGGTTCTGATAAGGAGAAGGGGGGACAAGATAGCAGCCTGCAGTAGTTGCATGAGCTTGTATTATATGAATTTTTGCCTTCTCTTAATCTTCAGGAAATTCTCAACGCCTCCATTGTCTGTTTTGGTAGATTTAGCTGAGACATTGTATCTTTCCCCCATGTTCCTGGGCAACAGTTTTAGGTTGTTGTGAGTGACAGACACCTTCAAAAGGGCTTTGGTCTTCTTCCACGTGAGAGACACAGTCTAACAGACAACTAGATGTCCACCCTTCTCCATTTACAGAGTAAAAAAGGAGATTCTGTTACCTGGTTAACATTCAATTCCTGGGTACCTGCTCTGGCACTGCCTGTGGTTTTACCCATGCTGGGAAGGGGAAGGCTCCAGGGAAGAATTGTTGATTTGTCTGTGTCATGCTGCTCTTGTACCTTTCCTGAGGAGCAGATGGAAGACACCGGCATTCACCCACCCAGCAAGCGGCCAAGGAAACCTGGAGGTCTAGGACTCTGATATGCCTGGAGACCAGCTCAGTGGCATCCAGAAGGGCCAGAACCCCAGCAGCCATCACCACAGTGGCAGAAGCCACTGGAGATTGACACTCATCTGGACTTGAAAACTTTACCAAATAGGTTGTTCCCCCCCAAAATAGGTGATCACTAAAAGTGTTGAATACGGGAAGTCATGTAGCTGTCCCGAGCTTCAGATTTCTCAGCTAAAAAACAGGATAGCAGGAGTTCTGTTTACTTCTCACTGCCTTTATAGATCTCAAACAACTTTTAAATTATGTGTCAAGACCTAATACAGTGGTGCAGCCTGTGGCAAACTGAAACACACATTTCATAAAATTTGGATGTTACAAAACAACATCGGGCCATACAAAACATCCGTGAGTTAAAACCTGCCTTTGCCCTTAGGTTTTAGATTCCCAGATGCTGTAGACTAGGGAAGTCTACTAGCTATTATGCAGTGAATACTGGTGGACAAGTCTCTCTTTAAATGCTGCTGTTAACAGAAAGCTCCTAGTGTATGTTGCTTGGGGACCCTTCTTCTTCAAATATCTCTGCTTGGATTCCAGGAGCTGAAATTCTAATTGTGAAAACAATGGGGGTGGGGGGGGGTGGGGAGGGAAGGGTTAGACAATGAGCTTTATAGGATGAATGGTTTTCATTAAGATGCAAATATATTGTCTACACTGGAAAACCTATTGATTCTCTTTTGGCCATTGGTGCATAAGTTTCTTGAGACAGCAATAAAATCCCTATGACTCTGGTTATGCACTCCTTTCTTAGCTTTGATATTGCTACATGACTTGTATGGTGTCTCAGGCACCTCACTAGGGATTAGGACAGAAGGAGGGAGGGCCCTCAAGACATTTGAAACCTAGTGGGAGAATGTAAGGGCAGGATGGTGCCTCTCTGCTCACCTCCCTATACCCAGCACCCCACAGTGCCTAGAGCACATTGGAAACAAAAACCAGTTGTTGTTTGGGGAAAAGACATTTCCACATCCCTCTGCAACACAGATATGCTGAAAGTGAGGTGTAGCAGGGATTGTGAGCTTAACTAGAATAGTCTAAAAGAGGAAAGGAACCGGGATGTGGAGTGAGCTAAGGATGGGCATTGGTGAGGAAATAAGGGGCTGTGCTAGAGGTCCGTAGCTACCTCCAGCAGGTCTAGGAGACTAGAAGTGTCCCCAGCTTTCCCAAGCATCAGGGAGGCTGACAAACTGCTAGAACCAGCCAGGGCATGACAGGTGGTAGGATATCTCTGAGGATTCCATGGGGCTCTTAGGGACAGCTGGGAAAGCTTGGGCTATCTGCTAGCACGATGGTGGCCCTCATGGGTGGGGTTGCGGGTTGCTCTGGGGTCCTCTAAGCTGGTAGGAGGCAGGTGTTCGCAAAAGAATGGAGGGAGCTCTGTGGATGTCTGCCACACCCCAGTTCTTCCCTTGGCACCTGCTGAAGTAAGTTATTTCTTTATCAGAGTCAATTTTAATAGCGGCAGGATTTGATGTTGGTAGATTTGCCCCCAGCAATGGTTCCGTTAATTGTAGTTCTTATCAATAGCTGTCAGAACAAGCCGCTTTGCAAGGAAAACAAGGCTTCAAGGCTGGATTGCAGCAAGGTCAGAACATCCCCTGAGAGTCTGGAGGCAAGGATTTCGGCTTGACTCTTATGTTTGTGGGCAGCGTTGGTGTTTTTTGTTCCTGGTTCCCGCAGGCTCGCCTCCCACATTTCAGCCTCACCTGCCATGCTAGCACTCAGTACAAGGAGCCAAGTTGCTGCAGGAATTGAACATGTCTGACAGGGTTTACATCTGGAACTACTGAGTCACGATGCTTCTCCCTTCTATGGGGCTTACTTAGGTTTACTAGCTTTAAAAGTGGGGAACAATCAGAGCTGATCCTGGGGTTGCTGTGAGGAAGTGTGGGGTGGTTGCAAGAACACAGGTCTGGGTCAGGTGGAAATTGCTTTAATTTCTTCTCTTCCATTTACCACAGTACTGTGTGGTTTTGAGTTCTAACAACGTTTTCATAGTCTCAGCTTCCTCAGCCGTCCATTGCATTTAATCATCCCGACTTTGATTTGGTAGAGGGACAACAGTCTTTAATTTGATTGCTCAAAAATACAACGGTCCATGGATTCTACAGAACCATGTAGAGTGAATGGTCAAATTTACTCCTTCCTCTTCTTTGCGTGCTTGGCCCGTCCTTAAAGTGCAGCCCCTTTGTGGATATGTAATGGGGCTTAATGTGGAATCATTTCTTTTCAGGTACTTAATTCGAGTTTTAAAGCTTATTTTTTCACCAATACGTAAAAGTGTCAAACTGTATACATTTATGAAGTATTGTGGGATGTTTTAATACATGTATTCTTTGTATGGTATTTAACTCATGTTAAACTCGCTTGTCTCTGATAACATTTTTCATTTCTTTATGGTGAAAAGTTAAAAGCCTTTTAGTATTTTGAGACATACAGTGCATAATTAGTATCTCTTGTCATAACTTTGTGTAATAATAACATACTTGCCCCTCCAATGGACCATCGATCCACAGCCCTCCCTCCCCAGTCTCTGGAAACCCCTACTCTGCTGTCTAGCTCTGTAAGATCAACAATCTAGATGCATTCCAAGTGTGACTGAGATTATGCAGTGCTGGTCTTTCTGCGCAGGGCTCATTTCAGTTAGCACAGTGAGTTCCATCTGCGTTGTCAGAAAGGATACAATTTTGTTCTTTTTATGGCTGAATAGTCTTCATTTTGTCTACGTACCATGCTTCCTTTACCTATTCATCAGCTGATGGGCACCTTGTAGAGCGTTAGGCACTGGGCCACATCCATGCCCTGTACTATTCTCCACCTACCTTTGGCTGCCAAATGATCATTCCTCTCCCTCAGTCTACTCCCCCAAAGACACTAGCCTCAGTGGCATGTCGGGAGGAAAGCAATTTGAATGGAAGAGATTCATACCAAAATGTCCATGGACAGTCAACCTTTGCCCTTTGCAGGAGTGTTTTTCTTACAGGAACCTTTGCGTCTTTGAGTGGAAATCCTAATCAATGGTAGAGTCACCCTGGTGGAACCCCTGACTGGAGGACAGAGGGAAGCCTGGATTTTAGGCGTTGTGGGGAAGGCAATGGTGGGAAGGTTGGAGGCGTGGGAGGGTGTTCAGTTGGCCTATTATGTCTGGCTTCCTGCATGCTGGTTCCTAAGGCTCCTCTGGGCCACATTTGCGTGGAAACCACAATTCTTTCAGGTTCCCGTCCAAAGGGAAAGGTGATCCATCAGCGCCCACACACTATTCTTTCAGAATAGTTTTGAGGGATAAAGAGCTAAACTATTAACATTACTGCGTAGGATTTGCCTGGCCCATTGTATCTTCAGAGTTCTTTTACTCATTAATTAGTTATTCATTTATTTAATGCAGTTTTTAATTGTGCACTTATTCCATCTTGCCAAGGTAGAATTATTCAGAGGAACATTTAAAAGAAATTAGCAGTATGACAGAGCTTATAATTGTGCTTTAATCTTAAATTAATACCCCTCCTGTTTTCATGTTACCAGGACAATTATCCCAAATGGTAGAAGAAGCAGGAAATTATGTATTGCCCTATATATGACATTCCCTCCTGGAGAGCACGCCATTTATCATGGCTTTTTAATCTCCTTCGTGTGCAAGAGAAGATAAAACATCTCAATATTTCAGTGTTTGGAGAAGATTAAAGCAGCAGCAAACATTCTTGTTTGTTTTGTCCACTCCTTGTGCTGATTCTAAATGGGTCACAGTGGCTTAGGCGACTTGAATAAGCTTTCAGAAAGGTGGCTGTTGATTTTGAATTTCTGGGGACCCTGAAACAGTGGTGTAAGGACCCCTAGTAGAAAACCTGAAGAATGCAGGTTTCCATCAATATTTCCTCCTTCCAGAACTTGCCCTTTTTAAGACAGGTCTTAGCAGGAGTGACTCAGCTGAGCAGAGTAAGGACAAAGCTGGCACTTTGACCCCTGCAGTGACTTGAGATTTCTTTTTTTCTTAGAAGAAAATGCCTGACTTTAGGCCTCAGCCCCCAAACTGAAGTATTGTCCCTGCTTTGTCTGCTCTTAGTGGAGGTCTGAGGAAGATACTCTGGTTCCTGAAACAGCCTCTTGACATGGCATCATCGTCTAGGGTTCTCCTGCAAAAGATCAACCAGTGTGTGTGTGTGTGTGTGTGTGTGTGTGTGTAAGCCTGTAGGCCACTGGGATTAAATAATATACTATACTATACTATATAAATATATGTATGTATATATACATGTATGTGTGTATATATATGTATGTATGTGTGTATGTATGTATATATATGTGTGTGTGTGTATATATGTGTGTGTGTGTGTATATATATATATATATATATATATATATATATATATATATATATATTTCCCTTTGAAATGAAGTTTCATGTAGTCCAGGCCCTCTTCAAACATATGTAGCTGAGACTGGCCTTAAATTCCTAATCTTCTTACTTTTAACTGGGATAACACATGTATACCATCATGCCTGGATGTGACAGCCCCCCATCTATCTCTCTCTCTCTCTCTCTTTATCATCTATCTATCATCTATCTACCCATCTATCTAATCTATGTATCTATCATCATAATTAAAGAAATTGGCTGTTATGATTGTGGGGCTGGCAACTCATGTAATTTGGTTCCTCAGTCTTGGGTCCAAAATGTTGGGAGTTCTGGCAATTTTATTTTCTCCATCTAGAGGCAGAGTATTTTTTTTTTTTAGAGGGGTCTCAAGTTTTACTTTTAATGACTTCATTGATAAGTGGAATTGATAAGACTCGCCTGCATTGTGGAGAGTAGTCTGTTAAATCAGCTGACTAGAAATCTTAATCGTATGTAGAAAGAATATCACAGAAGTATCTTTGACCAAGCAAATGGGCATCATATCTAGTTATGTTGACGTGTAAACCTTTGAAGAGACTGAGCATCCTGCTGATTGTAGGGTCTGTTTCAGATGACAGGTAGTGTGAGCCCTGAGGTGTGCCTCCTGCTTTGAGTATGCCCTGGGAGCTTGGTTAGTTGATAATTTTTTCTGTTGGTTGATTCCTCCCTTTGGAGAAAAGATAAGTATAGTTCTTATAAGACTTCCAAGGTCAGCCAAGGTCATTCTTTTGCCTGGCATCATTTACTACTTTCTGTTATCTGTCCCAGCTCTAGCCTCTCACAGTCAAGCGGATAGGCCCTTTTCTATAGTACCCCCCCCCCCCCACCAATCTCTCTGTGTGTAGGCTAGAAGACAAACCTGGGAGTCATCTGCAGGTGCTGTAAACCTTTTCTTTTGTTTTTGTTTTCATGTGAAACAAGGAAGGTCTGATGCAGAAGTTTATTTTTAGTTATGTTTAAAATGGTTGTTTTGTGCATTGTTGGGTGAAGGGCTACCTGGGTCTTGGGCATTTGTATGGTCTGCAGGTGTAGGCTTTAGGTAAAAGATGTTTGATTGCTCATGATCTGCACCTGCTGTCAATAGAGCACCTGAGGAGCTTGGGTATAAATAAAAACCCCTGAGATTAGATGCTGAGGGTTCCACTGTCCAGGATGGTATTTGCCATGATAGTAGCTCTCTCTGCTGAGATCTGACAGGGTTTCCACCTATGAAAATGCCCCAGAGTCTTCCTCGGTGAGCTGCCAACAGTAGGTGTACTACTACAGAGGTCTTTCATTGGTCCATTATTCATTGATTCAGTTATGCTGCTTGGGTAGCAAGCCACAGGGATAAGCCTGTCTCTGCCTCTCCGGTGTTAGGATTACAAGTACTTGCTACTGTGACAGGCTTTTTTTTTTTTTCTTTACTGTCTCTGTGTCTCAGAGGTCTGTCCATTTGTCTCTCTTAACATGGGTTCTGGGTATTAAACTCAGATCTTTGTGCTTACCAACTGAGCTATCTCTTAGGCCCTAAATTTTAAAGAGGGAACTTTTTATATATGTAGAAGAATGCACAGTCATCAGCAAATTACCAGCCTTCTCATGTAACAAGCCCAGACCATGAAACCACATTGTTCCCTCTATTCTGACTTATAGCACCGGATTCTGGTTTTACCCTTTCAACATTTTTCCTTTTCTTTCCCCTTTCTCTCTCTGTCTCTCTCTCTCTTTTCTTTTCTCTTTTCTTTTCTTTTCCTTTTCTTTTCTTTTCTTTTCTTTTCTTTTCTTTTCTTTTCTCTTTTCTTTTCTTTTCTTTTCTTTTCTTTTCTTTTCTTTTTATATAATAGGCTAGGCTACCATGATGTTTTGTCTTTCACTGTAGTGTAAATTTTGTATGGAGAAAAAATATGCCAGGTAGTGCTCTGAGTGGCTCTGTCCTTTCCTTCCGTCTGTTCTTGCAAACAAGAGGCACTGTTGGTCTGTTACACATGGGACATTGCTTCAGAAACTGTGGCCTTACCCAGTTGCCCAAGATATATTGCAGATCTGCAATCGAGGCTTTGTGGGGAAACTGGGAGGGGGCCCCACTTGGTCCTGTGGGGTAAGGGTTTGCAGGAAAGCTGTGGCCACGCTAAGCCACCTGGCTCCAGTCCCCTCCCAGTCCCTTCAGAAGCCCCTCCAATAAGGGAGAGTAATACTACCAATTTAGCCTGTAGAGAATTAGCTTTGCTTGAATTCTACCGCCTTGGCAGACTCCCAGGTTTTGATAATCAGCAACCTGACCCACCTGCCTTAGCATCTCAGGGATCTCTTTGTTCTCAGTGAGCTATGGCATTGATAATGATATAACTGATCTGTGGTGTGGTAGATAAGACACCATGTACCACTACCCTGGTCAGGTGAGGTGTTTCCTTGCCAGGGGTCCTATCAGCCTCTAGCTCCTCCAGTGCTTCCTTCAGTCTCCAGACTCTAAACAGGATATTTCTCCAGGTGATGTCTTCAATGCTCCTGTCCTGTTCAACATTATCCGTAATCACAGATACTAGTTCCCCTCGGACTTCCAGCCCTGATACTACTCCAGGTCAGCCTGTGTTTTCTCTGGCAGCTGGACCATCTCTCATCGGGAGCCAGCCAAAACATGTCTCCTGCTTTGTGCTTTCTTCTTCCTGTCATTGTGCGCCTCTCTTGGCTCAGCTCTTCCAACCCACCTGTCACCAGGCCTCTCTGTTCTGCTAGCAGAGGCATGTGCTCTGTGCTCCGCTCCTGTCCAGAGACACCTCCCTCCCCCTGTTTCTCTCTGTCTGTATTGTTAAAAGTGCTGTCCTCTCTCACCACCTTGTCATTCTCTGCCCCATGGCTCTCCCCGCATCACTATCTGCTATATTTTAGGGTCTATTTTCATTGTTTCTCAGAGCCTAAGGCACTAAGGTTCCATCTGTGGCCCTGGCATCCTGAGCTCTGTGTGACCCATCCCTAATGCCTCAGGTCAGTGGAGTCCACGGTTTCTTCAGCCGAATCTGCGGGAAGATGCTTTTGCATGGATCAAAAGGCTGAGTCTCCTTTGTACTTGTACCTGACACACATCATTCAGCCTGTCATCCCACCAGGTCTTTCCAATGATGCCAGCACTAAGTGACATTTGTTTCTCAACTCCACTGCACTTACAATCCACGTACTCCCTACCTTGTATTATGGTTAACTTTACTTGACTTAACCTCCCAGTGGTAAACAGACTATATGATATTACACAAAAGGAAGGCTGAAGGTGGACTGAAGGTTGCTAAACACCCAACTTTGAGACCAAATGACCCTGAGTTATATTCTTGTGCTCAATGTAATCATAAAGGTCTCTGAAAGCGGAAAGAAAAACAGAAGAGTTGGTGTCAGTGCAATATGGTATCAACCTCTCCAGATAGGCAGGAGAAGGAGTCACAAGTCAAGAAAAAGCAGTTGGCCCCTGGTAGCTAGAAAAGGCAAGGCAACAGATTCTCCCTTGGAGACTTCCAGGGAGAGTATAGCTGTGATTGCATCTTGATGATTAACTCAGTGAGAAAGATATGGGACATCTGATCTCTGGAGTGGTGAGATAAGGAATGTACATTGGTCTAAATGACTTGTCTTGTGATGCTTTGTTACAGTAGCAATGGAAAAATAATATACCTTCAGATGGAGGCGTAATGCCTGGTGTATACCAGGCACTAAGTGAACATTTGCTTTATGACTCAGACCTGGTTCCAAGAAATTTGATAAGAGGTACAGAGCTGGCTTTGTGTGTCCTGCTTCCTTGGATCCCTTTATCACTGGGGGTCTGGATCAGAGGGTGGGTGGAGGGTGAAAGGATTTGCATTCTGGCTCCTGACCATCAACTTTTCCTGGGACCAGGGGCCAATTCCTGATTTATTTCAATTACTCTCTGTCAACAGATGGTATTTTAAGATCAGAACCTTCCTGGAGGTAATTGTATTCAAAAGGGTAATAGCAGAGTTAAGAACTCACTGACACGGAGAAGGAAGCCAGAATAGTGGAACATCTTGGTAATGGAGAGCCTTGATTCCAGTGGTTATTTGGAAGTCCAACCTCAGTGAAAAAGGAGCCAGGAGACATGGGTTCCAAACTTGACTTCTCCTTGATGTCATTAGAGAAATGACATTCCTTCTTGACCTACCTTACGGCTGGCTGAGCTGAACCCCAATGCCCCTTCTCTCTAACTGGGCTAAGAAACATGGCTGTAGGGCTGCCTTCTAGTCATGTATGGTTTAAATGTTACATTTATATCAAAACCAGCCTGCATTCAGACTCCTGATCTCACTTGCTGGGTTTTTGGGCTGGATGTTCCCATTCTTATTTTCCAAGAGGGCCTGTGGTATAGCCAACAAGTCCCAATGGCTGATGGCCAGACCCTGTTAGGACTTTCTGTCCTTATCAGAGGTTGGACTTCTCTCTTCGCCCTTGCCTGGGCTCAGGCTGGTAAGCAGTACCCATTCTGGCTACCTACTTCTGTTCTGGACAATTACACAGCTTCCTTTTCTTCCCCAGGGGACTAGTTCTTCATCCTCTTGCTTCACTTCCTTCTGAGATCTATTCTGTGATCTGCATCTGACGTGTGGAGCAGTGGCATTGGCTATGACATACCTGTGTTCACTGGGTGGGTGATGGAAGGGCCTCGTGGGGTAGGGTCGTGCTCTGCTGCCAGCCGGCAGGGAGTACTAAAACCCTCATTCTCCTGCAGTTACTTTACTTCTCATTTAAGCAGAAGAGCTAGAAAATGGGCAATCAAGACGCCCTACTCAAGACTCCTAAGAACTCCTGTCACCACCATCATGGTCTGGTCTCTCCTCACTTTGAGGTCTAAGTTTTCACTCTTTTCTTTAGACTCTATGTTCTTACAATAGTGGACAATGTGAAGCTCCCAGGACATGTCATTTTTTAAAAAGTGTGAGACATTGCAGACACCATCTCTTTGTCCTTATCTCTTTTCCTGTCTTTCTTTCTGTGCCTCAGCTCTTCTGATTGTTACATATTTTGGGGGAGCTAAGACTTCATTTCCTAAGGTGGCCTCTTTCTTCTTGAATTGTTGGCATATCTCTATCTCCGTCTCTGTCTCCATCTCCATCTCTGTCTCTGTCTCTGTCTCCTCTATCTCCATCTTCATCTCTATTTCTGTCTCTTCTATCTCCATCTCTTACTCCATCTCCATCTCTATCATCTCTACCTCTATTCTATATACATACATACATACATACATACAACATGCTTCATCTATATAAATGTTACCTGTATTATGTTTTCAGGACTGACCATTTGGTATTGGATGATAAATTGGTATACTCTTCCCTGGGAAAGACTATTTCTCCTGCTTTCAGTATTCCTTAGTTGTCTGTGTGTGGGGTTGAGGCCTGGTTAACTTTCCTCCACCCATGTTATCATGTATGTTGCTGTTGTTCTTGTTCAAGTCATGTTTTCAGGTCATTTTTAAGCAGTCATGTTGGCGAGACTTTATGGGGGTAGCTGCTGACATTCTAGGAGACACAATCTCACAGTCAACTCCCTGTTCCTCTGGCTCTTACAGTCTTTCGGCCTCCCTCTTCTGCCATGGTCCCCGAGCTTTAGGTGCAGTTCTGTTGTATATGGAAATTGACACCAATACCCACAGATAAGTGTAATCTTTAACCCCTATCAAGGAAACTTCTCTTTGCCGTGGACAGAGACCGTTACAGATGACCACAACCAATCAAAATCCAGAGTTGTAGAACCCAGTTCCAGCTGAGTTCTCTTATCCCTAACAGTCTATAGGCTTCTTGCTCTACAGGTAGGACGTGCAATTTGTGGAAGCTCTGTGTCTATAGCTTCACCATCTACTCTGGCCACTTGTAGCCGAAGTTGGCTACTGGACACTTGCTATGGTACCTCTGAATTGAGACATGCAGAGGTATAAAACTTACCCTGGATTTCAAAGTCTTGGTACCAAAAAATGAAGTAGTTGAATAGTCTTATTTTTTGCCTTTTGATTTTGACAACTCATGAAAGTACATCCTAGTATATACATTGTTAAATAAGACACATTATTGATTTTAATCACCTGTTTCATGTGGCCACCTGTAAACTTAAGACATATTCAGCTTGCAATTTGTGGTTCTCATTTCTTCTCTTGTACTCTGCTAGCCTGGAACAGACTGTGAGCCACATCTGCTCAACGAGCAGGTGAGTGGATGGATCTGCGATGTCTGTCTTCCCACCTCTGACTCAGCTCAAGTCCTCTGCTCCAGGTGTAACCTCACAGCTCTCTCAGTTGGCCAGCCTGGCTGTCAGGGGTCTGTAGACCCCAAAGGATGGAGTCACCTGGGATAGAGCACCCTGTTTTAAGCCGGAGGAATCTTTCTTGCAGGTGCATTATACACCTGTGTTCCCATTTTCACCAAAGTTTACCACAGCATCTGAACAGAACTGAGCAAACTCTATTTTGAACAATTACAACATCCTCTGATGTCACTGGGGTGTTTGTTATTACGAGCAGTACAGAAGGACTTTTCTTTTTTTGTGCTGGAAATTCCTCCTTGTGTTTGAACAGGAAATGAAACAAGATGTACTGATTAGCTTCAGAATTTCCCCAAGAATCTTTTATACCCTGCACGAACAAAGACTCCTTCCCCGCTATACACACACTTTTTCGGCGGGGGGGGGGGGTGTAGGGAGGTAAACTATAGTTTTCCTTTGTGTATTCAGTCTCACTTTTTCCTTATCTTGCCCTTTGTGGGATGATTGCATAACTAAGTGGGCTGGGGAAACTTAGCAGACCCTGACTAATTGTCACCAGAACTCTGATTTCTTGAGTATTTCATGGTAGCTTCAAATATGCCTGGGTGTAGTAAGGACATGGTATTTGGAGGGTAATAAAGCTCTAGTTGAACACGATCATATCTCTGACATTTTAAAACCATGTTTTTAGAACACAGTAGGTTTTAGTTCTTGAAATCATACCCAGTATTTATGTAGTACTCATAAATTTAAATTCTTTTTATACACTATCACACTTGGTCCTTATATTTGGTGGTCTTTTTAAACAACAGTTTTCTCAGAGTCACCTATACTTGGGGTCCACACCGTTTTTCCTTCTCTATGAATCCCTTCATCACGTTCCTAGGTTTCCCAGCCTCAGCTGGCATCGGGCTCAGAAGCGTCACTCTGCCCTTCAGGTGCCAATTCTTAGTCCTCTCACTTGCCCTGGTTGAGTCATTAGATACAGATGATCGCACTCTGCCCCTTGAAATTCTTTCCTCATTTGGCTCCAAGGACGTCACACCTGCCTGGTTTTCATATGACCTCACCGGCAACTCCTTTCCATATCCTAGGCAGAGAGCTCTGCACTGGTTGGATTTTTCACCCTTAGACCTTTCCAGATCTCAGATCTCAGGTAGCTTTTCTTTTCTATGGATCCTCATTACCACTTTCATTGAGTCTTCAGGGTTTTAAGGATCACCAATATGCTAGAAATTCTTAGATTTTTATCGTGTGCATGAGTCTCTCCCATTATTTCCAGAATCATATGCAACACTTACATAGTGTCTGTGCTTGGGTATCTAAGAGCTGTTTCCACCTTGAATCCCACGCACAGCCTCTGCACTTCCTCTGAACATGATCCTTTTGTGGGCTTCATTTGAGTTGCCAACTTCTTTCTTCCGTTTACTAAGTGCAAGTACCTCAGAGTTTCCCTGAATCCTTTCCCCCCACCCCCCTCAGATGATTTTCTTCAAGTGCCATCCAGAATGTGACCATGTCTCAGGGTTGACTCCAAAGCTGGTCACCTATTACCTGGTCTGATACCCCACCATTCCCTGCCAGGATTAGCTCAGTGACTCTCATCCCAGTTTTCTACTTTAATTTCTGCTCAGGACTCTCTGGTCTCAACAGAGCAGATCCAGCCAAAATGTTAAGCAGACTTGTTTCTCTATCATACAGCTTCCACATATGCAGAGCAAGAGCCGAAATCCTTGTAATGGCATTGAAGGTGGCTGCTGACATCAGACCACTCTCGACTTCATTTCGTGACTGACACACTTGGCCTCCTTGCTGTGTCATTCAGTCCAGGGATATGCCTATCTCAGGTGTTGCATTTGCATTTTGGGAGGTATTTTCTCTTCAAACAGCTCTGTGTCTTTCCCCTGATTTCCTTCCTACCTCCACTTCAGTGTCCCCTTCTTGTGGAGATATCCCCTGAGCAGCCTACTTCATCATGTAGTCCCTGCCTGCTACATTCCCTATTTCCTCCCCCTACTTTCTTCGTTTCCCATGGCATTTATTTTACTTACTTAAAATGCCTGTCAGATCCACAAAAGCAGAACTCTTAAATTCTGTTGCCATATCTCCCAGCACCTAGGATAATCCCTGGTATATAGAACACTCATCGAATATTTTTAAGTAAATGAATAGTTAGTTTTATTAAATCTGCGTATTAATATTCTTTTATCCACTCTATGAATGAAGGGACTGGGAACTCAATAAAATCCAAAATGCATATACATGCAAAATAAAACATAACCAAGCATAGGCATAGCAAAATGGAAGTGTTGGTCCCAGGGAGAGGAGGGAGGTATGGGGTCAAGATAGGATATAGACTCTTTGTATTTGGTAATGTTTGATCTAATCACCAGAGGGTGGAACAAAGCAATAAGCTTTACAAAGTTCAGGTTAGTGTGCAAATGTACTTATTTAAGAATAATCTTATAAAATTTTCATGATGACATCGAAGCCATAGCCATTCTAAGTTCAGTAGCAAGATTCGCATAACCAAGAAAATGTGAAAGCATGTAATATCATTATATAGCAACTGAAATGCAAAAAAAAAATAAATTAAACTGTGATTAAATTAGAGGAGCCTCCAGCCCTGACATCACAGTATTGCTGGGTCCTTGAGGTCCTCGCAGTGAGTTGCCAATTGCTGCTGGATGGGCACAGGTGCCAGCTCTATGTACCCCTTCCACCTGATGCTACTCAATCTGGGTTTTGATGATATGGATTAGAAAATGTTTCAAGTTGAATTTGGAGACTTTTCCTCCTGTAGGAACTGTCTTAACCTTCTGAGAATCAATTAGTTTCACCTCAGTACATTAAGATTACCCTCATGGGCGGGAGTCCTCCAAGTTACACAAGGCTCCATGTCTAGAAGCCTCTCACGCATGGTTTAAGGCTTTGCTGTCACTTACCTAAATTTCTTAATCATTTTTGAACAGGGGGTTCTACATTTTTCATTTTCTCTGTGCCCTACAAGAGCCAAGTCATTCCATTAAGTGTTGGCTGGGCAAGCTGAAGAGTGTTCAGTGAGGATCAGGAGAGATGAGCCAATTAGCCCCCAACATAATCACAGATGAAGCTGAGTTATTTGATACTTTCGTGAAATTTATTTTTGAAGAATTTCCTGCACATTTTTGGATGTTGCTTCATTTAATGATTCATTAACTTTTGTTCCGTTGAAGAAACAGCTTTAAAATTGGTTTCCTGGTGTTCCGGTGGTTTCTCAGAACTTACAAATTTGAAAGTTTGTGGTAGACCCTGTTCTACCTGGAAGTACATTTTTCACATTCTGCTATTCTCCTGGGTAGAGAAGAGAAAATGTGACCTACAAATTATTACATTCTTTTTTCTTTCCCCAAAGGAAAAAAATTCCAGTTAGAATTTTAATCTTAAAAATCTTGGAATTTGAAATAGAATACTCAAAGGCAGGCATGTCACTGCACAAACAGAAGATCTCAAGGGCAGATAGCAGAAACTGTGTCCATCTGGGTGTGTGCCAGCTAGAGGGGCTGACGTCACATAGCCTCAGTTCACTGTGATCCTGAGGAGTGTCGCATCTGGCATCATGAGATCTCCCTTTCCTCCCCAAAGGTTCCCCAAGTGTAATCATTTGTGTGAAATATCTCCATCTTCAAGGATGAGGGAATCAAATAAGTTACATGTGATTGCTTTTGGAGAAATAATTATTAATGTGATACATTTACTTGGTCTCAAATGTCATTGACATGCTTTCCAGTTTTTTCTTATGATAAGCTTTTTGAGACAAAGGAAAAAGTCATCTGATTCCATCTCGAGGTTCTTTAGAGACAACTTCCACAACATTTAACACTTGTGAGGAAATTTTAAAGCCCAGTGACAGCAACCCAGCTGGTTAGCTAACACCCTCCCCCATCCCCACCCCCATGAGGGAGACACTGGAACACGGGCTTTCTGGTCGTCTCCAGGATCCCCTCATACACACACACCACGAAGTTTGCTCTTGTGTAGCACCGCCGCGGGACTGCAATGTGAGTCACAAATGTGACAGAAAGTTTTGAACAGCCAGATGAAAATTAAAGATAGAAGAAATTAACCTTAATAAAATACTTTATTTCACTCAATGTATCAAATTTGCCATTTCAATATATGGTCAATATAAAATTATTAATAAGAAAGATATTTTAGTCCTTTTTCAAGGTGAATATTTGAAATTCAATACACATTTTTTTATATCTCAGTTTAGACCAGAATATTTCAGGTGTTCACACATCATACATGGCTAGTGGTTACCATTTTGTGAAGACCAGGTCTGAAATGTTATTTTGCAATTTCTCTTTTCACCACATGTCTTGCTTCTAAGTAAACTAAGTGGGAGTTTTGATATCTTGGTTGGGGTTTAGTATTTGTTGACTGTCTTAGTTTTACCTGATAAATCAAAGTGCCACAGAGTTGGTGACTTATTAACAATAGAAATCTACTCATAATTCAGTTGCATTTGAGGATCTTTTTCCCTCCTACAGGAACGTCCTTAACCCTCCCCAAATCAATTACATTCACCTCAGTACGCTCAGATCATGAGCAGGAGGCCTCCAACTTGTGTGAGACACAAGGTATCACATCTAGAATTGGTTGATATCAGGTCAGATTTAGGTGGCGGCTCTTCTGTGTTCTTCAAAGTTTTGATGCATTCCTACATAGTGAAAAGAGGGCTTAGGACCTCTCTGGGACCTTTTTTATCTTCTTACATAATGGTATAACTCCCACCACAAACGTTCTGCCCTCATGGTTTAATCCCCCAAGATCTGCCTCTTAATATCATTATAATTGGGGTTAGAATTTGAACATGAGAATTTTGAGGAATATAAACATTCGGTCCATAATACAGGTCTCAAGAAGATTTTGTCAGGGAAATGCTATAGACAGAAAAGCAAAAGGCATGTCCTATAGTTTGGATCTGGAATGTTCTCTCAAAGCCCATGTGTTCAGTGTTCATTCTTTAGCTTGGAGTTGTTGGAAGGTACTTAATCATTAAAAGGTGAAGCCTAATGGGAACTTTTAGGTTATTAGGAGTGTATCCTCAAAGGGTATTATGGGACAACAGTCTTCTCTTATGCTTCCCAGTGGGTCCATTGTGGACTCCCTGCTTCTTAAGAAATCCCAAAGCAATGGTACCTAGTGACTGTGGACTGACACTTTTGAAACCCCAAGTCCAAAGAAGCCATTCCTTTTTCAACACAACAATCTCAAGTATTTTGTTACAGTAATGGATATTTGACTAAGTCTGGAGAGGCTAAAGTGGCTAAACTCTGCTTCTCTATGTAGCAACATCTCATGGACACAGCCAGAATTTGTATCTTTCTCCCAGTGAGAAGTGTGTATGGTTAGGTGTGTGCAATCAGCCATGAAGAAAACAGGTCTTGCTACAAACTCGGATGGTATTACTAAGGTGGTTTGGTAGTGAGGCAAGCAGAGCTTTAGCAATGGAGCAAATGAATAAGAATAGAAATCATTTTACTTCTGGTTGGAGAAGCCAACTTATTGGTCTTTGAGGAATAACCAATTCACAGTATCCAAAAAAGTCTTTGTAACTTTGGAGTATGGAAGAAGTAAAGTGAAGAAATGTTTCAATGCAGTCTGAAGATGGAAAGAGGAATTTCAGGGCCTTGGTTCTAGATCTGTAGGTGGAGTCTATTTTGGGGTGCAGAAATGTGATATCTCCTTAATGAATCCCTGAAGGTGATAATGACTTTTCTTGACAGAAGGAAATACTCCTGAACACCATTGTACCTCATTATCTGAAATCCTTTGTGGAGGATGGAAAATTCCTTTTAATAATATTTAATAATATTTTTACCTTTCAACATCCCTATTTTTGCCATTTGAGCAGAAGTGTGCATTGGTTTCCATTATTGCTTTGAAAAAACTTGTTTAGTTCTGTGTTTTGTCAATATTTTGTGATTTTGTACAGTTGAAAATGTAAGAATTTAGTTAAAATCTGTAATCTGGCATTTGCATGTTTTGCATGTTCTATATCAGGACAGAATGGCTATGTAGTTCCTAGTATAGGAAGGTCTTAGAAATGTTCATTTGGGGGTCTGAGTCAGACTGAGGAACCATGGTAAGGAGCTTTGACCCAAGGATGAGGGCTGAGGGCTGATTGCACAAGACTTCTAAAAATCACTAATTTAAACAATGTGTGCTTTCTCCAGTAGTTATTTATGAATTACCCTCATAACTCTCATTAAATCAACTCATTCATTCATTTATTCATTCATTATTTTCTTCAGTGTGGACTTACTGGCTGCCAAGTTGTAGACACTGGTCAGGTGGTAGAGATTCACTCCATGGTCATCTTCCTCCAGACATTAACACCATGTGGTGAGTACTTCCCAGTTAACCCACCTACTTGGATCTCCATGGTCTGTTTAGTAATTCATCAAGATTTATGCAATTGCTATTGTGTTCAACTAGTTTAGTCCCTGAAAAGGCCTAACATTGAAAATGACTGACATTTTTCTTTAGCAAATGGTTTTTCCTGTCCTCCTCCTCCTCCTTCTCCTCTTCCTTCCCCCTTCTTCTTTCTCCCGTGTGTGTGTGTGTGTGTGTGTGTGTGTGTGTGTGTGTGTGTGTGTGTGTTCATACATATGCAAACTAGAGGTTGACTTCTGGTATCACTCCTCAGATGCTGTCTATATCTTATTTTGAGGCAGGGTCTCTAAGAGGCCTGAAACTCTCCAAGTAGGCTAGGCAAGACAGCTAGTGAGCTCCAGAGCTTCATCTGTCTCCACCTCCCCAGCTCAGGGAGTACAGCGCTTTCTGCTTTCTTTAGAGCTCACAATAGGGTATGCTGTTCTCCATGTACTAGGCTCCAGTGTATTTATTAACCAAGGGATGCTTTTCAGAATGAGTAAATGCTGTCAGTTGATTTGTATGTTTATACTTGGTTATTGATATTACTAACAAGATTTGATGATTTCTAGGATATAAACAACTGACATGAAAAAGGTCACCTACACACAGCTTCTATTGTCAATCTGTAGACTAAACCTTGCCTCTCTAGTCTGTGGACGAGCTACATACTCTACGGGCACTCTTTACAGAAAGTGTAGCTGTGCGTTTGGCATTGTTTTTTTAATGACAGGAAGGTTACATTAAGGTGATATCTATGTGGACCGCTTCCTCATATGTTACAAATGCTCAGGATGTACAGCTTTGGAGAGTTACTCCAAAAGTGCATAAATAATGACTTCCAAGCTATCAGTGAGGAGTGCTACCTTAGCGAAGTGAATTTCAGTGATCCTTTACTCTGAGGGAAGTCCAGATTAGGCTGTATTTTTATACATAAAACAATGCTTACTTTGTAGCCCTGATATTTTTCTCGTATTTTGAGGCTGTCAAATAACAAGAGACATGTCGTTTCTTACAACAAAGGTGTTTTCAGAGGAACTGATCAAACTATTATTATTAATAATCTCACTGTGGAGGCGCCGCCAGTGCTTTTGTGTATTTGAGACTACCAAGTAAGCTAAAGTTTGAAACCATGGGGGCCTTCAGAAACAAAGCAGTTCCTAAGCACAATGGGGTGCTGGTTCTCTTAGCTGAGTCACTCTTGTTCTGGACAGAACTGCTGCACTAGTTCTGTAGGCTACAACCCCTCTGGTGAGGAGGTCTCCTAGAGGACTCCCATAGATGTCTTCAAAGGTAGCCATGACAACAGGCAACCATTGTTAATGAGATTTTTTTTTTTTCTGACAAGGGACCCAGTATTCTTTTTGAAACAAGGGATAGGGAAGGCTCATTATAGTCGTAGGCAGAGGCTACCAGCAAATGAGAACAGATTTTACCCTTTGTTTTGTTGGGAGTCAGAAGGAAGAGGGGAGCTGAGATGGGAGGCAGAGGCACGCTCTCTTCTCTATCTCCGTATTCATAGCACTGGTTCTTAGCATAATGGATTCAGCATACTGGCTTTCTTTCTCACAAATGTCCTATGCTTTCCCTGTCTTGGGCTAAGCATCGAAGAGACTAGAACATTTTGTCAAAGAGGCCAAGGCTGAATTACTTCCAACAGGGAATAATGAATTTCACAGTCCACATCCTGCTTCAATATTAGAGCTCCCAGAAAAAAAAGAAACCGAAAAAAAAGGATATCTAGTCCAATTTGAATATTAAACTGACAGCATTTATTTTATTATAAATATATCCCCAATATGCACAGGGCCTACTTATGTTAAAACTAATTTTTTGCTTATTGAACTTTTAACATGAAACTGTGAATAGGGAACAATAAGAGAGCTATGAGCTTAAAAATACATCTCTTACTCTTAGAACAGCTAGCCTGGGGTCATCCCTCTCTGACTTTTGTCTTTACCACAGATTTCCTTTGGACTGATGTTAGGTGGAATGGTGCTGTTTCTGAAAAGCTTCTGGGATCAAGTCCCTTTCCTAGGTCTTCTCCGTCTGCTTCCAATCCCGTGTCCCATGGGATAGGCATAACATTGGCCTGAATAGACACCCTCAGGAGACTCAGTAAGTGTGTTACAACGTGGATAGTGGACAAAGGCAGTGCCATCCGACTGGGGAAGGGGGTGATGAGGACTCTGAAATTCAGGATCCTGGTTTGAGTGCTGTGTTCATTCAGTCCCTCTGAGTCAGGGGCAGTGTGGAGCTCTGGATCAGGGGAACAGTCGAAGGGGGCTTTACCCTAATATCTTCTCTATACTTTCCATTCTCCTGCTTGTATTTTTTTCTGCCTACCCCTGAGGATGTTGAATCATGTACCCAGGATTTAAGAGTTGGCTTCTCACACTAGCACCCTGTTGATTTGGAGAGTTTATGGAGCTTATGAGGTTAAGCCGTGAAAGAACCCTGCAAACCAGGTCTTGGAAATGCTCCTGGGATGGGCTGAGGTAGAGTGTAGTCTCAGTCTGGTTGTCTTGTTTTTAAAGTCAGTAACCTTATGTAATGATCTAGGCTTTTGGAAATTAAGCACAAGACCAGAAGAACCTTGACATTTGTATGGAACTTTAAAGCATATAAGCAACTTTCAAAATATTGTTTCACTGAATTCTAATAATTTAGGGATTCTTATTGCTACAGAGATGCTAAATGATATGTCCAAGGCTACTGACTCCTGAGTGACAAGAGCTAGGATTTAATATTAAGGCCAATACATTTTCCTCTCTGCAGGGAGAAAAGCTGAGGGTCACAAAGGTGTGTACAATGTTGGAGCAATGCAAAGGTAACCTGAAGCTCAGGGCCTGGTCAGCTGGGTGACAGAGAAGGCATCCCAGCAGTTTTCACTGGCATGAAGAGTGGCCCACACAGAGTCGGGGGCAGTGGAGAGCAGAGAAATGTTTCCACTGGGACTCTTTGGTTGGGTTGAGAGCAATACCCTGGCCTAGATGAATAGTCAGTGGGTCATCTGGGTCCCTGGTTTGGCTGGGTTCTTTCTTTTCCTTTAGAAACAGAGTGCACAGTGCCATGTGGATTCCTGGAGAACAAAGTCTTGCTGGGATTGTTGAAAGAACTTGATGTAGAAACAGAGAAGGCAAAGGGCAGGCCAGGTGCAACCTGGGTAGCAGGTTCTGAAGAGGAAGGCTTCAAGCATCTTAGGGGAGAATCACAGTCTTTTGAGGGAGCCCACACCATTCTCTCTGGAAAGTGACATTCAGCAATATGGGAGCAAACATTCACATAAGTCAATTCTAGGCAGAAGGCCAAGGGTAGTTTCTTTCTTTCTTTCTTCTTCTTGGAGCCTCCAAACGCTGTCTTATTCACAAAGGCTACTTTGATCCCATCTCCTTCAAGGAAGTATCAAGTTGGAAACCAGATAGTGGCTTGAGGAAACATGTGAGTTAATATTTCTCAGGGGGAAATTCTGTAGCTAAGGGCAGGTCACACAGTGGGACTCAGTGGCAAGGTATGTAAACACAGCTCAGGTTGCAGGTGTCCTGACCCTCCTAGGGTGTGTCACATGTTCCCTGGCTGCTTCCTCTTTCTTCACACACTGGGCATGGGGAAATCTCCACTGAGCAGTATAAGAAGCTCTGAGGCTCTGGGCAGAAGCCAGGCTCGTAGCCAAGCAGACAAGATGAGTCCCAGACTTGCCTTTCTGCTGGCTCTTGCATTCCTCCTCATCTCTGCCACCAGGACTTTGGAGGCTCTGGTCCATACCTCTTCCCTAGAGTTGACCACAGCTCCAGCATCGCCCCAGGCTACAACTCCCTGGTTATCTCCAGGAGCCACATCTTGGGCAGAAGGTGGTACTGTGTCACAGGTGAGGAAGCTGCTGAGTCTGGGTGAGCTATGTCCAATCCCTGTCCCATCGCTTTTTGGGGACCTGAATACAATTTCATGGATGACTGGACCTGGGCACTTTAAAGGATTTATGACTCTTTCTGTTCACTGTAGATGCCTTGGAAATGAATTAAAACCTGGGTGAAGTAATTAAATTGTTAGCAGGAGAGACAATATCCCAGATTTCTAGCTAATGCATTTAGGGGGAAGGCATGTTTTAAAGAGGTTCTCCACCCAGCCTGACTAGTGGGATCAGTGGTGAGCAGAATCCTAAAAATCTAGATGCCTGGGTTCTACCCTGCACAGGTGTTTACAACTCAGGCATTAATAAAAAAGTCCAGTTGATTCTAATATGTAGTTCAGAATGGGAGCTTTAAGGAAAGGGATCCCATGAGTAGCCACTCCAGAAACATTTATCCAATGATTTGCTGCCCAGAGGGAGCCTTTTGGGGGTAAATAGGGGAGTGAGAGTCTTCATGTGACAGCTGGAGTCCTGTCAGTTCCTAGTTTATAAGGAAGATGGGTAATGGGTCTGAGGACATGGTAAGGTAGTAAAGCGCTTGGTGCACTACATGGCGTTCCGAGTCTGTATCTCTACAGCCCACATAAAAAGCCAGGCAAGGCAGCAGACATCTGCAACCCCATCACTAGTTGGAGAAGGCAGGGTCCCTGGGAAACCATTCTAGCTAATTGGTGAGCTCTAGGTTCACGGAGAGATCCTGTCTTGAGAAAATTAAGATGGTGAGTAGTAGAGAAAGACATATGCTTCCTCTCCATACCCATGCGTGTACACACACTCACAGAAGCACAGACACATGTACGCACAGCACACACACACACAGGGAACATGGGTAAGAAGCAGTGGAATTATTAGTCTTAGGAAAATGCCATTACATGTGGAAATTTCCCAAGGGAATGCTAACTCTTTTCAACCTTTTCTTTTCTTTATGGAATCTTTTGAGTTATCTCCAGTACCAAACAACTGCGGCAGTGAAATGAACCAGCAAAGGCACCGTGTACAACAGGGATGGGCCTGGAGAGGCTCCCTATGCAGAATGCACAGATTGCCTAATTCTCTTGAGGGATAAGAACTCTCTGGCTTCCTTTAAAAAAAATTAAAAAGATGCATGGAGGAGCTGTAGGATGAGGGGCTGGAAATAGTTGCGTACTTCACCTCTGGGCCTTTCCGTGGGGGTCCTGCTCTGTAACCTCCCAGGCTAGGCTAGTGGACATGAGACTTGTGTTTGAGGCCTCCTAACTCCATCAAAGTCCCTCCTTCATAACTGCTAGGCATGTCATTTAGAGATCATCTAGCCAGCCACTTTCATGTACATGTCTGAGTGGAAGGGGAATAGGAAAAGCGGAGGGAGGGGCTTTGGTCTGAGTGTTGTGTGCAGACAATGCAAACAGGGTCAACAAATGGTGTGGATGGGGCCTAGAGGGCGATAATATTCAGGGCATGCCTGATGAATACCAAGACTAGGTTAATGCATAATACAGTTCATTTAACCTCCAAGAGTTAGGTAAAAACAAAGGTCCCATTTCAGAGATGTTAAATCTGAGGCTTGCTATGGTGAGATCATTGGCTTAAAGTCACCAAACTGCGATGGCGCATTTCCCCAGATCAGTCTGCTCATGCCAGTTTGGTTGCTTTATCCAGGTTTCAACTTGTTTCAGAAGAGCCTGTTGTGAAAACCTTCTCTTTATATGCAGCTTTCTATATTTCTGGGCTACAGATGACATTGTTTTTAAACAGAAAATTCTAAGAAAAATTGAAGAATCACAATCATATTCCTGGTTCTCAGTAGCAAAGAATCTCATACCTGCTCTTATCCTGGGGCACTAAAAAAATTTATGGAGACAATTAGAATGGCTTTCCTGGTTTTTTTTTTGGATTTTATTTTTGTCAAGTGAGGTTGACAGTAATAATTTGTTATAAAGCTTCACCACCAAACATAGCCAGCATTTGGATGTAAGATCATCAGCTGGAATATAATAGAAAAATAAAACACCAATGAAGGGACAGAGGAATTCAAAGTGCCCAGTGTCTGGTAAGAGGACAAATGTTTAAAAGTAGGTAAGAACTAGTAGTTAAATTGTACTTAGAGGCTTCAGTTTCCTCCCTCCTTTGCTTATCTGCCTGTGGGGAGTGAGTCAGTATCACAACTCCAACCTCTTTTTTATAGTGGGCCAGGTGTCAATTCCACCATAAACCTAATTTTCTGGGGCTGGCTGTCAGTTTGATGAGCTTGTTGGAAAGTAGAAGAAAACCCTTTTATAACTGTCATTGAGCAAGTTCCAAACGTATCATTTTCTGTACTTTTGAAATGCTGAGTACCATTATTTTATGTCCTGAATCTTCATGGGCACTTAGACTTGGCTGCTAATTAGAGCCAATTGCGAACTTAAATCACAAATGTGAGTCGCACCGTATGCTAGAGGGCTCAGAACACTGTGCATGCCTCCAAGGAAGCGGCCTCTGTTGCTTTTGTATTGCGGGGTGTAAGGAAAAGTCTCTAGGGCATTCAGAATGAACGTGAGCCTGATTGGGCCAGATTGGTCTTAATCAGGTTCTAATTCCAGAGCATGGCATATTGTAGACCTTAGTAAATGTTAATTGAACATATACCAAGTGAGAACTTAGCAGTACAGTGACCTTTGTGGGGCACGCTGGGTTCTACTCGCCCTCCCCAGGGGATTGCACATCCTTCAGAGGCCAAGGGGACAAGCACTTGTCTTTGTGTTTCACCGCCCACATTTTACTCCTGTAGTTTAAGCATTCACTGCAGAGAGACTCATCACCATTAGCTTCATTGTCTTTGAATTCCAGGAGCAGAAATATCTCTAATGGGAGACACTGATCAAACTTATGGACCGTTTTGATGTCAGCTGAGCACGCTGGGCTGATGATAAGCAGGATGGAGTCCACAGTACTGGGACAGAGATGTTCAATAGAAGCCAGCAGAATAGCTGTCAGCAGGGCTCATAATTATTTGCTTGTCTTTCAGGTGAACTTCAGGACAAAAAGTTGTTAGCTAGTGGTTCCTAGTTGATTGTCTCGAGACTGCTTGATGATATGTGCCATTTCCGGAATTGACAGAGCTTCTTAAGAGAACTCCAGGAATGGTCCACCCTGTCTTGTGAAGCTAATTAACCTCCCTTGTCAATGCCATTCGAGAATTTTTTTCTTTGCTAGATGGTTATTATAATAAGGTACTTCTTCAAAAGCCTGCAAAAGACTTGGCATGTCTTTGCTGAAGTCTTTCTATCTTTAGATGGAGTAATAGATCTGAGTCCAGGAGAAGGCGAGCTCTCTGACAGGTTCCTGGTGTATATCATCCAGTCCTTATTCATTCTTTGCGAAGACCCTTTCCCTCCCTTCTCTAGCCCCTTGCTCCCACGTGCAGCATATACCTGCTTGATACTACCCCTTACTCCCTAATTCCTATAGATGGACAGATCTGATTGGACAAGAAAGGTCAATATCAAGAATTCTCCTGGCATGGAGGGCTGGGAAGAGAGCACAGCTGGTAAAGTGCTTGCAAACACAAGGACTTGAGTTTAGACCCCAGGACCCCAATTTTAAAACCTAGGTGTGGCAGTGTGGAAATGTTATTCCAGTGCAGGGGAGGCAGGGAGAGAAGGATCTCTGAGGCTTACTGGCCAGCAGCCTAGAATACTTGGTGAGTCCCAGGCCAGTGAGAGACTGTCTCAAGGAAAAAAGGCAAATGTCGCCTAAGGAGTGACACTTTGGGTTGTCCTCTGGCTTTTACTCTTCCTGCAAGTGTGTGCATACATACACACACACACACACACACACACACACACACACCACTTCATTCTTATTATCTTAGAGAAGTTTAGGTTTATTTAAAAACCACCACCAGCACCATCAGCACCCTTTGCAAGAGCCTTAATTGGTCCAGGGGTCACTGATGTGCAGTATCTTGATTATAGGAGCGTCTAGGCGTTCAGGGGTCATGGAGGTCAGTAGAGATAGCTTGTGTGTGGCACACACACACCTAGCTGCAGCCAGAGGCTGTGAACTCTGAAGCATGGCTTCAATCTCTCCAAACTCTCAAAACTGCTCTCTCCTCTGTAGTTTCATAAAGAGTCCCTTCAGGCTTTATAGGTGAGCTTTGGGCTGGCCTTCAGATGAGATCATTGAAAGGCATGGCCAGTTGGCTGACAAGATTGACTCTGCAAGGCAATGGTAGTAATGAAAAATGTTAATTGTGCCAGGATCGCCTTGGGGTAGTTCAAAGGGGACAAAAGAAAAACAGAATCTTTCAAACCTGTCATTTAAAAAATATGCAGTGCCATCGAAGTGTGAGCTTGAATATCTTAAAGAAACATCAAATATTTTTAAATGACTTTTTTTTTTTTTCTTTTGGTGAGTCGTAAGCTAGAGAATTTCTATTTCAGAAATTTGCAAGGAGCCTCCAGACTCATATTCCACTCGAGTTTTGAGCAAATAGATGGCTTGTTTCCATTTGGAAAAAAAATGTGAATTGTATAATTTCCCAGCTGAAGAGAGGATTCGAATTCTCACTGGATATCTTTACCACAGCCCATTACCTTCATGGTTTCTTCATTCTGATTGAGAGGAACTGGGCTGAGATTGGAGTAAAAGTGTGTGTGTGTGTATGTTGTGTGTTGTGTATGTGTGTGTGAAGACTAGTAGAAGGAAAGAGAAAATAGCAGTAGTTAGTCACCTGCCATGTGCCAGAGACTCGGCTCACACCCCTGGCTTACTCCAGAGGACATCCTTTCAATCAGGGAGTGGAAGAACCTTCCTTTTGGTACAAGCTGCTGAAATGGTGGCTGGGCCAACAGGTGGAGAAGGGGTTTGGCTTGTCTCTATGACACTGTTGACTGATGTGTGGGACTCTCCCTGTTTACTGATGTGTGGGAGTCTCCTTGTTTGCCTCCCATCACTTTTTCGACAGACCAATTTCTATCACCCCTGTTGCCTAAAATGCTCATCTTATTACGGATGTTCACCTTTTATTACTTACAGTCACTGTCCAATTTCACCGGCTCTGTGGACAGCCATGGGACCTGCCAATGCTCAGTTTCACTGCCAGACACCTCCTTTCCTGTTGACAGAGTGGAGCGCTTAGAGTTCATAGCTTATAATCTTTCTCAGAAGTTTGAGAAAGAGTTTTCTAAGGTAAGCGTTTTCTTTTCTGACGGTGTCTTCTTGATTTCTGGTAAATGTCTGAGCTCCTCACAGTAGAGAGTGAGAACCCAGGGAGAAAGTGAGATCTAGGCTTAGCGTACCACGGAAAAATGTACTCACACACTAAGAAAGAGTGGGAAACCCTCCAGTTCGGCAACTTTGGTGGTTTTGTGGTTTTTTTCTTCTTGATGGCTCTCAACCTTTCCAGCTTTGGTTTGTCTTCTCTCCCTTCTTCTCCTTCCGTCTTTGTCACTTTTTCTTCAATTCCCATTCCATTTTAGTCTTCATCGGTTTCTAATTCACTCTGCCTTAGTCCAATGTTCACTCTTCCTGATCTTTCTTACCTTTCATTTTTGATTCTTTTCTTTTTTTTTTTTTTTTGCTCTTATTGGCAGTTTCCTTACTTTTTGATGGTCCTTTGTTCTCTTCCTCCTTACTCCTTCAAGTCTTTTCCCAGTCTCCATTTCCCCTTCCTTCCTTCCTCTCTCCCTCCCTCCCTTCCTCCCTTCCTTCCTCCTTCCCTTCCTCCCTCCCTCCCTCCCTCTTTTACTTTCATTTCCTCCATTAATGATGCACACCTTTACGTCTGTGTAAGTCATGCCTCTCTCTCTTTCCCTCCCCCCTCTTGGTAGTTATTTTCGATTGTCACAACAGGAATACTTCATTCCGTATGTCTTCCCTGAGACAACAATTGAAGGCTTCTTCAGAAATTTGAATGGAGATTTATAGGTCTCTCAGCCTTGGGGAAAACCCTGTCTAGAACCTTCTGATTTCTGCTCTTCGAAGCTAGAGGGATTTATTCTAAAGTGTTTGCCTTTCTCTGAGAGTGCATGGGGGCAATGTGACTTGTCATCCAGTTTCCACCCCTTTCAGCCTCTTGGCCAAGCTACAAATCAATTAGAAAGGCTCCTATTTTATACCCAGGTGAAGTCCAGGCTAGACTATAATCACATTATGCATTATTTAATACAACCCCATTAATTTACAAGGAGCTCTGGCTTTACCGCAGCCCTCCAAATAAGTTTTCCTGAGCAATTTAAGTATAGCCACCTCAACATCCAATGTAGTTATCCTTTAAGACAAAAAATTATGGTGAGCCTCAGACCCTGCTTTCAATCTGAATTGGTAGATAAATATTCTAAGTTGAAATGAGTGTCCAGGAAAATGTGTTTGACTACTCCAGGAACCTAGCTTCTTAAGAAATAAAATGTCCTTGAATTAATCAGCAGAAAAGGCACAGTACTAAATTATAAATTCCAACCATTAATATTCATGGCCTTATTCCAGCATAATCAAGTAGAGATAAGAAGCTATGCATAAAAACATAACAAGTAGAGGAGAATCTTAGGTAAAGATCTTTTTCAGTTGGAGCCATTTGCTTTGAAATAGCGGAAGCCACTGATTCATATGCCATCTTTGCTGGCAGAAGTATGAAGGGCAATTTGGAACCCCAAGCTGCTCTAGGGAGAGTGTGTGGCTTGCCATGGGGCATTTAATTCCAATGCTCTCAGGATGGGGTAGGGCAGGTGGCATCTGCTTTGGTAATAATTGGCAGGGAGATGGGGTCGAATAGGTGGGAAAACTTTCAGTTCTGAAGGTGTTAGCAGCTTGTGCTTCCCCAAATTAAAATGGAGGTCTAAGAAAGGAGTTTACCATCAGCTGAGGTTTGCATGGCTGATTTGCTGTGACAGATGATACCAGCGATAATAGTAGCGGCCTTCATTTGTATTTGTCCAAATGCTTCTAGTATTCCTGTTCTTTCAAACAAGCCTTTAAAGGAGATAAGCCAGGTCTTCCCACTCCCAGTGTAATGATAGAAAACCCAAGGTTCATACAGGTAAAGGACTTTCCTAAGGTAATTCTGCTCTTGATTGCTACAGTCAGGTCAGGGATTTGAGTCTTCAGAATTAAGCCAGCTCTCTTTCTCTTGGCTGTTACCATTCTTCTGAGCAGACTCAAGAAGATACGCACTAGGTCAGTTATACCTTCAAATCTCAAGTTATCTCTTTAGCTGAGGGCTTCTGGATTTTCAGGTGAGTTATTACTGCTGTCCCCAGGCTGTCTTAGAAATCACCATTTATCTAGGGACCTGGGGGATGCCCATTCTGAACAGGTGAAAGGCTTGAGACTGCCTTCCATTAATTCATTATCTGTCAGTACATAGGGAAGCTGGAAGCTGCCTCTGCGGAAAATGCCCAAAGCCTTTTAGACTTTCCTGTTGCTTATGAGACATGTCCTGTGTGAGATGACACCAAAAGGCAGTTCAGGTTTTTTTTTTTTCTTTCTTTCTCTTGTGGGGCAAGTTATTTGATATGACACATTTGCTAATAGATGCTCATGCATGAGAAGATTGAGGCAGCCTGGGAGATATTTGAGCAACCTATAAACAAACAACACTGATTGAGCAATGCTTTGTGCAGTGGAATAAAAGTAAATTAAAAGGTCGGATTGAGAAACACTGAAACACCATTTCTCTATTAATTTCCAGAATTTATAGAGTGCCCATTAGCGAGGCCTTTAATGTACATTAACGTTTCTAGTCTCTAGAATAATCTTGCAAGCTTGATGTCATTACCCTTGGTTTTGGAAGTATAGTAAAACTTAGAGAAATTAAGTGATTTGCCCACTGGGCACTGAAGTTAGATTTGAGCTCAGGCAGTTCTTGTACCAAATACTGCACGTTCTGATGATATTTTCAGGGTCAATTAACCTAATTACATTTGCTTTTAAGGATATGTTGAAAATAACAGTATGTTCAAAGTCCATTTACTGATTTCAAGCAATCTGGCTACCGTTATTATCATGGGGTTTGGGGAACAGACAGAACTGTGAACCAGATGAACTGTTTATCTGAATATCCAGCCACATTACATCCTTGTTTATGACAAGACCACATTTATTGTAGAGAACAACAGCAGCTACCCCCAAATAAACTCCAGACAGACTTTGATTTTTTTTTTTCCACGACATGGTTAAGCGTGTGTGACATAAAAACAAAAGTAGAAGCCACGAATGCCAGCCTGATGGTTTGAAGGCGAGCACTGAGTATTCTCAGGCTCACACTTGCCGTAGTGATGACACTGGGGCAAAGATGTTGCTACAGCTCCCTGTCCTCTCTGTCTTAGACCCATTAGACCAGTATTCTTCCTAGCACGTATTACAGCATCCCTGGCCTCTAAATGCCGGTAGCGCATACTCAATCCCCCGTTGTGACAACCAAAATGTCTCTAGACATTACTGAGTATCCCCTGGAGACAAACTCCCCGCCAGGGCCCCTCCCTTCTCTTTAAAACAAGCACTCTAAATCCAGGAGGGAGAAATGTGCTAAAGGCACTGATGCTGGTGTGTGAGGCTGGGCTCACGGGGTATGCTGGTCCGCCCTTACTGAGCTAAAACTACCCAGGACACGCTCTCAAGTTCTTAGAACCGTCTGTACCGTCTACTTGAACAAAACCTATGCAACTATAAATTTCCCACGCAAAGCCTTTCTGGCTCGTTTTCAAATTCTCTGTTGCCCATCATAACTATGGCTAATTCCAGTTTTCTCTGAGTACTACCCAGCTTTTCTCCAAATGTCAGCAGAAAGGATCATCCTTCAAAATTTCCTGCCAGATTTAGGGAGACCTTTTGTTTTGTAGCTGAACTTGGGGTAGACCCAGTACAAATTCTCACAGGTCACAAACTCTAGGCCATGCGTTGGCTCTCTGTGAGAATCAAGGAGGACCACGTTTTATAGAGCAGAGGTGACAGACGCATTACTCATTTGCACAGAGCAGTAGCAGTAATGGGCACCAAAGTATTCCGGGAAAGCTGAGGGTGTTTCATTTGTTCCAAGAGCTGGCAAGGCCAAATGGCAACAAGCTCACTCATTTCTCAAACTTCTATTTCTGCAATGCACTGGTGCATTATTATTTTTTTTTTCACCAGAGGCAAGGTTTTATGGCCATTAAAAAAAAAAAATTGAAACCCGAACACTTTATGTTTGTGTGTAGTTTTGGGGTAGTTTATGTACCTCCCATACTTTTTTTTTAAAAACCTCTATTCACCAAAATATTATGATCCCCATCAGCCTCCAAGTAATGGGGCATCCTATGGCAGTGAACGTCACTTGCCTGAGGAGATACAGTAGCTAGCGGTGCCAAGGGCTGCGTTTTCAACATTCATCAGACTCCTCCTCTCCTGAAGCCCTTGCACTGTAGGTCTGTGGCCTATGAGTCTATTCCAATTTGCATGGTGGGGTTAAGTGGAAGGGCTACAATGACAGGAGTTAGGGCTGCCTTTGTCATTAGAACGACCACAGGTCAACATCTGTCTGAATTCATCCAGGCACTTGACATTAGTGCAGTTTGGGGAGTATTACTTATGCTCACACAGAAAAAAAAAAAAAAAAAAGAAAGCGAAAGCAGCAACTTTTTTAATGAGCAGGTCTTTGAAAAAGCCATGACATTTCTTTTAGGGATCAGATACAAAAAAATATGTCACTGACTGTTTATTGAAATATCCATTTGGAGATCCCAATTATATACTCAACCACCAAGGGAATTTTTGGAAGTGTTTTAACTTAATGATCAGACATTCAAATATATGCAACAAATGTGTAATTTAAAGGTCTGATTGCAATAATCAGTTCTTGGAATAAATGTGAGCTCACTTAATGAAATGTGCACTTTACAGTTGTGCCTACACTCACACATTGTATAGTAAGTTGAGTTGTTATATTTCTTTGTAAAAGGTAGAGGAGCTCAAAATTCTCCACACATGATTCACAAAGAAATAGTCCTATTTAATGCATTTTTCCTTTTCTAGAAAATAGTGAGACTTAGGGAGAGCAATGGCTCTAAACAAAAGGATGGTAGAGATGATATTTGTCCCCAGAGAACATTTAATAATGTCTTGAGACGTTTTTGGTTGTCATAACTTAGGAGCAATTGAATATCCTACAATGTGCTGTATTACTGCTCCCCTCCACCCCCCACCACAGGAAAGAGACCTGCTTAAAATTTCAATAGCACTGAGGCTGGGGAACTCTGAAATAGAGCAGATGAGCTGAGAAGAGGGATGGTTCCAACCAGTTCAATCTACCAAGCCAATGTCCTCAGACTTTAAAATGGAGATTAAAATATACATACAGATTATTTTCAGTGTAGGTAACCCCAACCACAGTAATATAATATATATAGTTTGTATTTGGATAGAAAAGGCTGGTTATCTTTTATAACCATTTCTTTGTAGTGATGGACAAGGATCAAATAATCTTCAAGTATTTTTATAGTAGAGGAAGTCTATTTGATATCACTCTGTGAGTGGATATAAGCTTTTTACTTTTCCTCCAGGTGAGGGAGTATGCCCAGCTAATCAGTGTGTATGAGAAGAAACTCTTGAACCTGACTATCCAAGTAGAGGTCATGGAGAAGGACAGTATTTCTTACACAGAACTAGACTTTGAGCTGATCAAACTGGAAGTGAAGGAGATGCATAAACTGGTCATACAGCTGAAGAAGAATTTTGTTGGAAGCACAGAAGTTATTGACTTGCTGGAAGTAGAGGTAAGGAGTGACTCACTTTTTAGTGTATCAATAATACATTTCCTTCAGTGACTGAATAAGTGCTCTGACCTGGACAGGATATTCTCCTTCCTCATCCCTAATTCTGCTTCTGTCTCAGGACCATGTGGCACATCCATGTTCTGTTTGGGAAGAATGTCTATGCTTGTATAATAGGTTAAGCGTATTGGGAACATGTTTATGGAGAAGCAGATGTTGGACACTAAGAAATCAGCACCAGAACTAAATGACATTTCCGGTTCTTTAAAGTCATGAAATAAATCTGAATGACTTGTCTTTGGCCATGTTAAGTCAGGTATCTTCTTTGTCCTGGATTTATCCTCATTGATAAATGAGTTTATTTATCCTAGAAATACAATTTACGTGATTGTGGATATCTTCCCTTTTTGAATCACCACCTATTTCTTGATTCCTCTTGGAATTACTCTACACTTTCTTAAATTTCTTGTCTACCAGGTCTTATGTAGATCCATTTGGAGTTGTTTTGTACAGGATGACAGATGTGAATCAACTTTTAGACTTCTACATTCAGCCCTCCAGTTTGACCAGCACCATTTGGTGAAGATGCTGTCTTTTTTCAGTGTGTGGTTTCTGCTTCTTTACCAAATATCAGGTGTCTGTAGGTGTGTGTAGTTATATCTGGTCTTCAGTTCTATTCCATTGAGCAATGCGTCTGTTTTTATACCAATGCCATACCATTTTTTATTACTATGGCTCTGTAGTACAGCTTGAAATCTGGGATGGTAATGTGTTCAACATAGCAATAAAACAACTCCTGCTGACATACTGCTACACCCATAGATCAGCACATCACTCAGCTCTCGGCAGAGAAGCTTCTTCTTGAAATAGATGATAATTAATGCAGAGACTGACAGCTGGACAATGTACAGACATTGAAAGACTTTGGAGTGTTCAGCTCTGAATGGGATGTGTTTATCTTACCACTGCCCTTCATGCTCAGGGACCTATTCAGAAAGAAGGAATGGAAAGATTATAAGAGCCAGAGGTGGTGGATGATTTTAAGGAAATAGTATCTTCCAGATAGGACAGATACGAACTCACAGAGACTGACAGCATGCATAAGACCTGCACAAGCTCAAGCCCCATGAAAGTCTGGGCATGAAGGAGGGAAGTGAGTACCAAGTCCCACCCCAGCCAAGAAGCTATTTGTAAATGACAGCTGCTGAGAGAGGGAATTTTAGATTTTTGTCTTTTGTTTTAATTGAATGCACTGGATATGTCAAACAGACTCCAGAGCAATCCCATGGTCAGAGGTAGATCGCCTGTAATTGGACTCCATGTTTTTTAGCTACTTTTTCCTTTTTTTTTTTTTTCTTTAAGAGAGAGAAAGAGCATGAAGGGAGGTTCTGGGAGAAGCTGGGGGTGGGTGGGAAAGAATATGATAAAAATATACTGTGCAAAATTCTGAAAGAATGAATGGAAAAAGTAAAAAACATTCAGGAATTAAGCAAAAAAAATATTTCTTGAGATATGTTTTAGCAAAGTCTTTAAAGATCTATGGATGAGATTACCATATTAATGTTATGGTTGGGTAATTTACATCAACCGGCATTTACCAGCACAGTCATGACATGAGCTATAATTGAGAATTCTAGTTACATATTTTAGAATTTACATTTTCTCTAGCCCTCACCATTCATTAGAAACTTAATTATAATATAACATGAGTAAACACGAGTTTATAGGGGAAGGTTATTAGAAATGAACTTTAATGGACATTTGCGAATGCCTAGAGTGAGCCTGTGCTCACTATTATTAAAGCTGTTAAAACCTTTGCCATTTTCTTCTTGTCACACACATTGCCTGAGATGTGACAGGCTTTCGGTCTTTAAACCATAAAATGTATTCTTCCAAATGAAGCCATTCAGAAGAATCTCTGGTGTATTCTGTAGCGATGTTTCACTAAACGACAGATTCAGCCCCAGAATGTTTATGAAAGAAATTGCACAATAATATAAAGTCACTCTGAATCTTTATTTCCTTAGATAAGGAATATGACTCTCCTGGTAGAGAAGCTGGAGACGCTAGACCAAAACAATGTCCTCAGCATTCGCCGGCAAATCTCGGCTCTGAAGTCCAAGCTGAAAGAGTGCGAGGACTCGAAAAGTGGGCTTGTGCCTGCCCTGCCCCCGCCTCCTGCTCCTGGTAAGCCTGGGGTGGGGAAAGTATTTGGGGTTGTAGTGATTTGGGGCATTCTTGCAGTTCTAAGTTTACTCGTCCACATTTTCAGTCCTCCCACCTTCAGCTAGTTCTGTTATCGTATTCTGGGGTTCACAGACGAAGAGCAGAGTGAGTTTTTCTAAAGCGAAGTCCACCAGTTACACACCTTCCTTTTGCATGTCCCTAGCAGAACTGCGGTGGAGGAGAGAAGAGCTATGGGACTGCGGGTGGTAGGGCATCTTTATGTGGCATTGCCTCCTGGTAGATGGAATGGGCTGATTGGCTCATTTACATTACAGGATGGGTGTGTGCCTTTGTTTTCCTGCTGCTCCTTTCTCCTCCACTCTCTTTCACATTTCTCTGTGCTTGACCTTTATTCCTCCCTGAAGTGCACGTTACAGGGTACCTACTGCTTTCTGGGTTCTGGGACTCACTGGGAATTAAAAGGATGGTGGTCTCACATGCTATGGGCATGACTTGCTGCCCATCCAGCAGGATGGGCTGGCATCTCACTCCTCCCCAGGTTAACTACCGAACAGTTTGTGGGGGTAGGGATAGGGGCAGGTTCCTAAATTCATCTGTGAATGGAAATGGTGGAATGGCAGCTTGGAGAGAATAGCTTTGGAATCCCAGATTTTACCAGCTATGTGGCTGCAGAGAAAAAGATCCTTCATCTTCTTTGTAACATGGGAGAATAATTGTACTCACCTTATAGGGTTGCTATGGGGATTAATGAGACGGTGCTTGGGAAGCTCAGGGCTCTGTAATCAGCACCCATACACTGGCAATGGATATTATTAGTAATCATGATAATTGAAGTGAAAACCTGGCTGTGAACAGAGATAGGGATAAATCCTGGTGCACTGAAGTACTTCTCCCCAGCCTCTCAGCCACGGTGTTCAGCCGCATCCTTTAGAGATACCACATAAGGAACTTCTCTCTGAGTCCAGAGTATCTCGGCCTGGGAACTGTTGCTTTTCAGCAAATTTTGCAGCCTTCATTGATTTTTTTATGAATTCCAACCCTCACAAGTCTTTTCTTTTGTACTGTATATTTCTGGATCGTGCCAATGTAACTAAATTCTTGACGGCTTCCTCCATTAGCTAGGACTATAGTTTATAAACCTCTCAGTCTTGTTGAGGGGACAGGAGGGGACACGCAGTGAGAGATGTGACTTCCAGGGGGTGTTTAGGGCAAGGATCGTGGTCTGTCTTCTGAGACAAACTGAAGTTGAATTGGCCTGGGATCAGAGTTATAAACACATGTCAGAGGCTGGTTCTGTTGGAGCATGACAGCTCTTTGAGGCAAGAGTCAAAGCAGGGTTACAACCTCTGATAAAGATGAGCAAGCAGCCCCAACAACTATTTCTCTTGCAATGGATATTCCTGGCGCAGGTTTCTATGCACCAATTGAAATTGAGGACATTTTAACTCAAGAGCCATCTAACTTAGTTCTCTGATATGTCAGTGGAGGGTCTCAGGTCTGAAGGATGCTGCTTTTCTTGAAGGCACACCAGCATACAGTGACAGGGTTTATGCTGTAATATGTCTTCTATCTCTAGTCACCTCAGAACTCCCTGAGAACTCAGAGTGTCATATGTGTGGCACCCATAAGGGTGGCTTTGGGGGAGAAAAATCCATTGCTTAGGATTTAGGGAAGAAAGCAAGTGAGCCTTTTGGATTATTTTCCTCAGAAATATTCCCAGAACTTCCCCTTTGGCCTTCACATTTAGACTTCTGTGAACTACCTCAGCCCAGCTGTGTTGTTTAAGCAAACTGAACCCAGACTTCCACTCACTTTCTTACAACCTTGGCTGCACCTGGATCCTGGCCATACCACTTGGCCCGCTTCCAACTTTGTTCATATTATATTTATGATGTTTATATTAAACTGACTCTTTGTCATGTTTTTAAATCAATTTCTTTCACTTGCTCTCTTTATGTTCGGATTGGTTGATAATGCAGAATTGGAAAATCCCCAGGCACCGCAAAGTTGTGAGCCTGTGGAGACTTTAATTAAAGTTCCTCACTGTTATGGGACTTTAAAATCTGGCCTGTCTGCTTTTTTTCACTGCAGAGTTTGCACAGAACAAAACAGATCGTATGCAAGTCTCAGCTCTAAAATAACTTTGCGCTCTCCGGGCTCCACCCTTGAGGCAGATTGCTAACCTAGTGGTCAGCTTGAACTTAGACTCAATATATTTTGGGTTTAATACAACACAATACAATACGGTACAGAACAGTGCAGTGCAGTATATCACAATATAACACATACCTACATAGATGAAAAACATCTTTTCCTGCTTTATTTTATAGAACTTTCTAATTCAAAAGAATTGGTCTTTTGTTCATTAACTTCCCCCCATCAAACAACTGACTTCAGTCACTTTTTTTTTTTCTGAATCTAATTGGCAGGATATTGGAGCATATTGGAAAAAAATGTGATAAGAATTCTTGGGGGTCACCATTTTGCTTGGGATGTTAGGTCTTTAGGCACATACAAGGTATTCAGTAAATGGTGGTTGATTGAATTGGACATAAAAGACATAGGGGGACATGCCAAAACCCTATGCTTAGAGACACTGGATGTTGAGATTACATCCAATGATTCAGAATCAATTTATTATTGATTTTCATATAATTATAATCATTTTACTCACATAATTCTTTGGTTGTTTTGAATTTTTTGAGACAGGGTTTCACTCTGTAACCCAGGCTGGCCCAACATTCATGTCAGGCTTACATCCTAAGACTCCTGAGTACTGGGCTTATAGGTGTAAGCCACAACACATGGCTTAATTGCTTAATTCTTACAAGTTAAGCATATTTTCTCTAGTTTTAGTACAACGACAGTTCAGTTGTCCAGGTGAGAACTGCACTGATAGTCCCATAATGAAGCCTTAACTTAACTTCTCCATAGGCATACCCTGTTTGGCTTAAAGACCCCACTCTGTTAGTTCAGAAAGTGTGCATAGCCAGATTTTAAGGCTCAGAACTATAGGAATACCAGAGCAGGAGCTAGTGGGTTGTATGATGAAGAGAATGCCAACTAAAAGTACCTTTGCATAGAGAATTCCTTGCTTCACATTCCGTAGGATAAATAAATCAGATGTATAGCAGGGTGGATGTCTAATGTTTTGTAAATGATAGGTGTTTGGGTTTAGTGATTTGATCCAGTCTTTTGTTCTTTTATTCTCTGTGTGGTTGGCCCTCTTATGTGTGCCAGGACAACCAGAGTGGGTGAAGAAACACTTAGAAGCAACTATCCATGGAAGACAGCCATGTAAACCAGAACCATGATGTTATTATAATGATGATGGTTACTATTCATTGAGTTGCACATCCAGGCCCTCTCTCCATTCTTTCCAATAGTCCTGTGGAGCAGACATTGCTTATTTAACTTAAAGAAACTGAATCTGAACAAGCTAAGCAACTTGCTCCATGATATGCTGTTACTAAAGAGTGGAGTCAGGATTTGGGCTGGATCCTCTCTGGTACCACTCTCTCCTGGTGTGTGCATCCATAGCTGCTCCAACAAAGGGTTTATCCCTGTGATTTCTGGAATGACACAGCAGTTCCAACAAGACAACCACCTGATTAGCTCTCAGTTATTTTTGCTTCCTTGCTTATAGAGTAGCTGAAAGAATACATGTTCAATGCTTTGTTCTCTTCCACCAGCACAGGCAAAATAATTCAGGGACCTTTGACAGTTCTTGGATCATGGGCTGGACAATTGGTTGTTGCCAAAGGGTCCTGGTAAAGTTGGGATGGGAAATGGGTAAGACAGGGAATGGAGTATATCTAAGACCTTGACATGAAGGCAGAGCTAGGGAGGGGTGTGTAATAAAGATGGATGGGTGGAAGATCACGGCAAAAGCACTGGGGGGTGGGGAGGCACTCTACTGAGCAGCGAGCACCAAGATGGCCGTCAGTTTGGGTAGTTTCCTTGTTGGTTTTCTTCTAGCCATCGGGGAAGCCCACCACAGCCTTTGTCTGATGTATCAGTACTCTGACAACAATGGTATTTTTTCTTTTGGTCCCATTTCTATTTCCCTTTGACCAGATTCGGAGCCCTAAAAATATCAAAAGGGGGGTAGAAGTTAAAAAGAGAGTAATAAAATGGACAGAAGAGTATTTAGGAATGATTGGGAGATGAGGAAAAGAAATTGAAGTGTCATTCAATTTTAATATGTATAGCAGGCACAATTTAAACTTTCTAATCAACATAAAAATGATAAACCTTTATCGCTATCAGTAGAAACACTATTAGTACTATTATCAAAGGTAGAATTATTGATCTAATGATGAGACCATTGATACAATTTTAAGAGTATTAATCATGTATTTTGGTTCCTTCATATCTAAAGATTCCACATCTGAGACAGAATGGTCTATCTTTAAACCTCTGATAATGTGAGCATAAGTTATATGCATCATCAACTTTTCTGAAATATTGTGTTACTGTTGATTTGGGATATTTTCTATCCAGAGAAGTCAGGTTCAATGAAGCAAGCAACCCTTAAGTCTTCCAACCTGAAAGAAGAGAAGTGACTTTCATTTCCTCAGAGTGAAATGTAGTTGCATAAATAAGCTCTCTGCTAGGTATTTTAACAGGAAAATCCAGTTTTAGCATATGGAAACGGGAACAGTTTTTGTTATCATTAAACTGAACACACTGCTAACTTTATTTTAATAATTCATGCATTGTTTCATAAACAAAGACAAACAAGCATTCATCTGAGAGATCACTTTTAGGGGAAGAAATAATAATTTATAATTTTATTTATTATTTCTTTAGCAGAGAGCAGTCTTTTGGCTGAACACACGTTGCTTTTTTATTTATGAAATGGTGCATGCATTATTAAAATAAACCCGTGACTGTGTTCTGTTTAATGATATGCAAAATTATTTGAGGTTGGGTACAGTGTGGTTTTATTTCTCTACCTGTTGTATGGTTGGCTGGCTTTCCCACCAACTGTGGATTTATGAGAGCATTTAAGGAGCACGTATTTAATTCTGGGACTGAAAAGTTCCAGCAGATTGGAAAAATAAAAGCAGGATTTCTAGTAATGGTTTCACCTCCCAGAAGTCCTTGAGAAAGGAGGGGAGAGAGTGGGCATTTAGGAAGGAGGGGAGTGGGTCTTTCCCTCCTGAACCCAGGTGGTCAAATGGCTCCCTTACTTCCCAGGGCTAATCTCAGGCAGCTCTGTGGAGCTCTGCCTTGGCTCTAGTTCACACCTGTGTCCTCCATGAAGCCTGGATTCCTTCAGGCACTTGAGAACCTGAAAGAGTGTTCATGTTACACATCCACCCACCTCCTTTCCTTCCTTCCTTCCTTCCTTCCTTCCTTCCTTCCTTCCTTCCTTCCTTCCTTCCTTCCTTCCTTCCTTCCTTCCTTCACCCTCCATGATCTGAGCAACAAAACAAGGAAAAATGACTTCAAATGTCCTCAAAGTTGGATCTTTGTTTGTTACCCGATAAAGTATCTTACAATTTTTTTTTTTAAAAGACTATTTTGTTTTAATACTAGAAAATATGTGTTCACTTCTTTGGATAATTGCCATAAAATTTTATGAATGTTATTTCATTTTTTAAATAGCTCACAAACTCTTTTGGTTGGCATGCATTTCAGAGGGTATACAATACAAAGGGCCAGTTGCCCAGCCTGGACCATTTATACAAGGGTTACATGGAATGAAGATTCAGCGGATCAGTGCATCTTGCCCTACTTGATTGTACATGTTTTGACAATGACTGTGTTGGAATAGGGAGGACGAAGTATTTGCCTGCCATTCTGTGCTGTAGTAGCATATGGATTAGGAAGAGCAGGGCTCATCTCATAACTCCGAGGCAAGATGGTCACCAAATGATTTACGGGACGAGGTGTGTCCTGCGTAGAGTTTAGGCAAGTCTATGGCTAAATTAACTTTCTAGCTTCTGAAGGCTGAAATCCCACCATTATGGAACTATCTGCCTCGACCTATCAAATGATGTATTTAAAAATTCCTCTTCTGAGATTAGCTTAGAGCAGGATAGGTACCTGCTGTGGATATACACTTGGGGTCCTAGGGAAGGCTCAGAGACTCCTCCTCCCCAGGCTATCTTTTATTAATCACAGTTCTTCCTAGGGCTCATCCTGGTAAGTAGTACCTTTGGCTTTATGGGGAAAAGATATGTTTCCAGAATGATATTACTTTCTTGATTTCGCTACAAAATTAAGATACGTGCAAAATGCTTTCTGGGGGAAGAAAATATATGAAATATCAATTCTCTCCTTCTCTCTGGGATCTCAAACTTTAAAATATAGCTTTATATAGTTATATTACATTCATTTTCCAATTTACAAAGCTTCTGATGAAAATATGAGACAGTTCTCTAGATCTGGCAATGGGCTCACCCTGAGATTGAATCAAAGGGTAGCTCCCTCCTCCAGAGTCACCCACGATGGGGAAAATGTTGAGGGATGATTTTGGTTCCTAGGACATTAAATTGTTTAATCATCCATTTTCCTCTAAGAATGTCTTTTCCCCTCTTCTTTTATAGGAAGCTGTAATCATGGTGGTGTGGTGAACATCAGCGCTCCCTCTGTGGTTCAGCTCAACTGGAGAGGGTTTAGTTATAAATATGGTGCCTGGGGTCGAGATTACTCTCCTCAGGAGCCAGAGAGAACCCTGTACTGGGTGGCACCTTTGAACACAGATGCAAGGCAACTAGAATATTACAATATTTATAACTCGCTGGATAATATGTTACTCTACTCACACAGTCAACAACACAGGATTGTCTATGGCCAAGGAGGTGGTACAGTAGCATATAACAACAACCTGTATGTGAATTGGTACAATACGAGGAACATTGCCAAAATTAACCTGACTACCAATGCAGTTATTGTGAATCAACCACTCCCCAGTGCTGCCTATAATAACCGCTTTTCATATGCGAATGTGCACTGGCAAGATATTGACTTTGCTGTGGATGAGCAAGCATTGTGGGTGATTTATGCAACAGAGGCCAGCACTGGTAACATAGTGATCAGTAAACTCAACGATTCCTCTCTTGAGGTGCTAAGCACTTGGGTAACCAGGCAATACAAACCAGCTGTTTCTAACGCCTTCATGGTATGTGGGGTTCTCTATGCTACCCGCACTTTGAACACCAGGACAGAAGAGATATTTTACTACTACGACACAAACACAGGGAAGGAAGGCAATCTAGCCATCACAATGAGAAAGATGATGGAGACAATTCAGAGCATTAACTATCATCCCTTTGACCAAAAACTTTATGTTTACAATGATGGCTATCTTTTGAATTATGATCTTGTCTTCTTAAAGGAGCACAGGGTTTCCATGCCTCAGTGATAGGGTGAAGGAGAAATAAAAAAGTTTGTTGAAGATGGCCTTCTCCACATATTTAGATATCAGCAGGGGGATCCAGGAGTGAGTTTCTTTAGAAGTAGTGTTTAGTAGAGATAGTTCCATCACATTAGAGATCTAAATACTTGTCTCAATTTGATTTCTCGGGTGAACCATCATCCTCTTTGGATGCATTTAGCAACTGAAATGAGGTCCTTCTTGGTGGAATTCCCAGAGGTTAGGGGTACTATGAGTTCAATGAAGTCTCTAGTGAGGTAATGTCTGGAAATTAAGGAACTTAAGGAGAACTCAGTAGGAACTCTGGAGATTTTTTCTCTAGGAAAATTTGTATGGTGACCAGTCCTCCACCATGTAGCCCCATTGACTAGTCTATGCCAGACAGGAACCTGGGGCTTAATTAGGTAGATTAATGTCAGAAGGTGAACAAGGGGCCACATATCCAACTTTGTTTTCCTTACCAGCTTCTAGGACCTGCTTTGTACATACCAGATAGGTAAATTTGGCATCTTAATAATGTCTGTTAGACATTGTGTGTTTTCTGGAGAATGTGCCTTTTGTACATCAAGTTGTATACTGAAAATCAATCCTGGAAGGGTTTTCAAATGTTATACTTGGCTTTCTTTTCTCTCATTCTTCACCTACATAACTCAGTAGAACCCATTACATCGTAGTCTTAATTCATTTTCAAGTTAGCCATAAGGTTAGAAGCAGACTTAGCAGCCAATTGCCTTTCTCTATTGCCTATGTGTTTTTCTGAAACACTGATTAGTTTTATATGGGACAGATATAAAATTAACTTTTATCTCAGCATGTAATTCTGATTTGCAAAACTCTGAGGCTGTAAAAAATATCAGTCTACAGTGACAAAATGGTAGCATTTCTCCTTATATAACGAAGACCTTAGAGTAAGCAGTAGCAGTTGTTTCATGAAGTTCCTCTCATTGAGCCTGGGATTTGCAAGACAGTGAATTTTGTTGTTTAGAAGTAAACATAGAGAATCTCCTTGAAGTATCTGGTTAAGCAGTACAGTGGTTGAGAGCCTGGTAGGTATAGACACTCTGGTGGCTTTGGATGGCTCTATCGTATGGTCTTGGCTATTTTCCATTGATGTTCAAATCTTTATCTTTAAATGCTGTACTCCTGTTTTTAAATAAAGGATTAAAGTGTGAATTGAACCAAAAGTTTTTGTCTTATTTACTGTTTTTAATTTGGAAATGACAGATAAACACTCAATACCGTACAGTGACCACGTTGTACTATGAGGTATGGACAATGTCTGCCTCCTAAACATCAGCAGTCAGAAGCCCACACACCAACAGAAAATACAATAACCTGTAGAAGAGCCCGAAATTGTGTAGATTTTTAGTGTTCATTCCCTTTGAAATGCTTTTTTTTTTTTTCTGGCAGCTTTCATCATCCCAGTCTGCCCCATATCTTCAGGGATATGACCTTATGGGCTGATTAATTTGCATGACTGACCTGATTATTTTGAATGCTAGTCTATATTTGTGTGGCTTATGTTCCTTTCCCAAATCGAGCTATTAACTTGGGTTTGAAAACTTCCATCCAGATCCTTCTCAAATAGGAAGTCTTGGATAGAAAATAAAGGAACCAAGAGGCTGCACTAGAAAGGGAAACACTTTTGCCAAAGATCATGTTTATAAGAACATGGAACCCAAGTGGAAGGATAGAGAAACTAGGCTAGTGTATTTATTCTTAGCAAAATTCTCATTTTAAATACACACCAAGCTCCTTTAGGCAATTGAAAGTTATACTATTTGGTATTTTTGGGAAGATCCCACCCCCATCTGTTCAGGGCTTAGCACAGAGATCGATATATGGCCTTCAAATTGCACCAGGATATGAAGATAAGTACACACATACAATGTGAAATACAGGTAAAAAACAGTGACACTATATTTAATCTGGCTTAAGGCAATTTTCCAGATGAGTGTTTCTATTAAGCACGCAGAACGACCTCTGGAAATTCTGGAAAGGAGGCAGGAAGCCAAGGTAACCCTAGCAATCAGCTTCTCATTCCAAGTGCTACAGAAGTGTTTGCCGGAAAAATTCCCTCCAGACTCTCTTCCTACTGGTCATGGTGTGTCAGCTTGTAGCAGCTGCCTGCAGAAAACCTCTCTGCTGGGAAGGTTGAGTGATGGGAAGGCTTTGGACTCATGGGTCATGCAATGCAGTTATACAATAGAAATTATAGCTCAAGATTTATCAACTATTGTGTCTTCAAAACACACATTTGTGTGTGTGTGTGTGTGTGTGTGTGTGTGTGTGTGTGTATGTATTATATACAGAAACTTTGAAATTTTTATTTTAGATGTCCTTGTATGTGAAGGTGCTTGCACATGCGTAGATGCTTGTACATGTGGAGGTCTGGGGTCTTTGGGTGTTAAGCAGGAGCTGTTCACTTTGTTGTTTGAGACAAGGTCTCCCACTGGAACTGGGGCTCACTGATTAGGCTAGGCTGGCTGGCCAGTAAGCTCCAGGGATCTTTCTGCCTCCGCCTCTCCAGTTCCAGGATTGCAGACATGCATCACCCCATTGCCTTGTTACATGGTACTGGGAATATGTCAATCTGAGGTTCTCATGCTTACAGGACAAGCACTTATTGATTAAGCTGTCACTTCAACTTGCTGTATGCTTGCATACTTAAATAAGGGTTGCCAATGTAAATATCTGTGTGTAAACTTTGTTGATTTTTAATGTATAATTCGGTGAGTTTTGACAAATGGATAATCATATGATACCTACTATAATTGGGAAAGACAAAAATCTCCATCATACCTTAAAAATGTGTCTCAAACCCTTTTACAGTCAACTCCTATTCCACATTTCAGCCTCCATATCCCTAACAGGTGTGTTATACCTGCACGGCAATCTTAATTTTTTTTCCCAGAAGGTCATCGATATGGAAGAATATGGAGTGAAGCTTTTTGAGTCTGACTTCTTCAGTTCTTCTGAGGATGATTAGTGGGTTTAAATTACCCTATGGATTTATCAGAGCTCTTGAGGCTCTCTTCATTTTCTATTATTTCACTTGGGGCTGCATAGGGGCTTGTGGAGTCCCTAAGTGTACCCCAGTGGCTTGGAGCTGCCACGAAGGGAGGGGTTGTAGCTCTCAGCAGTACCTATGAAGCATGAACAGTTCCCTTGCTCCCTCAACTCTCTACCCTATGCCTTCAGCATTTCTTACTCAAGTGAGACTTGAGGCTAATTCATGACACATGGGGAGGCTCTGGGTGAGTCATACAGAGCTGATTTGGCTCTTCTGATTACTACATTATGGCTGTAGGCAGGAGCCTTTCACTTTCCTGAGACCCAATGTCATTTTATGTCTGATCATTCTGTATGACCACCTAGACCAGAATCCTTTTGGGCGAATTAAATGATGCTAAGCACATAAACTCTCTGGTATGTGCTCTGTCCTTCACACACAGGTACCTCCATTTCTTACTTCGGATTTTAGGTTCAGAGTAGTTATGTTGACAAGGTAGAAAGGTAACTGGGACTGGAGGTTCTGTTTCTACCTGTGATAGCTGTTGCAAGCAATTTCTATTTGAGCAGGTACATTTTGTTATGAAAGAATCACAAAGAACATTCCCTCATTGACCTTGCATCCAAGATTGATCCTTCGGTTTGATACTTCCTGTGCTTTGGCTCAAAAAGACAGAGCAACATGAGCAGAATAAACTGTGCCCATTGCCATTTTCTGTTTCTGTTTCTGTTTCTGTTTCTGCTGAAGGCTACCTTCATCACACTCTGTGGATAAGTTTAAAATAGATGCATCTTTTCCAACTTGCTCTGTTGTAGTCAACGAGGATATCTGTCCTTAGACTAGGCGTAAGTATTATTCTACATGTCACTTTTAGTAAAGTATAGCTACCTCTTAGGATGTGTGTAAGTTACTAAGTATGGTGGTGCGTTGTTTCTTCTTAAACTGTCAACCACTGCAAAGGGAAAGCCCTAAAAAAGGAGGGACAGGGGGCTGTGTGTGGCTACCTTCAGGATGATGTAGTGAGGATCTGGGTCTCAGCCTTTCCTCATTTCAAACAGATGCCGTATCATGAAGAGCAATTAGCCTCCTGTGTTCCTGAACATTCAATAACAACAAAAGAGGGAATTGCAACATACCAGAAAATAAAAAGCAAGCACATTTCTAAGGCGTAGCCCCAACCAGTGAAACAGACCAGCTGGCCTGGCTCATGGGTGAGGCATGCTATTTAAGTTGTCAGCTTGTTGCCAGACCCCGCGTTGGTAGCAGGGGATGTGCCCATTTGTCTCTGAAATTTGCATCTGTCCTTGGAGCTCATTCAGGGGGAACCACTCTTGGAATCAAGGCCCATGGTAGAGAAATATGGCCTTCAGTCCACCAAAAGAGGATCTTTTTCATAGGACGTCAACCCAGGATTTCTTAGAGCCAGGATTCCCACTACAAGGATGATTTCACAAACCTCAGCTCCCATGAGAATTACTAAAGGAACACCTGTGTGATGGAGGACTTTAAGATGGCTTGGAGCTCAGTGGACGTGAAAGCAACAGGGGCTAAGATGGAATGTTGGATAGGTCAGAGTTCATGTGTCACCAAAGGAATCCGATTTCTGTATTTCTATCTGGAATATTGTTACTCCAAGTCTTTCTTTCTCTCCCCTCCCTCCCTCCCTCCCTCCCTCCCTCCCTCCCTCCCTCCCTTCCTTTCTTCCTTGCTTTCTTCCTTCCTTCCTTCCTTCCGTCTGTTTTTCTTTCAATGTAGCCTCCCTGAAAACAATGAACTAACATTAGACGTATAAACTTTGATTGCGTGTCCATTGTGGTACATTGTGAAATGCCCAATGCGTTTGATCTAATTAACATACCCATTGTCCCGTATAAGGACTAAATTTCTTTCCTTTTAGTTGGATTCTGTCAACCAACTCTATGTGCTTTTGAATCGTAGCCAGTAATTCTGTGTATTTGTGGTCCTGGGGGTTGAACTCAGGGCCTTGCATGTGCTCTAGGCAGCAGGTGCTCTACACTTGAACTACAGCCTCAATCCTCAATAGTGTTTTTATATAGTTATTATTGGTGACTTACTCTAACCTTCACCTTAGTGGCTATTATCAGCTAAATTTCACTGTAAGGATAGAAACAACTTCTTCAACTGGGGTTCTGCTAACTCTATTAATCAAGCCTGATTAATACAGTGGCGCTATGACCAAATACTTTTTAAGACAGTTTGAGGGAGGAAAAGTTTATTTTGGTTCATGGTTTGAGAAGATATAGTCCAATATGATAGGGAGGGAATGATGGACTGGCTCCGTGGGAGCACTAGTGTCTGACCACTCTTGAGACCGAATTCCACCAGACCAAGAAGCAGAGAGAGATAAGTCTTTAGAAAATGGGACCCAGATATAACCCCTGTCCTAGTATGGTTTCTGTCACTTCAATAAACACCATGACCCAAAGCAGCTTGGGTTTATTTCAGCTTACAGATGTTAGGCAGTCACTGAGCAAAGCCAAGGCAGAAACAGAAGACAGGAACTTGAGTCAGAAACCATGGAAGAACATTACTCACTGGCTTGCTCTCATTCTAATGCTCAGCTAACTTTCTTATAAATCCTAGCGTTCATTAACTAGGGATGGTGATGCCCATGGTGGGCTGGGCCCTCCTCTATCAATTAGCAGTCAACAAAATGCCTCACAGGTATTATACAGGCCAATCTGATGAAGGCAATCTCACAGTTAAGATTCTCTCAGATAACTCTAGACTGTGTCGATTTCAAAGCTAAAGCTAACTAGAAGATCCCCTAAGACCTGCCTCTAGTGACCCACTTTCTCTGCTTTGCCCTACTTGCCAAAGGTTTCATAACCTTCCAATACAGTGCCAGTATCTAGGGACCAAGTATTCAGACACATGAGCCTGCAGGGAATGTTTTACATTCAAACCATAACGAATGGCTTGGCAGAGTAGCATGGTTTTCCCGCTTCAGTCCTGTGGCCACCGATTTCACTATTTTATCCTCATTACTATTTCTTTAACTTCTTCCTCATCCCCCAAACCTTTTCTTCTCTACTTGATGTCCCAGTTATAGTTTTTAGTGACTCCAGGACTCAGGGTTATTCCATTGAGCATCCCTACTAACTCTGCATCTCGCTTCCAAGTCACCATGACTGTCCATCCAAAGCAGCTGGATGGGGCAGGAATACGAAGGACTATATGTTAAAGGTTGGTTTTGCTTAGCTCTGAAAGCACTGTCCACTATTCCTGCCTGTATCTGTTAGCACAGGGCCACAGCTAGCTGCAAGGCAGACTGGGAAATGTGCAGTTCACAGCAGAAAGAAAAAAAAAAGGCTTTTGAGTAATCAGTCGGTTGCTTTACCACTGAAGGTATTACAAAGAAGGATTTAGTAGAAAGAATTGCTCCAGGAATTATAGGGAAGTCTGGAGGTGAAGCGACCATTTGCCATTTGGCTTTGTGGTCGGTCATACTGCTACCACAACCCAGAAGCCAAGAACCTGCATCAGCCATCACCCTACATGTCTTTCTTGCGCCCCTGCAACTTGGGACCAGACAATGGATCCCAGAGTCTGTCTGCTGCAGACGCTCAGTTCTGCGACACCCTCATCACCCCGAAGAAATCCTTCACCTTCCACATCTAACATAAATGGATGCTGTTGACTAAGTCTAAAGTACACACAGAACGGTATTTCCAAAGAACACATAGGAAAAGCTTCTTTTTTATCCTTTTTGAATAGCACACAAGGTAACAGGCATCCTTAGGTACTGTCACACACACTTAGTTTCCGTTGCTGCCCTTTCCCCCCTTTTCTCTGCCCACTCGTATTTGCACTCAAAACCATCTTTTCCTTGTGATGCTGCGAAGATGGCAGGATAGCCTGGGAATTGGTGTCAGTGTCACCACAGCTCTTGTCATTACCGATGCTCCCATTTCGCCTGAGGTGAATGTTTTTCTCAGCACTTATAATTTATCTTCTGGATATGCCTGATGATAGATGCTTTTCAATTTGTGTTGGGGCTTGTTTCAGGTAAGCTTATTGTTAATTTTTAAATACCGGATAAAAATGCATCGAATATAGCCAACCCCATCCTAGCTGAGCGACATGGTACGCTGTGGAATATCGTGTCCCCTCATGATGGTCTGGCTGACTTGGAGCTGTGTCTGGTTGCTTCTGCCCAACATCTCAAGAGTATTGTACTGAATATAGCCAGCCTGGGAAAAGATCCAAACTCAAAATGTGAAGTATGATTTCTGTGAAATTTGTATTGCTTTTGCACCATCATAAAGTTGAACCATTTTAACTCAAAGCCATCTGTGTATGTGTGTATAAATATAGATTTTAAATATATATTATATAAATATATGTTTTTATATATTTCATCGTCACCCTCCGGTGATAGCTTTGTCTGATACCAACATAGCGAAGAGAGCCTCTTTCAATAGTGATGACACTGAGTGAGCTTTGAGAGGGGAACTGTGTTTTTCAACTTCACAGCACCTCAGACTTCACTGGAGACAAACTTCTCCACATACCGAGCCACTCTGATGTCACCCACCCCATGCTGGGAGGTGCTCAGACACCTCAATCTTCTTTGCCTTTGGGTAATGATATTTGTATATATTTAAAACCACCCAGAATCTTCCAGAATTTGGGGTATCCTACATCGTTTTACATCATCTCTGCCCTTGCAGAGATCTCAGTGGGATCATTTGGTTGACAAGCTGTTGCTCATGGGAGGTTTTCCCAGAATCCTGAGGTGGCATCATATCTGGGGACCATCCCTGGCTTTCAGCAGGCTCTCCCTCCACCAGAAGAGCCCAGGAGGGTCATGGATGCACTGTGCCTTTTGGTCTTTCTTTCCACAAGGAACCTTATCCTGGCACTCAGGCAACAGGTTTCCTAGCCAGAGCTGTGAAGTCAGTGAGAGAAGGCCGACCTGCCCAGGAGATGGAGGAATCCCAGGAGTCTATGCTTAGGGAATTAGTTTGGGAAGAATTTCTAATAACAGTGCTCTAGTCTTGTTGAATAAAACATCAGAGAGCTCATCCTCTCCCAGCAGCAAAATAAAGTACAGCGTTTTGACGGTAAGAGCACGGTTGTTAAATGTTGTTTTCTAACAAAATTCAGATGGTTGTCACCTGACCTTGACATTGCCTTCCTTCACTGGGCATTCTGTGTGCGCCTATAAGACAGCATGTCCCTGGGCTGTACCACATTTCTCTCATTTCAGCAGATGGGAAAAACAGCTATTTGAACGAATGGGGCATAAGGCCAGAGAAGGTACAACCAGCTGCAAACAGACCAGTAAATATGGTTGTTATACATCTGGTAGGTTGTTCAACAGCGAAGTGGCTAATGGTGCTGGTATTTAAATGGCCATTAGTACACTCTGGATTCTATGCACCCAATTAAGAAGTATCCTGGAAGCTCTCTCCCGGTGGTGTCTGCTGTCATTTGGCCGTAGACTGGGCCAGCAGCAAACCTCAGGTCTGCATAACTGTCATTGCCTGCAGGGAAAGAAACTCCATTTTTGTCAACAGGAGACAGAGATTGTAGAGTAGGCTCCTGTGGGTGGGGTGTATGCAGAGGTGTATGCCTGCCATACCACGAATCCTCAGTGTGAACCTCTCATTAACCTTGTATTGACAAAGCCCAGAGTCAGTTAATCCTGGGAATTATGTATGCATAAGGGCCAGGTTCTTCCCCTCATGCCCTCTGGCAAACTTAAGAAAGGGAGCAGTGCTTGTCATTATGAAGAGACTTCACCAGAGCAGGACTAGACTGTTTTCACACCTGGTATAGGCTGAGGCTGGCAAGAGTCACTCCTTGGTGTTCAAAGTTAAAGTGCATATCTTTGGGAGAGAGAATTTATTTCCAATGATTTGATTTTCAAAACCTTGCCTGGAAAGTTTAAATCATGGGACATGTAAAGTGCAGATGACAGACATTGGGATGGTCCAAAGAGTAGGGAAGGGAGATGCTGGTGAAAAAACTCCACGAGTATTTTATACTGTTTCCTCTTCTTTCACCTCCTTTCCCAGGGTGGGAGGGAACTCTTGTTTTTTTTTTTTTTTTGTATTATATAGATATTAAAAACTATAACAACCACCACAACTTTGACCTAGTGCGCTACAGGCTACACAAACAAGAGCGGGGGTACAGACCCTGCTCCATCAAGTTACATCCTGTTTGACATCTTGGCTTCCACGGGCAGTTTGATTTATGTGTTGTCAAGTTATTTCTTCTTTTGTTTGCTTGTGTTTGCGACAAGTTCTCAATATGTTGTCCACGCTGGCTCCTAACGCACAATCCTTCCGCCTTAGCCTCCCGAGCGCCGGCTTTACAGGCACGCATCTCCACATTTGGCTTTTGGAGTAAATATTGATTGTGGACTTTCACTCTCAGAGGCATTCCAGTATGAATGCTGGAATAAAGTCACCCCAACTGTAGCTACCTCATAGGAAAAAGCCGTTTGTTTTGTATTTTTTGTATCTCCTCACTCTTTTTTGTTATTGCTTTGGGCAAACTGCAAGGAGGCGAGTGGCCTCTACTTTCAGATAGCTATTTAATGATGAGCAGAAACATGATTCCGTTGGGAAAATGTCAAGAAAATGTCTCAAAGAAATCAGGCTACACCAAAGGATGTTGACTGCAGTAGAACACCCAGTCCCCAGGTGCCTGATTTCTCCTCAGGCCGTCGATGCTGGCAGAGACCTCTGCTATGAAGCTACAGTGCCAGGAGAGTGAGTAGGAGGCTTTGGAGACGGTCCAGGAGTGTGAGTGGATCTTTCTGGAAAGCATTACTCTGAAGATGTGGATAAGTGATTGGGGCATCTGATAGCAGAGGTGCTCAGTCGCATCTACTCTTAACTCCAGCAGACCCGAAGGCTGGCAATACATCTTGGAATCTTCTCTAGAAGAGAGCATCTTTCTCTGCTTGGATGACTTATGCTCAGTTCTGAAGACATCCATATATAGAGACCATAACACAGACACTCAACAGATCAATAGGATACCATGAGAAGCCTCTTGGAAACCGGTAAAGTCAGGGGGTGCATCAGAGCAGTGAACCTGAGTTTAAAGGATCTCACAATTTACTAATTGTGTTGTCCTTACAATGTTTCTAAAACTCCAAGGCTCCATTTCCCTTGCTATGAGGTTTAGTAGTTGTGAAGATTATCTGAAAAAAATCGTTTCCAAACTTTGGTAATGTAGGTAACATATCTAGTTAGTCATCAGTTGATAGTCATTTTTTTTTTCTCTTCCAGTTGACATGTTTTTAGAGAGCCTGAGCTTGGAGCAGAGGAAGGCATAGTGAAGAGAGAAATGTTTGGTTTCTAGTGAGGAAGCCATCTTTGATTTCATTTCAGTTTTCATGTTCTTTATGAGCAACATCCAGGTCTGGCCCAAATTGACCTTATATGTTCAGGGAGTCTAATGTGTGTCAGTCTACAGCTTACTCCATTTGGGATTGTTGTACTGTGGCTGACTGGGAGAATGAAGCTGGCTAAAGCACAGGAGGGTGTTTGGTGTACCCAGAATTCAGGGTTGTTTTATTCTTTTGAGATTCCTGCAGGTCAATCCCAAAGGGACTTTAGCCTGGGTGTTAGACTTTCAAAGACACTGTGGAGGGCCTGCTTCTATTTCTTTGCCCTGTTTCCCCTAAAAGGTCAGAAGGTACTCAGATCTCTCCTCATTAAACAGCCTGCTCTTAGCCCTTTTCCATTGTACACCATCTGTGTTTGGCCTTGATTTTCCTGTGCACTGTGTCATAACAGAATATCAATTGCTGAGAAGGAAAATCGAGCCAGGTGCTGCCAGCCCAGTGAGAGCACTGTCAGGGGGAATCATGCCACATGCGCAGGAAATAACTTCTTCTTCTCAGTTTACAAATTAGTTTGGTGACGCTTGGGATTATGAATCCCTTGAAAAGAAGGGGGGTGGGGGAGGAGTCAGAGTGTAGTGTTCTTAGCAGTTCCCAAAAAGAATCATGGGTAAAAAATGATCCTGCCACCCCAAGAGAGCCATGTTCTCCATCCTGCAACATCCCACTTGGCCTCCTTAGCAAATCCTCACTTTGGCTGCTTTGCTGCAGAAAGCGTTGATGAAGGTGTGTGACCATAGTGACTGAGGTCTGTGATCGTCACTGGGACTTCCAGACTGGGAAGGGTGGCAGGCAGGGGCCCTGCTTTCTCAAGGGAGAATGGTCAAATACAAAATGTTGGTTTCCTCTACCCAGAAGCCTACTAGCATTATCAGATATTGTAAGACACTGAGATCTGTCTTCCATGTTGACTGCCATAGGACAGACATCACCAGAGCTAGAAACATCATGTGGAATCCTTTGTTTCATAGATAAGGACACAGACCCACAGAGGGCGAGTATGCTGCCAAGTCCTTTACAGCAGCTTCAAGTAGCTGAGCTGTGTCAAAAACCCAGGTGAGGTTTGCTGTGCTCCTCTCTTGCTCTGCCTATTGAAGAAACATAGTCAGGGTTCCCAGCGGGGAAACAGACTGATCTTTCTAATTTCATTCTATTTCAAAGTAAAAAAAAAAACCACATTCTTACTTGTTCTTAATCTACTTGCAAACTCTAATGACTGGCTCTAGCGTTGACTATCGCACGTAATTTACTTAATTAGCTAATTGCTAACAATGGGAAGTAGTTTTATTTGGCCTTTTGTAATGCATATTCCTTCCACTGCAAAGAAGTTACCATTGGTATTGTAGTGACCTTGCCATCAGAAGGTAAATTACACGGCAGAAAACCAGAGTCTAAGGTCTGAAGGTCATACTCCCCTCTATGGAAGATCCTAGGCTCCCTTAAGGGTAAAATGTAGAGGGAAAAGAAGGATATTGTGAGTTAAAATGGGAGAGTTAGTACGGTAATGGAGTGCGGTGAGATTGAGGCCACTGGATCTGACTTTGGCTTTGACCAATGCCCTTTCCCACCCAGGTGACTGTGATCAATTAACCTCTGTAAGCCTCTGTCTCCTCAGCTGAAAAATCGGTCCAATAATTGTTCCTGTTTTGTAGTTATTACACACAGGTGAAGTCCATACTAGCTTGCCTAGAACTTGGTAGTCTTCCATGAGTGTCTATTGCTGCTGTTCTTGCAAAACTTATAGATATAAATTAGAGAGTTCATGGATGTCTGAAGAAGAAAGTGAAATCCACTTCAATTCAGGGGCCTCTGACACGACATTTTCACTGTGCTAGCATGATACCCTAAAGTATATAGAATTCAGTAGAGTGTTTCTTCTTAATTCAGCATTCTTTTGTGAACAACTTGCCCTCAGTTTTCAAAAATGTGATTTAGGGGCACTGTTGTGCAACCTTACTGTGCCCAGAGCTAAAGAACCTGTTGCCCTCACGTCGTTAGATTGATGAGATGTCTGAAGAAATAGCCTTCCCTCCTCTCTCCTCCCTTCCCCTCCCCCCTTTCCATGCTTCTTTACTTTTTGTGCCTTTATAAACTTCCTGGTGAATGAACCATTGTCTGAGCCTTTAATCATCTTTTACAATAGATTGCTACATGTAAGGTTTTTTTTAAAAAAAATTACAATTTATCTTGATTTTTGAGAATTCTGTACATGTATACAATGAAACATGGTCATATCTAACTCCCGTTCCCACTGCTTCCATGTTCTTCCCAACATGGCTACCTTTTCACACTCACACACACACACACACACACACACACACACACCACACACACATACACACACACACATTTGGTAACACACTGTATCCATGTAGTGCTGACTGCATGTATGTGGGTGTGAAGCCTTGTACCAAAGTGTAGTTAGTGGGGACATCCTCACCTAGCAGCTGCCAATGGCCAGTGACACTGTGTTAGGCATAGGGCCTGGAGAGCATCTCCCCCATCTATTAGGCTTCTGTTCTGTATGCACCAAACGCAGCATACATACCTATTTGATCTTTCTTGTTCCAACATCTTCCAGCCTGTTGTCCACGTAGCCGCCAGCATCACCTTCCTTCCATATTCTCCAAAAGCTGCTGTTCCCACTGACAAGAGCATTAAGCAATTCTAAGGGCCACCCACAGCACAGACACTGTTTCACTATCCTACTTGCAGGCCAATTCTCTTACTTGTTGCTCTCTCAACAAACCTTCCCCCTGCCAGACTCACTACTTTCCTTGTTGCTTCCCTGGGTCTCCGTACTGAAGTTTATCTGTCCATTCTTATCCCTAATACCCGTATATCCCTCTCTTGGCCTGTCATAGCCACCTTTGCCACATTAAACTCTCATCCTTGATGGCCACCTCAAGCCTGTCCTTCCCTTTTTTCGGCTTACCTCATATTAAAATGGCGTCTTTGGTTGTCGAATACTCCCTTTGTCTCGTCTCTACAGATGACACGTTCCCAGAGGGCAGGGCTGAAGCTGCCCACCTGTGTCTATCATATCAGGCACGGAGTGCTTCATGCACAGTAGATGCTCACATGTTCCAAGACAGAAGTCCTCAGACACAGCTCTCCTCTGGCTGCCAAAGTGTGGGAGCAGCACAGCTGGCTGGATTTATTGCTTTTCCCAGGAGAGGCAATTATAACGCTTTATCTTCCCCCTTTGGCTTTCAGCCAGTGGCTCTGCACCTAATCTCTAATTTTCTTTTTGTTTAAAAGAATGTTCATTTTATGCAGCCAAAGCAACACGATGATGGCAATAATGTAAGTTGCGACTACTTATTGAAAGTCTACTATGTGCTAGGTACTGTACTTTACCTATGGGGTTTTATTTCTTAATACAAATGAGAATTTTATAAAACAGGATGGTAACTTTTATGGAAGAGAAGATGAGAGCTCAGAAAGGTTAAAACAACCTACTCCAGAGTGATGGAAATCACTGGTTAGGAGCTGAGACGAGAGTTAAATCTTGATCAGTCAGCCCAAGGGGTTCCTCCCCACCACACTGGTAATGAGGACTTTAAGGCAGGAGGTTAGGAGACTAGGGATGATTTTCTTGGGGCCCCAGATGCCCAGACATTTGCAGTGTGGGAAAGTGCATGCCCCTATTCAAGTTTAGTTATATTTAGCCTCTGGTTCCCTTTAATTTGTGGCAATGCCTAGGAGAAGTCAGAGAAATTGAGTGAAGCCTCTGCTTGGGTCTCAGTACTCTTTGTAAGAAGCAAGTAGTTTGTGGACTCCAAATGCTGTTGATTCTACACAGAGTCCATGCTTCTTCCTGAAGTCTCTGAGCTTCCAGACCTATTACTGAACCAATAGCTAAAGTGTGCCCTGGATATTAGTTTGTAGGAAGTCAGATTCTATGCTATATTACACAGGTCATCTACTTGCTCTGTAAAGGCCATTATAAGTAAGTATAATATCTGCCAAGATTAAGACAATCTCAAATAGCTCACTTTGGGAATCCAAACTGGTTATGTTGGGGAAAATGCATGGTGATATTTTTAAAGGACCCTTGAAAACATCACTTTAGTTTAGTATTTAATAAACAGCAGCTGAATAAATGAATGAATGAATTCAGGAATATGTGATTGAATAAGTGATGCTTTGGATTCAAGCAATGTAGGGTAATGGGGTAAATGGGGAGTTTTAAATTATCAATGAGGTCACCTGAGTACTGCTCTCTCTCTCTCAGGTTCAGTTTCATCAGTGCTAATGGCTACTATAGAGAACTGTGGTTAAGCCCAGATTTTACCAATCAACAAATCTAAAAATTTTGCTTACTACAGTTTGAAAGATGCTTGTAGGCATCATGAGCACTTTGGGTCAGACACAAGGACTTTATTGCTCATGGCAAGCAAGGCAGAGGATGAACATCACCATATTTACATATATTTCCCTTGCAAACAGCCCAGAGGGATGCCTGCATACACAGTGAGCTATATTAAATAAGGGGTCCCTAAGCTTTGACTACCTGAGTTTAAATGGACAGTAAGTGTGGTTAGCTTTTCCTCTGGAAGAAGCCATTTCTACCTTTCTTAGGTTGTTAGTTCTATCAATGTCCTTGAGAAGATACTCTGAAACTAAGATAGCTAGTGTCTTACTTACAAGATTGACTTAGAGGATGTATAAGAGCCTTTAAGAATTGTTCCCCAACATCAATCTCATAGACAAAAAAAGGGGAGCATTAAAGTCACTAACACATTCTATCAGTTGGATTAGTAAATGCTATTCTGTGGCAACACTGGATGTAGGGTCTGAGTGCCTCAAACCACCAGACTGGTTTCTTGATAATGCCACATATTTATGCAGAATCAGCCGAGGACTTTGGTCTAGATAATTTTCTCTCTGGACCGCAGGCTGAAGGATGAGACATCACCATATGGTGCACTGCCATGCCTGAGGGTGGGTGAATGTGCAATTTGGAATGCTTGCTGCTCATATTTTATTGTTCAGATCAAGTCTGGGGCTCAAAAGAAGAGCATGGTATGTCTAGTTGACAGGCACCTTGAGTACAAAGTCCACGTATAGGGCTCACGCATTATTTTTTTAAAGTGGTCATTTTCCCTTTTCTTTCTACTCCTAGAGCCATTGTTTGGGTAGCATCAGAAGTCTGGGTCTTTGGTGCAGAGGAATCCTATGGTTATGGATTCTGATTGTTCTCTGACAGTGACTGTGGTCTGGGAGATCTTCAGAATTCCAACCCTGCAGCAATGTGCACAAGTTTGCAAATCAAGTTAATCAACACTAATTATTACTATGAATTCAAGATCATAAGCTTGTTGGTCAACATTTAAAAAGAAGAAAGAACATAGAATTTCTCCAATACACAATTACTGCCTGGAGATAATAAGTAGATTGAGAAAGAAGAGAAAGATGTTGATTTATTTGGATTCAGGATACAATGCAGTCACAGATTCAACAGCTGAAATGCTTCCTGCCTTGCACTGGTCACCACATCCGACTCGAAGTCAGTGCATGCCAATAGAACCAAATCAGCATCACTGACCATCACGGGCTTTCTGCTTCCCAGTTTAAAAGGACTAAGCAGTATATTAATTCCTTTTTTTTTTTTAACTCCCTAGGGGACTCACTTGCCAGATCCTCTATTAAGAATTTGAGTATAAAATTAAAGTAAAATGGACAAGGTTGTTGGCTCCAAGGTGCTTAAAATCTAGCAGGTTCAAACCATATGACAGTATGAACAAAAGCCAACTCGTATTCATGGCTCGCTCGCTGGCGGCTGAGGGCAGAGCTGTGCATGGTATTCACATTTTGTAAGGTTAAACAACCTTGTGTCATTTGTTTCTCTCACTAACTCCATGGAAATAGTGAAAGGAAGGGCTCATGGCTTTGATCCTGTGTAGTCAAGGTTCAAAAGATTATTCAGTATTTTCCTGGGGGCCAGAGAAACTAGATTCGAACTCATGTCCTGTACCCATTTTATAGCTGCATTAATATTGAGATTTTTCTTTTTTTTCTTTTATTGAAAGTAGGTTTTTTTCATATAATATTTCCTGATTACTGATTCCCCTCCCTCTACTTTTCCTGGTTTCCATAAATCTTTAAGATTTATGCTGTCTGTGTGGTGTTTGATATGCAGCTTTAATCTGTGGTGGTCAGATAAGATGCAGTGTGTTATTTCAGTTTTCTTTTATCTGTTGAGACTTGTTTTATGTTAAGTATATGGTCAGCTTTGGAGAAAGTTCTGTGAGGCGCTGAGAAGGTATATTCTTTTGTGTTTGGTGAAATATTCTGTAAATATGTTAGGTCTATTTGGTTTGTAAAGTCTGTTAGCTTTAGCATTTCTTGGTTTAATTTTTGCCTGGATGACCTGTCTATTAGTGAGAGTTGGATACTGAAGTCTCCACTATCAGTGTCTGAGGAGCATTATGTGGTTTAAACTGTAGTAGTGAACTTTTGTGCACGTGGGTGCCCTTGGGATTGGTGTTCAGATGTTAAGAATTATAATGTCCTCTTGGTGGATTTTTCCTTTGATGAGATGAGTTTTGGTTTCAAGTCTCTTTTCATAGATATTAAAGATGACTACAGAAACTTGTTTTCTTAAAGTCCAGTAGCCTGAAATATCTTTTCCCAGCCTTTTACTCTGAGGCGATGTCTATCCTTGACGTTAAGGCATATTTCTTGGATGCAGCAGAAGAATGGATGCTGTTTTCATATCCACTCTGTTAGACTGTATCTTTCTATTGAGGGATTTCGACCACTGATGTTGAGAGATATCAACGAGCAGTGATTGTTGATTCCTGTTATTCTGTTGTTGTTGGTGGTGATGGTGGTGTGTTTGTATGTATGTGTGCATGCATGTGTGTTTTCCTCTTTTGGTTTACTAGTATTGGATAATTTACTTTTATGCTTTCTTGGTGTAGTTAAGCTCTTCAGGTTGTTTTCCTTCCAGAGCTTCCTTTAGATACATTTTATATGATATTTATATATTCCTTTATATTTGTAGATAAGTGCTGCTTAAATTAGGCTTTACTATGGAATATCCGTTTCTCCATCTATTGTGATTGAAAGTTTTGTTAGGTATAGTAGTTTGAGCTAGTATGTAGTCTCTTAAAGTTTGTAGAATGTCTATCTTGGCCCTCCTTGGTTTTTGAGTCTCTACTGAGAAGTCAGGTATGGTTCTAATTGTTCTGCCTTTATATATTTCCCTTGTAGCTTTTACTACTCTTTCCTTTTTCTATATATTTAGTGTTTTGATTATTATGTGCCAAGGTGTATTTCTTTTCTTGCCAGTCTCTTTGGTGTTCTGTATGCTTCTTGTAGCTTAGTAGGCATCTTCTTCTTTAAGTTACGGAATTTTCTTCTGTGAATTTGACCTGGGTTTCTTCTCCTTCATTTACTTCTATTTTTCTTAGATTTGGTCTTTTCATAGTGTCCCAGATCCAGATCCGGATGTTTTGTGCCAGGATTATTTTAGATTTAACATTTTTTTTGACCAAGGTAACATTTCTTCTATTTTGTCTTCAATGCCTGAGATTCTCTCTTCCAACTCTTGTATTGTATTGGTGAGCCCTGCCTCTAAGGTTCCTGTTTGAGTTCCTAAATTTTCTGTTTCTTGGTTTACCTCAGTTTTGGCTTTCTTTATTGATTCTATTTCCACTTTCAGGTTTTGAACTTTAAAACTTTCAGGTTTTATTTATTTCCTTCCATGGTTTGTTCATGTTTTCATAAATTTCTTTAAGGGATTGACTTACTCATTTCTTTTTTTTTTTAAGGACCTCTATTATATTCACAAATACTATTTTAATGTCTTTGTCTTGCACTTTAGTTATGTTGCATTTCTTAAGGCCTACTATATAATTGTTGGGTTGCTGGACTCTAATAGAGACTTATTGTCCTGGCTGTTATTGATTGTGTTTTTGTGCTGGCATCTAGGCATCTGGGGTTTGGGATGATTGTAATTCAAGAAGTTAATATCAGTTCTTGTCTTTGTTGGATGGTTGTCTTGTTCCTTGGTTTCTGTTGCCCTCTCTGGTTCTTAGCAGGCTATGGTGGCTGTGTGTTTTTTGGTAGGAAATTCTTCTGGGATCCAGCCAAGTGTGGCCTATGTGTTTCTAGTTATTAGGAGCAGACACTTAGGAATGAGGATGGAATAGAAGGGGGGTTGAGGGGCCCACAGGAGGGAGGAATCTGGGTGTTCCACCAGGATCTGCTTAGTCCCCTAGGAATGGGGGCAGAGAGTGAGGAGAAGCTGTGTCTTCTATAGAGCTGGGGATGATAGTTGATGATTTTATTTGGAGGAGAGAAGGCAGAGTGAAGACTTGAATCTGGACTACATGCTTAGCTGTCCTTCTCTGGCAGGCTTGACTGGTAGGTTTCTGGGGAATGCCTTCTGGGCGTGGGAAGAGGTGGGGTGAGGTGGATGGGATAATGGAAGGAGTGAAGAGGAAAAGAAGGTTGGAAGAGAAGATCTGTGTGATCTACTGGAGATGGGGGCTTAGAAAAAGGAGAGGCTGCAGCAGGTGGTCTGCTACAGAGCAGGGGATCAGATTGGAAGACTGGATTTGGGGGAGTCAGGGAGAGGTGAAGATCTGCAATTAGCCTACCTACTTCTCTGCTTGGCATGGTCTGTGGGTTCCCAGTGTGTTAATATATAGACATTTCTACTAACCGGCATGTCAAAATCCAGCCTCGTTTGAAGGCTGAGGGTCATCTATGTCTAAGCTGTGCACTTCTTAGTTAATATTCTCCACCAGTGAATGATTATTAAACAAACTGATTGCATGCCGATTTGGTGCCAGACATCGAAAAGTGCCTACCTCTGCCACAGATTCCACATATATGACTGTTTGTATAACTGTTGGCGAGCATAGGAATAATACTTATCACCTTGCAGAAGAAGAAACTGAGAAACCCAGAGGACCAGACACTTTCCTGCTATTTCAAGGAGCCAATACCAGCATTCTCCCAATCCATGTCTAAGCCAGAATGCTTTGCTGAAGTATGAAGCTGCCCCCCGTGAACTGCAGGCAGGTCTGGCCAGAGAATAGTCAAGCTTATAACCATGTCTCTTGCCAGACCAGACATCCCTAAATCCCCCTGCAATAACATTGGGTTATGAAATCCAGCATCTCATATAAACGCACTCATTTTGAGAACACCCGCCTCTCCTCACTGCAGCAGTGCACCTCGAGTGGCTTCTCCTCACCTATTCTAATGCATTCCACAAACACTGACTAAATGGCTTCGGTGTGGCAGGACCTGGAAACTACCAGGATGAGTCCAGCATAGTTCCCACCAAGGCTGAAAATTCAGAGTAGGAGAGAAACTTAAATACACAGTATAGTTCAAATAAACATAGCTCAGGGGTGTAGAAAAGTAAAACACAAGAGATGATCTGGGAGAGAGAATCCAGCTTTGGTGGAAGCTTGGAGGAAATGTCACTTGTCAGACCTTAAAGGGTAAGCATAAACACTCTGGTGCTAGTGGTGGTGGTGGGGAGGCGGGGCGGGGGGCGTGGGAGAGAAGGATGTGTGTGAAGGAGTCATGTCATTCAGGCAGAAGGAGTCACTCTTGCTTATGGAGCCTTGTTTCTCAGGGGACAACATTTTCCCCTTCAAAACTTACAAGACCTGACTTGTTTTCACAAGAGCCTTTGGGGGAAGAGCAGCTGGCAGGTACATCCAGGGAAGGGAAAGGGGCCTTACCTCAAAGGTTAGCTGAGAGGGAAGGATGCCGAAGACACTTGGGAAGTCTTATCTGAAAAGAAACCATCTGGTGGTTAGCACCAAGCGAACTGTTTTCTATCCTTTCCAGGCTTCTGAGAGCAGTTGTCTGATGTCCATTCTGCATGGGCTTTGTGAGGATGTGGGGACTGCTGGTAGCTCCCTGGTCTGTGTGACAAGTTGTAACTCATGCTGGAAATTGCCTGGTCCCCATCTTCTGCACCTCCATAGTGACATCCCCACAGTGAGCTGATGACAGCCCTGTTTTTGTGCCACCCTGGGGGGGGTCTCTCCTGCCTCTGTGTGAGTGTCCCCTTGCAGGAGAAATATGGTAGGTGTTTAATCCTGGGCACTCACATCTGGGAAAAACAATCCAAATGTTAATCCATCTGGAGAGAGAACTAATCCACATCTTCTGCTGCCTGTATCTTCTGTTTTTTATCTCTGAATCTTTAAATCTCATTATGAAGCCAGAATGAGCCCCCCTGCAAGCCTGTCTCCTACCCTTCAGGCGGCCTTTTAAATGCTTCTTTATGCTTGGTTTCCTTATGCCCCTCATGAACAGAGCTCCTTTTGTCTGAATGTGACACAGCTCATTCAGCGCCTAAGAAAGCCTCACTACACCCCCGTGAGGAAAGAAGCCATCATAACCGGTTTTCCTCACACCTGAGAGGAAATGAAGGAATGATGGATCCCAGCCCCTGCCAACACCCTAAAGCAAAAGGGGCAGGGACCATAATCTACCACACTTATCTGTTTGCACAGGGAATAGACTCAAGGATTCAAAGGCGGACTTTGCCCATCCGTCCCTAAACACTTCTTCCCATATGTTGTGCTTAGAAAACGTTATTAATCAATGATGTAAGCCTGGAAACCCAGCTGCTTCAGAATGTACAGAGCTCACAGTCCTCAACGATCCTGCCTGCTCCGTGTCTTCATCTCTCAGACCCTGCATGAAGCCTGCTTGCTCATATCACTGTCACAGCTTGCTCTCCACTTATTTCTACTGTTTTTCCCTGTGCCACACTCCAGGCTACTCTTAGAATGATTTTGTTTTTCTCAGAGGCTATGCTTTGGTTTGACTCTGTTTAAAACCCCTTTCCTACAGGACTCTTTCGCCTAGCACAAAAGTTCTACACCTCATGGATAAGTCTACCTGTCTACCATTTCCACTTCCTACTTTATAATCAGAGGTGGTAAACCACTTCCTATTCCATGCATATGAACTGTCACACCGTTGCAAGGTCCACACACTGGTATGACCCTACTGTGAGGAATTATCCTACTTACCATCACAACCAGCTAGAGTAGTCTCCGCTCCAAACTTCTGGATGAGCTGACTTCTTGCTCTGTTGTGTCATCATTGGTTTTCTCTTGGAGCACACAGTAGACAGCTATATGAATTACTTATTTATGTACCCTTCTCATTCTGAATTAACACCTAGGTAAGTACTATATCTTATTTAGGTTGGCACAGTCAGTACCCAGGACACTGCCTGGTACACAGTAGTCATGCAATGCCATTCAATGAGTGAGTAGTAGTATCTATCCATGATAAAGTCAACACTGATATACAAGGTCACTGAAACCGATCATCTTTCTAGGCTGCTGCTGTTAATTGAAACACCAAATGCAATGTCTGATCCAAAACTGGCTTCTAGACCAGAACATTCTTTATGCCCTTCAAACCAAGCCATCTGAAAAGGAGTGTTAGAAGATAGTTTATGTTCATTTACATGTTGCAGACAATGTTCATTTATAGAGTCAACAGACAGTTTTGAACAGTGAGTATAAACCAGGCAGTTTTCTGAATACTGGATTATAAAAGAACACAAGGAAAAAGAAACATGTATTTTCCCAAATAAATGTTCTGTGATAGCAAACATACATAAAACAGATTAAAAATGGGTCAATTAAAGATGAGGAGAGCAGTCAGGAGCCCATGGGATAGAAACCGATAAGCCATCATCAGGAGATAGATTGTATTCTAATGAGAAGTTATTGGTGCCTTTCACAGAGGGAGTTTGATGGCTATATCGAGCAGATTCTGGAACACAGTAGATGAGGGACATAAGTTAAGCTACTGTGGTATGTCTGGAGAGGTTTGACAGTGACTGAGATACATGGAAGCAAAAGGAAGAGATGATATTCATAAACATGGTAATGGTTTTGTTGCAGTTGGATTAAACCTCTTTGGAGGAATGGGCTCAAGCCATTGCTGTCATTTGTTTCTCAGCATCAACCTGAGATCTAAGAGGCATGTTCACATTGCCAGGTCATTGAGATTCCAATATTCAGTTGCTTCTGCCCCACAAAACATTATTATGTAAATAATATGATTATAGCATTTTAGGAATTCAACTTTCTCTTGTATGTCCCAAGGGCAAGATGTGACAATAGGGTCTTGATAAAGGCCAGTCTAGCTTTGGACATGGCTTTGCAGGATTTGTCACATGGACACAAGAGCTTGGGATTAGAGGTGGCATTCATTCTAGTCTTTGATTCAAGTCCTTACTGCTTACTAGCTGTGTGGCTTTGGCAAAAGACTTTTAATCTCTCTGAAACTCATTCGTGCTATCTGTAAAAGGATACATACAACTCAGAGGTGGTGTGAAATTTGGTGACATAAATAAAATGCTTAATTGGTGTTTCCCTCACAGGGAGAAGTGGGGGCTGAGGAAGAAAGCTTTGGGAAAGGAAGAACTCCTTCCAGGATCTCCTGATACTGTTGGACCTTGGTGTGATTGCATTCCAACCATAAGAATTTTCATATTCATAGATAGGTGTTGGCTAGTTTGGGAGAAGAAAATGCTTCCTCTTTGTGGAGCTTTGAGGGAAAATGTGGGGAGCATGTAATAAGCTTTTTGTTGGTTTTCTTTTAAAGACAGGGTCTCATGTATCCTAAGCTGGCCTTAAACTGGATCCAACTATGACCTTGAACTTCTGATCCTTCTGCTCTTACCTCTCCAGTGCTGTAATTATAAGCATGAGTCAACAGCATCTCGTTTACGTAGCGCTGGGATCAAGCACAGAGATTTTTGCATTTTGGGTAAGCACTAAACTAACTTAGCTACATTCCCAATCTTACATAGTAATTCAGCTAGTGGTTTGAATTTTTCCACGTTTCTAGTAAGTATGACAACCGAGTAGAATTATGACAGCATGGAGAAGATAGCCATCTTTAACTTATGCTGTAGTATCCTCTGGGTAGCCTAGAGATGAGGTGGAAGCTATGAGAGGAGATCCCAGTAAGGCTCCTTCTCTTGGTGGCTTTCACATGAATGTGCAATTTCGAGTTGGTAAATAGAGTGGAGAACCTCTATGGGCATGTGTTAGCTCTCTTGATATAAGTGGTTCCAGGCAGAAACCAAAACTCAGAGGTTTGGCTGTAGGCAGGCATGAGAAAGAACTATCTTCCCTTCTGTGGGCATTGGCTTTTTTTTCTTTTTTGATGGTGACGATTGAGTAGTGTAGATCATGAACCACACAGTGGTTTAACTTTGATTGATTGAGGAGGAGCACTACGGCTGACTAATGTCTACTGTGACTATAGTAGGGAAGATTAACAGGAGATAGGCCAGGCCTGACTATCTCTAGATGTCGATTCAGATCAGTTCTTTGAGTTGGCAGGACCTAATGTTATATGTTATATTCGCCTCATGGACGCTCAAGGGCAGCCAAGTAAGGGCAGCATCCTCCCAGGGTACCACTTTCTAATTATGGATAGACTGTATTGTGTAAATAAGATGACTTGAGTTTTCGCTATTTTATTTATTTAAAAGTTGTATATGTGTGTTGTCTGTGTGTCAGTTTGTGTACACAAACACAGTGCTTTCAGAGGCCAGAAGAGAGTCCTAGATCCCTGGAGCTGGAGTTACAGGCAGTTGTGAACTACCCAGCGTCAATGTTGGGAACCAAACTCAGTCCTCTGGAAGAGCAGGGAGTGATCTAAAATGATGAGCCATCTTTTCAACCCCTTATTTATTTTTTGACCCCCTTACTTATTAGTATATTTTCCAAAAATACATGGTGGCTAGGTTTCTGTTTTGTCACAAAGATCTGGTGGAGAGGAGGACAGTCCCCCAGGAACAGTGGTGGGAGTGGCCTCACTCAGAAGACAAACACACCCCCTTCCCTTCAGGAACTTCTCTTTATCAGTAGCTCTAGGAGAGCCACATACTGATCCTCTGGGTCACATTTCACTCCTCTTAGCGTTTCCACTTTCCCAGAATGCTGCTGAAGACTACTGGCAAGGCTATTTAATCAGTCATTTCAAATTTTAACCCCACTGGGGAAAGAAGGCACAACACAGTGAATGTAAGCTGTCTAAAATTGAGTATTCACCAAATACCTCTGTGTCTTTCACCTCACAATAGTCCTAGTAAGAAAGTTCTGTTTCTGTGGCCCTAAGTCTCCAGGACAGCAAAAGAGACACAGCAGAAAATATTCATGCCTCCAGCTTGTCACGTGCCACTGGCCTGGTGGGCTAGTCATGTGTGTATATTCATGTGTGAGTGTGTATGCCCATGTGTGTGCTGTGCCTGGAGGTCAGAGGACAACCTTCACTATCTTTCTTCAGGTGCCATCTATAGTCTTTTCTTCCCTTCTTTTTATTTTCTGAAATAGGATCTCCCTCTTCCTTTCTCCCATCTTTCCCCTACTCTCCCTTCTCTCTGTCTGTCTATCTGTCTGTCTGTCTCTGGACTGGAGCATGCCAAGTAGGCTACTCTGGCTGGCCAATGAGTCCTAAGGCTCTTTGTCAGTTTCCAGGATTGCAGCACTATGATTAAAGTGTGTGTTGCCAGGCCTGGCTCTTTCATGTGAGTTCTGGAATTGCTCTCAGGTCCTCGTGCTTTTCATCGGAAGCTCTTTACCAACAGAGCTACACCCCCGGTGCTGGGTGGGGTTGGGTTTGATGGAGCTGCCTGTGTGGGGTGGGTTCCAGAGCACTGAACCTGGACAGGTACTGCCTCTCAGCACCCCAGCTCCATGGGAGAGAGCAGAGGTGCTTTGTCCTCTGAAGGAGGGACGGGAAGAGTCTCATCTTCCCACACAGACACTGTGAAGTGAGGTGCCTCCAGCAGCTTCAATGCTGAGTTCTCAGGAGGTTAAGAGTCTGAACAACATTGGGTTCAGGGGACACCTTTGGGCCTTCTATCTGGGCTTCTGTATTAAATAATGCTTTTAGCCACAAGATTTGCTCTGTGCGTTTTTCATTAATAAAATATTTAAAAGCAATGCATGGAGTATTAGTCATGTAACCGTCACTGAGTTTGAATGAGAATTATATGCTAAATCACCAAGCAAGCCTTTGTCTGTGTGTGTCTCTGTGTGTGTGTGTGTGTGTGTGTGTGGTGTATGGTGGTAAGGGGTGCTAAAGGAAGTACATATTTAATATGGTGTCACTATGAATATTTTTAGAGATACTTTGAATATGATGTAATTACTTTGTCTCTACTTCCAGTGTAGTGTTATTGTTCAATTGATAAAATACTTACTGCTAGTTATAATAAAGGATTTAATTTCTCTTTTCAAGGAAAAAAGCCTCTCCTCAAAATGGCCAAAAATGCAGCAAATGCCTGACCCAGGCATGCTCCAGACAATCTTACCATAATTACGTCTTGTATAGCTTGAAAACGAGGTACATTTTCTTTACACTTTCTCTTTGAGTGTGGTGGTAGAGAGAATAGAGGTGGTTTGCTTGCAAAGTTTACACTGAAGGCTAGATTTAGTGTATCTAAATAGCAATGTTTTACCAGCATTACTCTCTTCCGGTTTCAACGTGTAATCTGAAGCCTGGGGATTTTTCCATGAGTAAGTGAGAAAGTAGATGAGATGGGTAGCCTCTGGCTTCATAGATAAGGGTGAAGGGAGAGGACAGGATGCTACAGGCTACCCCCACCCTTCTGTCTGTGTGGATCTGGCAGCTAAGTTATTTGACACAGGAAAAATAGCAGCAGCGTATTGAAAAGCTGGGCTGTGGCAGGGTTGAATTGTAGCCATGCCATTTATTGTATGACCCAAGGCGTGTTTCCTTACTTCCTATGCAAAAACATAAAGAGTAACACTACCTTCCTTCCAGCGCTGTTGTGAACGAAGGGGAATGGAAAACACTTAGCACAGCATTTACGCAGGGAGTGTTTATGCAATGTTGGCTATTATTTTTTAAATGTGCTTAATAAATGTGTGGCAAATGAATGAAGAATATTTGTTCTGATCACAAGATGCTCGGGGCAGCCTTTTCCATTTTAAGTTATACCAGCAAGAAAGCTGAGTGAAGTGGCAGTCTCTCCCGGGGACCTTGTAACTTCTGATTGTCAGCAGCTAGGATGCCTGCTAGTCTTCCATTTTAACTGGGCATCTGCATTCTGCAAAGCCAGCAGTCCTGGCCTCTTGTGGGAGTGGAAGAGGAAGTGGAATTAGGGCTGGGCCCGAGGGGCTGGTAGGTCCTTCTGTGCTGGATATAGTTAACATTTGTGGCTATATACATTCTGGCACTTCACACTTAGAACAAGCCCACCTGTAGGCATAACTATGATAATTCTCACTTTACAGTTGTTACACCAGGTACACAGAGGTTGCTTAGGATGCTTCGAGAAATCCCACAGCTTGTTGCAGAACTGGGTTGAGAGCTCAGTGCAGCATGCAGACTCCTACGTTCCCCTCTTGACCACTGTGCTCTGTCATGTGAGTCTGAGCTTCCCCAAATATATTATGTTGAGTTAGGACATAAACTATGAATAAGAAGTTGGTCCTCTGCTCTACAGAGACACAGTTTGGGGCTGGAGCTGGGTATGGTGGTGCATTCTTGTAATCCCAGCACTTGGGAGGCAGAGGGAAGAGGATTGTGAGTTTGAAGCTAGTGTGGGCTACATAGTGAGACCCTGTCAGATAGAGAAAGAGAGGGAGAGGGAGACGGAGAGGGAGATGGGGTGGTGGGGAGGGAGGGGGGAGAGAGAGAGAAAGAGAAAGGGGGGGAGAGAGAGAGAGAGAGAGAGAGAGAGAGAGGAGAAAAAGAATAAGAAGAAGGAGGAGGAGGGAAGGAAGGAAGGAAGGAAGGAAGGAAGGAAGGAAGGAAAAGAAAAGAAAAGGGAGCAAGAGAGGGAAAGATTAGATTTAGCCCTGAGTGAACTGTCCAATTGGCCTCTGGCATGAATTACCTCCCCACCCCCCCAACATGTGTTTGTGGATCTTCTTAACAGGACTAGAGAGGCAGGTGAAAAATCACATAAAGACTGCAGAAGAACATTGTGCAACTAAATTAAGAAATTTTGAAGACAGGTGAAGAAATGGATATCCAAATACTTCGTACTTGCTGGAAGGGTTTTCACAGATTCATTTTATTTCCATTTACCTTTAAACATTTTTTTTAGGCTTGCCTGCCTGGGCTGAAGATAGAGTCCTAGTCCTCTGTAATGCATCTGCTTCCCTTAAGAGACCTCTCTCTGCTTTGGGCAAGGAGAGCTGCCAGTCACAGAAATAGCAATGGGCAGCCAGGTGACTGCAGGTTGTGCTGTAAGTCAACGCCTGCCTACCCTTCCTCTCCGTGGAATCCCGGACCATGTCAATCAGATGTGAGAAGGGCTTGACAATTAAAGAAACTGACACCATTTTCAGTAGTTCCTGATCCTTTTTGAGCCATGAACCTCGATAGTCAATGAAGTTCCCACCCCGACATTCCATTCACCGGGAGCAGAGAGTGAAGCTGAGCCGTGGAAATCAGCCTGTCTCCAGCCCTTACGCCTCTCACAGTGGAATCCAAGGAGCGTAGCAAAAGGATTGACCATCCCAGTGAGCATCACTCTCGGCGTCCCTCTGTCTTTCTGGGGAGTAGCTGGTTCATTTCTTTCTTCTTCTGCTAGTTACACAGGGGCAGTTGAAGTGCAGGCAGGATCTGTAGGTGCCTCCAGAGTGCTGAACTGAACATTCAACATTACTCTAGTTTCTCCTAAAAATAGAGTATTGATGGTGGCGAAAAGAATTTAAAAAGTAGAATAGTTTGGTAGGATGAATTTGGCAGTCAGGCTTCTTAGGTTCAAAGCAATAGGTTCTCACTGGCTGTATGATGCCAGTGTGTGTGTGTGTGTGTGTGTGTGTGTGTGTGTGTGTGTGTGGCGGGGGGGCTTTCTTCCCTTCTCTGCACCTCAAATTTTCATTTGTGAAATGGGAATTAAGTGATAGCAAAACTTCTCGTTGAGTTTTGTTGAATTAATACACCTGGTGCACCCTGTACCGTCCCTGGCCATTCATATTCGATCAGCATTAGCTATGATTTTTTCTTGTCTCTCCTCCCAACAGTGAATCCCAGAGCACCCTACAGTGTGAAGGACAGCCTTCCCGATGAGCATTCTTTTCATTGAGTCAGAGAAGAACAGAGTGACATTAGAAGGAAGTTTAGAAAAGGGCTTAATGGAGCCAGACAAACAACAGAGAGAAGAGGCCACAGTCTCTCTGCCATCCTCCGCCATTTGCTCCTGAGTCCTGTGTAATAGAGTGGGGCTGTGTCTCACAGCAACTCAAAGGCACAAAAAATACAGTTCCAATTTCATATAGCAGTTTTGGTTTATGAACCGGCACTACCTCATCCCAACCATTTTATAATAAGTCGTTTTCTTTCTTTTTCTTTTGGAGTTGGATTCCCTTTTATTATGGGAAATATTGAGATATTTTGGGCTTGTAGCTGTGCTCCAGGTGCTGGGCTGGCAGAGCATCATATCCTGGCCAGCAGACTTCCTGGGGTGTTGAAGCAGGCTGCAGGGCAGAAATGCCAAGTTACTCTGCAAATCTAGCCTGCTAAATATAGCAGGTGATTATACAGTTATTTCGTTGATTTTTTTTTTTCTAATCACAGTTTATTGGAGGCCTTAACCTTTAGAATGCTTAGCAGCAGGAGGCTTGAAAAATTCTTCTACACTCTATGATAAACATCCTTGAAGAGTAATTATAACAATGTATCTTGGATACATGGAACCATCTCCAGAGTTATGATCCTTCGTGTCCAGGGACAGAGGGGTGGTGATCAGGGAACAAAGGGACCTCAGGTGACTCTGAAGCAGAACATGGGTGAACTCCTGGACCAGGGAGTTCAAGGCTGGGCATGCCATTGCTATAAGGAGCTAGGTCAGATGACACCAACCATCAATCCTTCAATTTTTGAAAGCTGGAAGCAACAAGAGCTTTAAAAATGTTCTGTTATATAAAGCTGGGGATCAAATCCAGAGTCTGAAGCATGCTAGGCCCTACCATGTGGGCTACACCCTCATGCATTGTAGAAGTTAAGTCTGAAATGGACCCCAGAGGAACCAAACAATAGGACAGATGCTAGATGTCTCTAGAAGTTAAAACTGACTAGATCCAACACCCTGTTCATCCATTTCCCCAAGCTGAGGTCAACTGATAAAGAATAGAGTTGGGAGGAAGCTCAAGACTGCTCTGAGATCCTCTGATATCCTTCAAACTTCTAGCTTGTAATTATTTTTCCTAGGTAGGGTTTCATTCTGTACCTTAGGCTGGCCTCCAACTCTCAACTCTCCCACCTCAGCCTCTCACATGCCAAGATTACAGAAGGGCACTACCATAGCTTGCTAAGCCATACATTTGAATCCAATAAAGGTTTGTTGTACAGGTTCTAAGGCACTCCTTTTAGCTCAAAGGATTGGGGACACGGGAAAACAAAATAATTCTTTGACCATAGATTAAACCTAAGGGGCAATATAGCTGATGTATACATGAATAATTCTAGGCAGTAATGGAGAAGTGAACACATTTCAAAGTGATCAAGTCCTGAAGATGAGGCCCCCTTCTACATTCTATAGTGACAAATGACACATGTTGGGGTGTTTGCGCATGTCTTAGGACAGGGAACAGTTTGATGGAGACATCACTGTTAAGCATCATCTCTTGTTTCCAGTGTGGAAAATTCCACCTGGATCCGGGGACTCTAGTTTTTATAATAATTTACTGTATCTTCTTTTTTTTTGCTACAAAAAATGAACAAGTCAGCATCTTTATTCTTGTCCCTTTGGGGGAAGAGAGCTAGCGAAGAGCAGAAGGGCACGCAGAAGCCCAACTGCCCATTTAGCCCCTCTCAGCATTTGTTCTTGGAAAAAGGCAGCCGGTCCAGATAATTAAAGGAAGAATCCTGACGGAGGTACTTTGTTCAAAGTTCAGCCACATTCTGGGATGGAAAACTGTGCATGCCCACTTCCCTTGTTAATAGCTTTGCTGACCTTCTCCAAAGAAAAAGTCATTAGAATTGTTGAGTTATGATCTGTTTCTTGTAAAATCGTGCCAGTCCCCCATTTATAGCCCTGTATTTCAACCCATTCTAATTACCTCTTAGAATATACTTCTCGGCTCTTAGAGAATATTTTAAACCCCGATCTGATCTGAGCAATCAAGCATATTTCTTGGTTGGGAAACTGTGCCCTGATATTCATGGGTCTCTGTGAGTGCCCCAACTTCCCAAAATAGCCATTCAGTCCTTATCCGCTTCAGGGTTATTCAGAACACACGGCATTTGTTAACTTAACCTTGGTAGATGACCTTTCACACTGGATGTTTAGTGTCAGGAAACTAAGAAGGATGAGCACAAAATTACTCGTATCTCCTAGAATGCTTGTCAGCATCTTCGCAGAAAGTGTCTCTCCTTCCCTCCCACTACCAAGCATCTTCTGTCTCTGAGAAAGATGGTCAGCTCTGGGTCTTAGGAGTCTTGCCATGTGGAGTTCTTGCAATGCTTCTGTATCCACTCAAAATACTCATAGGAGTATTAAAAAATCTGTTTATTTGGCTAATAACATTAAAAGACCTTCAGTATTGTTGAATTTGAGTGTGCCCAGTGAAGCCCCCCAGCCCCACTTACCTTCCATAGTATATCAGCATCTACCATTTCAGATAATTCATGTAACTCAAAGACTTCTGGAGGTCTCTGCTCCTTTATGCTTTGAATGGGGCTAAAATCACCAGCACTACTGAGAGGAAAAATTTTTTTATAGACTTTCTAAATCTCTCCACTGCTGAGAAGGATTTAAAAAAAAAAAAAAGAAGAAGCATTTCTCTTGTCTCTTTATTTCTAATCACTCCTTCCTTCTAACGGGACTGAAGCACCATGAGAAATGGCGCTCTTTTACGGCAAGGACTCATTTGCCCATAACGAACACTGAGTACAAAAGCAAATTAAACAAAACCAACCCTATGCTTAGAGAGACCATTAGGAACGATTTGACATTTATTGAACAACAGATGGCGATTAAAAGCATAAAAGCTAGATTGCCTTGCTAGAAACAAAGGGTTGTTCTACTGAGGAAGCCTAACGTTTCAATTAAAATACCTCTCAATGTCAATTAAATCATATGAAGATAAGACTGAAAATGGTTTCTAGCTGCACTCTAATCAATAGTGCAGTTAAAATCCTCATCAAGAAGCACCCAAGTTTTTAGTTTGACAGTTTGCTGAAAGATTAGCCAGAGCTTCAGGAAACCATTTCCTTCAGTATAGGGTTCAAAAGGTAAACATTTAACCAGGAGTGCCTCATATGTATTAAACAGATTTATTTCAGCGATGAGGAGGAAGCCTCATTGCTTTTGCTGTGTTTCAAATCTCATCCACTTTCAGTATGGATTAAACATTAGCGAGGGGTAGAAAAATAACCCCATTATTTTCACAGCTAGGAGTTCATTTTAATGAGCTCATATTTGGTAAGCAGCAAGTTGAAGTTGGGAGAGAAAGAGAGAGAGAGAGAGAGAGAGAGAGAGAGAGAGAGAGAGAGAGAGAGAGAGAGAGGCGGAGGGAGGAGAGGTGACTTTATAGTGAGGCGGACTTTACTTTGAATCATACTGTGGTCACTTTGAAAACGTATCTTGTGCAATCAGAGACTGCTACCGCATTTGTAAAACTGCCACCATGTCACTGCTCCTGGTTTGTTGGTGTATCCTATGGACTCAGAGAATGCAACCTTTAATCAGTTTCCCATTGTCTAGGCAGATCTTTCTAGTGCTCAGTTCTAAAGGGAGGCTACCAGTTATCCACATTCCGTGGTTCTCATATAGGCTGACCTGTTTTCCTCTCACAGTGAAGTCCATCCTGACTACCAGTTTCTTAGACTATGATTTCATCTGGAAGTAGGGTTGTTGCAGGTGTAATTGCTTAATTACTAGAGTAGGGTGGGCCTATCATGCACCACAGTTGGTGTCCTTATAAGAAGGGGGTATGTGGAGATAGAATATTTCAGCCAGGGAAGATGCATAAGAACATCAAGGCAGAGAACAGGCCAGTTCTGCAAGCTTAGAAGTGCCAAAGATTGTCAATCAACTACCTGAAACTAAGGGAGAAGCACAGGACAGATTCTGTGATCCAGATTCTGGATTAGAAAGTTCCAGAACTCCTGACATCTTTGATCTCAGTCTCACAGCTTGCAGAACTATGAGACAATCCATTTCTGCTGCTCAAGCAGCCCTGCTGGGGACTGTGGTATCAACACATATTCTATGCTAAGTCCATTGAGCAAAAATCGGTACTGCAATCCACCTTGAAAGACTCACAAAGCACTTTGCAAAATTTAAGTCTCTGAGAAAGCTTGCTACTAAGAAATCATTTCTATATTTAATCCAATGGTTTCCTAACACTTGACTATGGGAATCCCCCCCCCCCAAAAAAAAGTAAGTACCTGTTCTTGTTTTAGGAAAGATTGCTCTGGAATGCTTTGTCTTTAACTCTATCTTCTAACTTATGTCATCTCAGTTCCCAGACCCAGAAGCTTGCTCCCCTCAGGCTCTAGCCCCTTCATCTGTCACCATCAGCAACTGAACCCTGTTCTCAGCATCGCTCCAGAGCCCTCCATTCACTCTACCCATGGGTCAATTTAGGAAGCTGTTACCTAGTTCTCCATTTCTGCTCTTCTGCTGCAGAAAGTAGTGAAACTGAGTTAAAATCTGTGGCAATGAAATGGAGTTAGAGCTGAGTGTCCACTGCTGCTGCCACCTGTCGATCCGTATCTTCCTGGGATGCATTTTCACCAGGGCGTTAATTTCGTCCTCTGAATTCCCTTGGCATCTCATGCCTAGACCATTGTGGACCCATCCCTGAGCTGGGCATAGTGAAGGCAGGAGAGTATATTGCTGGTAAGAGGACTAGAGAGATATTCAAGTCTGTTCAAATGTGAGGTTACTATGGGAGAAAACAGATGTCCAGCTAGAGAGGATATGGGAGTATAAACACTCTATGTTAAGTCACCCATGATGCTACCTTCCTTGTTAAAATGTACAGCAGAGCCTCTGGGGCTTGTTATTAGAAGAGGTTTATCAGGTAGAGGGGGCCCCTCGTCTGCAATAAAGACCTAGCTTTGGCAGGAGTTAAAGTGTAAAATAGATGGAATTTAATAGAATAAACAGGGATTTGTAATTGATTGTCAGGAAAGAATTCAATATAATTTCTAAATTTCTAACCTTGGTAATCTTAAAGACAAAGAATTTCTTGGACAAAAGAGTAGACAAAGTACAGTAAAATATGCTTCTCAAGCTAAATCTATAGACACAACAAGGAAAACACTATTAAAAAATTTAATCAAGTCACACCAAAAGCAAACAAAACAGAACAATGACGACGACAACAACCAAACTGATGGACTGGAGTAGAGGTTAAAGGTACAGCACTTTGGTATAAAGCCCTAAGTTCCACCCAAACATAGCCAAAAACAAGAAGAGGAGGGATGCAGCTGGAGAGAGAGCTCGACAGTTAAGATCACTCACTGCTCTTTGCAGAGAACCCCACTTGGGCTTCCAATGCCTACATAGTGGCTCACAACCATCCATAACTTCAGTTTCAGGGGATCTGATACCTTCTTCTGACGTCCATAGGGACCAGACATGCACACAGTACACATACATATGTGCAGGTAAGACACTCCATACACATAGAATAAAAATAAATGTCCTCAAAAGAGAGGAGGGAGACTGCAATGCTAGATATCAAAACAGCAAATTTGTAAATAGCTGCCACTGTCAACTTTTTCAGGATGATCTCTAACACAGGGGTTAGTAACTGCAGGTTGACATCATTGTGGTGACAAGAAGCCTATAAACCTTGGTCTGGAGTGAGGAGAACAGAATTTGGATACGTTATGTGAAGATAGAAATGCTTTTCTTTAACGGGGGTGAAAAGTCCGTGCTCACAAGAGAAAGTTTGTGTCTGAAGCTAGCTGTTGCCTCAGACAAGCTGTAATCCAGGGCGAGGGGGACACTTGAGTATTGTGTCTTGTGTAGGCTTGAGTTATGCTGCCTGTATGAATCAAGGGCTCTCCAGGGACATAACCTAACTCTAAATCTGCCATGGCACTCATTAATCCCATGATGCCTGGGCACAGCAGTTATAAAATTAGCCAACTGGGAAACTAAGAAGTAGAAAAGGAGAGCTACATAGATGCATTCAACATGCAGGCATTTGGTAGTGCAAGTGCAGAATAGCAAGTATAGTAATAAACCTTAAAAACCAATGGAGGAGGGGATAAAGACGATTAACTATGATCCCACAATTGTAAGTTTGGCAACTCACTTCTTTACAGAACGATCTTTAAGCAGTGAAATGTACTTTTAAAGTCCTAAGGGCAAATAATTGGGTTCTTGAAATCCATAATGAGCCAACCTTTCGATGATACTTCTTGAGTACGAACACGTGGTTTTATACCTACTCAAGAAATTAATTAGGCAAGTGAAGTGGAGATCAAGGCGTGTCAGGCCCACTCGGATCTCTATTAGTGGGTTGTACTCACTAAATGATGACTAAATGGTAGACTTTGGCTTGAACAGGAAGCCAGATTGGAGGAAAAGGGTGCAAGAAGCATAGAGAACGCTTATTTATGGTGTCAAGTCTAAATTAATCCACTAAACAAAACTGTGTGTGATATGTGATTAAAAAAAGATGGAACCAAAATACCAACCAAACTAATCATAAGAACGCAGTATCAAGGGAGCTGGGTTGCAGAATTTAGAAAGGAGTTAAGGTGCACCGAAGAATTAACTTACTGTGGGAGGAAGGTGGATATGTGTACTAGCTTGAGATTCTGAGACAAAAGTCTCAATTAGTCTCCCTCTCTCTCTCTCTCTATATATATATATATATATTCCATATAAATATATACATATGTGTTTCCTATATACGATAAATGAAAGTTTACGTATAATTCTTCAAAATAATGACATAGACTATTTAACTTTAGGCAGATGAAGGAAAATAAATCAAGTAAAGTGTGGTTAACTAACAAATCAGGACAAGAACAATTTTAAAATAGTAGAATGAAATCCGAACAAAGATATCAAAAACGTATGATATTAGAACTCGATCCTAATAGTAGCGGCATGGAAGTTTAGTCTCTGTACCTGCTTCAGACTTACCACTCATGATGAGTGCAGGCCACGAGTCCTGATGATTACAAGAAGAGAAGGGTCCCAGCTGAGCTCAATAATCAATTTATGCTGTCTGGCTCAAGGGCAAGTTCTCTCTAACTCCTGCCTGAAGCATGAAGCTCCTTATTCTGGCATCTTCTTTGCAGTCGTAAGGGAACTAGATTAGAAGGAAAGCGAGTGTGAAAAAGGAAAGAAAATTCCCAGGACCCAGATGACATCACTAAGTCACTGTGTCTTGAACTTGCCCATCTCTGGACTTCTATTCATGAAAGAGAATAAATGTCTTCATATTTAGAGGTGGTGTCAGTTGTTACCCAAGTCTTAGAGTGTTTTAATAGCCACACCAAGTACTTACAAATGAAAACAAAGAGCTCAAAGCCGCTTACTAAAAGGCAAGGTCTTGGAAGGTAAAAAAAAAAAACAATCCAATGTGAAAACGCACCATTTACATGAAATGTCTCCAAAATTAATAAAAGAACATGAGAATCTTTAAGATAAAGGATATAGAAATACTATGCAATGATTAACTAAAAAGAAAGCTAGCATAGTGGTTTCAGCATAGACAAAGGAGAATGTTTGAAAGATAATTAGATATAGGAAAACGTTATATGAATGTATGTGCTAGTCGGCTTTTGATCACTCACTTTATTTTCCTCATAGAGGAAAATAAAGAATGCAATATACCTTTTGTGTCCAGGAGGCAAAGGAAAAAAGTGGAGAGGGAGTGAGGTTGGTGGGGGAGAGAAAGCAACATACCTCCCAGGGATACATCCCTAGTGACCTACTTTCTCTCACTAGGCATCAGTTTCTGAAGTTTCCAATACTTTCTACAGCTATTCAGTTCCTGATACCAGAACCCTCCTGATCCCGTCATCCCCCAAAAGCCCTACATCTGAACACCACTGGAGTGGAAAACAAATGATTGACACATAAGATTTTGAAGGACATTCAAAATCCAAACCATAACAACAAAGAATAGGCCATAAAGAATGAGAACCTAATTAGAGAAGTATAAATCAAAGTAGACACTGAGGGTTATGTTCACAAAACAAAAATAATACAGAGTGAAACTCTATTCATGACATTAACAAAAAGAACATCCTGAAGAGAGGGAGATCATTAAATATGCAAGGCAATTAAATATGCGTTTCCTTACACGTACATATGGTGAACATCTTAAGATATTACTGACGACTGTAAGAAAGACATGAATACTGTAGGGTATAGCATGTTCTCCGATGAGATGATCAGACAGTAAAGATACTTATCCCCAAAATTATCTTTAAATTCAAGGCCACCCCACTAAAATTTCTTATAGAATGTTTTTGATACCTTGTGTTGTGGTCTTAAAATTCATAGGAATAATAACAGGATGTTTTGTGAGCTAAGATAATTTTGAAAGGGAAGAACAATGGGGGTTATCACTTTGCAGACAGTTCCTACAAAGCTACTCTATTGAAAACAACATGTGGTTGGTAGAGAATCTATAAGCAAATCATTGGAACAGCATAGTGACCCCAGAAACTGACTTAGATGCGGGACTTGGTTTGTTACCAAAATGACATTGAAATCACTTGAGGAAAATATCCTATAAAACACATGGTGTTGCGACAAATTACTTTCTGCAAGAAAAATAAATGGAAATTAGATTATTAATTCATGCCATGCACAAACAAATTCCAGGCAGGAGTATGAAAACTAAAACCCTAAAACTATCAGGGAAAATGTGTTTCAAAAAATAGAAGAAAAACTTTAACTTGATGGAGAAGAAATTCTTTATTTAAGAAAAAAATCAAAAGGCATCTGGCACCAACAAAATGGCAGGTAAATTTGATTCCATCAAGACCAAATACTAACTGTGGATGAGAAGATATTTTCTGCATGCATAATAGAGAATCAGCACCAGGAATAAACCAAAGATCCCTACACATGAATTTAAACAATGGGGGATAAAAAATATCAAGGGCTAGAGAAGGCAAGTAGATCTATTAATGAAGAATATAGAAAGGAAATATGGTCCCAGCATAGGGCTCAGTGATGTGCACAGCTCTGGGCTCAGGTGCCAGCACCAGAAAACACAGAGGAACAATATGCAGCCCATTGCAACAGTTGCTGGATAATTTGAACTAAAGCAAGGAGCAATGAGTTTTCTATTTGTCAAGAGGTTAGACATGTCCACGTAGTAGTGAACATGTGGGAAAAATACATCATAGGCCATCAAAAGGAAAAGGTAGCAAGCATTTCAGCTGATGCTTCAAATAGTTGTGGTTTTTGCTTGTTTTGTTCTCCATTGTGTGAATAGGATGTAGCCCACAGACCAAGTCAATGACATCATTTCTTATCAAACAATTATCTCCCAAAGAAGCCAAGAATCATTTTCCTTGACTTCTTGTTTTATTTCACTGTATTGTTTTTGGGGGGTGGGTGGGCTCTGCAGTATTTGATTTTATTTATATGCCTGGATGCCTTTTGCTATTCTCTTTGTCCATTCTCCTTAATGGTAAACATTTTTAAAGGACAGAGCTACTTTATATTTGAATTTCCTACAGTTCATAGGATACAACCTTGGAAATCAAGATAGAAATAAATATTTGTTTGACCAAAATTTAATAAAGGTGAGAATCATATAATCTTCACTGGAATAATGTATTTGCTATGAATACCATGGCCTATCAAAGAATCTTCTGGAACTTTAACGTGTTAATTGCCAGAGATTCATAGATTCTAAAGGCAGAATTAGATCCGACGGTAGTTTTTTCTTTGGCAGAGAAAAAAAGAAAAGCAATAATTGGATCTATTTATTTATTTTACAGAAATTGTGCTTGGTGGAGTACGCATTATGGCAATAGTCCAAAATTCTGAAAAATCCTCTCTGCTGGATCTTCTTCTCCAGACCACGACTGAGCTCCTGGCCTTTTGATTACTAAAGCCAACAGGATTGAGGAGTGGCATGGGAGTTTAATTAGGTCTTACTGTGTGCTCTACGGACTGACTCACCATGGAGAGAGGAAAGCAGGAAGAGGCAATTCCAATCCATTCCCTCTGCCTGTTTCTTCCTCAAAATATCTCTTCATAAACACCATGCCTTTGCACTATCTCCTTCCTTCTTACATTCCACATGCCTGCAGGCTACTCAGTCCTTAAGAACTGTCGTTTGTCTAAAAAAATCTCAGTTTTATGCCTGTATATTTCCCTTTCCTTACTGCACACAATTTATCTTTATTAAGGATGAGGGGACAGGGTGTTTGTACAATAAAGGCACATATTCTGTAAAATGCCCCAGACAGATCTACTGATATCCAGTGAATATGCTCTAGGGGTTTAGAAAGCAAAAGACTTACCTAGACAAGGGAAAAATTTGGCAACCCAGGATGCCTGGGCATCAGTGGGCAGAAATAATTGCTAATTAGCATCCTACTAGCTTGGGAACCTTAATTGGCTTTGGGGGATCTGCTTCCTGGACCCAAAGTGTATTTTGTTCATTTTAGTTTGCTGCATAGGATGGAAGGAGAATGTCAATTACTGAAATAGTTTCATTTCAGTAATTCAAACTAATGGAGACTTGTCGTTTGAATGATTATCCAGTAGTTGGTCTTTGTTTTTCTGCCAAGTTTTGAGAAAAACAAACTCAGATATTCCTCAAGCCTGAGAAAACACAACCTTTCCTTTAAAATAACTGAAAGAATTTGCTCATGGATCCAGGAACGCTCACAAAAGAACTTCCATCTTCTCTGATTCTGTGAGCAGGAGAAGAAAGGAGGTATCTTTTGTAACATTTCATTTTTGCTTCAGAAAGGATCAAGCAATAATAGCCAAGAAAATGTTTCAAATTGATATCTTTAATTTTTCTCCTAGAAAGAAAATTTGTCAGCCATTTTGTGATTTATTGAGACTAAAGACATATGTGAGAACAAGTTTTATGATTAATTAAATGAAATGACTTGAGCATAACGCCCATGATGGTATTGTCTTTGAATTAAAACTCACGCAAATAAGATTGATGACATTTTTCATCACCAGACTAATTAAACATTTTTGTTAATTACACATAAGTCAATGTGTTTGGATTCTTTTCAATCGATACTCTGAAGCAACTTCCATTTGTGTTCCTCCAGAAGACTGCTTTGCTGTTGTTTTTCTAGCAGCTTTATTTTAGAAGTCAGAGGTCTTTCATTTTCTTTGCATCAGGAGCCTTTCAATATTTAGTTGTGCTAACTGTGGAGATAATTATTTCAATGACTTTTGCTTTGGGCTGCTATTTTTTTTTTTATACACTGTGAGCATCTTTCTTGGATGATCCCATCATGATTTTTCTCGTGACTGCATCTTGACTTGCCACACTCAGATCTTTTTGTTAGAACAATGATGGAACTGGAGCTGACAACATTTGCAGCTGTGTGGCTCAGCTCCATGCCTGTCTGATGTGAGTGGTTATGGATGGCTCTGTTCCACACTTGCAAGCAGGGCAGTGGCTAAAATGAATATCTTAGTCTCCCTTTGACAATATACCCCGAGTATCATTTCTAAAGGTTTAATTCCTGATGAATTAAAATTTGTCTTTGTAGGCTGTAGGCAGAGGCTGGGAGGGGGAAGAGAATATTGCCCTTTGAAACAAAAACACAGAAAGAAGGTACTTTGCATGTCTGGGTGTGCTTGTGGGCCGGTGATAAGCTCACATACTGCTAACTTTTTGTTCTGATGCTTCTTTGAAGTATATAAAAGCCAAGCAGTATGGCTGGGCAATCAACCCTGAACCTCTCCTCCTACAATTTCTATACATTCCTTTTCTATATTTTTATTCCCTGGGCCAAATTCTCCATTCAGCCTGGCAAGAGTTTACATGCTACAAATAGCTCCCCTTGAATGAAGGGGAGTTTTCTAGGCTCTCATCAGAGAATGCAATTTGGGGCTGTCATTTAGTTCCTGTCAAAGCCTGCCTGAAACAATTGATATTTCAGAAATAGAGTTTGTAGATGTTCAGTCTCTCTCCTAGGTACTAAACCGCATCACCAAAAAAATTCCCCAAAGTAGTGCTCATTAGCTTTGCCTCTCTCAGTGAATACTCTTTAATGAACCACCTTTCAGTGCTAGGTCTTTATCTTATAAAAAGCATTAATCTGAGAAAGAGTTGAAGTAAAGAATATTTCTGGGGCTTCTGTAAGCATTTCTGAAAGGTACTGCCTAGTATACTGTTCAGTGTGTCTATGCACTAATCCATGTGATATATTCCTTTTAAAGTTTATTAGGAGGGAAGAAGTAGAAGCTTGACTTTCTTAAGGATAATATCTTATTCATTTTTATTTCTTTTTATTCATTGGCTGCCAGGAAGTTCCAAATACAAAGAAATATATTATGAGAAGAGAATCTGAGAAATCTCTGACAGATTCCAGGAGTGTATGAGTGACTGATCCTGCCTCTTCTCATAGCCTCTCATCTACTGATTCAGTAGACATTGATCAAAAGATAACTAGTTTCCAAGTGCCACCCGAAGTGTTGGGGAGAAAGAATATGGACCTTATTCTAGAATGAGTTACAGCCTAAGAGAGGACAAAAATGAGCAAGACTGGGATGAATACTAAGAGAGAGGGAGGGAGTCACTGATTGGTATGAGAGAGACTCACAGATTGCTATGGGGGAAATAAAGACTGCAAACTTTGCCTAGAGACACTATGGACAGTCTCCGTGATGAACCCTGAAGGACAAGTACTGAACGGAGTCAGGACAGAGGGCAGGACTCTAAGGCACACAGGGAGTAGAAATGGGCAGACTTCACAGATTGCAGGTCACTAAATGAAGCTGGATGGAGGGCAGCCCCCATCCTTAACAACCTTACCTAGAAGTTTCTGGTTTTTCCTCCCAAGAGTGTGGGTTTTAAAATGCAGCAAGATGACAGTATGAAAAGCTTCCTGGGAACCTAACAGAAGACAATCTAGGGGAAGAGGTTAGGTAAGAAGACAGTAGTTCGTGCAAAAAGTGGCCGGACAAATAAACAAGAAATACAGAAGTATCTACATTAAGGCTAGGATGAAGAGCAGAAAGGGAAACAAAGCAGGAGAGTAATAGGATCAGAGCCAATAAGACTTGGTGTTCAACATTTGGTATGAGGGGAATGATGTCAAGGAAGTAACCCCACTTTCCTGCAGAGGAGACAGAGAGTATGGGAAGACAAGCTCAGAGATTGCATGAGTTGGGAGACAATCCATTACATTTTGATTGTGTGGTGCCCGAGGGATAGATAATTTTAGAAGCAGTTAGATATAAAGGTCTGGACCTTAGAGAAATCTGAACTGAAGACCTGGGAATTACCATTCTTTAGAAGAGTAGTGAGCATGAGGACAGATTATTGATGAAAGCAACAGAGGCGACACACACTAAGGATGGGCAGAAATACAGGAGACCCCATGGGATCTTCAGGAAGTGTGAGCAGGAAGAGACGAATTCATGCAACAACAATGGTGGTGGCCCATAATCTTGTCCAGCTTCCAGCTGATGGAGATTTTAGAGAGTGAGGACTCTGATTACTCTATGGAGTCATAATTTAATGTTATTACTGGACGGTTGTAGAAACAGGAAGGGGAGCTAGTTGAAGGAAGCAGGTCACAGAGAGGCATGTCTTAGAAGAAGAAATCATTTCCCAGGTCCCTTTTCCACAACCTCCATTGTTTCTTGTCTCCCATGGGATGAGTATCTCATTTTCATCATACCTTCTCTGCCATGATATTCTGCCTCATCTCAGGCTCAAAGCAACAAAGCCAGCCAACTATAGACTGAAGCTCCCGAACCCATGAGCCAAAGCAAACCCTTCTTCCTTTAGGTTGAATTTCCCAGTTATATTGTCACATAGTGACAATAAACACACACACACACACACACACACACAAAACACAAAACAAAAACCCCACTAGGACAAATGCTGAACCTCTCCTACTTCACACACTCCTGTCCTTGTTTTCCCTCAAAATAGAAACCTACTCACTTTGTAAGCAGACCCCCAGGAGTTACCCCAGAGTACTCACAAGAATTCTAAAGACTTAACATGGGATTCCTGGCTCATTAGTCAACCTCCACTCCCTGCCATGTTTCAGCGCTGGCTTTAGTCAAGTCCTGTCACTTTTCATGCATGCTGTTGAATTTATAATTTCTCACATCCCTTCTATGCAAAAAATCATCAGGTGGATTATTTGTGCATATGTGGATTCTTTGTGTGTGTATGCATCTGAGTGCACGTGTATGTGTGTGTGTGTGGGGGGTGTTTATGTGTGTAGAGGTTAAAGGTCGATGTCAAGTGTCTGCTTTATTCACTCTCCACCACAGTTTTTGAAAGTTGAATCTCTTATTTAGCCTGGAGCTCACTGATTGGTTAGATTGCCAGGCCAGCAAGCCCCAGGGATCCTCTTTCTCTTCCACTTTACCACTGGGATTATAGGCACACGCTACCATGTCGATTGGTCTTACATAGGTGCAAGGGATTAAAATCAGGTGTGCATGCTTTTTTGATAAGTATTTTATTGACTGAATTATTTTTACTTATTAAAATTCTTTTAAAATTTATTTTTTGTGTATATATGCATGTGTGTATAAGTGTGTGTGTGTGTGTGTGTGTATGTGTGTGTTACAGTGTCTGACTTTATGTGGGTTCAGAGACTGTGAACTTGGTCCCTTATGACTGTGTGGCAAGCACTTTATCCATCAAGCTGTCTCTCCTGTCAATTCTTTTTTTAAAATTATTTATTTATTTTATTTTACATGCATTGGTGTGAGGGTATCAGATCTCTTGGAACTGGAGTTAGAGATAGTTGTGAGCTGCCATGTGGGTGCTGGGAATTGAACCCAGCTCTCTAGAAGAGCAGCCAGTGCTCTTAACCACTGAGTCATCTCTCCAGCCCCTTCATCCCAATTTTTAATTCTTGATGGACATTCTTCAAAGTTTTGTCTTGATGTACAGATCCACTTAAATGTCTTGATGCCATATTTTTTTATGAAGTGCAAAGAACGACGTGTCCCCTTATTCCTCAGCTTCGTTCCATTGCCAAGCTTGGTTCCATTCCTCCAGCTTCACCTGATCCTGCTCTGAAACTCCGAAACAAAATCCGACACACTTGTTCGTGGGCTTGTGAGTCTACCACCTCTGTTCTGTCTTTGGCAAATCGCTTGCTAAGGAAACTCCGTATGTTTTTCTTCCCCCACCAGGCTTTGGTACATGCTGCTCTTTGGGCTGCAGTGAGTTCACTTTCTTCAATTTTGATAGGTTTATACAAGAAATAATGTAAAGGCAGTGAATTTTGTACAATAAGGGACACTTTCTTCAGGTTGTAGTTATTCTTGGTCTTGTTTATAATGTTTCCCCTCCCGATGGATTTATAAAATCCTTCCATTGCTACACTGCAGTTCAAAGAGATAGATTACAAGAGAGGAAAGTCATCTCCAAGTGACTACATTCAGCCACAGCGTGTAGACAGAGTGTACTTTAGAGGCAAGTAAATTGCCCTGGAAATAAGCATGATGACTTAAAGGTAAACTCTGAACAATTGTTGACTGAGATACTGAAAATTCTGTTCTTTGATTGAAAGCTCTCATATAAAGAAGCATCGTTGGCAGAGCACACTGGTGTCAGACAGAAGTTTGTAAAGCAATGAAGAGGAGCAGCAAATCATATAGCCCCCGGGCAAAGGAAAAAAGTGAATTTGCACAATATCTGTGGAGAGACTTTTTTTCATAGCAAGAGCTGGCTACAAGTTTTACCCTTTCTGAAGTAAGAAGATGTTAGGCATCCTATTGCTGTGATAAAACACTGTGATTAAAAGCAACTTGTGAGTCATGGTAGGAAATCAGGTAGGAACCTGGAAGCAGGAGCTAAAGCTGTGGTCATGGAGGAACTCTGCTTACTACTTGCTCCTTGTGGCTTGCTGAGCCTGCTTTCTTATATAACCCAGGACCACCTGCCCAGGGGTGGCACTGCTCCCTGCTAACTAGGTCTTCCCACATCAATCATTAATTAGCAAAAATAATCATAATAATAAATATGATATAATATAAATGTAAATGTGTTAATTATTAATCAATCATTAAGAAAATGCCTTACTTGCTTACAGGCCAGTCTTTTATTTATTTAATTAATTAAAATGTTCTTGCTTTTCATACAATACATCCCGACTGCAGTTTCCCCTCCCTCCACTCTTCCCAGTCCTCCCCACCTCCTGTCTCTTCTAGATCCACTCCCCCTCTGTTTCTCCTCAGAAAAGAGCAGGCATCCTAGGGATATCAAACTAACATGGCACAATGAAGTACAGTAAGACTAGGCACAAACCCTCATATCAAGGCTGGGCAAGGCAACCTAGCAGGAGGAAAAGGATCCCAAGAGCAGGCAAAAGAGTCAGAGGCACTCTTATTCCTACTGCTAGGATTTTCACAAAAACACCGGGCTAATAATCAACGTATATGCAGAGGATCTGGCGCTAACAGAACACGCAGGTTCTGTAGTTGCCTGTCCAGTCTCTGTGAGCCCGGGAGTCCTACTTCATTGACTCCATGAGCCACCGGCCATGTTCTCCTGGCATCCTTGACCTCTTTGGTTCCTGCAATTCTCCCTTCTTCTGTAGGGTTCCCCGAGTTCTGAGGACAGGGACCCGGTGGAGAGTTCCAATTTAGGCTATCTCTCCCCTAATGTTTGGCTGTGGGTCTCTGTGTCTGCTCCCATCTGCATCAGAAGAAAGCCTCTCTGATGACGATTGGGCTAGGCACCGATCTAAGAGCGTGACAGAATATCATTAGGCATCATTTAATTGATTTTTCTTTTCCTTTTTTGGGGGGCTAGTCCTGTTTAGTTCTACCCAGGTCTCTGGGCATTCAGCCTCAAGTTCCTGGTCATCCAGGCAGTGCTGGGTATGGGCTCTCTTGTGGTATGGCATGGTCCCCAAGCCAGACTAGTCATTGGTTGGCCACTCCCACAAGCTCTTAGCCACCATATCCCCAGCACACACTGTAAACAGGACAGATTGTAGGTCGAAGGCACTGTGGGTGGGTTGGTGGCCCAGTCTCAACACTGGAAGCCTTGCCTGGTTACAGAAGATGGCCAATTCAGGCTCCATATCCTCTGCTACCAAGAGTCCTCACTATGGTCAGCCCCATAGATTCTAGGAAGTTTGCACTGCACTAGGCCAATCTTATGGAGGTATTTTCTCCATTAAGATTCCCTCTCCACAGATATGTCTAGGTTTGTGTCTAGCTGACGAAAACCAATGAGCACAGGAAAGATGTGTAGGTTATGTATGTTTTCAATGCTTTAGCTAATGCCCAAATTAATCATGTAATAATCTATATACAGTCAATTTCAAAATGAGCATTGATTTAGCCATTTTCAGATGGGAAAACAACAATCTAAAAGCCTTGGTTAAAATTAAATACAACTCTAAGTCATAATGCTATTTGATAAGCCCAGGGAGCAAGGAACTCTATATGTCAAAGTGCTTTGAATTTTGAAAGCGCTTCACTGATGAGATAAGGATATTTATATTCTGTGACCATAGCGACATAGACAGAGAGCACACAGTTAAGAGAGCAGGCAGGAGGGGAAGGGCAGTATTTAAATTTAAATTTACTCAGGCTTCGTCTGTTATTACTGTTATTGGAAAAGAGCTCCTGTCTTCTGGACAGACTTAGGAACTGTGAATCTTTTTCTGATTCGCTTAATGTTAACTATGAAATCACTGTTTAATATTCATAGACTCCGACTCTCCTTGGCCACATGTACAAAAGGTTCTATAATTTACTTAATCTATTTGTCTTATAGAAAATGGAATTTGGCTGCTTAATTTTTAAAGAAAGCAACAGCTCTGTATTAATATATGTAAAAACTGTTCTTGCATTAGTTGGGAAATCCTTCCATTTCCGAACTATATTTTTCCTCTTTGCAGATTGCAGGTAAATACATGCCCTGAGCAGATATAAATCCAGTCATCACAGCATTGGCTTGTGTGACACACTAACTTTAATTTATTGAACGTTTACTCTGTGCCAGGTGCTGCGTTGCACATGATAACAGCCATCATCTAATCTCCCTGCTTGAGTCGGATAGAGTTCAGTCAGTGGAACAAAGCCACTGTGAGAAGTATTGTTTGTCACTCCTTCAGTGATACTCTACCTTAGGTTTCCATGCCCTGCTGGGAGTACCTATGTGCTTCTAGTGCCAATTCTTCCTTCAGTGACCTAATATGGGGAGCTTGAGGGCTGAGAATTTACACCAAGAGAATTGACATCAAGGCACCATGCCTGGAGAGTAGGCTTATTGCATGACTATGGAAGGAACTGGGAAAGTGAAAGTCTGGAATAGGGTATCAGTATGACCGTAGGTAGATAACTTAGAACTTCCAGAAAGTCTGTGATAGTGTGGATGTGCAACTACCAAAGACAGATGGCAAAGGGGGAGTCCTTAATGAGGCCCAGGGGAAGCTGCTGTCTCTGTGGCCATTGCCTTTTGGTGTTCACATCAGGCATCTGAGGTGCTAGATATTCATGGCTGATGTTGTTTAGCAGAATCAACGGCAGGAAGACAAGTGTGGCAGGGAGCAGATGGGGGTCAGAGCCTCTTTGGCTTCATCAGACATGACTTTCTCCAGAATTATCTGATAGCAGAGAAGGACCTCTGTGTAGTTGTTAGGCTGCTGTGTGGGTTCACCAAGAGAGATACAGGCATTTTTCATTGGTGCATACCCTGCCAGACCTCAGCAGAGGGAATCACCATCACGACAAGTGCCATACCGGACAATAGAACCCGGAATACCTTAGCTCAAGTGTTTTTAGTGATACAGAACTCCTCAGGTGTTCTACTGATAACACATGCAGATCATGAGCTTCCCAACATGCCCCACATAAATCCAACACCTGCAGACAATACAAAATGCCAAGACCTAGGGAGCCCTCCTCCCAACAGTATACAAAAACAATGATTTTTTACATAACTAAAAATAAACTTCCACACTTCTACCCTTCTGTGCACTGCCTCTCTCTCTCATGTTCCAAAGTCTATGTAAGTTTCTCTTTTGGCTAATCCTAAAGTTGAGTAACCCAGAAAGCAGATGTCTTGAAAGTACTGACTCCAACCAACTACTGGCTTAACTTGAGGCCCACACCATGAGAGGGAGCCCATACTTGACACTGCCTGGATGGCCAGGAATCAGGAGACTGGATAGCCCAGGGACCTAGGATTGGTGCCTAGCCCAATTGTTCAGAAAGCCATCCTCCAGCAGCAGATGGGAGCAGGTGCAGAGACCCACAACCAGACATTATTCAGAGAGAGTCTAAGTTAGAGATCTCAATTTAGTCCCTACCCTTGCAGCTTGGGGAACCCTGTAGAAAAGGGGGATGAAAGATTGTAGGAGCCAGAGGTGTTGGAGGCCAGTAGAACACGGCCCACTACATCAACTAAGCAGGGCTCAAATGATCTTACAGAAACTGAAGTGATAAACACAGAGCCTGTATGGGTCTGCACCAGGTCCTCTGCATATATGTTATGGTTTTTAGCTTGGTATTTTTGTGGGACTCCTAACAATGGGAATGGGGGGTATCCCTTACTCTTTTGCTTGCTCTTGGGACCCTTTTCTTCCTACTGAATTGCCTCATCCAGCCTCCATATGAGGCTTATTGTATCTCGTCTTAGTGTGTTTTGCCTTATTGTATCTCATCTTACGGTATCTCGTTGTGTCATGTTTGGCTGATATCTTTTGGAGGTCTTCTCTTTTCTGAAGGGAAATGGAGATGGGGTGGATCTTGGGGAGAAGGGAAGTGGAGAGGTAGCTGGGAGGAATGGAGGGAAGGGAAACTGTGATTGGGATGCATTGTATGACAGAAGAATCTATTTTCAATAAAAGAAAAAAAATGAAAACACCGGCTCCAACTTACCCAAGTCAACGCAGTGTAATCTAGTACACAGAGTGTTACACAAATTCATCACTAGGTCTAACAGATTTCAGAGACTGTCGTTTTAAATATTAAGGTATTTAGGGAGTTTTGCTAAAAAACAAAAAACAAAACAAAACAAAAAACAGTAACAAGATAATCCCATTTTTAGGAATGCATATGTACTTTCCAGTTTTTGCTTGGTCCTTCACACCTGCCTGCCCTGGATGGTTGCTCTGTAGAAACCCTGACATGTACTAAGGCCCAACCCCCTCAGCATGCATTCTTCTCTGTTGAAACAGGGCTTGGGCTGCTGGGCTTAGATCTGACTTGACTAAACTCACAGAGAAGGACTGGCGAGCTCGTCTTGCCCATTAGTTCTGACATCAGGATCAGATACTGTCACTGGCTGCAGATCTGGCTTCTCCAACAGCTTCCAGGAAGGACTGGATGCTATAACTCAGAGGTGTGAGGAGGTGTTGACATCTTGTGGGGTGGCCTCTGACCAACGATAAATGGGAACTGGAGGACTCTGGCTGGTAAATCACTCTTGTCTGTCCAACACAGACTATTCTGAGGAATGCACTGCCATGCACTAGTCTAGAAGGTGGGTCATGTGATTGGTTATTTTATAGGAAGGTACAGCTAGTTCAGGAACATACTACTTGGTTTCTGGTGCTCTCTTTCCTTTCTTTTCATGTGCTATCCTTAGACTACACCTTCTGTGAAGCCTTGACCTCTAACCTTTGCCCAAAACTTAAATCTCTGGGGAACCAGCCAAAGATAATTAGCTAAATACAAACAAATGCTAAGTAAATGTCAACAATAGCTTGTGTTCAATACTCTTGGGGAGGGTGGATTATAAGTTTTTGAATTCTATTTTGGTGTTTGTCTTATAGGTCATCTTTCAAAGCTAAGTTCTTTTTCCCCTAACTCATTAGCTAATTTCTTAAATGAATTCCTAAGTGGTCACACACTATTTGATGGGACAATATGCTATGACCCTTAGTTAATATGCTTGCATTCAGAAGGAGATGTCATTAAGCCAAAGCAATGAGTAGCACAAAGATTTTATCTTGTGGAATGAGGAAGACATGATGGAAGAGGCAGGTGCTTAATTCACCTATGCACCATTGACAGTAATCTAGTCCATTCCAATGAAGTAAGGCCATACATAAGATTTACACAACAGAAATGACCTTCTTAGCACATGTTAAAAATTATGTGACGTATCAACACTAGGAAGTAAACAACTGTAATTTACTTAATGAAGTAAATGCTTGCTTTATTTAGAAAAAAATATGTAATTATTATTCTTTGCAGCTATTGAAAACAAGCAAAGAAACAAAATAAGTTGACCAGAGATCTTTCATATACCTGTTATGATTTGGATGTAGAGTGTTCCCTTTAAAAGACTTGCATATTGAAGACTTGGTGCCCAGATGATGGCAATCTTAGGGGTTGTTGAGAACTCTAAGTACTGGGATGTATCTGGAAGAAATCATCAAGTTCGGGTTCTTGGGTGCATCTTGTCTTTGGCTACTTCCTGTCCTTTCTCCCTGAAGGAGAGCCTCTACTGCACACTCTCATCATTCTGCTTAGCACATGGGGTCAAGAAACCACAGACTGAAATATCTGAAACTGAGCCAAGGTAAGTCCTTCCTTAGTTCATTTGTTCTCTTAGGTATTTTGGTCATGGAGATGAGAATGCTGTCTTTGGTTTCTTTTTCAGATGATAAAATCAAAAGCAACTTAGGGAAGGAAGGGTTTGAGCTCACAGTTTAAGGTACAGTCCATCACAACAGGGAAGTCAAAGCATCAGGAGCTTGAGGCAGCTGGTAACAGAAGGGAAATGTATGCATGCTAGTGCTCAGCTTGCTTTCTCCATTTCTGCAGCCTTGGATGCCCTTTGTAGGGAATGGTTTCACCCACAATTATGATTACTCATCTCACATTAAATTAACCAGGTTAAGCTCCCTTTGCTTACGCCTTCTCAGAGGCCCATCTCCCAAGTGACTCTAGACTCTGTCAAGTTGACAACACCAACCACCACAGTATCAATAATTCAAAAGTTGCCTAGATTTCATTAAAAAGCACATTACAATAAATAGATATGGAAAAATATGAGGCATGTAGACTGATGATAAATATATTAGGAACATTTAAAAAACATATCCCCAAACTCAAGGATAACATGCATGTGCTTATATTTTTGAATGAGTTTGTCTGCAGAATGGGTAAATTAGCTGCCTTTATTAAAAGAGAAGAACTCTCCCAAATTAACTTTGGAGACTAAGTCCTAAACTGCAGATAATTGAAAATAAATGTTAAAAATAAATGTGCTGATGCAGCAGTCTCTTAAAAAAGAATGCACCATCACTGCACAATTATAACTGGGTTTACCAAATGGAAGACTGAAAAAGAAAGTGTCAGTTGTAATATTCTAGAAACAAATATTTTTAGCAGGACCTTGTACACATGAAGACAAAGGTGGTGGTATATTCCTATAATTCTAGTACTTGGGAAATAGAGGTAAGGGGTCAGAAGTGTAAGGTCATCCTCGACTGCATAGTGTGTTTGAAGCCAGTGGGGGCTGCGTGAGATCCTGTTTAAAAAATAAAAGAGCATACCTATCCTAAGTCATCTTATAGTAATCACAATAGTTAGAAAAAATAGCTATACTTTGTATGAAGATTTTACCTTTTCTTTTCTTGTTAGAGGCAGAATCATCTCAATGGAAAATTAGCAGTCACAGGGTAATGTTCAATTTCACTAAATTATGGAACAATTCTGGTCCTCTGTGTTATAAGGAGCCTTTAATGCTGTTGCTGCAGGACAATCAGAGATTTTTCCAGTTCTTGGCACTTGAATTGCAAAGAAGAATATTAATAAGATAAAATCCTAGGGTAGGAAAAGAAATCTTTCAACTCTGAAACTCTATGCCTGGAAGAATCATAAGATAAAGCATTTTCTCATAAAGTCCCTTTGCTTTAGAAGATCCACAATCCTGATTATTATTCAAACCTAATTCAGCTCAGAAAACTTAAGTAAAGGACAATCTTCAAGTTCTGAGGATTATAAAAGGTGACAGGACGTATGTACTTTTGATAAAAAAGAAAAAAAAGGAAAAAGAAGAAAAGCACTGGAGGCATCAGCTGCCCCCCAGAAGACGGCTCGCAGTGCTGTCAGAGTGACAAGGAGGAAAGTCATAGCAAATCACGGTGCCAGACTCCTGGGCAATAAAACCATTACTTCATAAATGTTGGGGAGAAAGCGTTGCTGTACCACAAAAATGACATTATGACATTCTCGGTTTATTATTACTCTTTAGTTTTCATTTTACATTTATACACTTACAAAGGCAACGGAATCACACATTGTCATTGTTAGGGTTTGAGACGGAGCCTTACGTTAATCTTATCTCTTCAACAAATATTTACTGAGTTTGCTATTTACCAGGCACTATGCTAGGCTTCGGGACTCTTAAAAAAAGATTGAGGCTTGATGCCTGTTCTATGGTAGCTTAAGGGCCAGTGGGGTATGAGTTTTGGATGTGTGATTAGAACCCCATAGGGACTTGAGCTCCTAAAGGGTGACTTTTTTGTAGGTAGTTGGATGGTCTGATTTTGGATACAGAGCTTGATATACGCATTCATTCGTTTACGTACTCAATATATTTGTGTTATGTGCCCACTCTAGGACAGGCACCTCCCACTCCTCTTGGAAGTAACTCTTTTGTAAAGAAGCTGAATCACAAAATGGTGAAGAGCTAGTAAATACAAATCACGCTACCTAATTTTCAATAAGTGAATTCAAGCAGTGTATTCTAAACACTCCTCAACTGATAGTGATTACTTAAGACGACTGATTCCAAGTTAATAATGTTCATTTGTGTTTTCTCTCCCATCTCACCCTGGGTTCACATGAAGCTAACCCTGTACTTCTGCTACTGAAGGGCTCATCTGGTCCTAGGATATCACTCTCAATGCTGAGGGTGTTGACTGAGATGGTACACAGTCCCCACGCTCGAGGCCTGTCATCAATCTTGTTGGAATCTGCTGACATCAAACCCCCACCCCCACACCCAGCCTGTGCTGCTTGGGATTCTCTCATGCAGACCCTTCTCTGAGGCTCCAGCTGCCTTCAGGTTCACCCCTCACATATTTCCTCTTATCTCCAGAATAAAAAGGAAGTTTTAAATTTCTTATTAGGTGCTCATTCTTACATCTTTCCTTTTTCCAAATGTGTTGTTTAGGTAAGAAAAATATTGGGCTTCTGAATTCTCCAGGGCTTTGCTTTTCAAAGTCAAATGCTAGGACGCTTAGCTTCCAACTCTCCTTTAAGATATCATCATATAACCGATTCTTCAAAACTCCTTTGAATCTCAAAAAATAGTTGACACTCTTTCTCTTAAGAACTTAACCCGAGGGCAGTGGTAAGGGAGACAGAGGGTGTGCCGGTTATCCACCAATGTAATGATTTCCCTTCCTTACAGTTTCTTTCTATTTCAGTGGGTCAGGAGTTCAGACAGGGTGCACTACAGATGATCTTGGGCTGCTCTGCCTGTCTGGGGCTTCTGCTGGAAATTGTCTAAGGTGAAGGGCTTAAATCATCCTAACACTTGTGAATGTGGTATCTGGGGGTTGCACTTGGCTTGGGGGCTTGTGGTGCAGTCAACTGGAAAATCCAGGCATGGTCACTCTACCCATGCGTTATGGGCCTTTTCACAATATGGTGGCAGCATTCCCAGGGCTAGATTTCAGAGAGTGGGGGTGGGTGGGTGGGTGGGAGATGAGAGCATCAGGCAGGAGTTCTGTTGCTTTTCATGACAAATCTTATAAAAGACATAACACCCTGTAACAAGTTGAGGCAGTTACAAACGTGCACCCGCCACTGGTGTTGAAGGAGAGATGTGGCCTGCAGCCTAACTCCACCTCTGACTAGAAGGCATGTCCATGTCCCATTAAGAGTATGTGAGGTGGTATATGTATTGGTATGTCCATGTTTGGAGAATGTAACCTGCCACAGGGAGATTTGCAGAAAATATGGGCAAAGCCAAATGCCAGGGAATGTGTCACAGTGTTGCTTTGTCACGTAAGTGACTGTAACTGGTGATCACTATTCATGTGTGCAGGTGTGAACAAATAGACATAATGTGTGCAGTCCAGGAGAATGGAATTCTGCACATTGGGGTAGGGGACAAGGTCTGCCCTAGCACATTTATAAATAGTCCTGATTTTGCTCCTTATTTGCTTCTTTTGGTCATTGTCTGTGATGGTTGATTTTATATGTCAACTTGACTGAATTAAGGGAGACCCAGAGAGCTAGTGAACATTATTTCTAGGTGCATCTGTGGGGGTGCTTCTGGAAGAACTTAGCATTTGAGTCAGAAGACTGGGTTATGATTATCTTCAGCAATGTTCGTTGACATCATAAAATATGTTCAGGCCTGGGATAGATAAAAAGAGGAAGGTAAATTCTGTCCCATTTTTTGTGGGGAGGAACAACCATCACCCCTGCCCTTGGGCATTGAAACTCTTGTTAACAGTCCTCCAGACTTAGGAGAGCACCACACCACTGGACTTCATGTTTCTCTAGCATGTAGCTGGCACATGGAGGAAATCTCCAGAACTTTGGGAGATAATTCCTATACCAGATCTTCTCCTTGATATATGGATGTTTACACAGCCCTAACACCCTACTGATTCTATTTCTCTGAAGATCTCTAACATCTTGCAATTTTTCTACTTTCTCCGGGTACAGAATTTACTTATTCTAGATTCCACTCCGCAAATGAACTCTATCACTGATTCTCTGTATTTTCTTATCTTTCTTTTCCACATCAGAATTTAGCATTCCTTATGTTGAGGGATGAATGGCAATAACCGTTTTCCTGACTAATAAGAGCCATTTTTCCACATTTTGGGGGGGGGTGCACTGGTACAAAAAAGGAGTGGAATACAACTATTTTGTTCTCTATTGTATTTTCTTCAAAATGAAAACGTTCATTCTGTTGATCATGTTTACTCTTAGATTGGAATGATTCTGGGATTCACAAAGAAAAAGGAAAAATTATCTAAGGTCTTACCACCCAGATTTAACTATTGCACTGTTTTGGCAAGCATCCTTCTATCTGACCGGATGCCATCAGTTACAGTCACACATAACTTCCTGTAATAAGCAACACTGCACCAAGAGCCACGTGTCATATGTCCTTATTCAATAGTAGGTGGTGTTTTTTTTACATCTGTGTCAATAAGTATAGATCCACATCATCATTTTTATTGACTGCACAGTATTCCTCTGTGAGGCATACTGTAATTTATTTAACTAATCTCTATTGATTAATAATTATGCCAATTGTAGGTTTTTGATATTACAATCAATGCTTTAATGAACTTTCTTGTACATCCATTTTTATGTACTTATTCAAAACTCCCCTTGGGATAAACTCCCATAAAGGGCATTGCTAGAATTCTTTCTTCTAAAAAGGACAATAGAAAGCTGTTCAGGAAAGAAATATAGGTGTGCGGTTTAATTGCAGAGAATCCATGCAACACAAATGCCCAGAAGCCTGTGTGGTGTCAGGAGACTAATCTAGACAGCTTGGGATGCAAAGATAAAACATCTACAAAAGAATCTTGCCTGGTGGGGAAGACAGACCAACACTTAAGCCAATAATTAACTACAGTGAGATGAAAGTCCCAACGGATATATGAACAAAGTACCAGGAGGAGGATAAAAGAAGGCAATTAAACCTGGGTAGGAGAACTAACAGAGAAAACAACAGCCAAGGTGCTCGTTCATCAGTGAGGTAAGTGTGCTATTTACTGGAGCTGCCAAAACAAAGTCCACAGTGTGGATGGATTAAACCGCTACACATTATCTTCTGTCTTCCTGGAGTTTGGAAGTCTGAGATCAAAGTGTTGGCAGAAAGAGCTCCTTCTGAGGGAAGGAGGGCCCTGCCTAGACCTCCTGCACTGGCTTGCAGATGGTCCTAGTCTCCAGGCATGTGTACGTTCCTGTGTGCATAGTTTTTTCTCTGATGAAGACAGCAGTAATATTGGATTATATTCTTCCTTCTCTTCCCCAACTTTTTCTGTCAATATTATCTCAACCTTCAGTTACAGTCTAAGGTGCTGGGATTAAATATCAAGGGACACAATTTGAGGGGGCACAGTTCAGTGACACAATGCGTCAAGGTTTTACACAGGCTGAGAGTCAGGATTGGGTACTGAGTGGTTGGCAGAAACCAAAGAAACCTATGGATTTGGTGGAAAAGGTCTGGGGCCTGGGGGGGCAGGAATGAGAAATTGTGGTGCAAGATGTGTGTATATTGGAAGACAGGGTAGCGAGCAAGTCTGAGGAAGAGGTGCCTTATCCCACAGGGAGTAGAAAACTGGGGGTCATCTTAAGCAGAGGAGTCATGTCATGTGATCAGATTTGTCTTTCAATTAGATGCCACTTCTGGAACACCAAATGTTTGTGAGGGAGTGGAGCACTTGAAACAATCGGGAGCAGCTGTTGGGAGTATAGAATGCAACAACTCTATTGGAAAGGAAACTGACAGTTCCTTGAGAAGTAAGCCATACTCCTACCTTGTGATCAAGTGTTCCCCTCCTCTGCATGTCTTTGCACAGAAGCGTGTCTGCACAGGGATTTGTATGCCCGTGAAGGTTAATAATGGCTTCAGTCATAATTGCAAACAACTGGAAAGAATCCAAATGTCCATCAATAGGTGACTAAATAAACAAATTGTGATATCTCCATCCAAAATAGTACTGCTTAGTTGTCAAATGGAAGGAAGTGCAAATTGCTACCCACAACATGGATAAGTCTTCAAATAAGTGTGCTGAATGAAAGAACCCAAATATAAATAAATAAATAAAAGGGAACAGGATCAGATGCAATATAATTCTGGTCCCATGAAAAGCTAGAATACACAGATGTATTAATTCCAGGGACCAGGGCCTCCGTTCACACTAGGTGACTACTTTACCACTAGGTTATAGCCCATGCCCTCAATATCAGGACATGTAGATTGTCATGGTGTTAGAGGGCAGGTGAAGATGTCTTTGGAGATGGCATGATGGGTTCATGGGTATAGGTGTATGTGAAACTCACTGAATAGTGTTTTTAAATATAGGCACTTTATCTTGTTTCAGTCATTTTATTTTATTTTATTTTATTTTATTTTATTTTATTATTTTATTGTTTGTTTCAAGACAGGGTTTCTCTGTTGTAACTCTGGCTGTCCTGGAACTCCCTCTGTAGACCAAGCTGGCTCAAACTCATAGAGATCTGCCTCCTCTGCCTCCTAAGTTCTGGGATTAAAGGCATGTACCACCACTGCCCGGCTGCCCATCATTTTTTAATTAAAAAAAATGAAGCCAATATAAACCAGAAAAGGAATATGCAGTTGGATAAAAATCAGAAGGTGCTTTGAGGAAGGGAAAATGGTTAGGGTGTGCCTGTAGAAGATCACTGGGGGATTCTGGGAGCCAGGGTGAAGCTGGGCATTGGTGGCCAATTGACTTTACTCCTTCTTGTCCTGGGATTTAACCTTTTAGGAATTAAATTCTGGACTTCAGAGAAGGTGTGTTGTCCCCCCTATGGTGGTCGAGGCCACCAGTCTTTCCACTCTCTTTTTCATTGCTGGGAATATGGGCATTCATAAGTGTATAAGCATTGCCTAAGATGGACAAATGTCTGCCATGTGGCTCAGTTTTGCCAGGCAATGGTAAGGGCTGTGATAAAAAGGCAAAGTAAGGGATCACATGATGCATGGGCACTGGGTATGGAAACATTTATTAACAGAAGTACTTAGGAATGGCTATTCTGGGGAGATGACAGTTGACCTTAGATCTAAGTTGTTGCAAACTGAGGTTGGCTGAGATCAGGGCTGAGCATCCTATGCTGGAAGATCAGAAAGTGCAAAGTCCTAAGAGGGTCTTGGAAAGAGCGCATTCTGGAGAAGTTTGGAGTGGCTGGAAGGAGTAGGAAGAGCAGCAAAGGGAAGGGGCTTAAGTAGCCTCATTTGTCACCACCAGCCTGGACCCAGGTGAACATTTTGGTAGTATGTACTGGACATATCCTGTCAGAACAAAGTTGAAGCTCAAACATTGAATACTATGTTTAAATACTATGTTAATTCATAGTTAAATAGTATGAAATACATTTTGGTTGATTATAGTATAGCTTCACTTTCTTATGGTCTTTATCTCCCCCTTCTTTTACATTGTTGTAAGATTGAGGTTGCAGTGGGATTCTCTACGCTTCTCATGAGACAGTGAAGCATGAAAAGTCTTACAAAAATATTTTAATTTGCTATCTACTTTGAAGCTCATGCTGAGTTACATGTTGAATCCAAAGTTACAATGAATCTTGGGGCTGGGGATGTATGTTAGTTGGTAGGGTGCTTGACTAGCATGTACAAAACCCTGAGTTTGATCTCCAATACCACGTAAAACTAAACATAGTAGTGTATGCCTATAATTACAGATTTAAGGAGGCGGAAGAAGAGAATCAGAGGCTATCTTGGGTTACATGGCACCTGGCCTCAACAAGCAAGTAAGCAAAAGAAACAGACAACCAAATATGAATGGGGCGGAGAGACAGCTACTCACAAATTAATATCAGTATTTTTTCTCTATAAATCTTGTCTTTTAAAATGCTGTGTTTAAGAGAGCTAGAAGTGTAAGTCAGTAGGAGAATGCTTGCTTGCCATGTACAAGGCCCTGGGCTCTATCTGTAAGCACCACAAAAATGTAAACAAACAGATGTGTGAAAATGCAGTCATAAGAGGAAGCAACAGGCATTGTTGACCACCTATTATAAAACAGGTATTTCTACATATCTTGATTAATTCTCCTGATAACTTTATTATTAACACCTCTTTTCAGCAAAAGAAACGGAGCCTTGGAAACATTAAATAACTCATCTCCAGTCACACTGGTAAAGAAACAGCCGTTAGGGCTTTCAGTCATGTCTACTGCCTCTTGGCTTTGGCTCTTGGCACCTCACCATGTCAGTCCTCAGCGCTGTGCCCCAACATCCATAATGCCACCCTGTCAGGGACTGAATAGAGACAGTTCTCTTAAGCAAGCAAACAACTTCCTTGAGAAAAGCCCTAAGGCTTTATTCTTCTGATTGTCAGACCTACTATCTGTCTGAACATTTTAAAGGAGCCATGCCTGACTTCCACCACTCCTCTGCTGACAAGAATTCTCCAAAGGGGACTGGTGGCAGCGGGAGGCTGAAGAGAGTGGCCGGGCCAGCCAGGCGTGATTGAACAGTGTTCTAGTATCGAATACCTGATAAAACCAGAGGCCCCCGGGCACTTGATTTTTAAAGTAATCCTGTCAGTTTCCTAATAAAAGTAATAAATTAACCAAACAGCGGATTCAGTGGTATTTTATGTCCTGAGGGTATTGCTTTCACACTTCAACTTGATAGCATGATTTATCAAGAGATAAATTACAGCTGAGAATGAATGGATTTACCGATGTCAGGGAGAAGACAAGTATATTCCGAGGATGTTACCCACGATGGGCACGTACCTGACGAGCATACTTGAAAATCCTCAAACACAAAGCTACTCTTTGAAGGCTGAATAACTTTAATTTGCACTTCGGATGCAGGTTACTGCAAGGACGGAAGGATGGAGACGGTCCAAGTATTGCCCTACCTAAATCACTGTGATCTGAAAGGGTTTGTAGCCACCACAACCCTTTTCTGAAACCAATCAGGGCTTAATAAATAAGGGAAGGTGGATTAATTCAACACACCTCCGGATCCCTGCATATGGGGCAGGCGTCAGAACTGAGAAACAGCAGAGAGCAGAGAGCAGAGGTGACTGGGCTCTCAGATTGAGAAGAACTTCCCTAATGCACATGAGATGAATCTGTATTAGACTGGTGAACTGAGAACTCCCTTTCTTTCATTCCTCCATTTACAACTGGCTGTTATCATGCACCTATCATTCTTGTTGTGGAAGTGCAAGTGGAGATTGTAAGAATCAAAGTGAGTTGCTCTTGTGAAATCTTAGTCCCCCTACACCCCACAAACACATGCAGCCAGGAGGTTATGAAGGAAGGGGATCCTATGCATATATGACTGATAACATAAAATGATTTTCAAAAGACTGCCCAAAATGCAACCTTGTCCTACAGCTACCCAACCTAATGGAAGTAATGCTTCTTCAGGAACATCTGCCCCACCCCCCAGCCATTTGTTTAAACATGAACTGGAGTTGTGTTTGTTATTAATCATTACAACAAAGGATTACTACTTCAAAATATCTCCTCATATCACCTTTAAACTCTTTCCCTTGCCTCGTCCTTTTTGGACACATTCAGAGTTTTCTAATGATGTATATATTTCCATCGCAAGGCTCTGCCATTCCTAAGTAAATATTCTTATTCTTTGCAGAAGAATTCTCATTCAGATTTAGGTTGGCATGCATGTAAGATGGAATTTGCTGAACCTGATCACTCACTGAGCAAGACCTCCTGATCCCTGTGTGCGAGGGCAGGCCACAGGACTGAGAAACAGCAGAGAGTGGAGGGCAGAGCTGACTAGGGTGCTTGGATTTAGCTTACCTGAGATGCATAAAGATGACCCTGTATTTAGACCCGAGAGCTGAGATTGGGCCCGGTCCTGTGTATCTGTGGATGTTTGTGCTTCATCCAGATCATGTGGCTTAAGAAATGGCAATAGAACTCTTGGCGGGGAATGGCTTCGTGAATGGGTTCTTGAGGATTTTTTAAAAATCTTTACCTGAAAGTATTTATTATTATTATTATTGTTTTATTATTATGTGGGCCCCCCCAAAAAAATACAGGAAATGAGGAGAGTTGAGGATAGGGCTGGATGTATGCTATTAACCCTTTACAGAATCTTGAGGGAAAAAATAACTCTAAACTTAGAGTGTCCTAGCTAGCTTTGACTATCAACTTGACACAGACTAGAGTTGCTTCAGCTGAGAGACCAAGCAGAGCAGATTGGCCTGGGAGGGAGGAAGGGAGAGAGGGACAGGGACAGGGAGAGGGAGGGAGGGAGAGAGGGGGGGAGAAGAGAGAGAGACTTGGGCCTTGGTTGTTTATTGATGTAGGAGAGCTCAGACCACTCTGGGTAGCGCTGTTCCCAGGCAGGCTGGTTCCTGGCTGTGTATGGTTAGCTGAGCCTGTGATCCTGTGAACAAGCCATCAGGCTGCATCCCTCCATTTTCTGCTGTGCTTCTTTAGCTGTAGATTCCCTGGTTGGAGGTAATATCGTGTGAAATTATATATCCAGGCAGCAGTCCTGCCTGGATCCTGTCCTGACGTCTCTCAATGATGGACGGTGACGTGGAAATGACGTGAAAAGGTAAAATAAATCCTTCCCCTCCTTGTGTGGCATTTGGATAAAGTGTTTTAGTATAGCATCAGAAAGAAAATTTGAACATGGAACATCTTCTTTTCTACTTAAAAAAAATCTTGTGTATATTCATTGTGTAAGGACACTTTCACACATGTATACATTGTACCTTGAACACATCCCCCCAATTCCCTCCTCTTTCACCCCACCTCCCACTAATACCCTTTGCTCCCCTAGAAAGTCTTGTTAAACTGTTTAAACTTGTTAAACTTGAAGAAGAGGTAAGTTAAGGATGTCTTGAACCTTAGACTTTTAAAATATATTTTTAAAACAAACTCTAAGGTCTGGGAAGCATACAATTAACAAGCCAGAAATCAAATTGTGCTGAACAAACCAAAGCCAAAAAAAAAAAAAAAAAGAAAAGAAAATGTCATTAGAGAAAGTAGATGTAAAAATAAGATTTAGCTTCAGAAGCAACCAAGCAGATAAGCTCATTAATGAACAGTCCACTCACGGAACAAACAGGATTTAGAACACATCCGGCTTTCGGGTGCTTTAAAGCCAGCCGTAGCTAGACAACTATGTACACAGATTAAAAGAAAATGGTGCAATGCAGTTTCTTGTTAAATCGTTTCAAAGTTTACCAATAGCCAGAAGCATCTGTTGAAATCCCAAGGAGGCACTACAAAGAACTATTTTAAACCTCCAAATTCAGGGCACTCGAAGTAAAGGCGCCTGTAGTTTTTCAACTTGCAGATATGTAGCCTTACCGTATATGGCTGGCCTGTGAAATTTTCTGGTCTGGGGTACTTTTTTTTTTTTTTATTGGAAAACTATTTCAGTTACTCTTGATTTTTTTCCTGATTAAATTCTAGATGCATATTTTTAATTAAAAAAAGATCTTGTGAGGTGCAACTCCTGAATTCAGGAAGGCAAGGGAAGAGAATCTAGTTTTCTGGTTAAACTTTGATGGTAGAAGTTCACCATCTTGGGTATCGACCTCCAGATTAATCCTCCAAACTATCCCAAGGGCACAGGAGTCATCTTTAATGCACATTCCTTCCACTAAGATGAAATATGCCACAGGCTCCAGCGAGAGGCAGAGCAGAACCGGATAGCAGCTTAACTCCTTTTGCCTGATAGAGTCTGGAGTGTGGCAATGAACTGTGATAGACACTTAAAAAAAAAAAAGAGTCTCCCTTCATACTTCCCTAGTCACCCATGCTCAGTGGAGAGCCGACAGCACAGGGAGCCGGGCCGTGCAGGCCGACTGTGTGTTCTGAGACAGCAAGCCTGAACTTAGCTGTCTGCTAACCTTCTGTCTGAGTCCTTTACCAATTGTAGTTTAGAACAGAAGCCTGAAAGAGGTTGGGGGTGAACTCTTCCTCTCCTTCTGCTATTCTGCTTTTCCATTTGGATAAAAAAAAAAAAAAAGAAGTGAGAGGAACTGCTGATGTTATTCATATTGTTCTCTACCAAATTACACACTGGCCCGGACTTCTGTGGTTTGGACCTCATTGACCAAACTCTTTTCTTCCCCTCTCCTTTTCCACTCAGTTTGTTTTCAAGCAAGTGGTTATCAAAGACCAGTTCCTTTTGGGGTTTATTGAAGCAACACCTATGTGTCAGAGTCTTTTACCTACCTTTGCAAACACTTAAATATATGACATATTTAAGTTACCCTACAGGAACAAGTGGGAAGAAAGGACACCATGTCAAGGGCTGTGACGCATGTTATCGAGAAAAGCACATATCTGATGGTTTACTAACCAAACTTTCCCAACTAAGCTCTACACAGGTAAAGACAGAACATCACAAGAATTCCGTATACCTCTTGTATGCATGTCCTCCTAATTCCTACCCTGACAAGGATAATCACTGTGTTGACATCTAACGCAGCAGATCAAGTTTTTAAATATCCACATTGAGTAAGTGGGATCATACAGTGTGCCTCTGTTTGTGTCTGACGTCTTTTATTCTGCACAGGTAAATCGGATGTGAGGGCCAACGCGTTGCTGCTGCAGTGTGAATCTATTCACTCCCATCTCTCTTCGTCTGGTCTGGCATCAACACACTGCACCTCTCCTCTCTTTGGGTTGATGAAAGTTGGGTTGCTTGAAATTTTGCCCTGCTGGAAGCAGTGTTGCTGTATACAATCATGTATCCTTTTGCTAAGTGCATATGCCGTTGCTGTTGGTTATATAGTTAGGAGCGAATTGATGGGCCAAAAAGTACACATATGCTCACTGATTAGTAAACACTAAAGAGTTTCCCAGTGCAGTTGCTGCAATTACTACTCTGGCTTGAGAGTCTGGGTTCCTCTGTTTTCCCACCGTTGCCTGATGTGCTCTTGACAGTTCAGCCCTTTTGGTAACTGCATGAATAACACCATGTTCTTAAAAATATACACAGTGTAGAACATAAGTGTTACGTTAAAAGTCGGCGTTAAAAGTAATTTTGTGCTTCGCAGATTATATAAGACAAATAAACAGAGGATTTCACTGGGAATTACTTGTGACAGGCTACTCATGCACGAACAGCGTTCTGCGTGTGGATGGTCTTTACTCTAGAGAAGACTCCAGGGTCACTTTAAGGCACAGCATCTTAGAATTTAAATAAAAACGACGTATTTCCTACCCTATTTGATGTTTCATGGGCGTTTTAAAGAATTCAGATCAATACCTGATTGCAGGCAATTTGACCAGGGCTTAATCTACATCAGCACAAAAAAGTGCTGTGCTAGGGAGTCCATTCACATGCTAATCCTCAGAAGCAGTTTCCCTGAGGAAATCTAAGTTCTGCTATCATTTATTAATTTGACTTCCCTTATTTCTACAAGCTGAGTTTGGAAAGGATGAATATATGTATTTCTTATTCTGTCACAGCTGTTAAATTCATTGCCATTCATTGTTCTAAAATCACATCAGCATATTTACAGAGAGCCTGCCTCTGTGCTGACCACCAGCAACTTGGGATCCCAAACGCCTCCTGGGAAACCTTTGGCAGAATGGCCTATGGACTGAGTAAGAGTAGCCCTGAGTTTTGTCTTCACATAGTGAGACACATCTACCAGCAGGTAGATGGTCCTGTTTCAGCTGCACAGTAATGTCTTCGGGCATCTCTGGCTCCATCATTCTGCTCTGCCAACCTCAGTGTGCCACCCTTAATGCTCATGCTGTAGCCTGATGCTTGCAAGATGGCTGACTTCAGGCATCATGTGTGCATTCAAGGTATTCAAGGGTAAAGGGGTGAACGTAGTTATGTGGTTTCCATTGGGCAAAGTCAAGAGCTATAGAAGACTCCTATCTTTTTATTTGTTATCTGTCCTGTGGGGCAAAACTCTTCAAAGTAAGTCAAAAAGCAGATTAGTTTAAAAAAAACAAACAATTCTTATTTGAATTATAGAAACTGTAAAAGTTTCTGTAGATCAGGAATTCCACAGAGCCTTAGTTAGGCAGGTCCGACTCAAGGCTTCCTGTTAGTTATATTTTTATGAGAGTAGGCTAATTGTGCAGTTGGGTTATAGAGTGACATTTTCATAAGTGCATATAACGTACTTTGATCAGGCTTTCAGTCACCCTTTCTAATCCCTTCTGTAGGCTTTTCCTCTAATAATGTTTTTGTTAGGATGTTGGCAGGAGCTGCAATCATTCTAAAGCACGACTAGGAAAATGTGGCCTCCATTTTATAAAACTTGAGAGTCCATGTTCAGGATTGTTTGGATCTATTTTCCTATACTGTTGGTCTAACCAGCCTAAAAAATTACTATCTTCTTTGTACTTAGAAAACTAACCAACCAAACAACCAACTAACTAACCGTGGGCCAGAGGAACCATTCCTGATATGATTCTCCTCTGTGGTGGCAGTTGTCAGGAGGCCTGCCACTGACCCCTTGGACCTCTCAAAGTCTCTGTGCTGTCTTCATGACATGGCAGCTTGCATTCTCCAGCAAGTAGCCTGAGGGACAGCAAGGCAGAAGCAATCATTTTATGAACCAGTCACCCAAGGCTAATACTTTAGTCAAAAGGTGTCCTGTCCAAAATTCTGGTGTTGCCCATGTGGTGGTAGCAAGAGATCACTAGTCCAAGAGGGCTTCTCCTCTGAAGTCAAGGTTAGTGTGCTTAGGAAAGAGGCTCCAACCATCATCAGCTTGTCGGCCTGCCCTTCTGTCTTTTGCTTTATGGAAATGCAGCAAGAACACTCAAATGTTAGTGCCTAGATCTTGGAACTCCAGACTCCAGAACTAGGTGATAACTGTCTGTTTTTTTATAATCCCACAGTCTTAGGTATTTTGTCATAGTGACACAAAATAGAATAAGCATTGACTCAGAACTTCTGGAAGGATAAAAGACCAAAAATTTTGTGGATATATTTTTTATTTTATTTTAAACATGTTTGTATATTGTGCATGTGTGTGTGTGTGTGTGTGTGTGTACATGTGGAGGTCAGAGGGTGGTAACCTCAGATGTTGGTCTTCATCTTCTACCTCTTTTGAGGAGGATCTCCCTTGAATTTGCCACTGTGCTATATATACCAAGCTAGCTGGCTCTCAAGCTTCTGGGGAATTCTCCTGTCTCCTATCTCATGAAAGGGATGCTGGGATTAAGTACACATCTTAACAAGTCTTGTTTGGTTGTTAGGATCCAAACATAGGCCATCAGAATTGTGTAGCCAAGTACTTTTACACACTGAACCATCATCTCCACAGTCCTCAACATATTTCTAAACCACTATAGCCTCCTTGACCAACCTGGATTTACTTGGTCAGTGTGATTGGAGTGAAGCTTCCAAAATGCATTGATGGTTAGAGGCTGTGTTCACATTTTCTTTGAGCAAAGCAGGGACTATTCTAGCCAAGAGAAAGAATTGAATACTGAAATGCCAGTCAGCTCAGTGCTTTGCAAGTATCAGAATTGTCAAATTGCCTAAGGGTTTATACAAAGGAAGAAACAATTTAGATAGAGTTGTTGTTTTTAAAATAAGACTTTGTAAAGATAGGTAAGGGCATTACCAGAACTACTAGACTTCAAAATGTAAGATGAACTAATGCGCTGAAAGTGGATGGTAAGACACAGATCCCAATTCGTAGGAAATTAATACTCAAAGGGATGCTTTATTGTAAATGCTGCTAGAAACCATGTTTGAAAAGCATCCACTTATCTTCTTGCTCTATAACCTAGCAAGTTCTAGATGAATTAGAAGGCAAAGCATGAAAAGTGAAACCATGTTAAGAAATTGAGAGACATTTTAGGTAAATGTTTACCTGATTGTAAATGGGGAAAGACTACCCAGGCTTACAGACAACAGACTAAATAGCAAGAGAAAAGATTAATTTTAATATTTAAAATTAAACACTGTATGTCAAAAACACCATAAAAATTTAAAAGCAAACGAGGAGATTATGCATTATTGATATTTGATGGGATATGTTTATTAACAAGAAAGATACTGTAGCTTTGCTTGAGGTCTATGGCTCTTTTCTATGGAGTAGATATTTCAGAAATTAAAATAAAACAGTAGGAAAACATTAATATGTAATGAGTTAATATAACTGCTAATAAAACTTCTATGTTCTCAATAAAGTGAGCTAAAACATAAACCTAAAACTCACTGAGCAGATAGAACACATGGCCAATAAGCAAGAATAAAAGCACAACTTCATTAGTAATCATTCTGGTGGAAATAAAAACAGAAATAAAATTTAATGCTTTGCCTATAAGATTAACGCAGATTGCTTGGTGTAAATACAAAAGGACTGGCCAGATTGTGCTAGAAAAAAGTCTAGCACTGACTCTGGCCAGGGAAGCAGACAGGCTAGCTGCAGATCTTCACCTCAGTTCCTCTAAAACCAATCCTTCAGTCCTATCCCCAGCTCTGTAGCAAACTACCTGCTGTAGCCTCCCTTGGCCCCCCTTCCCCCATCTCCAGTGGATCTGCACAGGTTTTCCTCTCCTAACTTCCCTCCCTCCCCCACTCATTGATTTATCCCATTCCCTGTCTCCAGCAGACACTCTCTGGGAACCCACAGGACACTGTAACCAGAGAAGTAGGTAGGTTAATAGCAGATCTTTGCTCTCCCTCTGCTCCTCCAAAACAGCCCCCACCCCCAGTCTTGTCACCAGTTGTGTAGCAGACTACCTGCTGTACTCCCCACTTGCCTCCATCTTCAGTGGATCACAAAGATCTACTCTTCCAAACTTCCTTCTCCCCATTCTTTGCTTTACCCCAGCCTCAAACTCTAGCAGGCACTCCCTGGGAACCCATAGACCATTCCAGCCAGCAGGCCTACCAGCAAAGCAGGTAGGACTGCAGATCTTCACTCTGCCTCCATTCCTCCGAGTCCAATCTCCTCATCTCATCCCCAGCTCTGTAGCAGACCACTTGCTATGACTTCTCTTTCCTCTCCACCTGCTTCTCCAGAAAATCACTTAGATCTCCATTACCCTCTCCCACAACTCATCCCTTTATCCCAGTCCTATCTCCAGCAGGTATTCCCTGGGAACCCTCCAGCCAAGCCTGCCAGAGAAGCAAGTAGGCCAGCTAAGCAGGTACTTTGTCAGGTCTTCACTCTCCATCCTCTCCTCCAAATATAATGATCCAGTCTCATCCCCACCTCTATAGCAGACCACCTGCTGTGGCCTCTCATTCTCTGACCCCATTCCAGGGGACTAAGCAGATTATATCTCTATATCTCTATATATCTATATCTATATCTATATATACACACACATACATACATATACACACATGTATGTAATACTCTGATTTCCTCCCTCCTATGTACCCCCTCTAACCTTCCTCCTAGCCCATCCCCATTCCTACATGTCAGCTCTCAATACCTAGAAACACATTTTGCCCAGAACCTCGAGTGGCTACCTCTGCAAGGTCTCAGGAACATTCTCTACCAGGCAGCACACAGCTACAACATTCTCCTAATAACCAGAGAGGGCAACAGAAGCCAAGGAATAAAATACCCACCCAACAAAGACAAGACCAGGTATCAGCACCTACAATCACAATCTTCCCAAACCTAGATGCTAGCATAAAAAGAGAACCAATAACAGCCAGGACAATATGTTCCCACTAGAGCCCAGCAATCCTACCACAGCAGGCCCTGAGAATTACAACATAGCTATGGATATGACAGAGGTCTTTAAGGAGGAAATGAATAAATCCCTTAACACAAACAAGCATGGGAAGGGAATGACTAAAATAGGTCACCACCTGACAGTAGAAAGAAAACTCAAATGGAGGGAAATATAGAAATGAAAAATTTAAGAACTAGAACAGGAATCTCAGCGGCAAGCCTCACGTGATAACACAATACAAGAGATGGAAGAGAATCTCAGGCATTGGAGACACAATAGAAGAAATGGATACTCCAGTCAAAGAAAAACATTAAATGTCCAGAAACTCTGGGACATTATGAAAAGACCAATCTAAAATAAATAGAGACAGAGGCAGAGGAAGAGAGCTAGGTCAAAGGAAAAGAAAAATTTTCAACAAAATCATAAAAAAAAAATTCCCCCAAATAAGAAGGTGCCTATCGATGTAAAAGAAGCAGACAGAACACCTAATAGACTGGACCAGAAAAAAAATTCCCCTTGGCACATAATAATCAAAACACTAAATGTACAAAACAAAGAATATTAAAAACTATAAGGGAAAAAGACCAAGTAACATAAAGTATATCTATAAGAATAACACCTGACTTCTCAATATAGACTTTAAAAGCCAGAAGGGCCTGAACAGATATTCTACAGACTCTAAGAGACCACAGATACCAGCATAGATTACTAGGCCCAGCAAAACGTTCAATCATAATAGATGGACAAAACAAGGCATTTCATAATAAAACCAAACTTAAGCAATATCTACTTCCAAATACAGTCCTATAGAAGGTACTGGAAGGAAAACTCCAACTTAAAGAATTACCAGACCCAAGAAAACACAAGGAATAAATAATCCCAGACAAATAAATCAAAAGAGGAGGGCACACACACAAAACAACAAAATAGCAGGAATAAACAAACACCACTCATTGATAGCTCTCAAATCAATCCATAACCCAATAAACAGACTAACAGAATGGGGGTGAAAACAGGATCTCCTTTTTTGTTGCATCCAAGAAATATACCTTAACATTAAGGAGAGACATCTCCTCAGGGTAAAACTGTGGGAAAAGATATTCTGAACAATCTGAGAAGCAAGCTGATGTAACCATTTTAATATTTGACAAAATATACTTGAAACCCAAAACTTATCATAAGAGACAGGGAAGGATACTACATATTCATCAAAGAAAAAAATCTACCAGAAGGATATTATAATTATTAACATCTGTGCGCCAAAAACAAGGGCACCCAAGTCTGAAAAAGAAACACTACTAATGCTTAAATCACATATTGACCGCCACACACTGGTAGTGGGTGACTTCAATACCCCGTTCTTGCCAATAGACAGGTTATTCTGACAAAAACTGAGCACAGAAATGCTGGAGCTAACTGAATTTATAGACCTAACATTTATTTAGAGAACATTTCACCCAAACACAAATGAATATACCTTTTTCTCATTGAACTTTCTCCAAAACTGACCACATGCTCAAACACAAAGCAAGTCTCAACAGATGAAAGAAAATGGAAACAGCACAGTGAGTCCTATCTGACCATCACAGATTAAAGCTGAATATCAACAACAACAAAAACAATAAAAATCTTAAAAAGTTATGGAACTCGAACAAATAACTACTGAATTAAAAATGGGCCAAGATAAATTAAAGAATTCCTAGAACTGAATGAAGATGTATACACAACACACCCAAACTTATGGGATACAATGAAGGTAGATCTAAGAGGCAAGTTTATAGAGCTAAATGCCTACATAAAAATCGAAGAGATCTCATAAAGTTAACAGCAAAACTCTAGATCAACAAGAAAAAAAATCACACCCTAAAAGTGTAGATGACAAGAAATGATCAATATCATGCCTAAAACTCAATAAAGTAGAAACAAATAAAATAATACAAAGATTTGAAACAATGAATTGTCTCTGAGAAAATCAATGAGATTGACAAACCCTTATCAAATTAATGAAAAGGCATAGAGAAAGACTATCCAAATTAATAAAATTCAAGATGAAAGGGAGGGGCATAACAACAGGACTGAAAAAATCCAGAGATTCGGGACAAATATGAAAAACCTACACTCCACTGTGGTGGTTTGATTGAAAATGGCCCCTACAGGACCATAGGGCATGGCACTATTAGGAGATGTGCCCTTGTTGGAGAAACTGAGTCACTTGGGGTGGGCTCTGAGGTTTAGAAGAACTAGCCAGGCTTAGTGTCACTGTCTTCCTGCTGCCTACCAGTCCAGATGTAGAATTCTCAGCACCTTCTCCAGTACCATGTCTGCCTGCATACCACCATGCTTTCCACCATGATGACAATGGACTAAACACTGAACTGTAAGCCGTCCCCAATTAAATGTTTTCCTTTGTAACAGTTACTGTGGTCATGGTACCTCTTCACAGCAAATGGAAACCCTAAGACATCCACCAAATTGGAAAATCTAAAAGAAACAGTCATTGAAATTCTTTTAACCAAAAAATCTGGGGCAAGATGGTTTAGTACAGAGTTCTACCAGATATTCAAAGAAGAGTTAGTGCCAGTAATCTTCAAATTATTATACAAAATAGAAACAGAAGGAACATTGTCCAATTTATTTTATGAGGCCGCAGTTACCCTGATACCAAAACCACATAAAAGCCAATAAAGAAAGAATTATAGCTGTTAGGCTGCTATGGCAAGTATGACATGGAGGATTTTTAATAGGTGCAGACCTTGTCAGACCTCAGCAGAGGGAACTATCACCACGGCAAGCACCATACTGGACAGTGGAACCCCATGCATCTAAGTTCAGGTGTTTTTGTTAATTCAGAACTTCTTAGGTGTTCTACTGATAGCACATTCAGATCATGACCAATCAAACATCCCTCACATAAATTCAACACCTGCAGACAATACAAAATGCCAAGATCTATGCAGCCCCCACCCAACAGCGCACAAAACAATTATTTTATACATAATTAAAAATGAACTTCCACAATATGTTTTCCTTTTCTGTCTATAAGCCAATAAAAATTGCTTTATCTCCACAATATAATTTAACACTATACCAGCAAAGCTATTTATAGGAGGAACAATTATGAGAGTTGCTAATGCACAGTACCAAATGAAACCAGACATCTATCAAGTTTGTTGCAATGTCTTTGGACAGCAGAAAAACATTATCAATGTCCAATTATCTGGAATTCACTCACAATCTTCTGGGCTTCTCCAAAGGGTTTGGGTGACTTTTTAGCTCTGACCTCTGCAATACACACAGCTTGTCCTCTAGGTTCTGACTGGCTCCCTTCCACTGCTGCTGCTGCTGCTACTCTTGGTGATCATCCCATGGAACTGGCATCTTCAGAATGCTGGGGTTCCTTGCTTCACTAGGTTACTCTTTAACCAATAGCCTTTCCTGGGCTCTCTTCATGGTGCCAAGCTGAGCCTTCAACTGCCATGGAAGCTTCACTTTTACCAATTGCCTCTCCTGGTCTCTCATGGTGCCAATCCTCAGCTGCTCTCCATGACCCCTTTTGCCTTCAAAACCAGCACCACCTGGATGATTCTTACAGTACCAAGTTTGGTTGCCAGAACGAGATACAACCTCAGCCAATTCTGGAAGACAGCTTCTGTGTGTTGACCCTGATGAAACACTTTCCAGATTTTAAGATATAGTCTGGTTTTCAGGAAAAAAAACTAGTAAGCTTGTCTGCAGGAGAATTCCCTTGTGGGGTGGAGTTCTCATCACTATAGCAGATGTGCCTTGTCAAGAAGGCCTCACCAGTATGTACTGTGTGTAGATAGGTTTGAAGAAAAAAACAAAACAAAACAAAAATGGACTCTACAAGTTATGGAGTTTCTTTTTCTTCTTCCCAGTCTCCTCATTCGATTAGCTGGTATGATGTTGGGCCCCATGTTGTAGGTGCCACTTTTAGTAGATCGGCTACTGTGTCACTCAGCATGGAAGACACAGAGGCGTTTTCATACACGCAAACCCTATCAGACCTCAGTAGAGGGAACCACCATCATAGCAAGCCCATACTGGACAGTGGAACCCTGAGCATCTGAGCTCATGTGTTCTACTGGTGTTCTCCTGATAGCATATTCAGATCATGACCCATTGAACAACTCCCACATAAATCCAACATCTGCAGACAATACAAAACACCAACACCTAGGCAGCTCCTTACCCAACAGTGCACAAAACAATTGTTTTATAGATCACTAAAAATAAACTTCCACAACAGAGAATTACAGTTTATTTTCCCCTATGAATATAGATGCAGAGATACTCAAATACTTGCAAACCAGACCTAAGTCACATCAAAAAGATCATCTACCATGATCAAATAGACTTCATGCCAGAGATACAGGGATGGTTATACATATGTAAGTCAATAATTGTAGTCTACCATATAAAGAAACTGAAAGAAAAAAAAAAAGCTAGATGATCATCTCATTACTTTGAGAAAAGGCCTTTAACAAAATCTAATACCCCTTCATAATAAAAGTCCTGGAGAGATTAGGAATAAAAGGTACCTACCTCAACATAATAAAAACAATTTATAGGAAGCTCATAGCCAACATTACCTTAAATGGAGAGAAACTCAAAGCAATTCCACTAAAACAGGAACCAGACAAGATTGTCCACTCTCTCCAGACCTATTCAATATAGTACTTGAAGTCTTAGCTAGAGCAATAAGACAACTGAAAGAGATCAAGAGGATACAAATTGGAAAGGAAGGAAGTCAACATGTCTTTGTTTGCAGGTGATATGGTAGTATACATAAGTAACTCTAAAAATTGCACTGGGAAACTCCTACAGTTGATAAATACTTCCAGCAAAGGAGAAGGATACAAAATTAACACTCAAAAATCAGTAGCCCTCCTATAGACAAATGACAAACAGATTGAGAAAGAAATTAGGGAAACACTTTTCACAAGGGGCTCAAAAAATATAAAATATCTTTGAGAAACTCTAACCAAGCAAGCAAAAAACTTGTATGATAAAAAATTTAAGACATTGAAGAAAGAAATTCAAGAAGCTATCAGAAGACGGAAAGGTCTCACATGTTCATGGATCGGTAGAACTGATATAGTAAAAATGACCACTCTACCAAAAGCTTCTTGGAGTAGGTGTGGCCTTGTTGGAGTAGGTGTGGCCTTGTTGGAGTAGGTGTGGCCTTGTTGGAGTAGGTGTGGCCTTGTTGGAGTAGGTGTGGCCTTGTTGGAGTAGGTGTGGCCTTGTTGGAGGAAGTGTGTCTCTGGGGATGGGGTTAGGGGTTTCAAATGCTCAAGCTAGGATCAGTGTTTTTTCTCTCCTGCTGTCTGCTGATCCAGATGTAGAACTCTCAGCTACCCCTCCAGCACCATGTCTGCTTGCGTGCCGCCATGCTTCCTGCCATGATAATGGACTATACATCTGAATGTAAACAAGCCCCAATTAAATGCTTTCTTTTGTAAGAGTTCCCTGTAGTCATTGTGTATCTTCACAGCAATAAGACATTGACTAAGACAACAGGAAAACACAAAAAATTCAGGCGAGCTAAAACAATCTTTAGCTATAAAAGGACTGCTGGAGGTATCACCATCCCTGATCTCAAACTATTACAGAGCTTTAGTAATAAAAACAGGATGGCATTAGCACAAAAATACATAGGTCGATCAAGGGAATAAATTGAAGACCCATATATAAATCTATACACCTATGGACACCCAATTTTTTATTTAAAAAAATAGCTAGCCAGGGAGTAGAGGCATATACTTTTAGTCCCAGCACTTGGGAGGCAGAGGCAGGCAGATCTCTGTGAGTTCAAGGGCAGCCTGGTCTACAGAGCGAGTTCCAGGACAGCTAGAGTTACAACAGAGAAACCCTGCCTCAAAAAACCAAAAAAGCTAGAAATATATAGTGAAGAAAAAACAGCATCTTTAAGAAATGGTACTTGTCAAATGTGATGGCTTCAAGTAGAAGAATCCAAATAGATTCATATTTATCGCACTGAACAAAACTCAACTCCAGGTGTATTAAAGACATTTCTATAATACTAGATACATTGAGCCTGATAAAAGAGAAAATGGGGACTGACACATGGAAAAACTTTCTGAAGAGAACACCATTAGAGCAGGCAATAAGATCAACAATTTATAAATGAACCTCATGAAATTGAAAATTTTCTGCACAGAAAAGTACACCATCATTTGTACAAAGTAGCAGTAGGAAAAGATTATTAAATATACACGCAACAGAGGGTAAATGTCCAAAACATATAAAGAACTAAAAAAATAAAATACTGGATATCAAGAAAACAAGTAACAATATTTTTAAAAAGGAATACAGAGAATTCTCAAAGAAGAAACTCAAATGACTGAGAAACATTTAAAGAATTGTTCGACACCCTTAGTCATCAGGAAAATGTAAACCAAAACTACTTTGAGATTTCATCTTACACCAATCAGAATGGCTGAGATCAATAAAACAAGTGACAGCTCATGCTTATGGGGATGTGGAGTAAGGGGAGCATTCATCCTTTGCTAGTGGGACTGCAAATTTGTACAAACACTATGGAGTTCAGTGTGACAGTTCTTCAGTAAATTGAGAATCAATATACCCAAGATCCAGATTTACTAATCTTGGGCATATACCCAAAGGACTCTGCGACACTTTTTCAACCATGTTCATTTTTGCTTTATTCATACTACCCAGAAATTACAAACAGTTCAAATGTCTCTCAAAAGGAGAACGGGTAAGGAAAATGTGGTATTTACACAATGAAGTATTTACTAAATCATTAAAAATGAAGTTATGAAATTCACAGGTAAATGGGTGGAACTAGAAACAATTACCCTTTGTTATCTGAGACCCAGAATAAAAAATATGGTATGCATTCACTTCTATGTGAATATGATCTGTGAAGTCAATGATAACTGAGCTACAATCCATAGAATCACAGAGATTAGTTATAGAGCAAGGGACTGGGGGGTAACTCATGCATATCATTAGGAAGGGGAAATGGCATAGATAGTTATAGATGGATTGGGAGCTGGAACAGGAGAGTGGAGAGGGGCAGTGAAGAGAGGGTTAAGAGAGGAAATACTGGGAGAGACAGCTAAAATTCAGGTCCATTTGCGGGGTAGTATGGAAACCTGATACAATTTAGAAGCTTCCTAAAATACACACGTATATGAAGGTGATCTAAAGGAAATCACCAAATAGAAGGGAGAGAGAACTCCAACTGGCCATCTCTTGTCACCAAATGAAGCCTCTCCTCTTGGTATTGAGTTATATCTGATTGAGTTGTTAGCCAAAGAGGTCCAATGGAAATCCCCAAACAACCCAGGCTGTTACCAAGACTATAGGTTGCTCTCCACAAATTGATGGCAAGGCCCCATTGCTGAAGACAACACCTACACAACTCATTGAACATGGAGAAGTTGAGCCAGTGCCTACATAGAGCCTTCATCCTATGGTTTGTGTTATCAGTACAGCAGGAGGGCACTCTGTATGCTACCAAAGGAGAAAGGTAAAGACTAATCCAGATACAAGCTCTTTGATTGACAATGGTGCCCTGCTTGCAGGATATGCTAGGGAATCGGTGGCACAAATCTTGTGGGAGTAACCAATCAATATCTGATTCGACATAAGGCCTATTCCATGAGATGGAACTCATACTCTACACTGCATGGATGACTAAGAACCTGAGACTGGATAGTGCAGGGACTTAGGGTAAAACCAAATACTTCTGTCCTAAAAATAATGACGACAACACCAAGAAACAGACAAACAAACAAAAAGGCATCAATAAAATGACTCCTAATGACATTCTGCTCTATTATTTTATAAGTGCTTTGCTCAGTCACCATCAGAGGAGCTCCTTCCTATAACAGATGGGAGCAAATGCAGAGACCCACAGCCAGACATTATGCAGAGAGTGAGAGATCTCAGAACATTCATCCCTAAATGGGATGCCTCCTTCAAATCCCTTCCTAAGGATCAGGAACCCTGTGGAAGAGAAGGTGGAAAGAGTATAGGAAAGGAGATGGAGGACACCAAGAAATCAAGACCCTTTGACATGGTCAAAGCTCATCTGAACTCACAGAGACTGGGGCATCATGTGCAGGGCCTTCCCAGGTCTGCACCAGGTTCTTTGCATGTGAATATATATATATATGTAAAATATATAATACATGATGCTATTATTATAACATATTGTATTATATTATACATAATATATTATATTACATGTGACATGTTATATTATATTAATTATATTATATTACATTAAATTCTATTACATATAATACGTGATAATATATTAATATATTATATGTAACATATATAATACATATATAGGCTTTCAATTTAGTGTTTTTATAGAATTCCTGACTGTGAATGAGTGGTTTTCTGTTTCTTGTGCCTTTCCTTGGTCTCTTTTTCTATTGTTTATTTTGTCCAATTCCAATATGTAGTTATTATTCTATCCTATTATATTTTGCTTTGTTATTATTCCTTAGAAGCCTGTTTGTTTACTAACAAGAAACAGAAGCAGAGTAGATTCAGATGGAAGGGAGGTAAAAGGGGAACTGGAAGAGGTAGAGGCAGAGGAAACCGTACTCAGAATATATTACTTGAGAAAAAATATATTTTCAATGTATTTTTATATTTTATTTTCAATAAAATGAAAAATAAAAGTCTAGCACTCTTGTCTTTTGCAGAGCAATTGATCAACCTTCATTAAGAGCCTTCATATGTTTGTTCATTTCTATCTGGTAATTTCGTTATAGGAATATAATCTGGGTGAATAATAGAATGTGTGAAATGGTTATCTCCCTATTATTTACAGAAACAAAAAGAAAGCTATGTAAACGTCCCATAGTAAACTCTTAACTAAAGCAAATCATAGAAGGTACGTCTGATTGGGACATTAAGTTGCTGTTAAGGATCTTCTAATGAGTTTCAGTGATTTTGAAAAAACATTCATGTTACAGTTTTATTATAAAGCAACTTACAGTGCATGGAGTACATGGGAAAGCATATAATATATGGACTGTGTATTATATAAGAGTTTAAATATGTGGGGAAGGTATAACAGCATATGCATAGTAACTTCTGAAAATTGTGTTTGAGGAAAGGGGCATAGAGAGTGCTGCTTTTGTGTTCATAAAAAAATAAACTGTACATGGGCTACTTAATGGTATGATTGAGTTTGTGTTGCCGCTTTTAAAGAGGTGTAGTGTTTATATGGAGAGAGAGAGACAGAGACAGAGACAGAGAGAGAGAGAGAGAGAGAGTGTGTATGTGATCTTGTATAGGGAACTTATGTATAAAAATGCTAAAACTCATTTTTTCAGAAAGCAGTAGATTAAACCCTGCAATAATGCATTAACTCTTTCAGGTCACTAAGGGACCAATTAGTGCACTATGCTAAGGGGCACTAAATTGTATCCTACTAGCCTGGAGGAGAGCAGGCATGTCCCGAAGCACTAACTCATATCACCACTGGGAAGCGATTCAAATCTGGGAAGAAGCTGGTTCATTGAATATTAATTGAATGGGTGAATAAATGAAGGGAAGGCAAAGAAGAGAGCTAACAAGCTAACAAGTATTGATTATTTACTATGTGCCGGAGGCTTCCCATTCATTATCTCATTTAATTCTCATGGCAACTCTGTATGACCCCTATTATTATTACTCCTTTATAGGAAAGGAAGTTGAATTCATACCAGAGGCTTGGATGGCTTCCTGTCTCTCCTATAGACATTGTCCTTAAATAGTCACTTATTTACTATAGTCAGGATCACAAGTCCCTCTTGGACCACGAATCTTCTTTTGAGATAACTGAAATTCCACAATTGTTCAATACATCTTCTCCCTCTCTTTTTCCTCTTCCCCTCCCCCTCCCCCCTCACTGTGTAGTTCTGGCAGTCCTAGAACACACTATGACATTAAAGCTGTCCTCAAACTCACAGAGATCTACCTAACTTTGTCTCCTGGGTGCTGGGATTAAAGGTGTGTGCCATCTGGATAGACTTCCCTTTTTAGTGTATAACTGAACATATTACAGAGGTTGAAGTGTCATAAGGAGCGAATAGGCAGAAGAAGGGTCTGGGCAGTAAAAAAAAATCATTTGGGATGTTATCATTTCCATAGAAATGAAGCAATATCACATTCTGAAAAGCATTTTTACATTTTAAAAAAAGGCATTGAACAAGAGGTAAGCAGAAGATTTTGGTACCTAAGAATGGCAGGAAGGAAAAGCCATCAGTGTAGGAATGGGGACTGAAGAAGTGGGGGAGGGGAGGGGGTGAAACTGTGTTCTACCTATTAACTATTGCTTTTACTGGGTACATGGAATACTTTCCCTTTTAATATCATGGAAGACAAAAGAAGACATTTGCAGGATGGTGGGTCTGGGCTTCATTGTACCTTGGAGCAAAGCAAATTGGCTTGGAAAGGAAACACATTTCTAGCTTACTTCATTAACGTGAAGCTCTGACCCAGTCAGCTGGCTACTACAGAGTTGTGACTGTGTAGGAAACTGACAGGAGAATGTACAACATGGGGTGGATATGCCTATGTATTTCTTATTTTTTCATATTTTGTTTTACTCAAATGTTTTCTAAATATAATTTAAAATATCACTTCCCTTCTTTCTTTTCCTCTCTTCAATCCATCCCATGTTTCCGTCCTCTTGCTCCTTTTCAAATCCATTGCCTCTTTTTCTTTCACTGTTGTTATACACACACACACACACACACACACACACACACATACCCCTCCCTCAGTGTTGCTTGTATGTAAATGATTTCAGGGTTGAACACTTGGTATTGAATAACCAATTATGGAAGCTCTTTTTTTTTTTAATCCACTCTCAGCATTGTTTAGTTGTCTATAGTCCTTTGTCTATCAGAGAGGCCCAGTGAGGTGTTCTTATGGTGGTTTGAATGAAAATGGTCCCCATAGGCTCCTAGGAGGCGGCACTATTAGGAGGTGTGCCCTTTTTGGAGGAAGTGTGTCACTGGAGGTGGGCTTTGAGGTTTCAAATGCTCAAGCCAGGCCCTCTCTGTTCCTTCTGCCTGCAGATCAGGATGTAGAATTCTCAACTCCCTCTCCAGCACCATGCTTACCTGCATGCCACTATGCTTCTTGCTATGCAGAAAATGGACTAAACCTCTGAACTGTAAGCTAGCCTCCATTAAATGCTTTCTTTTATAAGAGTTACTGTGGTCATGATGTTTCTTCACAGCGATAGGACATTGACTAAGACATCTCCCTTCCATGTTAGCATGTCTATTGGTGTTCTACTTGTTCAGGTCTTATTTAAGCTATTATATATTTAAGCTTATATAACCCATGCTATTGAGTTATCATGAATACAGCTTTCCTGTCATAGCCAGAAGGCACCAGCTTACAGCGGATGACCTGGTCATCTGGCTTACAATCATTCTGCCTCCTATAGTCCCTAGATGTAGGAATTGTGTTGTTGATGTATCTGCTGGGATGGGCACTCCATGATTGATTGTTCTCTACGTTTTGACTAGGGATTCATTTCATAGATGAATCCTGGGCTGGGAGGAGTTGTTGCTCTGAATATTCCCCATAGGAAGCGGACAGCTCTACTGTGTAGACAGTTAAAAGTTTTGAATACCCAGTTCTCAGTGTCTATAATTTTCATTTTTAAAAGACAGTCTTCAAGAAATAAAATGAACATTTGAAAAAGAAGCCTTTTCTTATTCTTTTCTGCTTCTTCGTTTGGGTGTATTTATATTTCAGCTCTCAAAGAATGAGGGGGCAATTATTTTCTTTCTCAAAGAAAATCCAAACTACTGACATCTTTAAATAGATTTATATCCAAATTATACACTGTAAGTCTACCAGCAACTCCACAAAGAATCATCCACATGGCCTTTTGTATTGGGATCTTTTATATGATACTGAAACTCATGTAGGAGGGAGAAAATAATGATTAGGCTTAAGCAAAGTGAAAAGATATTTTCTCAGCTGGAAGCTGTTAATACTTCAGCTGATAGAGACTTGGAGAATAACTCCTCTGTTGTGTGTTTAACAAATACATATACAAGCACCAGAATAATTCACAGGCTGAGAAATCACAGGAGGAAGATGGCAGCAGAGCAGATCTGAGACTGATCGTTTTCCTGCTTATGGGGATGTTGCTCTTTGCCCCAAGCATTAGAGTGACAGCTCTTCTGCAGGTTGGCTCCAGTCCTGTGGGCCTTGCTGTGGCTGAGTAAATACTATATTGCCAAGTTAGATAGCAGCTTTACATTTTCACAGAGGACACATAATTGTTGTAAGCACAGGTGGAGAGTTTGGAATTCTAACTCTCCTCTGAATAGTTAAAAAATTAAATGTGTTTTTTTTTCTTTTTGGGGGGGTATTTTTTTTTGTTCCTTTGTTTTTTTCTGAAAAAGTGATAAATGTTAAAAAGACAATACAGAGATAGAAATGAAAAAAATTATATTATAATCCTACTACTGAGAAATACCTGCTAGAACCTGAAAATACTTATTTACTTTTAAAGTTATACAAGAGTCCTGTGTGTGTGTGTGTGTGTGTGTGTGTGTTTGTGCTAGAGTTTGACCTTGGTTGTCATTCCTCAGGAGCTGTGGTGGTTTGAATAGAAATGCCCCTCCCCATAGGCTCATCTATTTGAATAGTTGCTCCCTAGTTGGTGGAACTATTTGGGAAGGATTAGGAGATGTGGCCTTGTTGGAGGAGGTGTGTCACTAGGGGCAGGCTTTGAGGTTTCAAAGCCCATCCCATTCCCACTTAACTCTCTCTCTCTGCCTGATCCTTGTTGTCTCAAGATGTAAACTCCCAGCTACTGTTCCAGTACCATGCCTGCCTGCCTGCTGCTATGCTCCCCATGATGATCCTGGACTCACCCTCTGAAACTGTAAGCACACAATAAACTCTTAATTTATAAGTTGCCTTGACCTTGGTGCTTTGTCACAGTAATAGAAAAGTAACTAAGGCAGGAGCAATTCATTTTGCTTTTTTGAGACAGAGTTCCTCATTGGCCTGGAGATTAGGCTAGGTTTACTGGCTGGTGATCCCCCGGTATCTACCCATACAGTGCTATGATTACAAGCTGGTACCATGATATCTGGCTTTTTGTAGATAAGGATTGAACTAGATCCTAACATTTGTATGACAAATATCATGCAAAAGTAGCTATCTCCTCAGATACACAAGTGTCCCTTTAGTTGAGTTAAAGAGTTAAATCCCTAACAATCAAGGTCTTGCTTCTCTGAGAAAGGAATTGAAGGACTAAGAGAAAAACACCCTTAATAGAAAAAAATGTTTACTTTTGCTTAATAGTGCCGGAAAGGAGGAGAAAGAAGTTTGAGTCTTGCCATAAGCGAATGCAGTCTTGAATCATGTTTTCCTTGTCTGAACTCTTACAACATTCTCTGAGACAAGCCAGTGCAGGTGTCTGCCTAGTAACTGACATCACCAACTCAGTAGGAGAGATCTTTGTAGAAGCCTATTGATCACAGACATACTCACTTTCAGCAAATGCTGGGCTGAGACCACATTTCCTTGGGCTTAGTAGGAGGACAATAGGTGCAGAATAGGTGATCAGCTCTCTTTTCTTGGGTTGGTGCAGCCCATAAGTAGAATGCATTCCTTATACACATACCTGGTTACAGTGGTTACTTACACACATTCTTTAGTTGGCCAACGTCAGAGGGCTTGGGACAATAACACACAAGTTCAGAGACAACAGTGCAAATGAAACCCACAGAGTTTCTATATTTGCCAGTTTTGTTTCAGCTTCTACCCTTCTATTCCTTGCATCTTTTGAAGACAATCTCAGCAACCCTATGACTCCTTCAGTAGGAAGCTCTAAAAAGACACAAAATCACCATAATTATGGTAACAGTCATATTTAACAAAATTAGCAGGGATTCCTTGATGGTACCTGGTATTTATTTCAAGTTCAAATGTTCTTGATTGCTAAAAAAAAAAAAAAAAAAAAAAAAAGGATTGTTTTTTTTTTTTCCCTGTTAGAATCCAATTAAAGCGTATACAAAATATTTTTTTCAAAAATGAATTAAATTAATAGTTCTCCATTGCCATTTAGTTTTAATCCATCCATCCACCCACCAATCAATTAATCTGTTTTGTGATGCTGGGGATTGGCCTGGGTCCCATGTCAGACAAGTACTCTACCACTGAGCTATATTCCTAGTTCCTTTTCACCTGTTGTTTTTAGATAGCATCTCTCACTAAGTTACTTAGGCTGGACTTGATCTCATGTTCTTTTGCCTCCCAAGCATCTGGAATGATAGGCCTGAAGCCAAGCCTAGCTTCATGCCATTTAGTTTTTTAAGAAACTGAATTATTTCTCTTTGGGAATCTATGCTGGCTTTGAGTGAGGTTTTTTTTTTGTTTGTTTGTTTTTGTTTTTTGCTTGTTTGTTTTGTTTTTTTCCCCATAAGATTCCTTTTTATTTTGCTAAGTTAGAGCCCATGGAGAACATTATACTATCAGTTCATTTATGATCACATTAATATTGTCATAATGGTGTGACTTAACTGACTGGGTGGCTGATTGACAGGACAAGGAAGAATATCTTCTTCATAGGCTACGGAAGGTGGATTCAGGGAAACTTAACTAGAAGTCTTTCAGGACAGCTATTCTAGGAATGGTCCAACTAACCATACCTGTCTTTGTTTTGTTTTCCTAAAGAACTACACATTGGTGATACTGAGTAAATACTATATTGCCAGGGCCATGGGATCTGAAGGCTCCATCTTCATGTCCGTGTAACCACTACACTATCTCCCCTGCATTGTGGTTGGCTAGATTTTGATGCTAATACACTGATGGTTTTTATCTAACTTAGATACCCACTAAGACTCTGCTTAAGAATGGAGGTATAGCATTGACACTGGAAAAGTCTCTGCTCTCTACCCCAAATTAGATGGACTCTGAAGTTCTTAAAAGTTCTATCTTGTTATGTCATGTTTTGCTGACATCTTTTGTAGGCCTGCTCTTTTCTGAAGAGAAATGGAGGGGGTGTTTGTCTGGGGGAGAGGAAAGGTGAGAGAGAGCTAGGAGGAGTAGAGAGAGCTGGGAGGAGTGGAGAGAGGGGGAACTATGGTTGGGATGTATTGTATGAGAGAAGAATTTATTTTCAATTAAAGAAAAAAAAGAAAAAAGGAGAAGTTTTTTGTTTGTTTGTTTTAGTTTTAGTTTTTTCTTAAGCTAGTCAGCTGATACTGTGGTTTTGAATCCACACCAGTTCTTTCTTGATACGACCTTATGGTTAATCTGAGCCATCCTGGCAACCTTGGAACTCTAATGGGTGAGGATGGAATGAAACAGGGTCCTTCTGTGGCCCATGCCCATAGGAATTGCTCAATACTTCTAGAACATTCTTTTTTGCTTCCCATCTTCTTTTAGCAAAAAAGCTCTTCATGCTCTTTGTCCCCTGGAATTTAAGGTTCAGTTTAGAGGACAATTCTTTGGTGTGGCTTTCCTAGGTCTTCATCCAGGTCTGTTTGCCTCATCTCTGAACCTTCAAAGTATTAACATTTAATGGACTCACTGGGACCAGAACTTCAGGAGATATCAGAGCTATTCCCATTTGTCTTTTTTTCTAAGCTCCTTTGAAGATTATGGTCATGTATCCAACCAGCCAAAGAGAAAGGAGACTTGTCTCCAGTTAACCATCAAAGCAGCAAAAGCTGATCAGAAAAAACCCATATATTGATGAACATTTATGCCTTGTTTGTGGGTGGAAGCCTGATTTCTACTAGAAAATTTTAAAAACAAGTTTTTTTAGTATTTGATATGTGTAAAAGATCCTGCAGGACAAAAGAAATGTAAAGAATGACAATAGTCAAACATTTTATAATACTCACGAGGTATTAGAAGGAGGACTAAACTCTTGGCAGCTATTATTCATTTAATCCTTGAGACAATGTGATAAAGTTGGCACCAGTATTATCTCTGCTTAATTTGTGGAAGCATTGTGAGTTCAAGCAACCGGTCAAGGTTATATAAGGTGTAAGTGACAGAGCTGAGATTTGAACAAAGGCAGTGTGACTTAAAGAAAAATAAGACATAATCTCTTAGCCTTCATATATTTATAATCTGAGGGTTCTAACTGAGGGAGAATAGGATACTATTTCGGTCTGTTCCAGACACATTCCATAAAAAAAATGACTGTAACCAGTAATAGGAGACAGTGTGTTTTATCATTATTGGATGAAGTCACAGTTGAGGCCAATGGCAAGAAGCTGATTTCTCAGCATGCACTAGGAGGAGAGTAAGTCCTCACTATGGGCTGAACTGGACCCTCTGTTAAATTTTAAGGACTCCCACAGAGAGGATTATTGGACACTGTTCGTCAGAAGGGACCAGGATGCTTACTGTCTAAAGAGGATAGCTTTACTCTTATAGATTCACCTTTTGTTCACCAGTAAAACTAATCTCACAGTGCTGTTTTGTGGTATTGTCCCACTGCCTCCTGGGAGGCACTCTGGGGAGACCCTGCAATATAAATGGCCATTTGGACATTTTCTTAGAATTTTCTCCCAAAGCAATAGTTCATGTTGCTGCTGAGAAACCACTGAACTGAAGCCATGTGGGGGAGTGTAGCCAAATGTTAGGATGGCATTGCAATCTCTGTAAGCATTTCCCTGGGGATTCAGGAATGTTCAGAGCAATCCTCCATCTTAAAAGCTGTTTTTTCCCCCCAAATTGGTTTTATGAGAAAGAGGAGGTTTTAAGGGCTTCTCTGGAGATGAATGAGCATATAATCATCTGCTCTGGGGGGAAATGGTTCCCAAGCTCTGGCATAAATCTGAGAGTTTGTTGCCTTAGAAACAAGAAATGTTTTGTAAGTCTCTTCCCTGGGCAACCATGTAGGTCTCTAATTTGCTCTCTTTTACCCACAGTTTCTAAACCTTTAACCTCAGGTGAGAAGTCTTGATCTTCTCCTCCCAAAGAGGATGATAACAAATATCCTTTCTCATTTCCACAGACATTAAGCATGTGGCGGAGACTGACCCTCTTCGTTAGAGAGGTCCAATTGTGATGGTAGTGAGAAAATAAGCCATGACAGGACGCTTGAGGGTTCAGTGACATTTGCCCTGTTTTTCTGTTACTGAGGGATTCCCTAGGAAGCAAGGCATTCAGTATAAAGTCTGAGTGATCCTATTAGGGACACAAGCAGTTCTCCAGGTGAAGACTCAGAGATCCATGGTACTCTGAGCACTGGATGGCTCTGATTCCACCCACCCCTAGAATCATCTATGGAGGTCAGCACAGGGCATGGTTTCCTGCTGGGCCTTTTAATGATTATTCCTTCAAAGATTCCCCTATGGCAGACAGCTACATTAGAGAAACTGTTGAAAATATTACATAGGGCCAGATTCAGTTCAGCTCATTCAGTTTTACTCGATTTATCAAGCTTTCATGCTGTTCCCATAAATACATGACGGTGCACTAGAAAGTTGGGAATAGCAAAGTGAGTAAGACACAGTCTTGCTTACTGGGGCCCTGAGCCTAATGGGAGACACGGAAGTACAAACAGAAGGACATCTCTCAGCAGGAGTGATGCTGTAATCAAAATGACAGACAGGTGTGAGGAGGGACATTAATGCCACAGTTAACTACCTGGATGGAATGATGTTTCAGTGGAGGGTTGCAGCTTGGGTAGGTGTTTGACGGTTGGAGGGAAGAACACTTCAGGCAGAGGTGACAATACATAGAAGAAGCAGAGATAAGGAATGATATGGCTGAGTAGAAGTTAATGGGTATCTAAAGAGCAACAGATGTGGTTGAAACACAGGGTCTGAAGTGGAAGAAATGGCAGGGAGATGGCTAGAGGAGAGAAACATTTATAGTAGTCACTGTTGGCTGTATAACTGGCAATTTCATCCAAATGGTCCTCTTTTACATGTACTGGCGTTTTTTAATCTTGTTTCTCTGATCAGTGGCTTCCTTGTGAGTTGAGCCACGGTAAAATTCTGACTAAGGGCTGTAAGGAGAGGTGCATATGTTGAGGATCTGTAGGAAAAGAAGCTCCATTTGTCTGCTATGTGTCTGCACGTGTAGTACTCATCCTGTGACCACGAGAACAGCGGGCTTGAGGACGAGCTGAATGACTGATGATGGTGAAGGAAAGACATAGGAAGAGATCACCATCTGTCCTAGTTTGTTTTTCTGTTGCGGTGACAAAACACCGAGTAAAACAAGTTGGGGAGGATAGGGCTTGTTTGGATTCAAAGTTTCAGTCCATCATTGAAGGAATGCAATGCAGGAACACAAGGCAGGAACCTGGAGGCAGAAACTGAAACAGAGGCCACGGAGGGAGGGGTGCTCCTCACCCTTTGCTCCCAGGCTCACACCCAGCTGCCTTTCTTATACTTCTCAGGACTGCATGTCCAGGGGTGGTGCTGCTCCCAGTGGTTGGGGCCCTTCCATATCAACCATTAATCAAGAAAATGCTCCCCCAACAAACTTTCTTACAGCCAATCTGATAGACGCGGTTTCCCAGTTGAAGGTTCTTCCCAGATAACTCCAGATTGTGTCAAATTGATAAAATTATAACTAGCCCATCACCCCTTAGGGCAGCAGTTCTCAACCTGTGGGTCATGACTCCTTTGGTGGGTCGAAGGATCCTTTTACAGGGGTCATCTAAGAGCATATCTGCATGTATGATATTTACATTATGATTCATAACAGTAGCAAAATTACACTTATGAAGTAGTAACAAAAATAACTTCATGCTTGGGGATCACCACAACATAAGGAACTGTATTAAAGGGTTGCAGCATTAGGAAGGTTGAGAATCACTGCCTTGGGTCATATTATTATATGAAATTATTCATCCTCATTTTCATGATTAATATAGGTGGTTGAGTATAGAGTATCGTATGCTGCAATGTTGGGAATTTAGAGGACAAAAGAAAAAGATTAGGGGCAGGGCATGAGCTTTGTTTTAGCACCTATGTATCAGTAGCCATGCTTCTTGTATTCAAATCATACTGCAAATCCTCGCTCAACCATTTAACCATGTTTCCTTCAGACCTGTGTGAGGTACCTTTTTAATACTAGAGATAATGTGTTAAGTAAGATTTGATATCTACTTTTTGGGTGATTGCAATATCCTAGTGAAGACAGATCATTCAATTAAGTTCATTGCATGTTGTGGCAGGTCCTGGTAACATTAGTCTCCAGGCACTGACCTGGTGCTGTGAGGTCTCTTACATGTGTGTAATTAAACTGAGAACATTTACCAAGGAGACAGTACCTGAACCAAGCCAGTTGAAGATCTTGGAAATAACCAGCCATCTGGACAACTCCATCTGGCCGTATTGTAGCCACATCCTTGCCTCTCCCCTCTCTACTGTGGACCATCTTATCAGATCCATTTCTGGATGTCACAGAGCTCTTCCTATGCTTGCCTAGCTCAGAACCCCTCCATTTAATTTCTTGATCCCATCTTTTGATTTGACCTTATCCTAAGTTGTGCTTTTGTTGACTGTTGGTGCTAGCTTTCAGAGTAGTTCCGTGTGTGTGTGTCATAATTTCAAAGATTTTAGCTCTTGGTTTTTAGTTTTAACATCTACTTATAGAAATAGAATGCTTAAGGAAGCTCATTTTAGCTTCTTTGGCTTCTCTTTATTTTGCTCTCAGATGGTAGCTGCTTGTGAGCCTCTTATTAGTCTCCAGGGCACTAATAATGGTTGTGAGTCACATATATAGTCATTTGGGGACTGATGTAAAAAGGCTGGCTAGTTAACTTTGGCATGGGTAAACACTGAATAGAAAATAATTGCCATCTTACTTTCTGGAAAGAGTAGGGGTGTGTCAGGGGTCTCAAAACTTTTCTAACATACAGAGAAGCTGTATGCATAACAAAATGGTTTCCCATTTGCCACAATTATTAACAACCTAAGTGGTGCTATTTAGTGTTAGAAGAGTATCAACTGCCCTCCAGCATTATGGAAAAGACCTTCCTCTGAGGGGGAAACTAAACAGTGGTCTTTAACTCGTGTAACCTTTTGAGAACTGATTTATCAATTCTTGGGGTAAGAAATACAGGCAGGAAGGTTACTTTGGGGGATGTCTTGTAGATTAATTTTTAAAATTACATTCATTTATTTGATGTGTGTGCCTGGTCATGAATACATGATGTCTTATGTATGGTGATCAGAGGACAACGTGTATGAGTCTCTCCTACCGTGAGGGCTATAGAGATGGAATTCAGGCAACTGGGTTTGGCTGCTAGTGCCCTTAGCTGCTGAATCATCTCATCAGCCCTGTACTGTAGATTTAAAATAGCTTAGTGTTTATACCTTAGGGATATTAAGCTTGGAAATCAGTAGGCAGTAAGTAACAGGAATAAGAAGTGGTATGTGTCATATTTTAACATTTAGGGGCACCAAATATTAAGCTCCACTCACACTTTCTATATATCTTGAAAAGAATTACAGCTCTATTGAGCTTATAAAAATGATACTACTTATGAATGGATCAATCCCATCATATGATATAGCATATAGCCATCATTAGCAACTGTGTTACCATTTTATTCATTTCTTTGTGCAGAAATATAGAGAAAAATACAGGGAATGGTAATTGGAATATCCTATATCACTATTTAACCTAGGAACTATATTAATTATACTGTCTTGACTTTAAAACCATATAAAAGTGAAATGAAGAAAATGGTCTGTTAATTAATTAATGCATTATGTGTGTGCCTGTGTGTTTACCTGAATATGCATGGTTGAGAACGCTAAAGATCTATGTCAGTGTATTTCTCAACCATTTCTCACTGAATCTGGAGTTCACTGATTAGGCCAGGCTGGCTGATTAGCAAGCTCCAGGGATCTTCTTGTCTCCACTCTTCAGCATTGGGGTTACAGGTGAGTACCACTGTGCCCAACTTTATACATGGGTTCTGGGGATTCAAATTCAGGTCTTTGCACTTGTATAGCAAGCATTCTATTGATTAACCATCTTCCCAGCCTTCTGATCAATTTTAAATAGCAGATGAATTAATTTCTAAAATAGTAAGTTGAGAAAATACTTAAAATAATACTAAAACACTAGAGTTTTATTAAATTTGGGACCTTGGGCAATATTGACTAAAGATACACATATACATACATACATATATAACACACACACACACACATGTATATGTGCATATATATAATAGAAGACAGATTGACCTGAATTTAATCCCCAGGATCCACATGGTGGAAGGAGAGAACTGTCTCCCATAAGTTGTCCTCTGACATCCACAGGCATGCACACACAAAACAAACAGATAAATATAAAAAGCTATAAGTATAAAGAAACTGTGTTACTGTTTATACCATTAATCTCTATATGCCATTTCCACCCTGGGTATAACAATTATCAGTACAAGTCTCTTGTCTTAGTCTCTGTGTTGATGAGCTCCCAGATCCCCAGCAGCCCTTGTCCATCGACTGGCTATTTTTGTCATTTTTGTTGATCTACCTCATCATGGATGGATTTTTTCCTAGTATTATCCCTAAGCTCCCAAAGAATAGTTATGTTTTGTTGTTGTTGTTCCCCTCCTCGAACTCCACAGATTTTACTCACTTCTGTAACTGGCCATGGCTGAGGCCAGCCTCAGTTTCTTCCCTTTATATATGTCTTATATTTTGGGCTTGCATGGCCGTTTTACATTCCCCTTGGTGTTCAAAATGCAATAACTCACCACCAGACATAGTTTGCTTCTGAACTATGAGATTCCTTTCGTATTTTTTGTGGGGGGAGGACTGCATTTGTTCTACTTTCTTCTTTTTGAATAGCAGATTCCTGTGTGTTGCCTGTCCTGGGGTTGCCTTCCGTATGCGTCACCTCCTCTTTATTTTACAGCTTTATTATTATTATTGCCTATTTCATTTTGTGTGAATTAGTGTTATTTCCTTAACTCATGATAATATTACATTTTTTTCTGGTGTGACTTCCAACCTGTAAATTTTATTTTCTAAGACTTACAGTTTCTTATGATGTGACTAGCGCCTATGCATAATTTCTCCAGTGATATTTGCTTTGTGTCTGTATTCTTTTCTTATTTTCAAATTACTTATTCTAAACTTTTAAAATTGCTGATTAAAACTTATCCTCGGCATGTCCTTCTTGGTAGCATTAGTAACTGAGCTAGAGCAAACATCAGTCAGTCAGTCATGGTGCGTGGGCATGATGGGAGGACCCTCCTTTGGCTCAATATTCTAGCAGCAGCTGACACTCAATGTACCCACATGTCACAAACCCATCACGTTGAAATCTGATTCACTACCTCCCTCTCCCCACCCATGACCACGCAGCTTTCCATCTGCTGTTCTATCTTAGGTAGGATGTCTGGGTTCTACCTCCTATCTTTCTGAAAGTTAATTTGAAGCCCTACAGGCTGTTTCATGACAGAGGAGTATATGGTTGCAAACAAGTCTTATAGTAGGGCATGGCTTAACTAGTATAGTGGGCCTGGTCAGAGCCCATCAAATAATTGTCTTGTTCTCTAATGATGAAAAATTGTACACATATGGGTATCCGGATTGTGTTTAAATGTCAAATGATGTGATGATAATGGGCCCACTTTCTTACAACCGTCTAGAATCACCTGACCTCTTTATAAAACGTTACAGTTCTTACATTCCTTGATTCTCCTTGACTTAGCCTATGTCAGCATTTACGTGGTAAGCCCCAGCACCTGCAAAATTCGAGTGGGTAATTACTTTTTAATCAAAGGGTTGTTGAGTCAACCTTTTGGGTGACTATTTTTGGAATGTGCGGTAGGTATGTGGCATCATGTCAGATGCTACAGATATATAGCCAATGAGAGGTGTCTCTGTTCCTAAGAAGTCCCCAGCCAGGTGGAGACCATAATATCTTATGGCATATGCCTCTGCTATACATTGACATAACATGTATCAAGCAGCATATGAGAAACATAATCAGTCCCAGAGCATGTTTGGGAAACAAATGCTGATTCTATTTGATGATTTTCTGGGAAAAAGTATTTGGGCTGATTTTAGTGGATCTGCAGGCTTTTAAATGGAAAACGTGTGTGAAAACTGACTCTCCAGAAAAAGTAGGGCTACAAGCAAGCCAAAGCTCAGAGATGGATGATGAGGGGCGGAAACCAGCACTGAAGCCCACACAGCTAGAAACTCTGGCATCATTCTTAGTAGCTGGGAAACCTAGTTAATGTGCAATCCACAATGCTAGGTCTGGGATGCATTCCTGTCCAGAAAGAAGTTGCAGCAGGTTTCAACAAGGAGTGCTGGGATCAAAGTAAAGGTTTTATTGGATTATATTTTTATCCTTGAGCTTGATAGATTAAAAGGAGAGAAATGAAAAGAAGCTGAGATTTATGGCTACCTTTTATATATGGACCTCTGTATTAGAGATCAGAATATTTATGAGCTTTACCTGCTAAGCCTTAAAATTTAAAAACTGCAAATGCTTTATGTCTTGATGTCAGTTTATTCATCTTTCCACAGCTGGTGAGCTCTTTCTGACTAAAGAGGCATGAGTCCTTTTTACTTTACGACTGACCTTCTGTTATTTGGTTAGTTGTGAAAGGCTCTGATCTCCCATTTTGGAATTCTTGTTACACATAAATAAATACTAGAAGTTCTGTATCATTCCCCATGTGTTTCTCATTTTTTTTTTAAATGGTTCAAGATGGAGGAAACTTCTCGAATCAGTACTGGAATTATGCCATTTATCTTTTGAGTATGATCTGCTCCGTATTGGATTTGTTGCATTTTCAAAGGTACTAGTTATTATTAACCATCAATAGCCATCTTATGTTGTTAAAAAATAGCATTATACACTGTTTAAAAAAGAACTGTGTGAAGTAGTCCCACATTAGTCCTCAGGCTTATGCCAACAAGAAGTCAGTTTTGCTTGAATTTTAAGTCAAAAGAAACTGAAAGTTTTGTAAAACTTGCCTAAAGTTCCCACTCTAGCTTGGGGAGGCATTCACAATTGTTTTCTTCACTGTGTGACCTCAAAGAAGGTGGCTTCATCCCCTTGCGCATATCGTGAGTAGGGGTGGGGCGGACAGGCATATGGAGAACGCGTAGGGAGGGGGCTGGTCCCAAAGGTGTCAAACATGGGAAAGAAAAACATGTCTTTTATTCATGCTTCCATTTCCACAGCTTCAGTTGAAGTCTGGAGAGAGTTTGATGGGATTGGAAAAGGCACTATAGCATATCACTTAATCCTAAATTGGTGTGTTAGGTGCTGGACCAGAACAGCTGGACCCAAACACTTCACTGGTAAACTTATGCGTCATGTTAGCCAAATACATCCCATCAAACAGTCAAGGAAATGGGGGAAAGAAGTGCAGGTAATAACCGGGGATGTGGAGAGATGCGGGTTCTACTCCAGCATGGTCAATACATCAGCCAGTGTCTTGATGGGCTCTCCATACCTCCAGGCACCAGTGAAGAGGGGAAGGCTACCTTTTGTGGGTCCAATATCATTTTCCTCATGCTGCTACCAAGATGAAAGCCCAGATGTCATGCTTTATTGTAGTATCTGTTAGAATAAGCCCATTTTTCTTACCTCATACTCAAATTTTTACCTCCCTGGCTCAGGCAAGCCTTTTCTCCTTTTCCTAAAGTTGAAAAAAAACTAGAGACACAAATATTGGTTTTTTTCCACTTAGAAATACTTTAAAATAGTCTCGAATTTATACAAAGAACAGGAAGAAAGTAAAGTTTTAAAAAGCTAACTCAAGGGTAATTTGAGTGAACTTTAGAAAGAACTTTCATTGATTTCTCACGAATTTCATAGAGAGAGGAAAGCCTCCAAGTGCATCCAGGCTGGCAAACCAGGACACTTGCCTAGGACTTCCTGGCTTCCATTTTACAAAACCCTCATGCCTCTTACCAGGATCTTAGTCTGACCTGTGTCCTATGTCCTCTAAACATTCCTACCTGTTTGATCTTTGCAGAAAAGAACCAGAGGCCGAGGATGTGAGGCATGGTGAAGACTTCATCTTTGTAACTTCTTTTGTAGCATATCTGGACTTGGCAGCACCTGGCTTTGTTATAGAAAAAACAGGTGGTTAAGATTACAATACCAGTGATCACTGAACATTTGTAAATCACAGTAACAGCGATGAAGCTCAATACGGACGACAGGTGGTGTTTTTGGTTTCTACTCTATGAGTCAGCAGCATGACAAACTCTGAAACAGCCACGGGGCTGGTGGAGGACTTGAGAGTGACATCTTCCAACTGCACATGGTGTGTGGGGGGTTGGGGGGTTGAGTTCTGTTTTGGAATGCCACAGTGTGGAGGATACAGGAAGAGATTTAAACACGTTTAAAGGGATGTGAGAAACACTGGGTAGGAAACGCTTGAAATCCTGACACATTGACAGTGCATTCTTTACAGAAGAATCAGAAGTAGCAGCTATTCCAGGGGTTAGACTCATCTTAGTTCCCTGCAGAAAAGACAAATAGCACCAGAAGTGAGTTCTTTAAACTTTTTGAACCATGATGAACTGAGATGCTGTGAAGGGTGCTATCAGAAAGGTTTAAATAATATACCAGATGGCATTCTAAACAAAGATTATGTGGTTGTCTGGCTTAGTGGGGTCTTGCCAGGGACCTGTTTGAACAAGCACATACATAGCTATCAGCTGTGACTGCAACCTCTTCCATTTTCTCATTCCCTATTAAATCCAGTGTGAGCTGGCTTCTGTCCAAGCCCCGCCATGAAGACTGCTTCCATCAAAGTCACTGGTAGCTCTCATTGGTCAACTCCAATCTTGTCTGTCCCTATGACATTTCAGTTTTCAGAGTCATCAAGTATAACATAACTTTCTAGAACTAGAGTTTTCTCTTGACTGCCACGGCATCCAACATACCCAGACATTTTCTTCCTACCTCATTGACTTTTTTATTTGCCTATTCCTTAGCTGTGCTGTCTCTTTTAATCATCTGAATGTTGACATGCCTTAGGCCCCTGCTTAGGAGCTCCTTGTCATCCTGCCTCAGTTAGTTCTATTCAATGGCTTTAAAGCATGTCTGCAGATCCCTGGCCATTCTTACAGGTTGGGTCTGGGTTTCATTCTTTTGAATTTGAATTGAACACAAGGATTTGTTCATAATCAATACAACATAACAAAAGAGCTGATTTAACATTGAAGGGAAAGTAGAATAAGACCACAAAGCTTCCATCCACCTCTTTTGGGGTTTTGGTCTTTGACCTCTTGAGCTGGTAGCATTGACAAGAACAAACAATTCAGAAGCCAAGCCTTTAGAGAGACTATGTATAGTACTCTAGCTAAGGACCCATGCATCATGGAGCACAGATGAGCCTTTATTGTTCTGCTTTTCATTACCGTTTATTTTGTGGCATTGGAGATCAAACCTAGGGTCTTGTGCATACTAGGCAAACACTGTGTTATATCCTAAGCTTGTGGTTTCTTGAGACAATATTTCAGGCTGACTGTGAACTGGTGATCCTCCTGACTCTGTTTTCTATTTCTGAGACATTAGAGGGTGCCACTGTGCTGGGCTTGCTTGTTAAATTCTAAACCCACCAAATGCATGAGCATCATGAAATATTTGCTTCTGTCAGTAGGTTTTTGGTGGTTTGTTATGTAAGGGTGTAACTGATACTGTCCCTAGGAAGCCTCATCTTGTCCTATGACATTGAGAACCACCTATAAATGCTCATGTGTCTAAGTTTACTTTGCAGTCCTTGTCTCTTCCCCAAACTCCAGACTCCTAAATCCAATTACTCAAGTGTCTACATTAACTTTTCATGCATTTAATAAGCAACAGCTAAAATTCAATGTGTCTTGGGAAGCTTGGCAGCAAGCCTTGACCCTCAACTCTGCTCTTTGCCTTTTCCTCATCTATACATACATCCAATTTTTCAAGTCAAAATTCTACAAGTTTTGTTTGTACCTTTTGCTCCCAAGATGACATCAAATGTCACAGCAAGTTTTCAAAGGTTTCACTGAAGTCTAAGTGAATGGGCCTCCCTCTCTTTAAGTCATCTGCTTTCTTTCTCAGAGTGACTGGAGAATTCTCATGATTCTTTATCAGGTGGTACACTCCAAGTAGATGCTTGCAACATGGAAACTTAATGAGAGAGAGAGAGAGAGAGAGAGTGTGTGTGTGTGTGTGTGTGTGTGTGCGTGTGTGTGTGTGAGAGAGAGAGAGAGAGAGAGAGAGAGAGAGAGAGAGGGAGAGAAAGGAGAATAAGAAGAGCACACACCTGGCTTTGTGACTTAATCATTGAGGTAATGTTTCAGTCGTGCTCTATTAGCTAGAAGTAAGTCAGTAAATCTGGGCCATACTCAAGGAGAAGAAATTATATGTAGTCACATCACAAACACCATAATCCGGGATCTGTCTGAAGCTACCTACCACAGGGATCCAGAATGAGCCTTTGAAGTCATGTCATCCTAATCCCTCCCTAAAAACCAAAGACCTTTTTGGTCTTTAGAATGAAATCCAATTGCTTATTCTCTCTGACTTATTGATATACTTTATGTTATATATATACACATACATACACAATAATACATTATTATTGTTATAATGATAAATTATTTTGCTACATTCTTGTCTCCATTTCACTAGGGTGTCCTACTTCTCTCCATATTCACTCAATTCTTACCTGTACCCATTCCCTGAGTTTTGCATAGGTATTTCACCCTGTGCATCTCTTTCCCTTTGGTTTATGTGTCTGGGTCCTCTCCATTTCAAGGTCACATCCATTCAGGCCCTGATGACTCAGCCAGACAGAGATCTCCCATCCAACACACAATTTCTTTCAAGTCTTTATAGTGTTCTTATCACTATACGCTTATTGATTTATTTCTCACTGTTTGACTTTCTCTTCCACAAGTACAGTAGGTTGATTGTTTAGTTCTAGTTCTTGCTCATTTAGGCTATCTCCAGAAATATCAGTCTCTATTACTAGAATTACCAGAGACTTCTGAATATACTTTTCATTATTAAGCTTAAAACAATATCTAATGGTTACATGACATTTACAAGGTGCAGGCACTGTTTCAAGTGCTTTTTACACATCAACTCATCTAGTTATTACACCTACATTCTAGAGGAAAGAAAGGGAGGCACAGGGAAACTAAGCGAGTTGCTCAAGACGGCACAGATATTAAGTATCAAAAGTAGTTTAATGGTATAATCTTAGAACAATCTCCTGATCATGACAAGCAAATGGGCATAAATTTCCCTCATTACTCAACACAGGGCTAGGATGAGTTCCAGATTTGTAGAATCCCCATCAGTATAAAGCATTGTTTTCAAAAGTACGCTCACCTCATCACCTATCAATTTGCTAATTTTTTTCATTAACTATATTTCTACCATTTAGTGACCATGTTCCAACTTTGTATGAGGAAAGCATCGAAATGTAAAAGAAAAGCAGTCTCCAAAATACCTTCTGTAGTTGACCCTTTACCTCAGAACAGATAATGTTTGTAAATGTCTCTCTGTACTGCCATGGCTGTAGTCCCGGGATGGCTTTCAGAAGTTGTCCTGGACTTTTGGCAGGAAGAGAACAACCCTTAGCTTCATTATGATCTGAAAAATATTCCCTTGTTCCAACAATGTTATTGACTTCATGATACTTTCTGTGTTACAATATTCAACGCCCTCTTGGCTATAACAGAACAGTTTTTACTGTGTAATTGCTCCATTACTGTCCACGTGGAGCTATACCTACACATGTGGCTTCATTCTCATTGCCCACAGACTGGTCAGGACACACGTTTGGAATTCAGCTGGTAACATTCCAGTGAGGAAATATCTCCTGCCCAGATGATGATCAAACAGCAGAGGACAGAGCCACACCACTTGCCAAGTGTGAGATGGAACAGACATCACTGGCTTTCTATTCCTTCTCAACTGAGAAGAAGCAATGTCTTGGGATTCAAGAAGAAAATGGACACCAGGTAGAAATAATTTATTAAGAAACATCCAGGTTTCCTCTGGGAGATCTTCCTCAAAGCTGTCTCCTCAGGGAACCAGGCTCTGGCTGGCTGCGCACAGAAGCGCTGCCTATGCTATTTTTCTTTGGTAGATGCTATCTCTGGGTAGAAAAGAATACTATTTTTTGTTTAAGTCAAACATTCACCTGAACAAATAACAGATGTTGATGAATATTAATTTGTGCTTAGATTAATGCTTCAAAGTGTCAATTTAATTTCTGTTTTACTCTTCAGCCCTTGATTGTAATGAGCTACTTCAGGATGTGGGGAGCAAACACCTGGCTGGGGGCAGGGCTGGAGGCCTCCAGAGAGTGGAGCTGGGTCCTTGGGCTTTTGTTTCTCTGAACAATAGTGTCCAGGTGGCCCCTACAAAGTCACTCAGCTGTGCACTGTCCCAGCAAAGATAGGGTATGTGAGGGTAGAGACCGAGACAGGGAGATGGAGGTAGAGAAAGTAGAATTTTTTTAGGAGAAGTTTAATAGCTTAGTGAGGATCCAATCTGGGCTCTATGCTTCAAGCAGAAAAGGTGCTATAAGTGCTATGGTGACCCCTTCATAAGCCTCCCACCATGTGTGTGTTGATTGTATGAGAACATGCCTGTACCTGAGTATCTGTGCACGTATGCATGTGGAAGCCAGAGCTTAGGGTTGACTCCGATTCCTTCTCCACTTTAGGTTTTTAGAGAAAATCCCCCACTGACCTTGGAGCTTATTCCACTAGAAAGGCAAGCCAGCAAATCTCTAAGGACCTTCTTTTCTCTCTTTCCAGAGAACTAGGATCGTAGACTTGAAAAGCCAAACCCAGCCTTTACATGGGTGCTGGAGATGAAACTCAGACCCTCACAGGTGTACAGCGAGCACTTAATGATTCAGTCATCCCCTCAGCCTTCATTTTAACCTATCATAGTCTATTTCTGGTTTGGGCCTTTAGGTACCTGAGATATTAATTCCAATTTGCCCCTCATAGGTCTATAAGGTATGGACAAGAACATGCCTTTAGAGTCAGGCATATTGGAGAGTAAGTCCCAACTCTTAGAGAATGTGGATCTCACTAGCGTAGGTACTAGTTATTTTTTTTCCACTATCTGATCCTCAATATTCTCACCTATAAAACAGAACCATGGAAAAAGACTGAGTGAAGTGATCCCGTCCTGTGCTTAGCAAGGCCCATCACCAAGCACACTGCACACATGGGGATGTCTTCTCCCATCCATTCTGGTGGATAGGACCATCCTGAAACAAAGAAAGATGGAAATTACTCTTTACTGGATTTTTGAATATATCTCCACCATTATTCATGTGTGGTGCCCAATTTTCTAATTCTCTGCCTGCTTTAGTAACTAAGTAAGCAGATGTGACAAAACATGCTTCTACTTTGAGTTTCTTACCAGAATAATGAGTGTTGTGATTTTTCTCTAAAAGGATACTGTGATACAATATTCTATATGTGTCATGTTCCTTCACTGACTTTTGCTGCTTTTCCTCTGTCAGTTGTGCAAATAGAATGGATCTTGCTTGCAGCAAATTGTTCCCTGAGGCCTCCGTCTCCATCTTGCCTTGGGCTTGTCTTGTCATTTTGCCTTTCCCCACCTACCACGCTATCCACGTAACTTGAAGACACCCGGGTCCACGCACACTCTCCAGCTATAACCAAGAACTTCCTGAGAGATGCTAATATGTGGGATGCAAGGCCAGATTGTGCCTTTGCAACTGCTGATGGCAACTTTCACCAGGCTTTATGGATTCCTAATTTTTCTAGAATTCTATCTGTTGTGATAGTTTCTAGTTAACCTAAAATAACTGAAAAAATTTTAACTTACAGCTGTTGAGAGTCGACACTCAAAACTGAGATACTCTCTTCGAAGTCTGAAGGGAAGAGTCCTTTCTTACCTCTCCAGGTTTTTGTGGTGGCTGTCCACCATTGGTGTTCCTGGAACATGGCTATGTAAATTCAGTCTCACTTTTATCTTCATAGCGTATTGCCTTTGTGCATACCCATGTATTCATCTCCCCTTTATATAAGGATTTTAATCTTACTGGGTTATATTCCATCCTCATGACCTGATCTGAAGTTGGTTGACTTTACAAAGATCCTATTCTTGGAGAAGGTCACTCCATGAGAAGCTAGGAATGAGGATTTTAACACATTACTTTCAATCCCTAGGCCATGTAAATAATATCTCATTTCTTCCTCCTTAGGATTCTAATTGCTTCTTTTAGCCTTCAAGGGAACAGCAAAGTTCTTCTCAAGCTTTTCATTCATAAAATAGCTATTTAGCCCTTTAGTATGCTTGGCTTAGTACTTTAATGTTTGTTACCTCATTGAACTTCCTAGTAACCTAGAAAGGAACAGTTTCAGCTCCAGTTTACAAAGCAGGTAGAAACTTAAACACATGAAGGAGTTAGCTCTTACCCATCCCTTCACAGCAGACGTGCCAAAGGTTGCACTTAACTTAAAGCTTCTTACTTAGAGTTTGTTTGTCAGGTCAAAAGTGTATTGATTCATCAACAGCTTTTATTTCCTCTTCAATTATTTCATCTCCAGTCTTGACCTTAGGAATGCCTGTCTGTCCTTGATCTCTTCTTTCTCTCAGCGTGCTCTGGTCACTCTGACTTTCTTTTTGGATGTTTTAGTGACTTGGCCCTTGCTTCCTCCTCAGACCAGCAATTATGGCTTCCAGTGTGTGCTTTCTTCCCTGTACAGCTCTTTGTTGCCTTCGTATAACTTTTCTCTTCTTGCCTGTCTCCTTTTGGTGCCTCTCTCTTTGTTCTCATAATCTTTGAAACACAGCAGCATACTGACTTCTATGCCATTCACCTACTTCTGAATCTAGCTGTCACTTTCCATCCTTTTGTTTGTATCTGTTCTGGACACCAACACACCTCCTTACTACTCCCGCTTCATGCGTCTCCTAGCTTCTGATGTATTTTGAATGACCCTAAAATGCCATTTGGAACTGGAACTCAGCCCTGTTCCCTATCTCTACTGCTCCTTCCAAGCATAGGGCTGGTCTCCTGGGGGATGGCACATGCTTCTTCCCGAGCACTCAGAGATGCCCTCTTGCTAAAATTACTGTATTATGCCTTTACAACAAAAATAAAGGGAGTCTAGATGTCCAACTGCTTTTCTAAGAAGCTCACTGCCCTGCCTTGGAGAGCTAGTTGAACTCATTTAACAGATCACTTGGCTGACAGTCCTGCCTAAAGAAGTGTCTACTTTGGGAAAGGAGAAGCACGGCCTATATTTAACTTCTTGAAAAAGAGGTAGAGTTATTTCCTTGGTAGAATTAAAAGAATCCTCCACACCTTCAGGCTCCATATTTTCTTCGGCCTCCATTATTCCTGCTCATATTCTCATCTTGTTTCCCTCTCTTTATGTGCTATTTATATACTGGAAAATGTCAAATATAATTCCCTTGTTTTTGATGCCCTGCCCGAGTTCCATATCTATATTTTTAGCTATCTGCTATCCACTTGGAGATCTTGCAGATGCCACTCACTTTGTCTCTTATCCCTTACTGATGCCTCCTTCCTCTTAGCCTGGATTTTAATTACTGACTTTAGTCACAAGCTCCATCATCCAAGATGAGCTACCACTCATTGTTCCTTCTATGCCTGATTGGTTAACAAACCCTAATATTCAAATTCTATGTATTGTGAATCTGGCTCTCTCAAAGCTGCCTGTGACTTGCCTCCCATTCTTCAGGTTTTGCCCTTTACCCCATCTCCAAGCATACCAAAATCCTGCCAAGGAGGGTTTCTCTTTGTGTCTTGGATCACACTCTTTTGTGCCTTTGTATATCCATATGATTTTGGTTTCTCTGTGTGGGAGGCCCCTTTCTTACCTCTTTATATAGTGACTTTCTTCTTATCTTCATGATCTACAGCAATGTTAATTCCCTTAATTGGTGACATTAACTGTCTGTTTAATGACCAATTCCTGAAACAATCAATTTCAAAAGAGACAAAGTTCATTTTATTTGGCTCTGAGTTTTGGTGATTCTAGTCTGTGACCTATGGGTCCTTTTGCTTTTGAGACTGTGCTGAGACAATCGTGAGAAGAGTGTGAAACAGAGGAAAACCATGCCCCCCTTGGTGCACCAGGAAACAAAGAGCCAAGGGAGCAGGACCTGGGTATCCCACACACCTCAGTGACCTAAAAACATCCTGTTAGGTTCCACTTCTTCAAGTTTCCATTTGAATATACTTGAGTATTCCACAAAGCATTTAACACATGGGTCTATGGGGACTGTTCACAGTCCCTACCACAGCAATGGCTTCTGTTGTACTCTCTTGGCACTTTGTTAATAGTTGTACGGTTGGACTCAGTTAATTTTCCTGTTTCCGCATTTGTTCTTTCTGTAGACTGTGACCTCTGTAGCAGCTAGTGTAGTGCCTGGATTCAACAGAAAAACCCAGTGCTTTTGAAAGTTGACTCTTCAGAGCATCTTTCTCAGCTCCATGTGTTTCTGTCTCATTATCATCATCACCATCTTTATTTCCTTTAAAATCAGTCGTCACAATGCTGATGGACTGGGTGTCACTATGCTAGTGAAATAATCCAGATCTAGAAAAAGATAAAAACCACAAGCTCTCACTCCCTCATGGAAACTGGGAAACATTAGTTCACAGAGAACAGAATAGTTGTCACTAGAAACCAGGAAGGATTAGGGAGAAAGGAGAAAAGGAGACGGGTTCCAAAACACACTTAGAGAAGTTCTAATATTCTACTATAATTTAAAACAGTTTGTTATGTATTTGTATGTGTGTGTGAGTGAGAGAGAAAGAGAGAGAGAGAGAGAGAGAGGGAGAGAAGGCTAGAGGTGTAGTTCAGTGACAAGGCACTTACTCTGCAACAAAAAAACGAATGCAATACAGCAACAACAATGGCCAAAATATAACTAAGACAGAGAAATTCAAGGCTGCCCATAACTATCTTGGTTTCTTATCTTTACATTATATATATATATATATATATATAATGTAGACTATAAGATATCTCATAAATATGTGTAATTATTATAATCAACAAATGAGTTTTTTCTAAAGGTGGTGGGATTATATCAAAGGTGGGGTAAATGGATAGCATACCTGCCTTGGGTAGTGCAGGTGCTAGGCGATGGCCATAGTGTGTTTCTGAGCTCCTCTGCAGCCTTTGCGAAGATCAGTCCATGTTGTTATTAGTATTCATACAACACAACAAGTCACACTCCCGGAAGCAGCAGTAACTAAGTCCTGAGAGCCAAGGGAAGCATCTCACAAGGATGTTATGTGATCTGGGGAGCCCCACTGTCCCCTCTCTCATAACAGTCAGAACGTAGCAGGTGATTCCTGGTTGCCTGTGAGAAGGAGTCTCATATGTATCCAGTGCTCCCATGAAATAGTTTAATTAGAAAATAGATGTATGATATTTCCTCCTGGCCTACATCTGTTGGAGATAGGTAAAAGAATAGGAAAGAGAGTCCTCATCCTCATACTCAAAACCTGGACAGATTCACTCATTCATTCATTCATTCACTCATCAAGCAATACTTTTTAATTGAACTCTATAAGACTTTATGTGGGCGGTCCTTACTATCGCCAACTGGAAATGATCTTACTGTCTATCAGCTCTTTTACACCAAAGGCCAGAGGATGTGTCTGCCTAAAGTGCTTTGCACAGGTATATCTCTCAAGCTGGAGGTTTTTCAGTGGCAGCTAATGGTTGTCATAGGGAGGAACAAAAAGGGCTCTTGGACATGCTTCTCCCTAAGCGTCCAGGGAACATTTTCTGGCTCTGCAAAGATTGCTTTACAGAGCAATTTTCGCCATTATCAGCTGAGAATAAAACCTACTTTAGGAAATTAAATTAGCCAGCCTTCCCTCCCAGATTCATTTTTCCTCCTTTAGTGTGAGAAACCCATCTCTATTTAGCAGGCCATGTAACCTCTCCTACCTCATTGTTCAAATCATTTAGTAAAATAAAAAGGCTTTAAAAAAGGAGGTTGCAAATATAAACATGAGTGCAATTAAGATCTCAACTCCATTACATTAATATAAGTACTTTGCACGGAGTTCATTACGATGCGCATCAGGGTTTTAATGTTTTCTCCGGTTAGTACCGTCCTTAGTTAGAAGGAAATGGCGTGCTATAGGAAACAGTTGCCTGTTGGATTGGAAAATAGTTTGAATAGGATTCCATTGTGATTAATTAAACCCACACACGATAAAGTAGGAAGAACCGAACAGTTGTTCTTCAAATTGACAGCCTGTTCGGCAGGCAAAAAAAAAAAGATTTATAACATTAAATTTAAATTTTCCTGATATAATAATACATTATGGAAATTACTCATTTTCCCCCTTTCTGCAAGAAATGCGGTGAGCCCTTGCATTTTTTTTTTTCTGTATGTGAAAAGTGGAGGCACAAACAAGGTTAAGGAAAATGGAAGAAAGGGGAACTTAATGAGCACGCATGGGCATGAAAATGTGGATAAAGTCCTTTATTTCCTCCCCATTACCCTCCAATTATTTTCCTCAAACATTTTGTCAGACAAGTCGTCTTGGCAATCAGCTCTAAATGTGTGCTGCCTTGGTGAGGAGGGGCCGGACATCTTTCTCCTTAGGTAACAGCCTTCTTGGAAATCATTGTCCAAATTGCAATGCTGCTTTTCTTTCCTTTTAGTTCCTATGCTACCTTTAGCCCGTGCCTCAACTCCCCTCAGCAGGGCTATCAGGAAATAACCATCACCAGCCCTGAGAATATGAGGCAAGCCACATTAGTGGCACTAAGACCCTATAACTGGCATGTCTGCAAGGGAGAATAATGAGCTCTGCTTTGAAAACAAAATGTCCTTTTCCAGCCAGCCTTTCCTTGTCTCCTCTCCATTCTGCCTTCACCTCATTGTTCGGTCTCCCCTCATCACGCTTCGTATCTGTGATTTTCTGAGTGTCCACGTCCCTCCTCCGTCAGTGCAACGATTTCTTCGCCACCACTGCCTGAGTCCCAGCCCTTTCCTCTGCTAGCTCTCCCCCTCCTCCACTCATCCTTCTTAAATTCTAAGTCTCTCAGTTGCAATCAAGATCCTTGAAGCCAAATAAGGAGTGATGGAGCATGTCTCTGGAGAGTGTCTTATATTAACTGGCAAGACTCAGGAACTGCTATTAATGAATAAAGGCAGCTCCCAGGGGTCAGCTGGTGTTACTAGGGCAGCACATTCAAATAATCTTTGTCATTGGGAAATTCGGAGGAGAGGCACTTCCAAGGATGCGGCAGAATCAGTGCGATGCTTAAAAAGCTGCTTCTTTGGCTGTTGCCCTTTGCTCCCTCTGTAGCCTGCAGTGAGCCTCAGCAGCTGCCCGAGTGAGAAGACAGGCCTGATGTGGATGGTAACTAGACTGCAGCTTTCTTTATTGTTCTGAGAATAAAAAAAAACAAACTGTTTCCCCTTAAATTCCTCCCTGTTGGAAGGAAGTGGTTTTGCTGAGGAGAATAGCAGCTTTCTCATCAAAAGCCTGTAGGTTAAGACAAAGATAGCCACACCTGTTTCCTGGAGACATGGACTTGAGAAGCAGAGTTGCCAAATTTTTCTAAGACAGGAAGCGATAGATTATGCCACAGAGGTAATGGATGTGGCCCCCTGATGTCCCTTTAATTGACACTTTGAGAGCATCTAGCGGGAATGTTCACCAAGCCCCAGAGCTCCAGCACCGCGTCGTGACTTTCCAACCTCCCTGCGCAGCCACACGCACCTTGCTTTACAGACAAGGGTTATCCAAGAACAGACACAAAGTGTTAAAAATGTCTTGGACTCAACATATTGGGGAACTAGTAACACGTAAGTGGTTCTTGTTTTGTGGTGTTTGGGTCTTTGGGAGCTGTCTCGTAAACTTAGACAAACAAAAATTTCAAAACCTCGGTTTGAAACCTATTTATATACACCAGCTGCTGATGAAGAGCAGGGGTGGGGGTGGGGGTAGGGCATGGCTCTAGCTTGTAATCTTCATGGACCTCTCAGAGATCTTAGGAAGAGCTAAGTGAATGTCGCTTCACTTAGGAACAAAAGGATCACTCTCATCCTTGAATCCCCAAATAATACGCACTCACAAGAACTTCTAGAGTTATGAACTCTAGAATCTTTTTTCTTTTCTAGAAAATAAATATATTTGGCCCTCTGCATTTCTGAGTTCCGTAGTCATGGATTCGACTACCTGTGTGCTAAAGATACTTGACGAATTGCATGTGTACTGAGCACAGACTTGTTTTTCTTCTCTAAACAGCAGAGTATAACAAATACTTTCAGCACTTACATTGCATTCAGTGTTCAAGTACTGCCATTTTCCATAGTGGACATTCTCAGATTTTGATGACCATGGGAAGGTAGTGTTAGGACCAGTTACCCATAAATATCCACAAGTCAGTGGACTTTTCTCTTTGCCCTCATCTCTGACACATTGGTCCTAGGGTTGTTTGGAGGCCATATAAAGTGCAGATTCCAGTGTCATCAGAGAAGCTTTGAAAGCGTGTTGGCAATCATGACACATCCATGACTCCATGACTAAGAATGTTTCTGCACTGGGTGTTCTGTTCTGAAGAGTCTCTGATGCTATTCCTTAGCAGTGATAAGTGAGCAATAGTTTTCTCTTTTCCTGCCAGCTGTGAACTGAAGAATTTGGCTACTTTCTGGCTTCCTGTAAACCTTCCAGAGCATGTTCTTCAAAAATAATGCCCTGTGTTTTTAGCATTCAGAGACCTGCCAGGAGCAGCAGTTCTTCCCAAGCAGGTGACACCCAGGGTCAGAGGGTCATGTGATTAGGGACCCTTGGGGATATGGGCTATCTAAAACTTTAATTTTCATTTCTTTTTTGTGTATGCATATGTGCCCATTGCTGCGTGCATGTGTGTGAACATGAATGTGAACACCAGAAGTCCACATCTGGTTGTTCCTCAATCACTAAGGAATTCACCTGTATTAGCTGGCTGGACAGCTCCAGGGTCCCTTATGCTTCTGTTTCTCTAGCTCTGGGATTACAGGCATGCACCCATGCTTGCTTGCAGTTTCAGAGGTTTAGTCTATTGTCATCATTGTGGGAAGCATGGTGGCATGAAGACAAGCATGGTGCTGGAGAAGTAGCTAATAGTTCTATGTGTGGATTCACAGGCAACAGGAAGAGAGAGACACTGGGAATGGTTCGGGCTTTTGAAACCCTAAAGCCCACCCCCAGTAAAACATTTCCTCCAACAAGGCCACACCTACTTCAACAAGGCCACACCTCCTAATCCCTAAAGTATGATCACAATCTAATGATCAAGCATTCAAATATATGAACCTATGATGGCCATTCCTATTCAAACCGCCATAGAGGGTATCTGGCAGAGCTAGCTTTACTGCCTTTTCTACATTACATGCTGTATCCATATCACAGATCTAGATCGCTCTTTAGTTCTTGAGAAGGCCTCTATAATGCCCCAAAACTAGATCTGTGTTTTCTAGTAAACCTCGGCATACTGTGTCAATATTTCTGCCAGTGCCCAATATACCAAAGGACAGGCATTGGAAGCAAGAGTAGACCATGTTCAGGAACTGTTCTTCTATATATCCCCGGTAGTTCTTCCAGAGACTTCACAGGCATTCAATAAAGATACGATGAATGAATAGAGTAGACAGTCTCTTTGCTCATGGGCAGTCGGTCCACTGTGGAAAACCCTGCCACCTCTGAGTGTCTCTCAGGTGTCTTGTACATAGAACGTGCATGGGCTGCATTGATTTTGGAGGTTAACCTAAGTGTAGTTCTTTCTTCGTGTAGAGTTTTCCAAGCTCCTGGCAAAGTAAAATCTTCAACAAATGTCATTTCCCCATTGATTTCAAACAAACAACCCTGGAAAAGTGACATTTCACACTGCCCAACCAGGATTAGCCAACAATCAGGTTGGAGAAATTTGCAGGGAAAGTTGTACCAGGAAAATCAGAGGGGATTAAATGAGTTAATATTTGAGAAGCACACAACCAACACTACATAAGTGCTTGCCAAATGGAGACACCGATACTGCTGTTATTTATCTTATTAGATCCTAAGACAACATGCAGACTATTTCTTAAGCCATTGAATTCATGATATTTTAAAGAAAAAACACCCTTTATATTGTAGAATTTCCCAAAATATTACATGGAAGTACTCTTGGATGGAGGTTTATTCTATTTAACACCTTTCAATAGGGCAACATCTGGATGTTATCACTGCTTGGCAAGACGAGATGCCGAAATGACAAATTCTGGAAATGCTGTGCATTAGGCCCTCTTGTCTTTGCCTGTAATTGCCTTAAAGATATAAAAGAGCCTGATTGTAATAACTCCCCTAGTATAACTATTCTTCATTTCTATTCCACGAGAGAAGATAGCAGGAAGTGGTATCTCTCTAAGAGTATAAGTAAGTAGAGACAGAGCTAATCCTGCAGTACGTGTGCCTTGCATCTCAAGGAAGCGCTGAGCAGCAGTGTGAAAGGATTGCTGGTAATCTTATATATATATATATATCCCTTAACCCATTAACTGGAATAATTGTTCCACTAAGATAAGAGCCCCATAAGTATTCCAGGCTAGGTGGCCCTAGGTCAGAACACATTTATTATTTATTTCCTAACGTCCTGTTCTCTGGTGATAGGGATGGAAATTTGGCAGACCAGGTCTTTTCTTGTCAAGCAAGTGAAATGGTTGTTTCATTTTTAATCGGGATCCTTTGCCCTGACAGATAACTCTCAGGAGTGCTGTTAAAAATGGGACAAACTGGGCTCCTGATGATGTTTATGGGAAAGGGAGCAAGACATGGTGTCCTGAACTTATTTCTTGCCACACCACCACAGACCCTTGGAATTGAAGTAGGTAGAATAAGGCAGCCCTGAGTCACCCTTGAAACCATGTGGCCAAATACCATGACCATTGCAGTAACTACTCTTCTTGTAGCTTTGACGAAAGCAACATAAGGAAGGAAGGGCTTATTCGGATCACAGTTTAAGGGTATAGTCCATCATGGAAGGGCAAAGAGGAAGGAAGGAAGGAAGGAAGGAAGGAAGGAAGGAAGGAAGGAAGGAAGGAAGGAAGGAAGGAAAGAGCCTGAAGCAGCAGGTCATAGTGCATCTGTAACCAGGAAGCAAAAACAAAAGGCTGCTGATCCTTCCTTCCTTCCCTTGGTTTCATTCAGTTTGGGACCCTAGGCTATAGGATGGTAGCACTCACATTCAGGGTGAGTCTTCCCTCCTAAGTAAGTACCTTTCTCACAGATATACCCAGACATGTGTTTCTGTGGTGATTCTAAATCCTGTCAATTTAGCAATCAAGATCGGACAACACAATTGCCAATCAAAATATAAACAATTTGAAGAAGAATTTCAGTTTTTTTTCATACTTGACACAATGTATCCTGATAATATCTAACTAACCCCCACTCTCTTCTCAGTATCCCCTGACTCTGAGTAGTACTTCCTCCTTCCCACTTAATGCCATCTTTAAAAATTAATAACTCACTAAATCCAATTAAAACCACTGTGTGTACATGGGCATGAGGCCATCCACTGGAGTGTCTGCAACATACCAGTGGCCGTATCCCCAAAGAAAAATGACCCTTCCTCTTCCAGCAGCCATTAACTGCAGTAACTCTTCCTCCGGGAGTGAAGCCTCACAAGTCATCCATCCACGGTAGAATGTTGACCAGGCTTCACCGTGTACTTGTCTTTTGCAAATAACCATAACAAAAACCACTACTGTGATTTCATGAGTGCAATGCCCATGTCCAGAAGACACTATTTCACTGCCTTCCTCATCATCCTTCAGCCTTTCCACTCTTTTCATGACCTTTTCCACAATTTCTCAGAGCCTTGCAGGGATAACGGGGAGCACTGATAGGCACACACTCTTATCATTTTAACCAGTTACGACTCTTTTCATTTACTGCTGCCTACTTCAAAAAGAAGCTTTTTTGACCAAGATCAAGATCTGCTATCTGGAGCCGGAGAGATGGATCAGTGGTTAAAAGCACTGGCTGTTCTTCTAGAGGACCCATATTTGGTTCCCAGCACCCAAGTACCCACATGGTAACTTACAACTATCTGTAAATCCAATCCATGGTATTCAATGCCCTCTTCTGGCCTCTGCGGGCACCCTTGCTGCAAAAGTGCAGTTATAACAGTCATACACTTTATAAAAAGTACAGATCTGGGAAGCAGTGTCTTTCAGAATTAACACAAATATTTAGAAGTTGGTTTGACAACAAATTAGCAAAACAACAAAAGGTTACTTCCCAGGGTCTATGACTTCCTGGGTCATAAAGCTACCAGCCCTAGGCTGGTCAAGTTTATACTACAAGGCTAGAATTCTCTTCCATTAACCCAGCTGTAAATCCAATCATAAAGTGATCAGTTATCTCCACAACAGTCTTGCTACAGTTGCATCATTAGATACACCCTTGGTACTGTAGCACACAGTCCACTGCTGGGTAAGTTCACTGTGGCTTTTCTCCCCCTGAAGCCTGCATAGCACCTTTCAGAACTCTGAAAGATAGCCAGCAGAGAAGTTTCCAGATCAGTTGTAGTTCTATATTACTCTCTGTCCTGCCACCAAAGTATTTTGTGTATTCAGCAATAGGGTCTTAACATTTAGCTATGATGGGCAACCAAGAGCAATGACAATATTCTTGTTGTTTGGGAAGCTTTTAAGGACTCTGTCCAATAACTTGTAGGGAAGTAACCCATGACTGCCACTGAGATTTTCATTGAATAACCCATGTATTCTGGGGAATCATTTACCTACCGATGAAGGCATCTGTGTTCAAACTCCTTTGTAAAGATTTACATTTTTAATTAGCTTGAAAAGCTGTGGATTTTCATAATGCTTTTTCATGCATCCTTCGTTTTTTGTCACTTATTTATTGTTTGAGGCTATTGTGAAGACAGTAATTTCTCTCTCAGCATGTTTGTCATTGATATATATATATATATATATATATATATATATATATACATTCATGTGCGTATACATCATATGCGTATACATATATGAAGGTTGCTGACCTTGTATGTGAATTTTGTTTCTTGTTTTAATGAAAACGTTTATCAGTTATAAGTGTTTTCTTGTGGATTCTTTAGAGTCTCATGTATAAAATCATGTCATCTACAAGTAGAAATACTTTGACACTTGTCAAATTGCTTCCAGTAAGACATTCAATACTATATTGTATAAGAGTGGAGAAGATGAAAACTCTTGGCTTGTTACTGAATTTAGTGGAAATGCTTTGAATTTCATCCTTATAATATAATACTGGCTGTAGGTTTTTCATATATAGCCTTTATTTTGTTTAGATCTGTTCCTTCCATCCTAAGCTTTGTTCAGGACTTTTAGCATGAAAGGATATTAGATTTTTCTCAAAAGCTTTTTCTGCATCTTTGAATTCTTAATGCAGGCATATGGAGCTATAAAATTCCCCCTTAAGATGGCTTTCATTATGTCTCAAACATTTTGGTATGCTGTGTTTTCATTTTCATTTGATTCTAGAAATTGTTTGATTTCCTTCTGTGTTTCTTCAAGGATCCATTCATCATTCCATAGTATATTGCTTAGATTCCATGAATTTGTATATAAGGATTTTCCTGCTAATGATTTGCTGTATTATTCCATGTGATATTATAGAATATAAGGAATTATTTCAATTTCCCTTTATTTGTTGGAACTTGATTTGGTTCCTAATACATGATCTCTTTTAGAGAAGGTTCCATGGACTACTGAGAAGAATACATACTCTGTAATATTTAGATGGAATGTTTTATAGTTGTCTGTTAAATTCATTTGATTTATAATGTCCCTTAATTTGTATATTTTATGTTTACTTTTTGTTAGGAAAATCTGTCAGTTGGAGAGAGAAAGGAATTGAAGTCACCCACTACTATTGTACTAAGGTTAATCTGAGATGTTTCATCTAATAGTATTTGTTTTAAGAAGTTGGTGCACCTGTTTTTGGCATCTATATGTTTAGAATCATAATGTTCTATTGAAGGGTTGTTTTCTTAATTCATTTGGAGTGGCCATCTTTATTGTTTCTCACTAGGATTGAAGTCTGTTTTGTCAGATATTCAAACAGTGACACCTGCTTGTTTTCTAAGTCTATTTGCTTAAAACACCTTTCCTCATCCTTTTCGCCTAAAGTCTGTCTTTTTTGGTGAGTACATTTCTTGGAGGGAACAGATAGATGTTTCCTGGTTTTTAGTGAAACTTACTACTCCGTTTTTGACTGGGGGATTGAGATAATTAATATTGGGAATTATTATTGAAAGTCACATATCAATTCCTGTCACTTTATAGTGTGTTTGGAATTTTTTCCCTCTTCCTTTCTTGCTTAACTATGATCCTGGTTTAACTGGTTAACTTACTTAACTTGTTAACTTATCTTGTTTAAGTATTATCCTAGTATCCTTATTCTTGCCTGAGGCTTTGTTTTTCTCTCCAGTCAGAATTATCCCTTCAAGTATCTTCTGTAGTGCTGAATTAGTGGTCATCCTAATACAAAGCATTCTACTATACCTCTTACCCGTATCTTGTATAATTCAGCTATCTTTGTTTGGCAAAATTTTCTGCTTCGGGAGTTGTGTTTCAGAACCTGAAACACATCATTCCAAGTTCTTCTGGCGTTGAATAATCTACTTTTATTCTGATGGGTTTACCTTTACTTTTGACTTGATGTTTATTGTCACTTCAATATCCTTTTGTTCTTTTATGTGTCTGTCTTTGTCTATCTATCTATGTATCTGTCTATCTATCTGTCTATCTATCTATCTATCTATCTATCTATCTATCTATCTATCTACTTTGTTTGCGTGCACATGCATATGGCATGTGTGTGTGTGTGTGCAATCACACATGCACTTGTATTCATGCCATATTGTGTAGGTGAAAGTAGAAGAGAGCTTTTTGGAATTTCTTCTTTTCTTCCAATGTGAATATTCCTTGGATCAAAATCAGATGATTAGGTTTGGTGGTAAGCTCCCTTCCCCATTGAGTCATCTCACCGATCCTAGTATTTTAATTATAAAATGACAGGAATGGTTCTTTTCTGGTCTTGTCCATTTAGGGTTTAATGTTCTTAAATACTTCCTGTATTTGGATTGGCATTTATTTTTCTAACTCAGGGGAAATTCCTGTTATGAACCTATTGAAAATGTTTCCCATGCATTTAGAATAAGATTCCAGCACTTCTATGCCGATAACTCATAGATTTGGTCTTTTCAGAGTATCAGGTGTATCTTGGAAGTCCCACTGGAACCTTTTTATTGATTTACCTTTGTCCTTGTTGATGGTCCCAGTTCTCTTATCATATCTTCACGCTCAGATGTTCTGTTCTCTCCTTGATCCTTTCTGTTGCTGAGACTTTCTACAGAACTTTTTATTAGACCTCTTACATTTTCTACATTCGGCATCTCAGATTGGTTTTACATCAGTACTTTGTTGAATTATTATTTCATATCTTGCATAGCCCTCCTTATTTCATTTAGTTATTTGTGTTCTCAATATGGACCTTCTTTCACTTATTTGAATCACTCTTTTGAGTTCTTTGTGATTTCATGCAATTTACTTTTGCTAGACGCTGTTACTGCAGCACTAGTAATTTCTGGAGGAGTTATGTGGTCTTGGTTTCCCTTGATTCTTATGTGACTGTATTGGGGCCTATTCATTGGAATTATTTCATTATTCTTCTGAAGCAGCTACATTTTTTTCAGTAGAAGTATTTGCAATGCTCTGGTAGGACTTGGATGTGGTAGATTCGAATATGTAGTTCAGGTAGCTGTACTCTAAGACAGTACATGAGTTTAGGGTGCATAATATGGACTCTATATTATCTATTCCCTGAGAAGAATGCTGAAAACTACCACAGCTGTTGGATTTTACCATTATGCAAAGGTTATACCAGCTGATTAAAAACAGTATCTCCCTTTGACTTCAATAACTGTTGGAAGATTAACAAACAAGGGTTAAAGAGGTTTCAGATTTTAGCTAATAAGATCATGGTTGGTTAGTTAATAAGTAGGCTTGGTAAGAATGGGGATCAGATCCACCTTGAAAAGAAAAAATTCTAGATGAGTGAAGTAATGAGGAGGTGAAATTCGAGAGTGTGTTAGAGCCCACAGATTTAAAGATAAGGTATGTATGGGGAGGGCATCTTTGGCTTTCAGGTCTTTTCTTCCTATTAAAGGTATAGAAGATTATAATTAAGAAGTGAAAAGAGGAGGGGGGAAAGATGAGAGAAAGACAGGAATAAGTGGAGAAAGATATGAGATATGTGTGGGAGGTATAGCAAAAAAACTGCTTTGTTTTATCCTGGGTGTAGAAACATGCACAGTAATCCTAAAATTTGACTGTAAAAATACACTGACTATAAAAATAGTAGGAAATAAGGAATAAAATTGCTGGCAAAGCTGAGTGAAGCTGAAGGCAAAGATCTCAGATCCCTTTGGCTCTAGCAGGCTGGGGGTAGAGGAGAGGTTCCAGAGGAAGAAGCTGTTTTTCTGAACCTTCTGTATTCTGTGTGGTTCTTGTCTGTGAAGAAGGTGATATTATAAGTTCTTAGGTATCTCAGACCCTTATCCTCTACCATAAGCTCTCTTGGTCCAGTAGGTCTAAGGTATATGAGGAAGCACTTCCCTTGAAGTTTCTACTGTTCTCCTCAGGCCAAGAACTGTAATTCTTATTCTTATCATCTGAATTAGGGAAATGGCCAAACTGTAGGACTTGTTTTGGACTCAAAAATGGTTTAGATTAGGTATTAGCAGTCATTGGTGCTGATGTTGGCATGGTTTGATTTATATTTAGAAATAATAAAAACAGTGAAACAGTGGAGAATCTCATGGAACATGGGGAAATGCAATACTGTTTGAAAATGATAAATGAATTAAAAGGTGTTTACCACTTAGATGTATAAAGAGACCCTCAAGGAAACAGACATAAAAATGCAGGAATAGATATTACTTAGAGGGCTGATGTAGAGTACACAAAGAAGGACCAAACCTGATAAAATACTTGTCAATGTTAACATTTTAATACACCCAGTGGGCAGCTCAGAACATAAACAGAGGCAATGTAGGCTTCACTGTACAGCAGGAAGCAATTTGGGAGGGTGAGGGCAACAGTCACAGCAGGGTTTGTGTCACTGGGGCTCCTGCACACTAATAGCAGAGAGCTGCTTATTGTCAAGGAAGTTATTCAACATTTAATAGGAAGAAAAGACCTGAAAGCAGAAGATGCCCTCCCCATACACACCTTATGACTTTTCTCTCTAGTGTCCTTTATAAGCCTAGCATCATACTTGCTTACACAAGAGATGTGCTGTGGGTTCATCTGCAGGATCATCAAACAAAAAAGAAAGTTATCTGAGGCTTAATGGAATAAATTAGTAGCTGGTACAGATAAAGGTTGGCTTGAGAAGAACTATCAGAGGCTGCAAGGGCTGGGGCAGCAAGGACGAGAGTGAGACACTGACCATGGTCCCAACTTGGGGATGAAGGAAGTGGAACCAGAGAGGGATGACTGAGGAGCATAAAAAGAAGAGAAGGTGATTGGTATGAGCCTTGGTGTCCATCGCAGCTAAGAGAAATGGAAGTCTTGAGTTCTGGAAGAAGGTGATGACTTCTGTTTAGAAAAGTTATGTCAATTCATTATGCCCATTGTATAGCCTGACAAAATTTAAATTTCCTGGATAAAACCAGCAGATTAAATTGTGTACCGAGACTACAAATTTCTAGAAAAACCCACATACCAAGAAAAAGAACTAAAAATTTTAAAGAGAACTTTATATAGTGTTACATAAAATTTTCTTTCATGAAGAAATTGTCTTCACGTTTATAAAAATCTAAGAAATTTCATGGGATGTAACTCACTGGAGAGTGAATACCTAGGAAATGTAAGGTCCTTGGTTCAATCCTAAGTGCCCTAAGATAAATAAACAAGATGTTAAAAGCAGCTAAAGTCTGAAACTGCAGAAAAACAACAACAACAACAGCAACAGCAGCAATAACACACTTAAATATGGACTCAGTTGGTAAAGTGTCTGCTGTGCTTGTGTGAGGACCTGAGTTAAAATCTCCCAAGCCAATCTAAAACCCCAAGGATGATGACATTTCCTTTAACTCCAGCTCTCAGATAGACTGTATATTTAAAGACAGATTCCTGAAGCTCATTGTTCTGCCGGTCTAGCCATCTCAACACACACACACACACACACACACACACACACACACACACACACACACACAATCTTAAATTAAATGAAAGGCCATATTAAAGTTTAGTTTATGTTGCATGTGATTTTGGTTGTTGTTATTCTGCACAGAAAGAAATGTTTTTACATGTAGTTCCCAAACAAATGGAGTAGTAAGGAAGGAAGTAGTAAGGAAACATATTGTAACATTTTATTTCAGGCTGATTGGACATATAAAAATGCAAAGGAGGACATCACAGCTAATGGTCTGGAAAGACAGAAAACAAACAAACAAAAACAACAAAACAAATAGAAGAAAGAATGAAATTCCTCCTCTAGGATTCATTTCTTTATCACATGGCCCTTGATATGTTAGTCAGACTTTCATCACTATGTAACAAAGTAATTGACATAAACAACTTTTGAAAAAAGAACTCTTTACTTTGCTCTCTCATGGTTTGAGCCCAGAGCCCTTGGCTCCATGCAACCCATGATGAGACAGAACTTGCTGGTGGTAAGAGCATGTGGCAGAGGCTTTTCACACCATGGCAAACAGGATGCAGAAAGAAAAGAGACAGAGGTGCCTGTGTGAAGATACAGATCCCAAGCACACACCCATTTACCTACTTCCTCCAGAAGCTCTACTCCCATAATATGACCGCCATCTTGGGACCATGCCTTCACCAATAAGCTTGTCGAGGCTTGTACTTCATATCCAGTTGAATTTTGTATTTTATGTCTAATTGCTGTCTTTATATAACTGTAATTTGTTCTGTAATGATTTTCTAGAGGACAGAGCAGATATCACATGTTCATAATTTAGTAAAATTTATCAACCAAAACCTTTTTTTATTTTTTCAAAAAGCCCTTCTTCAGCCCCTGTGAATCAACACAAGTTCAGGTAATGCCTGAAACCTATAGAAAAAGCATATAGCGCCTGTTCTTCAGGTGTGTATGATTTAAATGAACAAAAATACAGAAAATCCCACTTTAACAAAATTTGGTTGGGTGCTTACAGTAAGAATCCATTGTTTATGAAGATGCATCATTTTTGAGTGAATCTTTGAACTAAGGAGCCAGTAAGTACCATTTGCCTTTCCCACCAAAACCTGTGAGTTTATTGGCTATCGGTCTATGTGCAGGCTAAGCAGAGCTTGAGTTGTGTTTGTAGGCAAAGAATAATATGAGTGCTCACAGATTGTATAGAATCATACTAAACTAAGCCAGAACCTTCTAATGCTTAAATTCAACAACAACATTGGGAAGATAATCAGTTAATCTTTCATAAAATGCTTTGAAGGTAGGCATGCCAGTCTAAGTGTTAATTGTTATATTGGCCTCTGTGACATTTTTACTTTTCCCTTTATTGCTGTAGTGGTGATAAAATGTCTTAACTTCAAGAGAAATTATTGTTCTTTGTATTAAAAAATGTAATAAATAAAATATTAATAAATTTGTTTTTGGGAAAGTCATTTCTTTCAAGTTTCTTTTTATTCTCCCTGGAGGGCAGAGATGTGTCGTCTATCTCTTCTGTAAGGTGTCTAACCAAACAATACACATTTTGCCACCTTTTAAGTTTGTTGGCAATGGTTTGGTTGCCTTTAGGAGAAAAAATGTATATTTAAAATCCTTGGTGGTACTCAAAGTCTATAAGATTAAAAAAAAAGTCAAAACTATCCGAATAAAGAAATTGGCATTGTAAAATGGTACCCATGGAAAAAGTTTAGAATATATTGTTCCAGAGATGCAGACATTACCTAGCATTCCCAAATATGTTGGTTTTCTTCATTTGGAATTGCTTTCAGAAGTACTTGCACCAGTCATGTTAAGAGGCGGCATCATTACTTCACATCACATCCTATACGAAGAAAAGAGAAGGAACAGAAAGAAGAGTAAGAAAATAACTGGGAGATGAGCCCATGAGACCTCTCTGTTGGTGTGTGTGAGGCTTGAGGAGCCAATTAGCTGGGAACTATTGTGATAACACCAAGAAAAATCAGTGTAATGCTATCACACCCACATAACTTGGGGAACACTGAACAGTTTCAGAGAATTTTCCAAATTTAGGATTTCTGTTGTATTGTATTGCTTGGGAAAAAGTTAAAAAATCATATTTGAAAGGCAATCACAGGAGGAAGAAAAGCAAGTGAGAAGAATAGCAGCACACACACACACACACACACACACACACACACACACACACACACACCCCATACACCCCTTTCTCTCTGTCCCTTGTGTTTTGGTAGCCTAATCAAATGATGAAAACAAATTCAACCCCCACCCACCCCCACCAGTTGTTTCTTTCTTCCCCCTTTCCACCACTGGCAACAATAGCCAGAAATATTTGTTACTTTCCACTTTTTTTTTTTTTAATCAATGTTATTTGTTGCCAGCAAAGAGGAGGAAGAGATAATGAGCAGCTGCAGCACAAGGCTGGCTCTACTCCCTGCAGCCTCTGGACTCTCCCCTCTCCAGCCGTGTGTGTGTGTGTGTGTGTGTGTGTGTGTGTGTGTGTGTGTGTGTGTGCATACTTTCTCCTTTCTGTTTCTTCCCTTCAGCCCCTCCCAAGTCCTTTCTCTCTATCTTTTTCCATAATCCCCTAATCGCTCTCAAATTGATAGCACTTTTTCTTTGATCATTATTGCTCATATGTATATGTATACACAAATATATAAATAAGACCTATAGAGTCCACTTTTGATGTTTTTATGTATATGGTTTCAGGGCTGATCACTTTGTATTGGATAAGCAATGAGGGGGCTCATCCCTGGGCGAGGTTAATTCTTCCTCACTCAGCAATCGTTAGTTGCCAGCAGTTCTTTGTCTATGGGCAGAAACTTGTGACATTTCCCCACTTTCACATTAGTATGTCTATTGATATTGCCATTGTCCCTGCTTATTTATGCAGCCATTTCTAGGAGAGACTGTTTCACAGAAGGCCTCCCGTATTCTGTCTATTACAATCTTTCTGCCTCCTCGTTTTTAATGTTCCTGGAGCTATAGATGCAGGAACTGTGATGTAGATATATCCCCTGGGCCTAGGATCCCCATGATCCATGATGTCTGCACTATGTCCAGTTCAACCTTTTTCACCAACCATACACGACATCAATTTATTTCTCTAAGCCCCAGATTTACCCTACTTCTGCCTGGCTTTCTTTGTATTATTTATCAATACAACTGCATGGGTTTTCTAAGGGTTCTGTAAACATGTACCACAACTGGATGGTTTCACTAACATAAATGTATTGTTTCATCGTGGTGGGGGCCAAGAGTTCAAGATCACGGTGCCAGCAGGGTTGGTGTTTCTGATGGCTATGAGCCTCTGTCTGTTTCATGACTCTCCCTAGCTCCTGGTGGTTTGTGAGAAATCTTTAGTATTGCTTAGTTGTAGACTCATTCCTTACTGTCTGTGTGCTTGTTTGTTTGCAAACTTTTGCTTTTATTTGGACATCAGTCTATTGGACTAATGTCCATTCTAATGATTTTATTTTAACTTGATGATTTCTGTAAAGCACCATTTCTAAATAATGTCACATTTTGAGGTCCTGGGGACAAATACTTTAACATAATTTTTGTAAACACAGTTCAATGCACAATGAACCTTCAGAGGAACTTCACTGAGAAATGGGATAAAGGGGACAACCTAACAGCTGGGCATTATGCACTGTGGCACCTGTGGAAGTCATTTTTATTTTAATAAATTGTCCTACTAAGTGTCTAGTCTAAGAAATAATTTTGATGCTCATCTCTGATAGGTTTTTGTAAAATTTTTCCTTGTACTACAGTTCCTCATTTACATAATTTATTACTCATGAAACTATAAACTGCTTGAAAGTAGTTGCATTTCTTCACCCAGCACAGTACCTTGTTATTCAATATTCAATAATTCAATAATTACCGTTGTCTTTCTAAAATCCATCCAGGCTTTACATTTACAGAGTTGAAAAAGTTCATTGTTAATTATTATACCATGTCAAACACTGAGGGAGAAGGTTGTCTTTTGGGCAAGGCCAAACAGATCCAAACTTTCAGTGACTTAATAGAGTGAAGCTCATTACATGTAGGTCTTGCAATTCCCCAAAGTAGCCATGGTCTACTTGGGAGCAAAGCATCCTGGGAAACTCTATCTCATCATTAAAATGTCAGGTGTTTCCATGATAAGGAAGGAAAGCAAGAATCACCTGGCCTGGGTCTTCAGTGTTTCACCTAATAGGTGATAGAGTCACTCTGCTCCCAGCTTGCTCTCCTCAACTGAAAAGGAGGATAAGAAATAACATCTACATCCCCAGAAAGAGGAGACTAGGTATGCCACTAGGCTGTATACATGACCATCTGAGGCACTTTTTTATTTTAATCTTAAGAGTATGCATTGGCCTTATCACTTACTGTATGCCGGGCAGTGGCTTCAGATTCCAGATCTAGCCCGAAAAGACAGACCAGACAGTACATTTGCACGTGAGCCAAGAGTAATGCAACAGTGACCAGAAAAACACCTGAGATAGTTGTGCCCAGAGTAAATGCAATAAAGAAAGAACTAGATCATATGGTGGACTCAGGCCCAATTATTTTAAGAATTTTAATCTTGTATTGCAAAATTACCTCTCACTTTTGCTTTTTCATATAATTAAAGAAACACAACATTATCATTCTTATTTGATATACTTATTTGATATCATTCTTATTTGATATACAGAACACTAAAATAACTGGAATTTGGAAACTTCCACCACACAGTTTTGTGTTTAAGGTCAAGTCATGAGAAAATTAGCTTACACATCATATATTTACAAAGATAATTTAAAACAGAAACACTCATGCCATTTCCGTAATTTATTGTTTATAATAAGTGACCTCCAGCACACATGCACTCATGAGTCTGTGATTTGGGCAAGGCTTGGTGTGAGAATCCATCCATGGCTAGTCTATTTGACTGGAATATCCAAGATGTCTTTTCAGTTCATTGGACCAACTATGTTACTGGATGAATAGAATCACCGAGGCTCTCCAGAAATCCTCTGCAATTAGCTAGCTAAGCATCCACACAGTATGATAGTTGGGTTTCTGGAATATTCCCAGAGGATCAGACCAAACATTAAGGTGCTTATGAGCTCTTTGCTTGCGTCATACCTGCTAATGTTCCATGGACCAAAGCTACTCATGTGGCCAATGCCCATGAGAGTAAGCTGGGATTCAGGGTTCACCATGAACCATTAAAATCTCTTTATTACTGCAATTGGATAGCCTCTAGTGGTTTCCATTAGTCCTACAGAGACAATTCATTCTGCTCTTACTGAGACCCTTAGTGACTGAGTCCACAATATCAGCAGGCCTCAGGAGTCTAGAAGGCTGTTTGTCCACAGTATCAGGCCAAACTAGAATGAAGCCCTTTCAGTGTGGTTGATTTCAGCCTCAGCACCTGTGGTCTGAAGCAACAGATTGTGTGTCCCCATTCTCCCCATCATTACTAACCTACAATGGCAGAACAGAGACCATAGTAACATCTCCCATTCACAAAGGAGGAATTGTAGAGTAATACACGATTCTCCTGGTCCTTTGCAATCCTGGAATCTAGTTAGGTATGTAATTGCCAGTGACTTCATGAGGGTCAAGTTCTGATACCTGGAAGCAACTCTCCATGGCTCTGGGTAACAATGCAGTCAGTGACTTCTTCAGCCTTTGTCTTGCTCACACCAGGTTGAGAGCACAGACAAATCTCCATTTTGAAGAATCCAATTTGGAGATGCTCACATTAGCATGATTTTCTTTTAAGCTTCGTGTTTTTCTTATACATCCTAAAAGTTCATTTTACCAGACAAACATCATATCCTCAAAGTTCCATAGGGCTGACCCTTTTCTAGTTTTTCCTGCAAGCCAGGCACCATGGATAATCCCCTTGCGTTTTAGAAGCTTTCCCCGCTTCTTTTACCCTACCTCCCACACATGTTGAAAGTCTGTGAGGAATGCCCCAAAGACTCACAATTCTTTAGCTTGTCTGAGAGCTATAAGACAGTGCTGTTATTCTTTCTGAGGTATCAAAAATGATCTATTTAATTTGGCGTTTTGCTTCTAGGTCCTGTTTTACGTGGCAGTGTCCTGGATTTGTTTTTGTTTTTTTTTTTTTTCCTCCTTCAGGCATCTTCTTACTCTGAAAATATTTTTTTCCAAAAGAACAAGAATAAAAATTACTTTATAGTTTTGATACCCCCCCAAGTGCTTTCTTTGCAGCTTCTTAAAACTACTAGAAAACAAAAGTTAATTTTTAGCTCATTTTACTGTCATAATGTATCTCAGGCATCCCAGGGATGCCAGGTGTTTTCTTAAACATTCTGCATAAATATCTCTAGAGCTGAACCCACAAATTAATTAGGCAACTTCCTATTTTCTGTGTTAGTGCAGGTGATAGCTTTGCAAATTAATCCGTTCAAACAAAACAGGTTTTTTTTTTTGTTTTTTTTTTTTGTTGTTGTTGTTGTTTTTCATTTCTCCAGCGCCCAGAAGCCACTCTCTCCCCAACCCTCTCTCTCTCTTTCGCTGAAGGTCTTGGTACTCACCTGGTCTCTGATAAGCTCTACATGTTTTAAGTTCTTGTCGTAGCTGACTCCACTTTGGGGTAATAATTTCTAGTTTCCCATTTCCTCAAGTGACTATTTTACTTACTGTTTTCTAGGTACATAATGTAGGCCCCCTTTTCTCCCCCACTCTCTAATAGGTGTTCCTTCACGTCTTCTCTTTCTCATTAGTACCAAAGTTCAAACAAAATCTCTAAGTTACATCTATAAGGCAATACATAATACTTAATTTAGTCTCTTATATCTTCTAGAGCAAGGCTTCTTAAACTTCCCCCATCCATTTGTGACCCTTTCTGCCTGAGATATTGTTAGGTAACTCCTTGGCGATAGTCATATAAAGTAGACATACAAACAAAACATTTTCTGGTGCTACATCATAAAAATTTATTGTTTAGTACATCTATAGCTTTATCAACTCTTAAAGATTGAATCTCATTTGTCCGGTAACTAGATATGTGCTTGTCTATTTTTCAGAAAGGATGAAATTTTTTTATGAAACTCAAGTAGTAATTAAAAAATTAATACAACACAGTCTAACAATACACTGATTTGATATTTACTTTCTAAAAATGGTAGAAAAATTTCAAAGTCTATGTTTTCTACAATTTAACCATTATACTTATATAAGAGCAGAAAAACATGTATGTGATAAAAACACTAAGCATTGTAACATAAAAATCTTGAACATGAATTAAGGTTTTTTGGGGGCAGGGTTTGTTCGTTGGTTAGCATTGTGTGGCCTTGTCTGGGGTCACAACACACACAGTGGAAGTTTCCATGGCGTGTGTACAGAGCCAAGGCTGCAGTCGCGCTGTGAGATGTGACATGGACATGGACGAGCACTGCCAGAAACAGTTCAGGATCCTGTTATGTTTGATTTTGAATCCAGTTTTGGTCCTTGCACATGCAGAAACAAACCTTCTGCTTTTGCCAATTTTTTTTCATTAGCCCACATTCAGTTATATAACCCAATATGCGGCTCTGCCCCACAGCATAAGAAATCAGACTCCACACCGGCCATCAACATTTACAGCACCACAAAGCCTTGCTGGCAATCATCAAAAGTATTAACTGTCAAAGATTTGATTATGACTTTAGGAAATTGCAATCAGATTCCTTCTTTCCTTTTTTCCTTCTTTCCTTCCTTCCCTAAAACATTTACTAAGCACTCCTATGATTCTGGTAAATGCTATTTAACTTCAGGGTATAGAAATAAAAGATCAAAGTCTTTTCTTGGGTGAAGCTTACATTCTGGCGTGGAACTTGTTCCTTTTCCCTCTTAAACATCAAATGAACCACAAAATCTGTTTTAGTTATTTGTTAACTCAAGGAAAATTTTAAAATAAGTAACATCTGTCTCTGGTTCATCCAATCCTCCCATTTATGGAGGTTATGTCTCTGAAGCCACGTTGATTTTTTCTTGTGACATCTTTGATTTTTTTTCCTTGAATTCCCCTAGAAAAGCAGGATTTAGTCAGAGTTTATCAATTTTTCTTCACATTGATACGTATATTTCGACTTGTTTTCAATTTTTAAAAATGATTTGGATTTTTCATGCCTTGCTCTTTCCTAACTTTTCCTACACATTCAGTAATGTGATACAGGTAATTGTTGCTTTCTATGATAAAACAGGAATAGATGATATTCTAGAGATGTAATATCACAACCTAAATGATGTCTGAAGCTATTTTCCAGCTTGTGATAAAAGTTTGCAGTAGTGACTTGGCCATTTATATATATATATATATATATATATATATATATATATATATATATATATATATATCAAGTTGCCATGGCAACTCCAAGTGACTTCTATTCCACTTGAGATTCTCCACATAACCATGGCCATGTGCTACAGTTGGAGTGCTTTCATGTATGAGCTAAACTAGTGCTTGTCCAATAGTCCTTGGGGTTGTGATATAGTTCTGGCTTTATGCTTTTCAGATAGGGAATTGATACCTTGAACTTGTGAACTCTCTGCCTTAGCCTCTTAGTGCAAATGGCTAGAAACTTTTCCATTTCTATAAATGGGAAATGTTCATAAGAAAAGAGAATAATAGGGGACATACATTTAACTTCTTCAAATGAAATTTTTCATATAGTCCAGGCTGGCTTCAAAACTCGTGATCTTCCTGCTTCAGTCTCCTCAGTGCTGGGATTATGGATATGCATCACTCCATTTTAAATGGCAGTTTCTTCCCACATAAAATGCTGCTAATAACATCTGCAAAAGGCTTTCACAAGATGTGTTATATTTATAGTTCTGGTCATCCCAGGGATGGCAGTGTTCATAAATGTCTGAGTTCCTTCAAATCCAAACAAGATCTGTTCCTTCTGGAAGGGGCAGGTCTAACTGACTCTGTGACTCATATGAACTCTTGGCGGTGGTCAGGAAAAGTTGCCTTCCTGCATTTCTCTGAGAGCAAGTCAGCACCTGGAGACAGACAAGGATGCTCCCTCTGTTTTTACTGCTGTCCAGAAGACTTTTCTTTTTCTTTTAAAATTTAATTCCTTTGAAGGAATAAAAAAAGGATTCTCAAAGTGTTCTCTTTCTTGGTAGGAGTTAGATGTGAAACAGCTTAAAGCCGCCATCTAAACAGTTATGAGGAAGTTACTTCTTTTTCCAGGGCACAGAGGTATAATCCTATTATCTTTGTGTGGTTATCAGCGCCACTTGAAATTCCAATTAGCGCAGCTAATCACCGTGGGCTCCTCTGGTACTCAGCTGGCAAACAGCTAAGTCTAATTAATACTTTGGAGTGGTGGGTAAATGACATTTCTTTAACTTCTGTAGACACATTTTCTAAGTGAAATTGTGATTGAAGCTTGCTTCACTGCCAATGGACAATTTCTAAAAAGGAATGACAACATAAAAGAATTATGTATGAAACTAATAAAATAATATCCTTGAGCAATTTATCCAATCGCAAAGAACCTAGAGACCCCCCCAAGGAGAAATGTATGCTATTGAATGGACAGTCAGACAACATCTCTCATCCAAATTTTGTTTAAAGAACATAACTCTATAAAATAGGAGAGGCATGCTTCATTTAAACTCTAGTTTGTAAGGAGAGAGATTAGCAATATTTGATTCTTTAATAGTGATTTACTTGGTAGGAAATAAGTTAAATTATTAACGAATGGGTCTTTGGAGTAAGAGTTTCTGGTAAGTGTACTATAATCACCTGTGTCATCTCCATGCAAAAGAATACTTTTTTTTTTTTTTTTTGTGGCCAGGAGGTATTTTAAATAGGCACTGGTGCTTGGCTTAGGGGCAACCATTGTTTTTCCATTAAAAAATTCTCTACTAATATGTACCCACGTTCCCAAACTCAGAGGAACATCACCTTTTGTCCTAGTGGGGGTACTGAAGGTTATCTTGGGAAGGGGCACTGTTGACCTATAGACCAGTGTGGGACACAGCTGTCTAATCATGCCTTGTAGGAAGGGACAGGTTTGCAACTTAATCAAATCCAGCAAGACTACTCAGAATCAGTTCTGATGACCATACACTGTGTGCCCCGTGTCTGAGGACAAATGCCACAGTTCTGAGATGAATGGGCAGAGGGAAACTGACTTTCTATAAGCAGACCTTTCCTTGGTGGGATCCTTTGGTCCCTTTGGCAGAGTAACCCGTTTATAATCAGACAGTTGCTTCATTCTCCTCCCTTGAAAAAAAAGAAGTCCATATTTTCTGAGACTATCAGAGCGACAGAGAAGGATAGTGAATCTCAAAGAGTTGCAAATTTCTTTGGTTCTGGAGCTGAAGCCTCTGACTGGGTCCTGGTCTGGGAAAAGGGGACACTAATTTTAATTTTCAGGGGGGAATATGAAAGAACCAAATGTTTGCTTGGGCAGGGATTTGAAATCTTTTGTAGGCTTTTTGAGTTGTGCAGATGAAGGAAATCCACATGGCTATTCTTAAGAGAAAGTGGGTCTGCAAGCCCTCCCAGGAACCAAGCGCCTGCTCCTGCTCCCCCCAACGTATAAGCATTATTCTGTATAATTATGGATATTTTCACTTCCAAAAATATTTTTTTTTCTAGAAGCTGCTGTTTCAAAGGCTTTCAATTCTGTGTGTCATTATCAAATAATCTTTTTGGTACTCGGGTGTTTATTATTGGATTGCAACAACGATAAAGCTCCAGGGGTTTTTGTCTCCTTTGGTATGCTAATTAGCCCGTTTCCTTTTGATCTTTTTCTTACCGAGGAGCAGTGAAAAGCTATCTCGGCAGGGAATCTTAGTGCTGTACATTCTTCTCCTCATCTCCATCATCTGAGGATCAGAGGAAGACAACAATTTCATTGCTGAATGAGAGATACTGGGGGTTTTAGTTAGTGCCCAAGCTGCCCAATAATCCTGCTGGCAACCCAAGTTGGGCAACGCATAGGAAGATTGCAGAGGGAGGGGAAAAAAAAGACACAAAATACTTCATTCGATAGAGTGAGAGTAATTGTTTTTATTTCTCCTCCAAACATTCAATCCCTGTAAATTTATGCCATTTTGCCCAATTGCTAACTTCCAGATTTCTTTCTCCTATTCACGTGTTTAGTGACAATGACTGAATGCTTAGTTTGAAGAAAATGGCCTGAAGAGTTAAAAAAAAATGAAGCTGACAAAAATCTGCTGTACTATAAAGCTGCCTTTCAAAGGACACAGTTAAACCATATACTGGGGAAATACCAAGGCACCTGTGTGTTGGAGGAAGAGTGTGTTCCAGTAGGTTATACTAGGGAACAGACAGAAGAAAATATGCTAAGACTTTTGTTGGATTGTTCACTGTTCTATTGGGGTTGTGAATATTCATCTTCTTATTAACTTCTAAAGATTTTAGACATAGGCAAAGCAGTTGAATGGGAAAATTCGTTTATCATCAATACCATGCCTTAACAGCCATGGGGAATGAACACACACACACACACACACACACACACACAGAGCCTTGTAGTATGAGGATCGAGCAAGTTGGTACTTAAATGTTTGTAACTGTAAGAACTAACCCCAGCCAGCATGAGCACACACACAAACACATGCATACAAGTTAGGTTGAACCACAAGAAATCACCAGTTTTGCAAGGAAAAAGCAATTTTATCTGGTTCAACCTCATACAATTTACCACAGAAAGTATAATCAAGATGATCAAGTTTTGTTTAAAAAAAATTATTCATGGGCTAGAGAGATGGCCCAGCTGTGGATGGATAGGCTCATAACCAAAAAGTCATTTATTTTCCCCAAAGAGTATGGGCTTCTTTAAAGTCATCCAGATAGAGGTCTAATTTTTTTTAAAAAAATGCTGCATAGCCTAAGGCATTTTTTTAAAAGAATAGTCCTGAATTTGAAGTTTTAATTCCCTGACTGTTTGAAAATCAATCTTTATTTACCCTTCATGAAAAAGTGGATCTTGGAAATAAAGCAATGTCACCATAATTACTTCTTGTGATTAAAATAAGGAAGCAAATTTGAATACACAAAGATTACCTTGAGTACCACATGTACCACCGAAGCCACAGGATCCTGCATCAAAAAAATGCTTTGGAAACCAGCTGTTCCGCCAGCCCATCAGCTTTACTGAGGGAAATTAATAATTGAACCTTGGGCCTCTTGCCACAGGTATTTTGATTTATTAGATTTATGAAGAGATCTGGACATCCACATTTTAAATACATCTGTCAGGTCATTTTGAGGCAGGAAGCTGTCACCATGCTTGGATTAGATACTATGTTTATAGAGATGTGTCCTGGAGTTCAGTGACCTGTTGAAAGTAATTCTGCTAGATAGAAGTTGGCCCAGAGCAGAACTCTAGTGAAAGACCCCTGGGTGGCAGGAGAGGATGGGTGGCAGGGGGCTTCCCCAGGAACTATTCGGATTTAAAACAAAGTCAGGTATTTATTGATTAGTTGTATTCGACCATTTTTTGGAGCCCATAGATTCTCATTTGTAAAACGATTACACTAACTCAAAGCTCACAGTTTTGTGAGCTGTTAATGGCCTTCTGTTTAATAAACATCCATTGTTATGTTTGTATATAAGGATTTGAATGATATTTCTTAGTGATTATTGCTTTTTCTGTCCTTTCTCTTTTTCAAGGCCTTTCCCTTTTGTTAGAATTCCCTTTGTACATTCCTCTTCATGGCTTTGGTTACATCTGGGGTCTTGGTGTGACCACCAGACAGAGCTTCATTGTTGGAAGGTACTTCTCATTATAATAACTCTCTGGAATTCTCTCTGAGAGGAACAGCTGGGTCTTTTCACATTTTGTTTTTATGCCCAATTAACCCCTAACTACAGCCCTACTGAGTCGTTATTGTTGAAAAAAAAATCTCAACTGTGAAACCAACATGTCCAGACATGGAAGGAATCAGCACAGGAATTCCTTCTGTGTGCTAGAGGGTGCCAAGTGTGTGGAGCAGAAGATGGGAAGGCAGCCTGAACAGCTGGGAGCAGCTGCACTTGCCCATGAGCTCTTTAGACCGAGGTTTGAATCCAGAGGCTCTAATGATGGGGACAGAGAACAACAGCATGTGGCACCCAAGTAAGGTGCCAGTGAGGTACTTGTGTCTCTTCCTCTTCCCCATCTGTTCTCATCACCCTTGCACTCTCCCATTTGCTCACAAATGGATGGGCAGTGGGTGACCAAATGCTGCCCAAGGTACCTGATGTTGTTAATTACTGTGACTGTCGAGAGCCAATTATCTCCACAAAAACCAAAACATATTCTCGTAGCATTCAAACGGACGTTGTTTACTCCCGAGTAGAGACAAACTGAACACTGTGGCTTACTTTAAACTGAAGCAAAACAAAACAGAACAACTTTGACATAGTTTCCGAACTCACTTCTTTTCTTCTGTGTTATTGCTTTTCAGATGCTTTAATGACTCAAGAGTAGGCAATGTGCTATAGACGGGGCAGCTCTGTACGGATACATTTGTATATCTTTTTTCATCTGGGGAGTATGCGGCACATATGAAATGCAGATCGGCACGCATGCTTCTGTACGCGTATGGTAGGCGCAATGTCTGAGCTCACTTTTGCAAATCAGCCTGACAATGCTTCTCATTTGCATCACGTGACATTGTCTCCACTTACTCCTTCTGAATCCCCACAATTTGATTTAAAGATGGCATTTACACTTTGTAAAACCTCCATGTAGCACGATAGTACATACATGTCTTCAGTTTTTTATTTTTTGTTGAGACTTTACTTCGGGGCTTTACTTATCAAGCATAAATGATTGGACAAAAAAACCTTTGAGGTAACTCTTATCTTTAGTAAAACTGAACTGATGCTTACATAAGACTAATGAGGTGTAAACCTGAAATAATTCTCTAATTTTCTGGTCAAAACATTTCAACTAAGGAAAAAGGTAGAAAATGAATTATACATATTTTCTGCTAACTCTGATTAGTGTCATTGGACAACTGCTCAACTCTTTTCTTTGTTTATAAGTACAAGCTGAGTCATTTCTCTCCTGTGTCATTAATTCAAAAAAGAAAGATAATTTCTATGGCAAGGACGTGTGTGATTTAGTTTCTTCTGTACACGAAGGAGGCTTCCACAATGACGTTAAGCACCTGGAGAAAACGGATGCTGATAACGGCATAATTAAGCTGCAGAAACACCTGGGGAAGGCTGGATTTTTTTTTCAGATATGCTTCTAATTCCTCCTTTGTTTTTCTACAGCAGGCTCCATATGCCCTGACAGATGCCCACATTTGGAATCATCCTGGATGCACGGAACGTGAACTTGAGAAATGTATGCCACCTAGTCATTCATATCGTCATCGGAGTGCTAACCTAAGGCCCATGGTGGTAAGCTCATATTGGAGATATCAACTCTGTGGGCTTTGAAGTGAAGGTGGAGGGTATGGGAAAAGCCGTATTCATCCACTGGAACTTGAAAAGCAGCAGCCAGATGCTCCCATGCTTAAGGAAAACAACTTTAAATGGCCCCAAATTTGTGATTTCAGCATATTCCCCCGAGAAGTAGTATTGAGAGCATTTTCTATAGTGTTATGACCCATCTTTATAGTGCTATGACCTACAGTAGTTAGAAAAAATTTGGACATCAAGTCAAACAAGACTTTGATTATAGGAATTGAGGAGTGCTAATGGTTGTCTGCTGTAAAATCCAACTGGTAACTGATCTAAACTTACTAGGTGCTGGTTCATCCAGCTCATTATTGAACTACAGGCAGCACCTATTCTGCAAATGATGACTCTTAACCGAGCAGCCTTCCAGCTTATGTGTGTGTGTGTGTGTGTGTGTGTGTGTGTGTGTGTGTGTGTGTGTGTGAATGTGAGCTTTCATAGTACACATAATATAGAGCACCATGTAGTCCTCTTCATAAAGAAGCAAGAGACTCTTGTGGAAAAGGTTATTCGAATTATACAGCATTTGAGTAATTCTATTAACCCAGCACATACCTAAATGTACTTCTGAAAATGGATTTATAGAAAAGAAATGGACTCTTTTCAATAAGCTTCAGGTTCCTATCACACTGGGAGGTGACATTTGGACAGTGTCCATGGCAATCTGTGCAGCCATCCGTGCAGCCCTCGCTTTAAATTGGTTCCTTCTAAAGAACAGTGTTAAGTGGCTGCTCATAAACAGGACTGAGCGATTTCTGAGTGGGAGGAGACGCCTCGGCTCTTTACTCATGTGTTCTGCAAAACTGGCGTGGGCATATATCATTATGTAGAACATGGGGACACTTCAGGATAAATATTTTCAGGATTTTTTTTTTAATTAAAAATTAAGTCAATTGCTAAAATCATGTTGGAGAATGAGCCAAAGGGGTGGGTGATTTCTCACCCCATTTTCTTATGAATTCTCTGAATTGCCTCCATTCCAGTTTCACCTTGGGTGGTGACCTGAAAGGCTGATTTCTGGGCACCACTGTGTTCTGGCTTGCCTGCCTAACTTCTGATTGGGCCTCAAATACAGTGAGTAGAACTCTATTTGTCGTCTGTTGATATTAAGTATCTGGGGGTGGATTTCTGTTGATGCTGTTATGAGTCACTTGGAGTGACTCAACAGATAGTCATTAAGCAGATTTTTTTTTGTGTCACCCATAATGACAAGTTCTGGGGAGACAATGATGAATATAATCCTGCATGGTACCCTCGGACTGGTGAGGGCCACATTTTCTGAATAAAGAAAAACATGTGGATGGGAGCACCAGAGAGAGAAGAAGAATTCTTTATACAGCATTACAGAAACTTCTTAGAGCATAAAAGATACACGGACTGAGACTTCTGTGATGGGTAAGGATCTATCATGTGACAGGTTAGTGAGAAGACTGGAAGAACATTTCAGTAAAGGCCTGGGTTTATAAAACCAAACCCAGCTGTTGATTTTCCATCCTCAGAACTAATCACTCTGACTCTGGTCCTGCTCTGGCTGATTTGCCCAACACTGAAATGCAGCACCTGAGAATTGCAAGATGCTCAGTTTAATAGAACATCTCTATTCTGTGCTGTGTTTGTTATGCTGATTTCTGTGTCTAAGATAAACTGATTCCTTGGTTTATATATATTTTGGGGGTGTTAGGGTGTTGGGGTGCAGTTGGTAGATTGCTTGTCAGCACATGGGAAACCCTGCCCTTGGTCTCCAACACTGTATGTCTATAATCACAATGCTTGATAGGTCAGGGGAGGGGGATCAGAAATTCAGGACATTCTCAGCTACATGATGAGTTCATGGTAAGCCTGGGTTGTATGAGTGAGATCTTGTGTCAATAAATAAAGAAAGAAAGAGGAAAAGGGATGAGGGGTCAGAAAGTGGGTAAAAGTCAGACTACTAGAAGCCTGGTATGAAAGTCTCTCCCAGAAATGGCTACAGAAACAGGACCTGAACAATGACAGTATCAACAGACATGCTAATGCAGAAGGGGGAAAAATTCAGTGATTCATCCCTATACAAAGAGCTATAGAACAGACAACTAATGGCTACTGGGTGAGGATAATGGGTTTCTTCCAGCAATGAGTCCTTTAATTGGTTATCCAATACAAAGTGGTCATCCCTGAAATGGTATATACACAGTGAACAAAAAATGGACTCTGCCAGTGCTATATATTTGTGCATACACACACACACACACACACACACACACACACACACACACACACACAGAGTCTGTGACAGTAATAAGCACAGAAAAAAAGGCTATCAATTTGAGGGGGGAGTGGGAGAGTTGGGGGATAAAAGAAAGGGGAAAAGTGATGTAACTTATATTTTAATTAAAAATGCATTGAGAGAGAGAGAAAGAGGGAGAGTCAGGCAGACAGAGACAGAAAGACATGGATTTTTTTTTCTAGTTGGAGATGACTGGAGGCCAAAGCCAGGTTCTGTATTCCTCAAAGCTGCCCTGACCCTGAGCAGAATCAGGACTTACCCCTTGAACACCTGGGAAGTCCACAGCTAAAGCTGAACTTGTCCTCAGTTTACTTCCAGAACCTCATATCAAGCCAAAGATAGTTTAAAATTGATCTCTACCTGGTTTTAAGTTTTACTTCATGTTTTGGATTGTGAGGCATCAGTGTTTATGTGTTCTTTATATACCTTACGATGGGGAAAACTAATAAAATGAGAAAAGAACAATACAGAACCCAAAAAGTACCTTGTCTGATATTGCAACAGACTTAGACATTTTGTGTACAGGAGTGGAAGCCCCAAGTGACCCACTCGTAAACAGTAAGTGAAGATTTATTGGTGCTAGGTAATGACTGCAACAACAAGAGACCAAAGCAAACATTCTTCTGAAAACACATCTGACATTCCGATCTACTTGCTGCTAGGTGGGAATGTAAATCTGCAAAGGTCAGAAAATGGCTTCCCTTTAGGCACATGCAGACCGTTTTGAGATATAGTTTGTGCCAGTCTCGGTTACAAAGGTACACAGCAAGTAAAGCCCATTTGTAATGTAATTTATACATATGTGCTTTTGATTTGTGTTGATTTATGTAGCACAAAGGATTGGTGGGTGGATGAACCTGAGATGATCTCTTCATGTACAAACACTTGTTTTGTACCTTGCTTTGCATAAATGTATTTCCTTTTGTCCAGGAGATCATTTTCATAATGTAGAATCGCCTCTATTCTCTGGGTTTATTTTCTTTAACTCCATAGTACGAAGTATAGTACAACATGGGACATGTGATATGGTGACCCTGGGGTGCTTAGCAACATTTATTTAATGCTTCTGGCCAATTGTTACAGAAATGAAAAGCATCATTCTTCCCCCGGAGAGAGGCAACTGGAGCCGCTGGCTTCTGTTGTCTTCTCTACTTTTAATTTCTGCTTCAGGTATATGAGGATTCTGTGATTAGCTGCTGTCTTAGTTACTTTTTTATTGCTATGAAGAAATACCATGGTCAAGGCAACTTATAAAAGAAAACATTTATTGGAGCTCATGATTCCTCAGGGTAAGTCCATGATCATCACGGGAGCACAGCAGCAAGCAAGTAGGCAGCCACAGCATTGGAGCAGTAGCTGAGAGCTTACATGTTGAGACAACAACCATAGGCAGAGAGAAAGAGAGAGGGAGACACACCCTACACACACACACACACACACACATACACACACACACACAGATAGATAGATAGATAGATAGATAGATAGAGATAGATAGAGAGAGGGAGAGAACCAACAGGGAATGGTATGGGCTTTTAAAAACTTAAAATCCATACCCAGTGACACATCTCCTCCAACAAGGGCACACTTCCTAATCCTTCCCAAACAGTTCCATCAACTAACCAAGTGTTCAAAAATGTGAGTCTATTGGGTTGATTTAAACCACCACAGATTTAGAATTCTTAATAGTTCTAAACTGATTTATCAAGTTTGTGTGTGTGCTCATATGAGGCTTTGAAGGAATCATGAAAACAAAGACAAAGATTTATAGCAATCAGTCCTTGTCTGGAAGGACCTTAACATTCAGAAGGAGTTAGGTCAACTTGTAAACAAGAAGCCATGAAATGAGTTCTATAGTAGAAGCATATGCACAGTACTCTGGCGACCTAGAGACTAGGAAAGCTTTAAGAAAGGTAATTTCTCTCTAGCTGTAAACATCCTTACAAAGTGGGACTCATTATCTTCAGGTTGGTATATTCTCAGGAGCTGTGATATGAATAGAGCCAACTCCATTTCACATATATATTTCAAAACTGCCTCTTGTTTTAGATTCTGTGAAAATATGTTTTATTGACTGTATAAGTCCAAAGACAGGTAATACATAGTTAAACAGCTATTTTAAAAAAGAAACTGAATTTAGTTTAGGAAAGCAAACTTTTCAAACCTCCTTTCTCTGGATGGTTTTGTCTGGTGAGCTGAGCATCAGTGTTTTGAATCATAGCTCGGAGGTTCCCATCAAATCACCTCCTTTATTGCAACTTGTATCTTCCTGACATGGAGCTTTCTTAAAATGAGCTTCAGGGACTCACTTCAGAGACCACTGGAAGTGTACCTGGAAAGTTCTGTGTACTTCCTTTTTCAAAAAAGAGTCTACTCTTTTCACCAGGTTCCCTGAAATACCCAACTGCAAAGTCATAAAATCATCATGTATTCACCCTTGATTTTTATCCACTCAGTATTTCAACACTGTGTTAGTTGGCTCTTTGTCAATATGATAAAATGCCTAAGATAGTCAACAACAATAAAAATATTTTAGTTCACGGCTTAAGGGGTTCAGTCCATGGAGACTTAGCTCCACTGTTTTGGGCTTGTGGCCAGGCTGTGTGTTAGGATAACAAGAGCAGGGTAGAATACAGCTACTTGTCTTGGTAGCTGGAAGTAAAATAGGAAGGGGAGGGTCCTAATGCCCACTACAAAGGTGCACTGTCAGTAACCCTGTCCTCTGACTCAGCCTTAAGTGATCCACCACCTACCACCGTGGCTTTCCTGGGTGGTACTTGGCCATTGGAAGGGGGAACATTTCAGATCCAAACTGTAGCATTCTGCCCCCATCCCATCAATGGCTCGTGTCCATCTCTTAACTCAAAATGCATTTTATCTTTTTCTAGGAGTTACCAAAGCCTTAACAGTTTCAGCATTTGGTCAATAGTCTAAGACTAATGTCTCCTCTGTGTCACAATACAAATTCTTAGCTGTCAGATCCTATAAAAATCAAAAGAAAGGCACATACTTCCAAGATAACAATAGGACAGAGTAACCATTTATTTTTGGGGAAAAAAAATGATAGGGAGACAGAAAAGAAAAATAAGACCAAAGCAAGCCTGATACCCAGCATGGCAAATATTACACACTGTAACTCTATGTCTAGTGTCTGAGGCACATGGTGGCATCATGTGAGCTCCAAAAGGGCTTGTGTAGCATTCCTCTTCTGCCTTTACTGGATCTAGCCCACATGGTCACTCTCTTGGGTTGGTTCTTCTATGGCTTCCCTAGGTAGGAATTGCATCTCCTGGTATCTCTAACTTCCTGGGATGTTCACTCTAGCTCTGGATTCAGTCTCATAGTGACACATATCACTCACTTTGGGTGACATATTATTGGCGGGACTGTGATCCTGCCACAAACTACCTAGCTCTCAGGATTTCCTTTTAAATTGTGCTGTAAGATTCTGTGATGCCACGATCCTTGTAGTCTGTGTGTCTGCAGAACCAACATCATGTTGGATAATGCCCAGTCTCACAATAGCTTGAGAAGTACCTGGGCCTGATTTGACCATGGCTTCAGCAGCCTCTGAGTTCCTGGGTGGCTGAAGACAGGGAAGTAAATTTTAGGTTAGCAGCTTTCCCAGGCAACCCTGTACCAGAAGGACAGTCTGTGGTGCTCTCTTCTCAAAGCAACGTTTTTGAAATGAAGTCATCTTTTTATATCCTTCGCCTGCGATCTCAGGGGTGAAGCCTGGCCAAACCCTGAGAACACCAAAGCATCTTTCCTATTGTCCATCAAAAAGATTTTTAACAATGCTAATCTCTTTAGTAACTACAAGCTCCTTGGCCAAAACCTTCTGTGTACTTTTTTGTTCAAATTGTAAGTTTTTTAACCTCTCTACTCTACCTTTTGATTCCAATTCTTTCTGTAAATCTGGCTAAAAGAACCCAACAACACCCTTGTTGCAGAAGTGTGTTCTGCTGCTTTGAAATTTCCTCTGCCAGATAAACCCAGACTCACACAAAATCTCAGGTTTTGACAAGTTCTTTGCCACAGTGTAACAATTTAGTCCAATTAGTCCAATTTCCAATAAAGTTCTCATTTCCATCCATTTTATGAGCATAGTGTTTACTGTCCACATTCTGGTCTTCTGAACTTCCACCAAAATCATCATCAAAGAAGCATTCTAAGGCTTCTTTAGTGTGCTTCTGCAAACCTTTCCAAATTTGTCCCAGAAACAAACTCGAAAGTCCTCTGATCCATGTAATCAGGTATAGGTACAGTGACAACCCTGGTTTTATGTATTGATTCTCCTTGTTAGTAATTCACTGCGACAAAATAAATGAGATAATAAATTTATGAAGGGGGAAGATTTTGTTTTGGCTCATGATTTAAAAAGTTTTGTATGTGGTTGGTTTGCTCCATTTATTTTGCATCTGTGGAGAGGTAGAAGGCAGAACATGATGGCAAGGAGTATGTGGTGGAGCAGAGACAGGATCATGTTTTAATGTCTAGAAGAGAGAGAGAGATGGAGAGAGAGGGAAAAGAGAGAGAGAGAGAGAGAGAGAGAGAGAGAGAGAGAGAGAGACTATGAACACACACTGGAGTCCTAATACACTTCCAGCGATTCCACTAGCTCCAGTAGTGTTGCTTTGAGTAGTAAGCTTTTATTTTTTTTTTTGAAGATTTTTATCAATTCTTTAACTATTTCAAATGTTGTATTTTGTTCATGTTTTCTGTACCTACTCAACTTTGTGTCCTCATTTCTTTTCACCTATTGAGTCCAGTTTGTGTTGCCTAGAAACTCTTAGGTGTGTGGCTACCCACAGAGTCACACCCTTAAAGAAAATGAACTCTCCCACTCCCAGAAGCTATCAATTACCAGTAGTTCTACACCTGTGGCTCAGATTTCATACTCACCTCCTCTATCCATGCTAAATTTTGTCTGGCTTAAGCTTGTATGGGTCTTGGAACAACACTCACAACCATTGTGAGTTCATATGGGGACGTGCCCTGTTGTGACTGCGAGACACTGGTTTGCTGTACTCATTCACTTCTGGCTCTAAAAGTCTTTCACTTGTTCCTCCTCCTTGATGATCCCTGAGCCTTGTGGAGGAGGGGATGTGATATAGATTTGCCCTTAGGATTGATCACTCTTAAATCTCTTATTCTCTACACTTTAAGCAATTGTGTGTCTCTGTCAACTGCCACTGACTGCACACAAGCAAGCAAGCAAACAAAACACTTCTCCGATGGGGTTTCAGAGATGCACAAATCTGGGATGTAAAGATAAGTCATTAAGAGTTGGTTTAATACTATGGAGAACTAAGCTTTTAACACATGGCCTTTGATGGATGCTGACATCTAAGTGATAATAAGACCAACTAAGTGTTGATTACTACAAAACTTGTACTTCTAGTCTCTGCTCCTCTAGGTTTTATCCTTATATGTCCACTTGTTCAGCAGCTACTACTGGTCCTTTGTGCCAACAGCACAAGCCACTACTTTCAGGATTAAGTTAATGGTAGTTCTTTCTAAACCTTGCTGTACATTTTCTACTCCCATTGGCACTGTCAAAATCCATGTAATTACCCAGTATAGAGAACTGAAGGTTGTTAGGCTGATTCTTACTTGATTTTTAATATTTGGGTTTTCAGAGAACTCTACATATCTTTATCACTACTCAGCTACATAATAGTGATTTCTTTACTTTTCTAGTTCTCCCATTAATCAGCAAAATCCTTGAGAGAAGTGACCATAATCCTTATTTGGTTTATAACTCAGTATTAAGAAGTCCATATGCAGTAAATGCCTTGGGTTCAATGGAAATGAGAAGCAAAGACTGGAGATGTAGTAGGTTCAGGGACAGAGAAGGCAAAAGATGGGATGGGGAGGAGGAGGGGAGAAAATGAAAGAAAAACAAAGGGTTTTCCATGAGTATACACTGTAACCTGAAATTCAGACATAAGATAGTGGCCCCTGTTTGTGTATAAGGAAGGCAGTTTAGCTCAGTGTACCTACTAATGTAAAACTATCTTTAAAGTCAGAATTAATGCTGACTCTCTGTCAGTCAGCAGGAAAGGAATGCCAACTGTGTAGTAATAGCCTATTTTCTATGTGTCCTTTATAAACTTGAAAATCTCCTCTCCAGAGAAAAAAATTCTATTAAGTTAAACATTTTGGTTTTAAAAAATAATGTTTTGGAATCAAATAATTAATAATTCACAGCATCTTGTGGCAATTTGGGTTAAAAACAAGTACAAAATTCCTGAGTTCTGTGAAAGCATAAAGAACAAGTGTATCCATTATTTAAGACAAAAACTTTAAAAATGGGGATTGGCAGAAAAGGAATTAGAAAATGTTCCTTAGTCCTTCACCTATTGCTACAGTGTTTATACTCTCTAAAGCTCATATTGAAATTTAATTCCCAAAGTTCTCTTAATAGCATTGGAGGTCACACTTTGGGGAAGTAGTTAGGACTGGATAGGTAGTGAGGATGGGGCTCTCATGATTATATTAGTGACCTTCTAAGAAAAGGAAGACAAACTTAGCAAGCTTTCTGTCTCGTAATGTGAATGCCTTGCCACCTTGGGAAGCTATAAAGAATCCCCACCAGCAGAAAGGACTTTAACTCCTATAGCCATCTGATTTGGAATTTTGCATCCTTTTGAATCATGAATGCAACAAATCTTTATCTTTAATAAATTGCTTATTAAGTGATGTTGAATTAAAGAACAGGAAAAAGATGATTCTGTCCAATCTTTTTGGAAGGATTGTAGTCAGATTTTCTGAATTTTATGGACAAATATAATTAGAATTTTGCATCTCTTACTCTCTTCATGGGTTAAGGGCAAAGGAGTGCTTCCCCCATTCTCTGACATAGAAGGAAGATTTAAAAGAAAGTGAGGCATTAGGCTTAACACATTACTTAATATATCACTTGTTAGCTTAATGTGTCACTTTATTAGATGAGTTATAGAAGCCTGTTTGTCCCAGTGACACCATGGGAGCAGAGCCCAGTCCCGAGAGTTTAATGAGGCCAACCTGCCTTCTCTGAAGAATAAAGCCAGAGATCTAGTTTTAATTTAGAAAATCCTAAAGGCAAGAGGCTTTGGAGATATGTTCTTGAAGATAGATCAGTGGAAGAAAGCTATAGCATGAATGTCCTTTACATGTAGAGTTTGGAAATAAAGAGGTATAAATTTCTTGCAAATAGGCTAGACAGTAGAGTAAGTATCAAGTTCAGAAGAACCTTGCAAGGGCTCTGTCTAAGATGTGATGTCTATGCATGGCACCCCAGTAAGGAGGAATGGAAGGTGGCATTCAGATAAGGAGGGACAAGGATATAAGGTGAATCAACAGCTGGGGAATTTCAAGAAAAAAATGTGTATATATGATAACGATGCGTCTGCTCTGTGGGATTTAAGCGTCTACCCATCTACGAGGTACACGTCAAAATTTAAATATCTAGAGAATAAATAGGTCTTTTCGTTATGTTCTGGTAGAAGCCAATGATACAGACTTTATTTAGGGTAAGTCCTAAAAGGATCGTAAGTTGTGGTGGGTGATGGCTCGTTTGATAAGGGTGTTTGCTACCAAGAGTAACAACCTGAGTTTGGCTCACGAACCCACAAAGTGGAAGGAAAGAACCAACTTCCACTAGTTACCCTTTGAAATGTCGCACACACACACACACACACACACACACACACACACACACACAACTCACACAAAATATGTAAATGTAAAAAAATAATTAAAAATAAATGTAAACAAGTAATTGAATAACATAGGGTAAATGGAATGATATAAAATGTTTAATTAGAAAAAAATCAAGCAAGAAATAAGAGCAAAGGGAGAGTAAAACATGAAAGGGAAAGAGAAAATACACAATAAGGTAGTAGGTTTGGACCCATAGCTATTAATAAGTTCACTAAATGAAAAGATTATTCCAATAAAAAATAAAAATAATTTCAAATTGGAATCTTAAGACAAGTTTTATGTGAGACCAAGGAGATGACTCAATGGGTAAAGAGCTCATCGCACAGGCATAAGAACATGAGTTCAGATCCTCAGCACCAATGCAAAAGCTAAATACAGTAGCACATATCTGTAACCGCAGGGCTGGGTGGACACAGGCAGATCTCAGGGCTTCACTGTCCAGCCAGTCTAGTCAAAGAGCAAGTTCCAGGTTTATGGAGAGATCATTTCTCAAAACACAAGATAAGGAGCAATAGGGTAAGACACCCAGTTTTAACTTCTGGCCTCCATACATGCATGCAGAGATAGACACCTGAACTTCCATAGCCTGCCACATATATATTACACTCACACACCTGAAGTTTGTGCTACCCAAAGCAACTTTTAAAAATGCAGGAGTTGTGAAAGTGGTTTGGAGTTGGAATTCTTACCTGACAAATTTGAGGTCCTGGGCTTCAATCTCTAGCATTTAAAACAAGACAAAACAAAACAAAACAAAAATGAAGAAAGTTGAGAGTAAGAAGATGGTTACTATTAGCCCAAAGAAAGTTGTTTTGATGAGTTAGTAAAAGATCATGAAAAATTAAGAATGTTTAGAAGGATATTTTATGGTGATAACATGGCTAATTAGCTGATAAAGCAATACCAACAAATTTGCATGGATACAATAACACATCTTAGACTTTATAAAGTAAAAACTGATGGAAAGATAAATACAAGCCTGCAGTAGTTTTAGATAATTATAACACACACACATATTAGATTTATTTTTACTTATGCATATGTGTATGTGTCTATGTGATTGTACAACATATGTGTACAAGTCCTCACAGAGGCCAGAAGAAGACATCAGAGTCCTGAAAGCTGAAATTACAAGCCACTTGAGCTGCCTGACATGGGTGCTGGGAACTGAACCCTGGTCCTCTGGGAAATCATCAAGCATTCTGAACTTCTGAGCCTTCTCTCTAGTAGTCCCACTACATACATGTCATTTAAATAAGCAAAGAAAAAAGTTGTTAAGGGCATAGAATTGAACAATACGCTTAACATACTTGTCCTAATCAATGTGTTTCAAACATTGCACCTTTCAACACTGCAGCTCAAACAAACACCAACCATCTTCAGCTACTAAATTGATATGGGGCATGCTGCTTACACTTAATCATAGTCAAAGGCTGAGAAGCTATGGAGCATGCTCTCTGACCATAGTGTAATAAATGTTAATCATGAAAGCTCCCTGAGTGTTTGGAAAATAGGTAATCAACATAAAGAGGTAAACCATGGCTAACGATGGCATCACACTAGAATTCAGAATTCAGAAGGAGAAAAGTGCATGTCGCTGACATGATAACCACAGAACCACACGGGTTCTGTCCTTTTCATTCTCTCTCTTGTAGGTGTTTGAAGGAATTTGCTAGTGTGCACAGAGATACCATGATAGGACTTTTAAAGTTTGATTTAAAAGTGTGATGCATTATTGGAATAGCCAGATGATCAAATTGGAGTCTATTACCTCAAATGGCCAAGTCTTTATTTTCTTGTCATGGGAAGTCCTACAGATGTTCTGGAGCATGGGGAAGCACTTCACACCAGTATTTAACCAAGCATAGTGTGTGATGTAATTAAGAAGTCTGCACTCTGTTCCTGTGAATATAATGCAAAGGGAGAGATAACAAAAGAGACAAGCTAAGTAATTTTTTGTTGCAAATCAGAGCAAAGATGAAATTTTAATGATAATTTTTTGTGTGTGCAAATTTTCAAGAGATTGTTTCTTTGTAGGCAATATTACATTATTAAAATGGACAGTGGTGCTCTTTGGTTCTTCCTCCATCTCTCTGTGGAAGACGATGGGCTACCAATGCCAACAGCATTAAAAGCCTGTTACATTAGAGTCTTTAAGAGGCTCATGAGACTGGGCATTGTATTAGAACATTAGCTACTGTACTCTGAGGCCAGTATCTTCCATTGCAGGTTATCGCAAATCGAGTGTCACAGATTAATCACAAGAGCTAATTTTAGTGAATTAAGAAGTCTGATTATTCCTCTCATTGCTCATAGCTTTAACCTCTAAGGCAAACTCAAGACCATCCACTGAGAGCTCTGCCAGCTTCCACTGGAAATGTAAAATTTTTCCTGATGTTAGGATGAAGGGGCTGAGTTTGTTATATCGAGCCCATAAAACAAACTTCATTCTTTCTCAAGTAATTGGCTTCCTGCTGTCAGGCACTCTAAAGAGATGTCTGACAAGCGTTTGAATTGGCGTGTTAGTCCCTTGCTTGGGTATCTCTCTGCATGCTTTGTTTATATTCCCTCCTGTTAGCACAGCCTTCACTTGGTAAAGACAAATTTGGATTTTGGGTGACGTTTTGTACAGACTTATTAGTGATTTGTAGCTGTTTAGAGTTCTCATGCCTTCACAACTGTGCAGCTCATAGGTAATCAAGGACATGTGGACTTGGAAGGCCTTGGAGTTCCGAGTGGCCCCAGATGGACCAGGGTTTTTGACCTCTTCCTGTTCTGGTGTTCCTGTGTTTGCTCTGACAGACTCACTTGGAGTTTATATGAGATAGAAAATAGTTTTATTTTCAGTATGTTGCCCTTTGGTCTACTTAAAAGCACAACTGCAAAATTCTCCTTTCAGAGGCTAGCTCAAATCCACCCTAAGTGATTACTTTGGGGAAAAGATATCCCAGATCTCAAAGTGTTAGAACAGAAGTGGTTCTGGGGCACAGATAAATAGGTAACTAAATCAGAACAGAAGCATATCTGAAGGTGACTGACATGAAGAAATGATAACAGAGATACTGAAATTCCTTAATACCAGGGCTTACTGTATCGGGTCAGACTCAGGAGCCTCTTGCTGAAGTAGTGGGTGAGAATTCAGACATACCACATTGTGTCTGTCACTAACTCCCTCCTCTTTGGTACCCATCCCTACCAGGAAGGGAACTGCAAGGATGAAACAGGATCCTACCAAGTGTTTGAAGAATAAGAAGTAAGTGTTTGAAAAATATTCTCAAAAAATTTTTTTGAGACCTGTTATGAAAAGTTTCCATCTAAAATATATAACTGCAATGTACATATATTTGTGAGGGTGGGCACAAGGTCTAACTGTGTAGCTCGAGCTAGCCATGAACTTCTGATGATTCTTCTGAATCAGCATGAGATTACAGATGTGTAACATCAGATCCTGGCTTGAATGTGGATGTGAAAGATTTAAATTAAAGCAACAACTTAGAAGACGGGAAGCTAGGAAGACAGGACTGAACCACATGATCAACTGGGATGTTTTATTAAAAGTATATTTCTCTAATCACTGACAGGTCTGGACACCAAACTTATGTATGCAGTCTCCTTATTCTTTGACTTAATTAAAGTAAGACACCTGATCTCTATGTGCTCATTTCTCTATGTGAAGTCTGAAAAGTTTGGGTAAATGTTAAAAGTGTATGAGTTCTGCCTATTAGCACTTTTGAGACTTGGGTTGGTATGTTCCGAGTGGCTACTGTGTTAAGGGTTGATATCATATCTGTTTCCCAGCCCTGTGCTAGTGGAGACCTGGTATAAACAACTAGAAGTGGAGCAATACAAGGTTAACATCATCTGCACCAGTGGGAAAAGAGCCCTAGGTTCACATTTCTAAAGCAGAAGATGCATTATGACTTTTATTTTCAGTATCTTGCCCTTTGGTCCATTTTAGAATGCCACTGCAAAACTCTCCTTTCAGAGGATAGCTCAAATTCACTCTAAGTGATCATTCAGTCCATCTTGCAGAATTTGTAGGTTGTTGCATTCTCTCTCAGAAGCAACACACAGTGACACTGAGAAATGGCTGCAGAAAGACGGCATATGTGCTTACGTAAATGTTGTAGATTTTTATGGTGAGAGCACCAAGGAATCACATTTGTTAGTGTTCTCCCATGTTGACTCTGGCTATGTGACTTGTTTTGACAATAGAGTATTAGCAAATGTGACACAAACAAAGGCTAAACAAATGCTCGCTCAGAGGCTTGTCTTATCTCCTGTTTCTTCTGTAACATAGCCTTGGTGTAAAGAAGGCCTGTTGGTGGCATGTGTCTCAGCTGACAGTAGTTTCTACCAAACTTGTGAGGGGGAGCTTAGTCAAATAAGCCCCATTTGTGCTGACAGATGACTAGAATCACATGGCAGACCTAAGATAAGACCAGAAAAAGCCCCATCCAGCTGAGCTCAGCCCTGACTGATTGCCTATAGAACCAGAGTAAGTGAAATGGTGGTTATTTAAGTTGCTAAGTATTGGGGGTTAGTTTTTTTATGTGGCAAGAAATGTTCGATACAAGAAAAAGATCTCTTGTTGTGGAGAGCTTTATGGGTGTGAGGAGACAGAAGCAAAGGCAGTGGCGATCTGAAATTGCCTTCTAATCTGGGGCCAAACAGTTGGATCTAATGTCTATAAACATATCTCTCTTCCAAGGTGCACCAGGAAGCAATGCCATGGTTTTCTTGACAAAAATACTTAATTTCTAGAAAAAAAAGAACACTGCTAGTTTGTCCTGTTGACGGCCATGTCCTCTACAGAGCACATGGCTGGGTTTTTCTACTTGCAATGACCTCTGTCATAAGTTTTTCTTTCAAAATGAAGCATGTAATGGTTCATCTGGTTCTTTTGTGTTAATCAGCAGGTGGTTGCTAGGGAGAAATATTTGAAATGTTATGAGAATGATGAACGTTTGTGAGTAAAAGATGACAAGATTTAGAAGGACCAAGAAACACTGATCTTTTTGACATGTCCATACATAGACTCCAACCATCTTGCTTTCAATATAACTCTAAGATGGTAAAAGAAATTCACTTTATCATTGTCCCGAAGCTAGAGCCTTCCTTCTGGCTGTCACAAGTCAGAGTTAATATAAAACAAAGCACTGCAGATAAATGACTCTAAACCTGGGAAAAGGTATGAGATACCTGCTTTCTGGTATTAAACTAGAAAAATCCTCAAGGGAAGAAAAAATCTCTTCTAATGTTCAGCTACGTGCTGGCCCAGTTCTCTTCTGTGGTACAAGATGCCAGAGTATATACACTGCATGGCAGCTCAGCTTAGCCCAGGAGGAGAAATAGTCAAGAGCTGCTGTAGTGGTTGGAAGTTTCACAGAAGGGAGCAGTGATGGTTTTTGCTTCTTTGTTTGTTTGTTTGTTTCTGTTTTGAGATAGGGTCTTTTGTTTCGAGATGGAGTTCACAGTTGAGGACTGGATACACATGTGTAAGGCCAAAGAGCTAAAAAGAGACACCAGAAATGAAACATTGCTAAAAGATGCTGGGGCCCTGACCCATCCTGACAGGAGAATCCTTCCTAACACCCGGAACATTCATCTGGGGACACATACGGATCACACCACAGAAGACTATATCTCGCAGAGAGAACTACCATATATCCACACTGATAGAACCAAGGAAATGAAGATTCGATTCTTTCAGTAGGAGTGACGGTGTTTTAGCCTACAAAAAGGAGGAAAAATGGTATGTGACTGTGGAGTTCTGCAGTTTAAAACCTGTGCTGACAAGTTCAGATTTAGTGGCCAGTAATTAAATTGTCAAGGACACCATGAAAGAGTTATAAAGAACATCTTTCACTAACAGAAATGCCAAAACATCAAAATTTTAGCAAAACAAGACATATTTTAAGTAAGGTAGGAAATACATTATGACCAGATGGGGTTGGCTATAAAGTTACGAGGATCACTTAACACCTATAAAGCATGCAATTTATCTCTCTGATAAAGGAGAAAACTCAAGACGCTGTCAAAAGATGCAGATAAAACTTGACAATACTTACTGCTTAAATGACTGACAAAATCTCTTAGAAAATTAGGAATAAAAAAGAACTTTACCTATTAATAGAGTTTTATATATAGTATGGAGCTATAATATATACTTTATATTATGTAATAGTTAATTGTGAAATACTTAGTCGCTTTTCCTAGTACAGGGAATATGAAAAATGTGTCCACTCATTACTTCAGTTTGGTATTATACTAGAGGTACTAGCCACTGAAATAAGGAAAGACAAAAGAAAAAAAGAAGAAGTAAGATTGTCTTTATTTGAAAATAGCATTTATCTACAAAGAAAGCCCAGAACATTTATTAAATGAAAAAAGAAAGAAATGACTATAATTAATGTATGAGTTTAATAATATCTTTGGCTATACCAATTAAAATTGTATTTCCATGGAACCAGAGAGGTGGCTCATCAGTTAAGAGCATTTGTTACTCTTCCAGAGGACTGGAGTTTGGTCCCCAGAATCCACGTAGAGCAGCTCTCAATCACCTATATCTCCAGTTCCAGGGAGTCCAATACCCTCTTCTGTCCTCTATGGCCAAATACTGCCCCAACACACATACAGATAAAATACTGCGTTTCCATATATTAGCAACAAACTACTATAAAACAGAAATGATCACTATCTAACATAGTAACAAAATCATAAAGTACTTTAAAATAAATGCAGTAAAATATAAAGTTTTGTGTGCTTAAAATAATAATCACTCCTGGGAGAAATTTTCCAAATTGCAAATGAGTAATACGCAGCAGGTTTGCAGACGGGCTGTTTTAGGATTGTTAAGTTGTTCATTTTTCTCTAATTTGAAAGAGACTCAAGGCAATCCCAGGCAAGTCTCAGAAGTCATTTTTATAGAATTTGAGAAGCTTACTTCAACATTTATACAGAAATTTAGAAACAAAACAAAGAAACCTCTTAGATTAGTTAAAATAATTTTGGGGAAAAGGTCAGGATTTATTTTAAATACAGTAGTCAGGGTGGTATGGAATTGCTAGAGAGATAGACAGATAGTGGAACAAAATAGATTTGGAAATAAGACCCATATGTACAACCCATTTCAACAAAGGCAAGAATATAATTTAACAGAAGTAAACATTTTTTTTTTCAGCAAATGGAACCACAACAGCTGGTTATCCATATGAGTGAAAAACAAGTCTCAACCCTTTTCTAATACCACAAAAAGTAATTTAAAATGGATCACAGATATAAAGGCCAAAGCTCTATCTATCAAGTTTTGAGAAAATAACTTATAAAAAAATATCTGTAACATCAGGATAAAGAGGTATTACCTAGATAGGATAGAAAAAGCCACGAAATACCACCTTAAAAGACAATAATTTGCATTTCATCAAAGTGCAGAACTTCTTCAAAATAAACTATTGGAAAATGAAAAGGTAATCCATAGAGTGGGATGGAAGTTCACCCCGCATGTTTATCTCTGTCAAAGACTTTACAATCATAACATACCAAAAACGATTATGATTCAGCACTAGAATACAAAGAGATTATTAAAATAAGAAATAGACTTAACATTTCACAGGATATATATAAAACCTTTGTGCTTTAATAAGAAGGTAAAGAAGCTATTAAAATAGAAAAAAGACTTGAACAAACACTACACACACACACAGGGGGAGAGAGAGAGAGAGAGAGAGAGAGAGAGAGAGAGAGAGAGAGAGAGAGAGAGAGAGAGAGAGAGAAAATATCAACACTTACTTACCAGAAACTATCACTTCACATCTCTTATAATAAGGAAAGAAAGACTTTGAGTACTAAATGTAGGTAAGCTGGAAGGCTTACTCATTGCTGGTGGGATAACATTGTTTTACTTTTCACCCAGAGACACAAATAAGTGCCCAGACACAGAGAGAGGGCACTGAGAGACCACAAAGAAAGGGTTCTGTCAAGTCCAATATGATGTAGTTTATTGGGGTTACTTACAGGAGTATGAATGATTCTTGAGCAGCTGCACAACCAGGAAGTTCCAACCCAGCATGAGTGATTCATAATACCATTGAGGAATCTCCATCTCAGTCAATTATCTACTACATTCATACTCTAGCAACTGAAGACTATGTGCAATTGATGCAGGAAAGAATGGTGACTAGAATCTCAAGTGAAGATCTTTGACCTTTCCCCTTCCTTCTGTGAGGAAATATCAATGGCCTTATTGTAGTCATCTTAGTCCTGGCTTTCAGCTGTATTGTTCTGTTTATTTCATTGTCAAAGTCTTAAGTCCATCACCACCCTGCTCTATTTTGGTGATCTTCATATCACATCTGGAGGAAATATGTCACAACAAATATAAGCGGCAAATTATTATGAAAAGTATTTTAACAGTTACAAATTAAACATTCATATGTTATTTATGCTAGCAATTACACATGTCAGCATTTATCTCTCTTCTCTGTAAAATAAAAAAGTACACAAATATACTTTATTTATACGAGCCAAAAATTGTAAATAACTCAAAGGTTTACACACAACTACTCAAAGGTATGTATATTCACACAATGAAATATTGCTGAACGGTAACACAACCAAAAACACAAAGTGAAATACATAGATGTAAAATATTACACAGCACATAAGAGAGATAAGAGGGATTCGTTCTATGATTCTCTTAAGTGAAATTTTTAAGCAGGCAAAAACTAACGAATAGCAATAGAATTCAGAGCATGGGATGCCTGGAGTATGTTTGATTCAAGGTAGCACATTTGTAAGGCAATGAAATTACTCTTCATCTTGATTGAGATGGCAATTTTATGGGTGTCTGCGCTTTCTAAAAGTGAGCTGCAAAGTTGAAGTGTGTGTGTGTATTTTTATTATATATTAGAGTTGATTAAAAAACTAATATCCTTTATTAATAAAGATTACAAAACAACAATGACAAAACTGAAGCCCTAAGGAATGCTGCACCAATTGGTTCTTTTTATTGGAGAAAAGGGCTTTATTACTCTTCTCCAGGCAGTTATGGGGAATATAAAATACCGAATAGCAATATCATAAAATTGAAGGAGAGTGCAAGCTTCAATTCAAACACAACTACGATTAAACCTTTGCACATTAACAAATTTAGACTTCACAAAAGCAGGAGAGAGAGAGAGAGCGAGAGAGAGAAAGAGAGGCTTTAACTGCCTCACTTTTATATTAAGGAAAATGAGCCTCTGAGAGGTTAAATGGCTCACTTAGAGTCATAGCACAATGGAAGCTGGGATCCAACCCAGTTACTTTTTACTAAATCCAAAGCTGTCCCTTCCCCATGCACCGTCTCTTAAAATATTTTCAATAACCACAGCAATGATGTCTTTTTCATAGCTAGACCTCAAATTGCATTTTCTTTGATGCTATTAGATAGAAGAGGGTTTCTCCACGGTCACAGAGTTTTCTTCTGGAAATCCCAATCACCAGCTTTCCAGAGGTGTACGATCTTTATCTTCCCCGCAGGACGTACAGAATCTTTGAACAGTTAAATTAAACATTGAATCTCACATTAGCATTTTTCTCTCCCCACCTGCATTCTGATGAGAATAGAAACTGGCACAATATTTGTGGAGAGAAATTTAGCAATGCATATTAAAACTCTTAAAATTTGGCATATCCTTGGACTGAGCAATTTATGTTCTGGGAATTTATCCCAAAGAAATCATTGGGGATGTTTGTATAGATGTGTGTGCAACAGTGCTTATCATGGCATTATGAACAAGAACAAAACTGGGAAGCAAGCCACTGTCTGGGTCGGAGACTACAGTTTTCCTGCTTCTTCTTTCTTAAGAATAAGAATATTCAGGTGTGGGTGTCTATGTGGTTCCTGAGTAGACAGCATGACACATCACCTATGCTGTGGTTATTAAAAATGTATGTGACTTCTAAGAAGTGTCTTTGAAGAGGAACACTTTTCTTGGACCTATGACCTTTTCTTCTACTTGGATTGTGGAGTTGATGCTAGGATATGAAGCGTGTATTTTTGGAACACAAGGCAATATTCTAAGGATGGTGGATTGTGGGTTCTGGCACTGTGGGAATCACCGCATGAGCTTTGAGAATTATTCTACATGAACAAGCACAAATTTCAATCCATTTTAAGTGATTGCATTTGAATTTTTTCTGTCACAAATAACAAAATTACTCATAAATGCAATGTTCAATTGCAAAAGGATGGTTAAATTATGGAATGCTACAGCATATGCACATGTGTCTTAGAGGGTATAATCCCTAGCAACTGTTCAAATGACAGCATACAAGCATACAAAGGAGTTATTAACATGAAAAATTTACTATATTTACTATAGGAGGGAAAGAATGGGTAGTATTCAAAAGCATACCAAAAGCAGCCTTTGCAAAAATAATTTTTGTGATAGGCATACACATGTGTGTATGTATCTATACGTATTTCTATCCATGCATATGTGTATCTCCCTATATAAATATATGCATTACAATAACCTTTATCTATTAACATGTTTATCAAATATACGGGCAGTTGTTATGTTAGAATAGTATAAATATATATTATATATAGTATATATTATATATAATATAGTTTTATATTTTATATAAATATATAATATACAAATATATATTATATATTACATATATAATATGTAAAATTGGACATGTATAAATTGAAAAAATCTATAAAAGGATTTTTTTTTCAAAATAGAGCAAGTTCAATTGTAAAGCATCACTCTTTTAAAAAATCCTACTATGTGAGCAGATAAGCAAAAAAGAAGTTGAATGTTGAAGAAGTCTCACTCTCTTTCTCTGTGCATCCCTGTAGGGTATGCTGAAGTCACACATTTTCTTCTACAGCATGGATAGATATAGTCACGCTTTAAAACTTCATGGACCAATTACTTAGTAGATGGGTGAATGCACAGCCTCTAGCTCCTACTCTGCTACTCTGTGAGGCAGGGGGATGTTCTGAAGAATACTTCTGGAGGCTTCTGTGGTAACTTTACAGACTGCATTTTACCCATCTCCTCAGTTTCTAGCATGGAATGGGCATGTTCTTAGCTTTGGCATATAGAAAAGTGGCAGTAAGTGTTGGTTATTAACCATTACAGATGAATTTGTGATGAAGATTTGGCTTTGGAAAGAGTAGTAGACTCACAGGATGTGGTAGTATGTACCTGTAGTTCCACCACTTGGAGGCTTGAGGCAAGTTGCATGAGTTCGAGGCCAGCCTAGGGACCTGTCTCAAAAATAATAAAAATAAAAATTACTTAAGAGGTAAACATAGAACAGTGGAGTTACAGTGGATGTGTTGATGAGAAGCCCTAAAAGGATTCAAAGATTCAATGAATATGAAAGCTGTGACAGGATTTTCATAGCCGTCTTAAGGAGCTGCACCTGACTAATAACTAAAGCTCATATTTATCACTGAACACATACTATACAAACACCATTTAATTTGTATCTTTTCCCTGAGTTAAACTTTACATTGGTCTTAAAGACTAATTTATAGCATTCCCATTGCTCTTTTTAAATAAAGGACACAATTGAGATGTAGAGAATTTAGATGAGTTGTCCAGGACACCTCGTTAGGACACAGTGGTGGCAGGATTCATACCCAGGCCCTCTGCCTATGCTTGTGCTTACTGCCCTTGTGCTTACTGTCCAGTGTTCGGGTAGTTGTTGTAATGTCTGGAATGGGTCTAATCTAAATGTGTTCCCTGAAAGGCAACCCTGTAGCAGTGTAGGCTTATCCAGTGTAGTTTCTTCCATACACATATTAGACATGTTCAACAGCCATGTTGAAAATGATATGCTATTGTGAATTCTGAAACCATGATGTTAAAGCATGAAACTAAGATTGCTAGACTGTGTCACGTCATATTTTATCTGGAAGCTCTGCACTAAATAAGGAAAATGCATAAATAAGGTAAATAAGGAACATGGATAAATGGGGTTAGTCCAATCAGAACAGCAGGAGAGTAAGACACATCCCCACTTCTGAGGCAGTGAGTTCATACTTCTCCAAAGAGCTGGCCTTTGAACAGCTGCAAAAGTCCCCATCCTGAGAGGGCAGCCATTTAGGCGGGATGAGGCCACACCTGTCTGAAATGCAGAATCTTTGGACCCTGCTGATCCCAGAATTTGCATTTGGACTGACTGAGATTGGCAGGCATAGGACTTGAGAAGCTGAGCTTTAAAGCTACTCTGTCCTGGGTAACATTTCAAAGCTCATAGGGCAGAAACTGCAAGGTGGTCACAGGAACAGCATGGATAAAACAGATTCAGGGAAATACCGCAGCTACTTGAGCTATGAACTTAAAGAAGACAGTCACCTGGAGAGATGGGGCTGTGTTTGTGAAAAGGTCCAGGAGCCCTTTTTTGTTAGAGCTTATGGGGTAAATGAAAGTTTTTGATCAGGAAATGATATAATGATAAGTTTTATTTATTAGCTCTCGAAATGCATAAAGTAAGCTTCTAGGTAAAATTGGAACTTTATCTTGGGCTAAGATGGCAACTTCACATTTTTTTTTTTTTTTTTTTTTTGTGAGACAGACTTTCTCTGTGATAACTCTGGCTCTCCTGGTACTCACTGTGCAGACCAGGCTGGCCCTGAACTCACAGAAATCTGCCAGCCTCTGCCTCCTGAGTGCTGGGATTAAAGGCATGCACCATCACTGCCCAGCCACGTTTCTTACAGTCTTCACACTATCAAATAAACCCATCATTAAAAGGTATTAAGTTTATGGAGGTCAGAGTTCATTAAAGGAGATTGCATGGATCCTGAAGGTGAGTGGGAACACTCCAGAATTCCTCACCTATCACACTGATGGGAATTTGAGAGTTAAATGGATCTGGGAGATAAAAGCCACACAACCTAGTCATACATGAGAAGATAGGACCAACAAGAGCAGGGTTGGCTACTCTAGGGTTGGTTCTCCTTGGCTATTTCAGTCTGAGAAGTGTCCCCAATCCCTTCACCGTAGGCACGCGTGCAGAGAGAAAGAGAGAGAGAGAGAGAGACAGAGACAGAGACAGAGAGACAGAGAGAGAGAGAGAGAGAGAGAGAGAGAGAGAGAGAGAGAGAGAGAGAGAAATACTCAGGGATGGATATAATTGCTACATCCAACTGCAAATTGGGCCTTGGGAAGATTCCTAGTGTTGCCAATCAAATGTGGGCATATTTCCCATGATCTCTGTACATGATATGCCAGTTTGTGTCTCACATTGAATTATCTCCAACAGGTATAATAACAGATTACTGAAATTTAAAAAATAAAAGAAGTTCTGCCTGGTAAAGGGGAAACTGCAAATCATGGCCATTGTCCACAGCACAGGAACATGTCCTGTTGTACAGAAGATGAAAGTGTTCCCTGTCAGAGGTGGTAGGGATGGAGATACAGTTTCCAGTAGTAGCCTGAGGAATTATCTTTATCTTTAGGGACTTTGACTCTGGTAAAAATAGAACCTTGGCTTAGCCACAGTAAAGAATTTCAGCAAGAACCAGAATAAAGCACAGTTGGAGTTTATTAAAAGTAAAAAGAAAGGTGCTCAGGGAAGGAATAAGGCACACTGGAGAGCATGAACATGCTCATTCTCAAAGAAGATCCAAAATTGTCTTAGCAGTGGACACATTGGTAGCTTTCAGGATGCCAAGAATTGGTTTTTCTAGCTTTACTTTATTGATTTTGTTCTTTTAGAATATTACACATGCATATAGTGAATTCAGATTACTTTCTCGTCTCCACCCTCTATTATCTCCCTCCCATCCTTATCAACCCCATCCTAGTACTTTTCCCAGATTCATGATTTTATGTTTTGTTCTGTGACCCATTTGGTGCAGCCAGGGCCATCTGTGTGAGCACTGGGTTGGATCTCTCCATTGGAGCCTGGTCATGTAATTTGTGGGTACATGATGGATGGCAATGAATCCTCCAGTCCCTGAATCTATCAATATCAAATAGCTCATCAGTGGGAGGTGGGGGCCTCCTCAGCCCTACCTCTATTCATATCTGATTGTTAGTTAGCTGAACCATTTTTGTGCAGACCCAATGTATGCATCCAAGACTTCTATGAGGTCAAAAATTTGTTTTATTTTTTATATAAGTGAGATTTTAAAGTTGGAGTGTCTTGGACAAGATTTGCAATCTGATAAAATAAAAACAGGAGCCACTAAGGCTGCACATGGGGGCTGAACATGTCCCTTTATGGTGTCACAGTAAGCTTCAGTTATCAACTTGACATGCCTTGGAAGAGAAAACCTCGATTGAGAAATTGCCTCCATTAGGTTGGCTTCATGTGTGGGTGGGAGTTTTCTTGACTGATAATTGCTAGAAGGTCAAGTCTATGATGGGCCATATATTTCTGGGCAGATGGGCTGTGTAGGAGGGCTAGCTGTGTGAGTCAGATGAAATGAGCCAGTAAGCAGCATCCTCCCTGGCCTTTGCTTCAGTTCTTGTGTCAAGTCTCCTGCCTTGAGTTCCTGCCTCAGTTTCCCTCAGTGATGGACTTGTAATCTGTGAGCCAAATGAACTCCTTCACCCCCAAATGGTTTTAGATCACGGTGTTTTATCACAGAAACTGAGAAACAAATTAATATGCATTGGTGAAAATGACAACTTTGTAGCAAAGAAGGCCCTAAACAAGTGCTAATTGTGTCGGAATTCCTGTTTCTTAATGGGTGAGAGGCTTCAACCAGAATCTTGGGAAGGGGCTCATTTCTATTGCTGTTTCCCCACTACTTTCCCTCTTTTTCTATTCTCTCCATCCCCCACTCGATTGGTGTGTTTTCCAAGAGCAGGCAACATGTCCTCCCAGATTCTGATCACAGAGATGGTATTTCCTGGTGCCCATCCTTTGTGACTCCATCTGAGATTCAGGGCAGATATTCTAGGTTCAGTGCCATTTCAAATGAGGGTTGCTTGCTATGACTCTGTGCATTCTGGGTAAGGCTTCCATATTTGTATGTGATCAGCTCCACCTTCAAAGCTGGAGAAAGTACTTGAACTCTCCCTCAATCTAGAGGTTTCAGCACAGATCCAAATGATTCCCTCGTGATTGCCTTTGTCCTCCAGCCTAAATGGCTTCCATCTGGGTCTCTTCAGGACCATTCAGAACATTTGCCCCCAGACTGCATTCTAGCAGATTTTTGTTGACTGTTGGGTAATTACTCTTTTTCCCTCAAGTCAGATCTTTATATTCTATATTGAAGGGAGGTCTGAGAGGAGATGAGTATCAAGGCCCAGTGAACAAACACTCTTATTAATTATTATTGTTTGCACTAACTTTAATTTGATTTTAAAACTTTTTTTTCTACCTTGAAACTTGCCAATTCCCATCTCTATTGGAGTGTTGGCCTCAGAAAGTGTCCATTTTAGCACTAATATATTTTTATCCTTTTTTGCTTTCAATTGGAGACTTAACAATTATTGGAAATTTAGTGGGAACTTTTCCCCATAAGGATAGCCAAGCCCTTTTAATCCTTGACCTCTAAAGCTCTGGTTTTAAAGGATACATGATCCGAATCTAAAATATGAACAACTTTACCAGCAGCTGTGCAAACACATACCAAAGAACAAGTTAGCCTTTCAGCTTCTCACGGATAGGCCCCACAGACCTTTTTCCTGGATTCTCTCAGTAGATTGCTTGCATTAGAGTCCGTTTCTAATAATTCCTTTCCAAGTTTTGGAATACATTAGTATTTTTTAATGAGCTTGTGACAGAATTCAACTAATTGGCTTCAGTGCAATGGTAGAACTCACTGTTTCTCTTAAATAATTTTAGTAGGTGATCAGGAATAGTTGCATCAAAGTGCTCCATGCTATCTCAGCTTTTCTTTGTAGCTCACTGACTTTACCCTCAGGAAAGCACCTCCCAGGGCAGTGATTCTACCAGTTTTTATCTTCTGAGCTCAGTCAGTCTCTGGATGTCCTTAACTGGGACACAAGCTTCTACTTGAGTCAGTCACTGAAGTCAGGAGGACAGAATGCTTTGGTTTGACTAAGTACAGGTCCTGTGGACATTCTGTTGTTATTCTAAGGAGGATTCTCTCTGACTCTATGTCATTGGCTGGAGGAGAGATGTGGTTCTCACGGTTGGATGCCAACCAGGAAAAAAATTATTCATGTCCTATAGCCCCTGATAAGCCAATGTTAAGCGTAACCCAAGAACTTGATTTCACTATACATGGCTGGGCCAATATTATTTAGTAAATTTCATTTATTATAGAGGTCTCATATTATACTCAGTTCCAGACATGAAGCCTATGATTCCTTAGCCTGTTTTATAGTGTTGAATTCAGATGACGGTTATGTGGTATTGTATAGAAGTGACATGATGTTATGAGACCTACACTGATGTTTCACAAATATTAGTGAGCCCCTTTCCTATGGAAGACACTAAACTAGGCACTGTGTTACACATTTGATAAAGTTCATACTCTGATTCATAATAGGAGTAAGATATATGCTCTGCAATTAATAAATCATGGAATGTTGTACAAATGCCTATAATGAAGGACACAGTTGCCTTGAGATCTCAAAAGGTGGTAAGTATTCTTCCCAGTCATCACTGACAGCTGCTGATGAAGTCTTCCATCTTTGACCATTAAGCTAGTGAGCATAAGAAAAAGCCTTGGGAATCCTGTTGGGGAATACCGCTTTTCTTAGAAATTGGAGATGCTAAGGATACATGACCATTTCTTAAGCCTTTGAAATAATCTGTGTATTTCATCTTTCTCCTCCCCTAGGGTTCATCTGTTATGATACTCCACTGATTCATCCATAGAAATGCTTCTCAAATTCCAACTTGGATACATCTTGCTATTCATTGTTCAAGGCATCAACACCTTATACCTTGGTTTCAGGGCTTCTTAGCTGGCTTTCCTTTTGCTTCTGATCTCTATTTAATTTGTTCTGGCAGGAAGAAGTTTAGGTCACACAAATAGCACCCTCATACTTCACTTGACAAATATCTACTCTAAGACAGACAGTCTTTGTACTAGATCTTGGCTGAGAACTTCAAATAAAGTATGATGGTCATTTAGGATTCCATCAATGTTCAGGAAGGCAATAATAGACATTATTTATCTAGATACATGGCAGCAACCTCTTGCTTCAGGCCTCAGTGCTGTCTCATTGCTACCGTAGATCCACTGATCTCACCATCAAGGATTCTCTCTTTTAGATCCCATGTTCAAACTGTCCTGCATATTACTTTCCTTGAGCCATTGATTTCAACCAACTGGCCTATCCAATCCCTCTACAAGGACTTTTATGTATCATGTTCACCTCACATCCTGGTTAACTCCGTGCCTTGTAGTTCCAGTTGACTATGGTCTTATCTGCTTGCTCATTTGTACTCAATACAACGTTGCCATTTGGTACTTGAGTATCTCTGAACTCTGACAGTGAAGTTAATATTTTTTTTTCTCATGAAGCTATATAATTTATTCTATTACCTGTGTAATTGAATAGCTGGAGATAAAAGAACTGGAAATGCTCTCATTGGTGTGGACTCATGCTTTTGTGCAGAGTAGAAATAAAGGGGTGGGTTAAGAGAAAAACAGAATGGACTGAAGTAAGCACAATGGGACAATCCTTCTCAGTCTTTGTTGTTTCATTTCCCCCTGCTTTTCAGGGTTCTTGTTGGGGAAAAGGCCTCTTCTCTGCCAAGTGAACACAAGAAGTTTGATTCTTTAGGCAGTGAGGTTCAAACCCAAAGTCAGCTTCACTAGTTCACTCGGATTGGAGGCATTGCTGAACCAAAACAGTAAAAAGACTTTTTCACTGACTAATTTTCTTCATGCAGAGATATTAATAAAGCCAGCAGTGTAAAATTGCCAGTTTTATGTAGCATTTGAAGATTACATGGTTTTGATAAAATCTTTATTAACATGATGAGAAATGTTTTTTATGTGAAAATTACATCATTTAAATGCATATTTTATGCTAAGGATAGCTTGTGATTAGTGTTGATATTCTCTAGTGGCTTTCTGTGATTTTTCTTAGGTTAAAGCACTTACATGGTTGATAAAATATCATTTATTTCTATACTATGTGTGTAGATGGTATTTTGGGTGACTTTGGGATGAACTATTTTCCCTAAGTGATTTTTTCCCCCAAAACATCATCAATTTGCTTATACCTTTTCATATAAATGACTACACAGCCAAGATTGGGTAATAAATTCTCTATGCAGTGTAGTAGCATGAATATGAGCTAATGGTGCTTCTTGTGAGATAAGGTAAAACAGATGTTCTATTTAGGAGGCTCCTTTAAATTTTTTCAAGGTGTGATTTTTCAAAAAGTTTTTCTTTTTCTTGAAAACCTATTAGATTGATTTGTTTCTTTCAATCAGATTTAATAGCTTCAACTTTTAGAACTTACTCCTCAAAGACAGCAACATTACATTTGATAATACTTTGCTCACTCGGCTCTGGAATATTTGTTCAGTTGAGAAATCAAAATGCATCTCAGGATAGGGCGCTAAGTGCTTTGTTCTAAATGATACTGAAACTATTCCTAGCTTAGACAAATACTGGTGCAGAGTCTTGTCAAACGTGGTGCTTCCTCTGACACATGGTCAGGATATGTCAGCTAATTTTTCACCCTAGAAATTTTTTGTGGCTTGATTTTTCCAAATGTGTATTACTAACTTTATGTAACAGGAAAGGAAATTACTTAAAAAGGCACAGGTGGTATTATGAATTAGGAAGCTAACTTTTTCTGTGTTTTTGGTGAAAATTACTTTAGTGTACATACAATGTTTTCTGGTTATAACAGGACATATTGGTATTTATGTGCTCAGGAAAATAAAACATGTATTATTTATAAGATCAAAGGGCAAATCATGTGTTACAGATGTTACTTATTTACATGTTGGGGACCAATGGCGTGTCTGGTGTTTAAGGTTTAGTAGTAAAGGTGTATTCTATAGGTTGTTTACCAAATCCTCCTGCTTTAAGATCAAACTGAACAAGAGGAACAAATTGCTGCTTCCTGTCTATTTCTCCTTCCTGTGCCTGCAGTACCATCCTTGATCCTGGTGTTTGTTTTGATTTTATGTTTGACTCTAGCAGAAATTAAAATATATTTTATGGACTTATAGTTTGGTAATATGCCAGAAAGGGGAACATAAGCAGCCTATAGTAAATTTTTGCCATAGTGCTTTTAATATTAAGAGAGATTTTAATCTAACAGCACCAACAGAATGGAACATGAGCACACCAGCAGCTCAGGGCAGTAAACACAACTTCCTGATGACACATCCCTTGGGGGAACAGCATACAGTCTCTATATTATTCAGCTTGTCATTCCATTGCCATAGAATTGATTTTTGCCTCAGAAAATGTCTCTTTCCCAAATCTCCAGCTGCCCTTCATTCATAAAGCAGCATTTTAATAAGGTAGTTGTTTACTACAAAACAATGATAATACTAATAACGAGTCCCTAACAGCAAAGCATATTCCTTCCAGTGACGGCCTCTTTGATGCCAAACAGCTGGAGGGAAGCTGGGTGAAAATGCAATCAGGCATTTAAACACCATCGCTAGATGTTTCCAAACATAAACATCCAGATGTATAGCATTGTGGAAGTAATAGGTTTGATTACTTGCCTTTTGCATATTTCATCTGGATCTTTTGATTCTGTGTGGATGAAGTCTTAGATTATTCTTCATTTTCTGTGTCCTAAATGGCTTTTCTGAAAACGAAAGGCAACAGTGGTGCTGAAGACTTGAAGAGGCTGAGCCTAGCATGAGAGAAAGAAGGGAAAGGACTCCGAGTATGGTTAAATGGGTCCCTCTCCTGGCTAATGCACATGGAAGCAGGCACTAGAAAAGCAGCTGAAGCAGATCCAGCTTTCAGTTAAAAGGTATATAAGAATAAAGAAGCCGAGTGGAAGGACGAGATCCCCTTTCCTCCTCTCAGATCCAGAGCCTGAATAACCAGGAGCTTCCTGGAACATTTAGTTTTAAGAAAGAAAACTCTCTTGTATGCCATCGAAAATACTGGCTCAAAAGGAATCCACAGTCACTAACGCTGAGGTACAGCTGCTTCCTTTCCAAGAGGATGCCTCATCAGGCACGACTAAAACTTTAGACGAGATGAGGTGAATCAACACCCCTCCCTCCTTTTAAATCTCAGACTAACCTACCAAAACCAACTCAAGTTTCCTGTTGTCCTTCTCAGATATCGGTTACTGGTAATTAACGTGAAAGCCGTTACCAAAATGTGCCACTAAGCTTAAACACCTGAAACTTAATGAGCTCATCAGAGGTAGCTCGGTGTCAGAATTAGATTCACATGTCCTAGTGCTAAAACAAATGCCGACTCCTTTCTAAGAGTGAAAGAAAAAAAAAAGTCATTTACTGACATGTCCCTGCAGAGATCAGTAATGCTACAGATCACGGAGGAACCAAGAAAAGCTTGTGCATGTGAGTAACTCAGTCTGTTCACTGATTCAAGATGACTAGTTAAAAGAGCACTCTGCAGTGATGATGTCTCCTGGGCAGGAAGAACAATGTCATCATTAGCATGTGGGACTGTTTAGCATTTAGAGCACTTCACACATAAAGAAACTTAACACTAGACTATTTATTATGCTTTAGACAGGTGGTTTAATGTGTCTTTAGCCTTCAGCCAATCAGGCCACCCGTGGTTTTCTTCAGCCAGGGGCTTTTTAAAAATAATTGGTCGACAGCAATTTTTTAACAAGACTGACTGCCTTATATTTCCCTAAATCTCTTTCTTACCCTTAACTATCCCTTACAGTAGTTCATGGCTGACAAACTCCTCTGACACTGATTCCCCATGTATAAGCAATTACTGACATAAAAGGAGATGAAGGGTCTGAGGTTTGTTTTTTTTTCCAATCATTAATGGTTCCTTTGCAATAGGAAAGCTATTCAGAAATGATTACTTTGGAAAACTGCTCTCCTCTGATTAGACATTGCCTCACTCTAAAGAAATTGTTATTTCAGAAGCCTCCAAGACAAGAAATGACAATCCAACATGGATGGATAACTGTAGGTGGAAGAAGGTGCATTGTAATGAGCTCATATGCTTATCTCAAGTGGTAAAGGCCAAGAGTAGCTGTGCCTCTAAGGAACAGAATTGCTTAGCAGGGAGTGTAAACAGGTTGTGGATGCCATGGTCTTACTACCACTGTGAGAAATGCACACCCTTGAAAAGCAAGTAAGATGTATTGGTTTGGTGTAAATTTATAAAGAGATCTTAATGAGCCTCTGTACAACCCTGGGCACTGTTCAGGTCTCCAGGCCTTTATGTGCCTCAAAGGCCCAGAAATGCTGAGGACTGGCCCAAGTAGATAGTTGCTTGCATATTTTTTCCTATATACTACCCTCACCTACTCAGTGGAGTTCTAAAGAGGTATTCTTAAGCCTGGGGTGGGGAAAAGTGATTACACCAGCAGAGCATTTAGTGTACTTGAAAGTACTGGAAGTCAGAGCCCAGCATCTGCAATTGGTTTTTTGAGGAGCAAAGATTTTTTTTTTTTTGCCAGATTTTCTAGTGTAAGGAGTTGAAGTTATATTTGTGTTCTGTGGCTGGTGCTCTGGTAAGTGTTTTGCATTAAAACTGTCAATTTTCTCAGCTGTGAGGAAAAAAGATTCTGGCACAGCCTTCGGTGCTCTAATGGACCATGTTCTGTTTAATCTCAGCACAAAATGTCAAGTCAATCCCACCTTCTGAAGCAATTCAACAGCTCTCTGCTCTAGGTGTCAAAGGAGAGAGGGCAATTGACTGGGACACAGACCTGGACTTGGACCTGGAGTGTCTGTGCAGTCAAGTCCCCCAGTGCACACTGATTCCATGTAATCAGCATAAATGACCATCCCACCAAACTCAGTGGGGGTCTCAGAGAGAACTCTGAGACACAAACATCCCTCTGGAAGTGCCCGTGATGAGGATGTGGGTGCTAATGAGCTACAGAATGTGTGCCTGGCTAAGCCCCATTGCCCCTTCTGGAGTCGCAGAGGCACAAGGACAAGCCCACTGTGTGGATCTGGTGCAGCTACATGAGCTGTACCTGTAGAGCCAGGCTGCCTACAGCCTGAAATTGGTAGCCTAGGAAAGAGGCCCACAAGGTCTTCATGAACATCTGGATTGCCAATGTTTATCATTCCCCCTGGCATCCCCAAGTGCACCGGCCCTTTTCTATTACCACAGCAGCAGAAGTGACTTTGTTAGAAAAGCCCATGATACCGGCGGTCTGAGTTACCTCAGTTTTTGTCAAGGGCAGAACACTCATCTACTTTGTGGAGCTGGTCAGCACCTCGGACAGAGACCTGGGCGTCAACGGGGTTGAGCCTAGAGCAGAATATTCACAAGATCAGTCCAAGCTGCAGCCAGCCAGTGTCACCTAGTGGTAATACGCTGTCATTGGATAGTGAGTGCTTCGCTGAGGGTGACCTGACCTTCATCGGTGGTGAAGGGCTGTGATGCGCTCCCTCCGCTGTGAAGTCCCATGCTATGAGAGTGGACCACAGAAAGACAACTCTCCGGACGTCTCTCTGACCATGATAGTTGTCTAGGACTGAGCCCCATTGGCCAAGTCACCTACTGGCCACTGAAAGTCGAGGTTGGCCACCAAAACGTCTTGCGCTCCCTCCCCCGGTCCCCAGCAAGGCCATCTTATTGCTGGATAGAGGCCGGCCAACCGAGTCCTGCACCGCCACACTGTTACTCTGCTTTAAGTGTCCGTGGATCGGGCGCCACCTGGCGGGAAGTTGTGCTGGTCTCCCCTGTCCTGTAGCATCAAGAACTATGGGACTATGGGGCTCTGGGAGTAGAGAGGCAGTGGATTTCTTATTAGTGGGTTGATGCTTTCGGCCGATGGCTGAAGCCTTCTGCTAGTGGCCATCGTTAGTGTAACTTGTTCCTAATATACAAAGCAAGAAGTGTTGCCTAAGCCAACAGCAAACAAGAGGTGCCCCAAGCCTCAGAGCTTTTAAGAGCTGGATCTGGGACTCAGTTCAAATTCTTAGGAAATTGTAGCCACTTTTCCTCAGAGTTCCAGAAAGTGGAACTATGTGATGTTTTAGTGTGGGGACAATGGATAGCCTTTATTCCCCCCCCCCTTTTTTTTGGAAAGACCGAGATCCATTTGCCAAAGGGAACATATGTAGCTGTCTTGTAGACCTCACTAACATTTAATCGATTTCCATGCCAGGAGGCCTTATGTAAATCTAGTGCTTGATTATTTTGGGACTTCAAATGTTTAATTGGTGTTGTGGAAAATCTCCTTGGATGATGACAGGGAGCCTGATTGCAATGTTCATGGCAGTTGCTGTCTGCCTTTGCTGTCCCTTTGCCCATGATAGTCCCTCTGGGTCTAGTTTTAACACAAAACTCCAGTGGGGTCAGCTTCAGGTGATGCACTTCTGATGAGAGAAGTAGAGCTTGTGCTGTCAGTCCCCTCACCTAAGGGTAAAATATTAGTGACTGCTGCTCTGCTCTTTATAAATAGGATTCAATCTCAGATCCTTCCCACTCCTCATCCCTTTACAGAGAGGATAAATCTGCTGCAAGCTTAAGGTAATTTCCGAATATTTATCATTACAGCTGAGCAATGTGTTTGACATTCTGTACATATTTTATGGATAACAGAGTAATTCTCTTCACTTTCAGGACACATCCGAATCCAGATGAATTTAGTGTGAAGGGCAGTGGAGAAGGAGACAGTGAATTGAGTGACAGGAGTTCTGATACCAGTAGAGAGGGCGTCAAAAAGGCAACCTATCAGATGATTGTGAATAAATTCAAACCAGTGTCTTTGAACCCCCTACTCTCAAAGTCATCATCATCGTGCTTATATTTCAGGCAGAAAAAAATAGACACATTGTCCCAGAAACACAGCAAGTGTGTCCCAATCATTTGAGAATGCCATAACTAGATGCCCTAGGTTGAGCAGCTGAAGTACCAGACACCTATTTCTCATAATTATAGAAGCATGCTATATAAGGCCATATAAGATTCTATTTGCTGGGAGCATGTGTACATGGCTTTGCTTGACTTAACTTTGTTTAAAAATTACTGCACACAAGCAGCCTCATACCAGTCAATCCACCTGCTTGCTGTCTTGAGGCTTCGTCTCCTGCAGACACAGTTTATGACAGTCAAATTCTTTGTCATGGTGTGTGATTCTGAGGTGAAGTTCCTTTGGGGAAAAGTATAATGAAGTCAGTTTTCATGAAAGTGAGGCCAGGCCTTAACTCTATGAGAGATGGAGCTGTACTCAAAGATGAGCCCAGATGGGAGATCTTTGTGGTTCAAATACATCGTCACTATGAAGGGTAGTGTTTGCCAATATGTGTCTAGAGCCTTCCACTTTTGAAAATTTGTGTGGCATCTAAAAACAATTGCATCCTAATTACTTTCTTCAGACTATGTTTGGATTGTGGACATCTTTCCTAAAACTGTGGCGTTGGAGTTAAACCATTACAGTGTCAGTCTCTCTTTGGGGTTCCAAAGTCATATAACAAAATAGTCTCAACATCTCAACCCGAATGACAATGGACATGTTATCTGTGTGAAATGGAATTCGTGCTTTTCATTCTCCAGATCTATTTGTCTGTATCTCAGTAAAGGATGCCTCTAGTTACCTTTTGCTCTAGGTAAACTCTCTGGTACTATTCTCACACACATGAATTCTGCTGTAGCGAATCCTGTTGAGATTTATTTCTGGATAATCCTCGTTCATTTTGCCTCTTACCACTTGCAGTGCTACTGCTCTATCCGAGATGCCGTCATCAACTCCTGCTTAGATGAGCACAATAGCCCCGAACTGGCCTCCTTGCTGCCTCTCTTGCCCTTCTGCTCACTAGTGTATGTGGAAGAACTGGCCTTGCTCCTCTAACTTCACTTATCCAGCTCTGTGTCTCAACTCTTCAAAGTTTTCTCTTTTAAAATGGAATCCAAAATCCTATCATGGTGTCCCAGTTCCTACCTCTGTGGAACAGTATTGTCCAGAACATAGTGGCCTAAAACAGCCATTTTGTTATGTTCACGGGTCCTGTGGAACAGTCGGGTCAAGGCACCACAGAGATGGCTTTGTGACCTGATCTGGGGAAATCTGATGGCTGGGCTTTGGAATCATCTGCAGACTTCTTTTGTGGCGTGTGTTGTGTGAGCTCTGATGACTCAAGTTTGTGCAGAGCTGACTTGAGGGAAAGGAAGACAGGGTTCATGCTCACTTTATGGGTGGTTTGGCTTCCTATGACAAAGCAGTCTCAGGAATGTCACATGACAGTTTAGGGTGGCACATATGAACGGTGCAACCAATTAGATGCACAAAAGTCTAATTTTCTTTCATGACCCACATCTAAAGTGATAGTAATTTTTTTTTGTACTTTATCATTCTAAGCTGTTTTAGGCTCACCCACTTTTGAAAGGTCCTTGCAAAGACCCAATCTCTGCATGGAAAAGTGTTTCAAACGATACTGGCATTGAATTTATAAACCAACCACACATGATCTAAAGGAGATTTTATATTATCTGGCCCCTGAATGCTTCCCCCCTCTGATATCTTACCAGTTTCCCTCCCCTAGATAATTTAGATAGTCGCAGTGGATTTTCGTTTGTCAAATACACCAAACACATCTTTGCCACAGTCCTCAGAGTCCCGCTTCTTTCTTTCCTGGGAAGCTCATCCATCTTGTTTACTTCCTGACTTCCGTTGGGCTTTTACTTAAATGTCCTTCTGCTCAAGTGCTCTCCCGAATGTTGGCTCGCCTCTTCTCCCTGTCACTCTTGATTCCCTTTACTCTTCATTACTGAGCTTTATGGCATCTACTGAAGTCTGACCTCATATATCTATACGCTTGCTATCTGCTCCCTATTCCACACTGAATCTCCAGGATCAAACATGTACACAAAATGAAGTGAGACCAAAAAAGCAAACATACTAAGAGAGTGAATGAAAGAAACTTGGACCTCATCCCCAGCTCTTTACAATGTGGATTGTAACCTTATACGACTATGGGAGTTGCGAACTATTTGGTAACAATGAAAGGCTTCTGCATATGCAACCAAAAATTCACTCTAAATCATAAGTGATTAATCCAACGTATGTCTAGGAGTGCTCACTCGTGTGATGTGTGGTGACATCACTGCAGCTGTGATTCTAAACATAGCCACTTCATATTGTACATGCTATTATGTCAGAGCTTACCTGAACACCTCGGCTCACACTCAAGACTATTGTATGCTACAGGCTACAGAGTTCTGACTGCACACATGGCTTTCTGCTCTTACAGAAATAATCAATTAAGAAAAACAAAGGTTTTGGGTATTTTCCTACCATCATTCTTCATTATAGATACGTCAGATGTGCATAACTTTGGATTGTATCCTTAGAATGTTTGATTTTTAAAAATTGCTGTTTGAGTTGAAGACCCGAATTGTGTAGAAAATGGAATTGTTAAATAAAATTTGCCTTAGGATTAGCACAGAATTTCTAACAGTTCCTAAAATGGCCCCAAGCACACTTCTCTACTCTTGCACTACTTATATGAAATGAGGGTCTAAGCATTGACAATCATGGCATCAGAATACTGATTGAGTTTGAAAGACTTGAAGATGCTCAACCAGGTATGTTCAACTTGTGGCTTCTAGGCCACAAACATCTCTGGATGGCCCAACATATTTAAACTATAATACCATGATGCAATTAAATATGCATCCAAGATTTGAGTTTTTACATAAAAATAAACAGGCACATACATTTCATTGGTATGCAAATTTGCTCTAATCTTTAGTAAATAGTAAAATTGTATGCATATCAAAAACTCTTAAAATGAGACATTTATTTTTATTTTTTTAAACATTTCTATTCCTCTGCCTCAACAGCAACACACATATGCACACATATAGACACACACAAATATATACATATATAACTATATATGTAATGTTGTTACATATTATGTATATAACAATAATATAGCAGTAATAAATAAAGCAATAAAAAATAAGCACACACACACACTCCTGAATCAGTATAGAGTATAGTATTGCTTGTATTTATACGTGTATAAGGCTGACCAGTTGGAATTTGAAAACTTATCAGAATGCTCTTCCCTGGAGGAGCCTGATTGAGAAGAGTCTCTCAGAAATTATTAATTGCCTGTAGCTCTTCTTCTAGGGGTGGGGCCTTGTGAGATTTTCTCCAGCCACATTGGCATGTCTAGTGCTGTCATTGTTTAGGCCTTGTTTAGATGAGCATATTTTAGGGACTTCATAGTTGAAACTTCCCTTTCACACGTAGGAGACACTATCTGGAAGCAGACACTCTGGTCTCTTGGCTCTTACAGTCTTGTTGTTTTCTCTTCCAAAATTGTGCTGGTTAGTTTATTGTCAACTTGATATAAGCTGGAATCATCCATGAAGGGTAACCCTTAGGTGAGAAAATGCCTTCATCTGATTGGCCTGTCGGCAAGTTTGTGGGTCATTTTCTTGAATGATGACTGATGTCAGTGGTGCCACACCTGGAGTGTTGGTTCTGCCATGTAGAAGAAAGCAAGCTGAGCAAGCTGTGGGGAACAAATACAGTAAGAAGCATTTTTCCATGGTCTCTGCTTCAGTTCTTGCTGCCAGTTTCCTGCCTTGAGTTCTCTCAATGATAGTCTGTGATCAGGGTGTGTAAGCTGATATAAACTCTTTGCTCTTCAATTTGCTTTTGGTCATAGTGTTTGTTATCCAAAATAGAAAACAAACTAAACTAGCAATGTTCCCTCAGCCTTACTTACGTCAAAGGAGTGCATTGTAGATGGATCGGCTAGGGTTGGGCACTCCATGGCCTGTTGTTCTCTGCATTTTGACCAGTTACGGATTTCTGTAATGGTCTTTGATACAAAACTAAAAAAACTTCTTTAAAAAAAAATGAAGGTGAGACCTATGCCTATCTTGGTATAAGGATAAGTTTTTAGAATGAAGTCACAAATCGTACTGGTTTGGGAAAACAGCAATGGTAGGTTCTCCTCCAGCATTCATGATTCATAAGCTACAGTTTTAGCTACTTTTATAGTACCAGATATGAATCCCTTCCTATCGAGCATGTCTTAAGTCCAATTAGACAGTGTTCGTTAACCCCCCCCAAGATATGTCAGCAAATGTTTGATTTGTATCGTCGTTTTATATACTTACATAACTGGAATCATATAAAAAATAAGTCTTGGAGTAAAGGGATTATAAATGGAAAATGTTAAAAAAATCCTGCTCACATCCATCTTAATGTGTATGCTGGTTTCTTATGGTTACAGTTGCATTTTAGACTGGGGTAAAATGAGATTGGTGCTTTACGGAAGTTCCATTGTATTCACTAACTTTCTGAAAACTTCAGGGTCCTCTTAGTACTTGAGGATTTACAGTAAATGTATCCTTTCAGATCATTTATGTTAAATTAGCCTTTTAAACATACCAAATTACTGGAACTCAACACTTTATTCTCTATGTATGGAATTATTGTCGTATTTTTTTTTTTTGTATTTACTCAGGCTTCTCTTCGTAGCGTAATAAGCAGAGCTCTGGGTCCATCATAGCTGGAGTGCTATAGTGAAAGACAGTAATGTTATCAAGACCATGCACTCAACCCAAGAGGATGCTGTTCTCCACAAAAACATTCACATGACCTCATATCTAAATCTAAAAGTAACCTTTCATTTATTTAATAAATGTGTGCCACACAAACTTTTGTAGGTTGTTTGCAAATATTAACTCACTTAATCCACACAACAAAGGTATCGATATAGACATTATCAAGGAATGCCATTTGCATACAGAAAAACCAAGGCACGTGCATGTCGGGATGATTTGGTCGAGGGCCTCAGCTGTGAGTTGCAGGGTTAGCTTTAGAACAGGAAGTCTCTCCACGCTATTATTTCTCAGTTGTAGTATATTTTCAATAGATTTAAAAGGATGTGTTTTATGAGTCTTTTTAAAAAAGATTTAGGATCACTTTACATTCCTTTGGATGCTTCTATCTTTGAGTTTGAATGCGATGTTCTGATTTATAGTTCAGTTAATACTCCAATGCTCTCCTTCTGCCTTTCTTATGAAATTTTTAGTGGTACAGTTGAAAGGATGACATATAGGTGGTGGCACATCACTTGAATTACAAGCTGGGAGCTACATGACATGAAGTCCAGTGAAGGGATTTTTAAAAAAATAATTTTTGTATTCCTTAATATGTTACACTAAAAGATTAACAAACACACCATATTCTAAAATTATTTTTTTGGTGCATGTAATGGAGATAGAATGAGGGATCTCGCTAAAAATTCAGTTTTGGTTGTAGTTCTACCCTTTCCCCAAAGCTGTGTTAAGAACCAGAGGCAACAATTTAATCGACTAACTTTAATTTGATTTCTACTTCATTTCCTCGGGCTGCCAGCAGGTGGCGCTGCAAGTCATTGGCAGAAAAGCACAAGAAGAGAAGACACAAAACAGCTAGGAAGTGGGTCCCTCAGCTCCAGAGTGGTGTTTACGTTTTAAGGCATATTGTTACTTAGCATTTTGACATTTCCCTTTTTGGAGTCTAAAATATTCTGTTTTTATTTCAAATCATTTTAAATTATTCATAAAGAAAACATTTAAGGGTTCTGAAAGATTAAAACAGGAGTCCAAAATCAGCAAACCACCAATTCCAGCCCTATGTCACACTATGAAAATAGTTACATCACTGAACTTTCTTCAGTGACCCTTTACCCTCACATTTCTTAGCTGAGAAATAGGAATTTCCAGCCAGGGCACTCAGAACTCAAGCGATGTTATTTTCAAGCCTCTGCTTTTTGAAGTGAAGGGCTGCCAAGAGCATATGACATAGTTTACAGCTGCAGGGCAGCCAGGCCACCTCCCCCCTTTCCAGGTGTAATGATAAATTAAATCACCCTTCTGTGTGCAGATCACCTTGTCATCCTGCAGAAGCAGCTGCTTGGTCCTGAAATGTTGCAGCTCATGTAGATGTTTGGGGAATATGTACATTTACATTTCTGTCAAGAATTTTGTAAGCCCAATTACGTATATGAGAGTCCCAATTTTGACATACCTCTTCTTAAATTATACCAACTCTGTGACAGAGTGAATGATAACTTCATATAATCAGATGTTTCATGAGTCTTGAAAATGGTCTTTATTGCCATGAATGGGAATGAACATTTATTTTATATTCTAATACCCTTTGTGAATGTAAATAAAATATCCCATTTAACTGTTCATTTGCTTCAAATGTGTGTGTAGTTTTATTTCAGAATAACTCCATACTTAATTATGAAAGAAACCCTCACATGAAGCATGAAGCTGATATGTGGAGGAAAGTGGGCAGTCTGCTCTGAGATGTGGGGCCATCTAAACCACCTCTCTAGCCTGTCGTTTGAGAGGGTGCAGTGTGGTGATTGGGTAGATGTTAATAGTGAGTGAGAATCTAACGGAGATGGCTAGCAATGTGTTTCTGGGCACTAGTTCCATTGTGAGCAGCTCTGTCAGAGGCCAAGGTGACAGAAGCAGGAGAGACAAGAACTAGAGAGGTGTAATGGTGCCTGTCATCTAGGTGAGAATCCCTAGCAGGATTTCTCTTTTATTGGAGCCTAAGAGAACTGGTGCAGAAGAGCAAGGGCAAAGAGAGGACTTCGATTCCAAATGCAATGATCTGGGGCTGTGTGTGTCATCTGCATCTAAGCAGATCCGTGAGTGACAAGCTTGCAGCACAGGGTGTGTGGGATGGCAGCTTCTGACTTGTGTCCTTTCTGTAGGACTGGCTTAGATGTTGGGAAGGACTGAGCCTGGAAGTACACAGTGTTACTACCTGAGCCTGCTGATGTGGACAAGAACTGCACTTTCCAACACAGTAACTACTAGTTACTACTAGTAACTACTAGTCCCACTTTTGAAGTTTAAATGACTATTTGGTGAACTAGAATTGAACGAAAATTTAATTTCCTTGGTTAACAGTAGCTATGCTTTGATTGCTCAGTAGCCACACATGGCAGGTAAGTCTGGGGCAGACCTGACAGGGATGAAATTTCTCCAACATCAAAAAAGGTTCAAGTTCAAAGCAAGGATCAGAAGCAACAGTGAGGGGCCATCTCTGTGGACTGAGGTTCGAGGTAGCCGCTGCTCCGTCATCCTCAACTAACATATGCATATGGAGAACTGTGTGCTCTCCACTGTCAGGATCGATTAGTCAACTTGACTGCATTGAGAAACGCCTAGATGACTGACTAGTAAAGCATATTTCTGGGTGTGACTGTGAGGGTGTTTTCGTAGATCACCAATTAAAGGACAGCAGCCAAGGGGAAGGACTCACTTGGCATGTGGGAGGCACCTTCCAACAGGGTGGACTCCTGGATGAAATGAGAAAAAAAAAAAAAGAGAGCCAGTTAGGGCTTGTAGTTCTATTCTTCCAATGCTAGTATGTCTGTTCTCGCTGCCTTGTCAGTAGACATCTGACTTCAGTTTCTTTAGTCTTCCAGTGTATACTCATCCCAGCAACTCCCCAGGGAGCTTCCTGGTCTTCTGCCTTAGACCTCAAGTGCATAATTGGTTTCCCTTATTCTGAGGCTTCCAACTTTTTCATCGGAGAAGCTACTGGATTATACTGCTTTTCCAAGTGCAGATGACCATCGTTGGGCTCTGCCACTTCCAAACATGCACGTCTCCTTTAAAGTCATAGATGAGCGCGTGCATATAAATACATAGTTTATTGGTTCTGTTTCTCTAGAGAATGCTGACTAATACTTCCTTACTCCCCTGGTCTGTTATAGCCTTTTTATGAGCTTGGGCATTTCAAAATAGATTGAACTTTCTATCATTTACCATAAAATCTTTGAAAAATTTATAATAAGAATTTTCAGTAGCGAAAGTTTTTTCCCCCCCCCAAGGCTGGAGAATTTCCAAAGGCTGCTTCACTGTGCTAGCTAGAACCTTAACTTTATAATCCTCATAATCAGTGCAATAACCCTGCTGACTATGTAGCCGTAGTCATGGTAAAGCCTGTCTACTCTCATTCCCACAGCCTTCCAAGCAATAATTCAGGAGTTACAAGACTGCAATTCATCTTTTAGCTGTGTTCAGCAAGAAACTGGTAAGTACATAGAATTCCTTTGGTCTCTGGACTCACATAGAAAATTACTGCTGTATAAGTTGATGTCTGAGTTCTACAATGTCTTTAGAAATGAATGCACCATGCCATCTGTCATCTTTCCAGGCAGTGGTGTCAGCCCCAGATTAATGGCAAATGTGAATATACTTTGTTTCACCTAGGTCATAAATTAAAAATAAAATGGACACATGTCTTTTGGGTCATATCTAATATTTGAAACCTACTAGAATACAGTCTCTACAGACTGGCTGTGTAGTTCAATGGTAGAATGTTTTCTTACCGTGTATGAGGCTCTGGATTCCCCTGCACTGTAAAAATGTATATATTCATCCTTTGGTACATGCTATGGTTCCAGAGTGTTCTATGGATATTAAAATCTGCAGATACTCAAATTATGGAAATAAAATGATGTCATGTTTTCAGAGACTTATGCATATCTGCTCATACATATATGATATCTCTAAATAATTTTCAATTTCTAGTACACTATATATGATATGTAAATGGGTATGAAAATATTTTGTTTAGAGAACAAGAGCAAGTATAAAATATCTACCTGTTCAGTTTAGATGTAGTTCTTTTCTTCCTGAATACTTTCTTTTTTCCTGTAGCTGGTTGAATGCATGATGCAGAACTCTCATGTACAAAAGAGCTAGAAGTAGTTGTTACATAAGCAAATTCTGAAGTAAATACTCTTCAGAAGTTAAGAATCTAATACTGTTCTCTAACTCATAAATGTAGAACTGAATCTCCTTGCTTTACTTCCAACCTGGTTCAAATGTATCTGTGCCTTAATCATGATTCTTGAAGCAATTTATGACTCTGAAACTCTGTCTGTTGGTGACCACAGTCTCAGAGAGAAAAAAACAACATATATTTAGCAAACTTTTGCTGTATGCAAGGATAGCAAATAGAAGTTCAACATAAATTCTTGTATTTATTCTTCATAATGCTATAATGAGGTAGTTATATTATTATTCTTAGTTTATAAATGAGGAAACATATTTAGAGAAGTAATTTGTTGGAGGTTACATGATAATCAATAGCACTTAGAGCTGTAAAAGTTAGGGACAATTTTGAAGTGTGTGACTTTAGGTTTACAGCCAGATGGAGTTTTTTCTTTATGCTTTCATTTAACTACTCCCCTAGATGAAGGACTAGAATATTTTTAGGTGCGTACAGGTTTTCTCAGGTACTGGTTCTCTCATCTGGTGCCTTTTCTAAAAATAACCCCTCTGCAGAACACTAAACTTGAAATTCACATCAGTAACATCACAAAGTGATTCTGCATGTCGAACCTGGTTAAAAATTATGCTATGTGCCTTACCTGTTCATTGTATAACGTATCAGTAGTTTGTCTTTCTTTCTGTTGTGTAGTACTTTGCTGAATTGGTTTATCACAATGTATTCATGCATACTATAGTTAGTGATGCTGGGTGTTCTCCAGTGGCTGTATTTTGTGAATGATACATTAAGCTACACATATTGTGGAAGACAGAACAATGATTTGTCTTGAGCATATGCTCAGGTTTGGAGTTGTTAGGTCAGTGAGTGGCTGGATTTCGAGTCTTGCATTTTCTGACTCCACTACTATCGGCAGTGCAATAACTACTTTATAGCTCTCTAAGAGTGCTCTAAGCAGACTCTTGATTCAATCAGGAACTTTCTATTAGCTTAATTAGTAACCAAAGAGGAAGCTTTATATTAAGAGAGTCTTAAATTATCATTCCATAGCTGACACACCACAATGTACGTTAAACATTTGCTGCCTCTCTTTGGAAAAACCGTAATAACCCCCTGTCTTCGACAGGCTTGTTTTACTCATTGAAATGTATACAGTAAGAGGAAGGTGAGCAATTGATTGCTCATTTACTTGTACGCTGTAATTAGCTAAGAAAGAAACAAATCAATTTAAAACCAATTTCCATAGTCTACCCATGCGCAGAAATTGATGGCAGACTTGAATTTGCTGAACAAAAAGTGAAGCTAGCTAATCTCAATTTGTATTTCATCGAGTAAACGTCAGCCATCGATTCCCGAAGCTTACTGCTGAAGAGGCAGCATGCCTATCATTCCTTCAGGTGGCAGAGCACGGTCACTGTGAGGTTGAATTAGGTGTGGGCTAGCAGTTGCACTTGCTTGAGGAAGATGAAATATTTAGCAACAGTGGAAGGAAGAGCCGCTGCCAGCAGCCTGTTCTACCCCCTTCTTCCAGACTCTTAACTCATCTTAATTTAATGCTCATTGATTCTCATTGTTGGATGTTGTACAGAGCAGCCCTTTTTTAATGGGATGTTAGCAGATTGGGCTGAAACTCACTTTACAGGCCAACTCAATTCTCTCAAGCTTTCTTGAACTCTTGACAATACAACATTACATTTGAAGAGAATGGTTTGACCCATGTGTTACAGAACAAGTTTCCACAGGGCACCTGGTTTTTCTCAAGGAGTGAGCCGTGCTGCCGTTGTCACAAGATCTGTAAGCTGTTTGACAACCTGCAATGCGTTCTGCCCTGGCACAACACAGAATGTGCAATGTTCTGCTTTGTCTGAACACCAGTATTCATGTAAAAAAAAAAAAGTGACCTGAAGTGACAGAGAAAATACCACAACTGTGCCCCCACCTCCACTTCGCTTTCTCTTTACCTTTAAAGTAGGAATAATGGTTCTTACTTTATTGGGATTTTGTGATGTCTAACTGAAGTAGTACATATAAGTGCTTAGAGCAATGCCTCATTATTACCTGATGTCACCAGGTATTTCTCCTTACTTAAATACAGTTTCCCATTCCAATGACCATATTTTTACTTCTCTCTTTCCCCTCAGCGCATTTAATTTTCCATCCCTTTGTTGTTGAAGGGGGTGGAATATTTATTGCCATTTTTGAAGTCAAATTTATTTATTTGTTATTTATTTAAGAAACTCTCTTACAGGTGTGAGTCATTGTTGAACATATTTCCCTCTATTGCAGAGGCAACAGGAGAGAATGCCTCCTTTTTTACTTCCTTCTCCTGATAATTCCTTTTGTGTTCATAGACAATTTTCCTTCTACTTTCATTTATATGCTCATAAGTCATTGTTCTTTACGGCCGAAAACATTTCCTTTGAATATATGTACTAAATTTTGCTTATTCGTTCTGTTGTTGAACTCGGTTGGTCACCTAACTTAAATCTTATGTATAGTGTAGCAGTAAACACTGATATGCAAGTATCACTGACTGGTTTACTTAGAGTCATTCAGGTAAGTAGGAAGGATAGCTGGATCATCTCTTTTAATTTTTAAAGCTAACTTTTCAAATAGATGAACAATAAAGAGTTAAATTCCCAGGAAATACAAAAAGTATTTGGGGAGGACAAGTTGTTTCTCTGTAGTCTTTACTGGCTTGGAAGTCAAAATGTGGTTCAAGCTATCTTCCAGACTCTTGATCACCCTCCTTCAGCTTCTGGAGTGCTGGGATTATGTGTGAACACAGCAGTCCTCACTTTTCAGTGCTTCTCTTACAGTACATTTGGTTATGTTGTCTATGTTTATGTATTTTAAGCCAGCAGGGATCTTTACAGACATATGAGGGTGTTTATGTGTAAAAATCAGTATCAGTAATATAAGTATTAGCATTTTTGTTCAAGAATCATAATGATCTTACAAAACATGCCATCTCACCTTTACCTGCTTTGCCATGTATTAACATGCTGTTTAAATTAGCCCACAGACCACCCAATCCTCATCTCAGATACTCCCATGATGCAGTTGTGACAACACATTTAGGAAACATGAAGTAACTAGCAGCAAAGGATCTACTTCTCACTCAGGTTTGCAGCTGGAGACAGGACAAATAGGGAAACGTTGTAAATAATGTGGAACCAGGAAACCTGCAGTATTCCCTGCTGTATCAGTCGAGGGCGAGAGGAACAGAACTTATAGAATGACTCTCTATATACAGAAAGGAGTTTTAGTAGGATGACTTATAGGCTGCAGTTGAGCTAATCTAATAATGGTGGCTGTGAATGGAAAGTCCAAGAATCCAGCAGTTTCTCAGTTCATGAGGCTGTATGTCTTTCCTAGTGTTCATTATACCCTGGAATCCTGAGGAAGTAGGCTCTATTGCCAGTGAAGGAGTGGACTTGCTAACAAGGAAAGGGACAGCAGACAAAGAGCAACAGCTTCCTTCTTCCATGTCCGTGTAAAGGTTTCCAGCAGAAAGCATGGCCCCGATTAAAGGCTTGTCTTCCTGCCTCAAGATCCAGATTAGAAGTGGATCTTCTTACTTTAAATTAGGCAAAAAGTCCCTCACACATGTGCCCTCCATTTTTGGATTTTAGTTAATTCTAAATATAGTCAAGCTGACAACTCTGAAAAGCCACTACACCTACTTAAGACCCAGTAGATGTACAGATATTTACAAATATTTTGTAGATACATCCTGCATCCTTCCTGCTTATAGTTTCTGTTCCAGTTTCACTGGTCAATTTCCTTCAGAGTAGAGATGTACTGCCAACATAGGTAGACAGTTCAAGCTCTGATGTCAATATCCAGGACCACCTTTCAGATGGCGACAAGGCCAGAATATACTTGAGAAATTTTAGAGAGACAGACTCCTGGAGTGAACTTATTACCTACTTGCCTGAGTTTATTTCTCCAAACACCCTTCTTCCTTTTAACTCCCATTTCATTTCCCATATAGGCATTTCTTGGGGGTGAGAGAGACTAGTCTGTATTCCTAAAAGCCCACATCCTAGAATTTTCAGTGTAAATGAATTGTGATTTTCATTTTGTGCAACAACACCATGAGATTTGACTGATTGGTTGTTTTGATTCTGCCTTTCAGAGAAGGATCTATTTCTTCTGTTAGGCAATCAGAGTCCTGAGACTGCATTCCTGAGAGTTGGGCCATATATTATGGCCAATTGACAAAGATAATAAATGCATGTCCCTGAGGGGTCCTATGGGACAGCTTTCTGGTCCTTTCCCAGGCAGTATTTCACTCTTATCCTTGCACTGCACTAGCCAGAGCATGCGGTGTTCTTTGTTAATTAAATGTCCATGCCAGGACATATGGTAGAGTAATAACTAATGTAATGTGGATTTGCATGTGGACATCCATACTAAATGGCAGGTGCCAATATTGTCTTTCCTATGTACATAAGGAAACTGAAGTAAAATTACTACTACCAGTTATAGATCAGGAGTGAGGTAGAGCTTCAATGCCAGGCCACACCTTCTGGCTCAACACACAAGTAACCTTACCTGCAGCTTTTCTTCCTGTTAGTCCTTCACCTGATTATGTGTAGAGGTCTAGAATCCACAGCACTTACACTTTCACTTTGGAGTTTCTTTCTTTACGTCACTGGGTACAAATAAACACTGGAAGGCTTGTTCACCCACTGGAAGCTATGACCCGTTCCCTGGTTGAGCATCCTTCCTCCATCTCCATGGCTCCTAGTAGACAGGCTAGGTCCAGAGCAGGGCAATGTTTCTCTTTCTCTCAGTGTCCCTTCCTGCGAGGCATGCTATTGTTCCGTGCCCTGTTGAGATTTTTGATTAAAAAAGACAGATATTGTGGAATTTCCATTAAATTTTGTTTTTTTTTTTTTCCTTCTGTAGCAAAATATGGTTTCTTGCAACTTTCTCAAGGGAATTTAATTTTCCATGATGGTTGGCAAATTCAATTTTGAGTTTTACATAAAATGCCAGAAAATAGTACTCTGGTCAGAAGTTATAATGCAATGATTCTTTGATGCAGCTTTACCATCTGTAACCTGTTCTTTATTGTCAACTTTAAGCTACTGAACTTTTGTCTTCTTCCTCCTGATTATGGTGATGCCATTTGACTTCTATAGTGTTGAAACTAACTAAGGTAAGCAGATTCATAAAGTCAAGCACACAATTTTTATTTCTTTTGTGATTTGCTAATGAACTGTGTTAGGGAAGCGGTCAGTTTAAAAAAGCACACAGTTTCAAGTATGGAGCTCCATTTGTCCAGACACATGAAATAATGTGGGGCAAGGGATACATCTATGGATGGCACTTCTCTCAATGATATGGACATCTTCCTCCTGAAAACCTGTCATTTTATCCCTAAGACCCCACACAGTCACATGATTGTATCATCCAAGCAATCATCCTCAGTCCTTCAGAAAGGTCAGGGTAAACTTGCATAGTGATGGATCTACATGTCCATGAGAGTGAGTATAAAATGCTTCAGAGCTATTGGCTACAACAGTCACACTTTTTTAACTCAACAAATTTAACTTATTTAACCCAACAATTACAGACAATGGAAAGAATCCAGTTGTGTGGCATGAAAGTTTTTAAGTGAGTATTTTGGCTGAAACCAAACAGATGAAGGAGGAGGCTAATTTCAAAGCTCATAGTCTGAGAGTTAGTAAATTTATTTACCTAGACTTTGTGTGTGTGTGAGAGAGAGAAGGGGAGAGGGGGGAGGGAGGGAGGGAGAGAGAGAGAGAGAGAGAGAGAGAGAGAGAGAAGGGGAGAGAGAGGAGGGAGGGAGAGAGAGAGACAGAGAGAGAGAGAGAGAAGTGGAGAGAGGGGGGAGGGAGGGAGGGAGAGAGAGAGAGAGAGAGAGAGAAAGAGAGAGGGGAGGGAGGGAGAGAGAGAGAGAGAAGGGGAGAGAGGGGGGAGGGAGGGAGGGAGAGAGAAGGGGTCATAAAAGTCATGTTTTACCAGCCCCGAAACTTGTCTTCAGACTGTGAGCCCTCTTTTCTGAGCTTTCCTTCTTGTTAAGCACCTGCTCTTCCCAGAAGGGAAGGAGCCATCTCAGCCTGTGGACAGATGGAGGCCCAGCTGTGTGTCAAAAGGTATCTTTTCTGAAACCATCTGCTCTCTGTTTGGTGAGTGCCCATCAAACGGCAGCCACAGCAGGTAGTAAAGAGATGGATTTTCACTGGCACCATGGGCAAAGGCTGTGTGGTTTGGGATTGGAAAGGATACACCACAACTTTATGTCACTTGTGCTTTCATTTCCTTTTCTCTTTGAACTTAAGATGGGACAGAGTTAGGGGCACATGAAGACTTTTCAGTATACCATCGGTGCAAAGTGAGAGTGGATCTACCTTGACCTCACGCTTCCAGTGGGTGGGGTTATATTCGGGGACAGCAGCCAGTCTTAATTTTTAATTCATTGTAAAACATGAAGAAGACAACAAACACACAAACAAGGATACGCACATGTCTATAACTTGCCTGGCAAACTGGATGATTCATTTTAATCTATTTACTTTCAGGGGATTAGATGATAGGTATGGAGGTCCTCCGTTCTGGTTCTCAACCTTCCTAATGCTGCGACCCTTTAGCTCCTCATGTTGTGGTGACCCCCAACTACACAGTTATTTTTGTTGCTCCTTCATAACTGTAGTCTTTCTGCTGTTGTGAATCGTAATGTAAATACCTGATATGCAGCATGGTCTTAGGCGATCCCTGTGAAAGAGTCATTTGACTGCTAAAGGGATCGTGGTCCACAGGTTGAGAACTGCTGTTTTAGATGGTATCTATATGACAGATTAACACTTCATGGGCCTATATACCTTGAATTGTCCTTCCAAGGACCTGGCCCTCTGTCTGAAGACCACCATGTGGGGAACTAGGGAGACTTTGAAATTCACAGCACGCTGACACTAGGGATCTTCTTACCCATCTCTCCTGTTTGTTCTTTCAGCTTTTGTCTCATGTATTTTGAGACTGTGTTACATAAATTCAAGCTCAGAATTTGTTTGTTTGTTTTTCTCTGAGAGGCCACTTTATCTCTCTTGTAGATTGGCTCTTTTAACATAATGTTTCTGTTTACATCTTTTAATGCTTATTTGAAAATTTAAATAGCCAGTTATAGAAAATAGTATGAACACTGACATCCTAGCTATTTATGTTGAAAATTTATTATTATTATTAATGTTTTTGCTGTTGTTGTTAAGGAGCAAGTTTATATGTGTGCGTGTGCATGTGTATAACATGTGTGTCAGGGCAGTGTGTTTGTAGGTCAGAGGACAATTTTTGGAGTTGGTTCTCCCCTTCAACTGTTGGTCCTGGGATCAAACTCAGGTCATCAAGCTTTCACGACCTGTGTTTTTATCCTTAGCCATCACCTTCCCAGACACCATCATAATCATTTTCAAGTGTACAGCTCATTAGTATGAAGTGTATTTGCATAGGCATGTTTCAGCAGAGCTTATTAACTAAAATCTTAATTTGTGATATATATATATATATATATATATCTTAACATACTTTCAGTATATGCTTATATATATATTTAAGATTTATTTACTTTATTTATATGAATGTTCTATATACATGTACATCTGAATGTCAGAAGAGGGCATCTGACCCCATTATATATGGTTGTGAACCACCATGTGGTTGCTGAGACTTGAACTCAGTACCTTTGGAAGAACAGTCAGTGCTCTTAACCACTGAGCCATCTCTCCAGCCCCCTATATATACATATGTTTAGTGTATAGATATTAGTATACTTTTTTAATAGTTTTTAAAATAGATTTTAACACATTTTAGCTTAATGATACTCATGTGCATTTATGTAATTTACTATTTAATACATAAATATCCCATTTTCCTATTTTTCTTCTTTATTCTTTCATGCCTTCCTTTGAATTAATCAAATTTTTAAAATTTATTGTTATTTCATTTTCTCCTATATTTGCCTTTGGTTGTAGATTATTTTACTCTTAGGACTTGTTTTTCATTGTTAGCCTGGAGACAGCTATATATACTAGACATATGAGAATCCACTTATATGTTAAACTTTTTACTACTTCCAAGAACGTGTGAAAATGTAGAAGAGTTTGGTTAGAGTATTTACATATTTTTGTAACTGTCATGCGTTTAAGAAATAATTTTTGAAGTCAAAATGTAATTACATATTTTACATATTTCTTTTCTCCATCCTACCCTTTCCACTCCCTTGTTTTCTTTGTTGCTGTATATATGGTAGTGGCCTGATCGGTAAAACTAGGGAGGATATATCCTTGCGCCCGAGGCCTGTGTGCTTTGGCTTAATTTGCCTCCATGAATATCCATCATTTTCCTTGGGAGATATTTTCTTATCTGAATAGCTGTATTACTTCATTTGGTGGAATTCATCTTGTGGCACCCCTTCTGCCCTGTGCTCCTTCTCCACCTAGACTGGCAATGTTTCTGCTGATGCAATCCCTTCTCAGTTCCTGGTTCCTGCTGAAATAGCCACTAAAATACATGGTAAACTCCATTGGAGTAATTGTTCATCATATCTGGGCATTTTCTATAGAATATATATTTAAATTTTTTTTTTTTTGCAGTATGGACATAACAAATTTTCTAAAGCTCTCATGTCTTGGTTCTTTGGTTTTGCTTAGCAATTTATTCCATGTGTGTATCTCCTCTTTCACTTTGCTATATGCATAAGGAGAAATCAGGTCATACCTTCAGCCTTTCTTTTAAAAATCTCTTCAGATAATTATGCAATTTTATTGCTCAGCAAATCTTACCTTCTACAAAACACTGGGAAACAGTTCATCCACATTCGTTGCCACCTTAACAAAAACCACCCTTTTCTCCTATCTCATAGCAAGCCCTCTCCTCTGAGACCTCATTAGAATCATGTCTGATGCGCCTATTTTTACCAAAATACTTTAGCCTCTGCCCATTACCTGGGTCCAAAGCCATTTACATGTTTTTAGATATTTGTCTGGTAAGCAAAGTTTTCACAGTACACATGTCCCTATTATTGAATACCATAGAATGGGAGCCTAAACAGCAGAAACCGTGGATCCAAAGTTGTGACCAAGTTACCTGGACTGCTGTCCCCAATCTTCCTGTCCTTGGCTTGCAGAAGGCTATCTCTCATTGTTCTTTCATATAGCCTTTACTCTGTGGGTCTTCATCTTTGCTGCAACCCTTTTTATAGAAGGAACTAAATCCTACTGAATTAGGGCTCTACTCCTAAGACTACATTTAATCTTCATATTCTTGCCCCACCCCACTTTTCTTGAGATAGGATTTTATGTAGCATAGGTTGGCCTCCAATCATCCACTTTACAGCTAAGGAGATCTTGAACTTCTGATCCTCTTCCCTCCACTCCAGAGTGGTGAAATCACAGGCATGCTCTTTTATAGCCTGTTTATATGGTGCTGGAAGTCAAACTCAGCGCTTTGTATATGCTAGACAAAGACTCTACCAATTAAGCTATATTTCCAGACCTCTAATTACTTCCTTCAATGCCTTGTTTCCAAATACAGTAACTTGGGGGGCTAGGACTTTGCCATATGAATATTGAGAAGACACATTCGATATTCAGTGGGGCTCGTGTTATATTTTCCTCACCATATGGACATCTAACAGACCTTATATAATTTATTGAAAAGATAAAGATCTCTCCACTGCATCTTAGTGCATGTGTTTGTGTGTGTGTTTGTGTGTGTGTGTTTATGTATGTTCCTGAGGCCTCTATCCTGCTACATAGGTTAGTTTTTCTATTATAGTATCATTAATATACTGAATCAGTAATAAGTAGTAATATGAGAGATGAGGATCCCAGCTTTGTTCTTTTTGATGATTCTGATTGTGTGTTTATTGCTGGGATTGAACCCAGGGCCTGGCAGAAACTAGGCAAGTACTCTGTCATGGAGATACATCTCTAGCCCCAGCTACTTAGTTTTGACTCTACATTTTTATAGAAATATCCAGTGAGGCTTGTAAGCATTTTAGTTTCTTAATTTTAATTGTATTGTATTTTATGGGTTTTGATCAATGATAAATATTTCTATTCTATATAGAGATTTTGAACAGAATTTTTAAAGATGTAGTTTGAGGAATTTTGTTTTATATTTTTCGTGCTGTTGAAAAACATCTTGCTTTTTTTTTCATTTTTCTTCAAGCTATTTCTTTTGGGCATAAGTTTTTAGGTTGGGTGTTTTCTCTCACCATTTAGAGATGTTGTTCTTTCATCTTCTGACTGTCATTATTTTGTTTTGAAAAGTCAGCTTCAGGGCCATTGTTGCTCCTTTGAAGGTTGTATGCTACATTTTCTTTTACTGCTTTTCAGAGTTTTCTGTCTTTTCAATAGTTTCCAAAGTATGCTAGTTTCCAAAGATTTCTATCTCACGATTTGTGCTTCTTAATGTTTGTGCCCTTATTAGTCTCTCTCCTTCAGTCTACGGTAGTCATGTATTTCACCTTTGAGCAATGAGGCCCACCAGCTTGGATGCTGAGTGACTTCTGAGGCCAGGTATTAGGAACCTCACTGCTTACCCGGCCTTCTGGCTTACCCACTCTTAACAAACTCCTCTAGGCAGCCAATTGGTATGAAGAGCTCTGCTCTGAGACGACTGTGCTAGAAGAGAATCAAGCTGAGTGGAACAGCCCTCTAAGATCCTAGAAAATAAGTTTCTATGAAGGGAGAAGATGAAGGAAGGAGAGGAAGGGAAGGGAGGAAAAGGATGGAGAGAGACAGAGTAGAAGAGACAGAGGGAAGAATGAGAGAGAAAGAAATGCTCTTCTGAGGCTTTGCTTCCCCACTGACCCACACCTCCAACTAGGCCCAGCCACTTACAGTCCATCCAGGCAGGATCTTATGACTTAGCTACTGATGGGGTTAGTGTTCTCATTATCTAATTGCCTGTCAACCTCTCCACCAGCTGGGGACCACACATTCAGCACATGAGAAAGATAAACAGAAGAAAAAAATTCCCACTTTACAGCAAATATCAGAAAACATGAAAGAGCAGAGGCTTATTCAGTGTAAGAGTAAGTCTGTCAGACATCCCCAGACTTAGCACATTGAAAAGGCTGTTGATAGAACACCCAAGTTCAGAGCAAAGATTACTTTAGGGATAATGTGGAAGACACATCATTAATATTTTAGAAAGATGTGAATGTGTGCCTTAAAGACATTTTCTTTTTTCTTTTTCATGGTTTAAGATTTTTTTATTGAAAATAAAGTAATTTTCATACAATATATTCTGATCACAGTTCCCTTTTCCCCTTCTCCTCCTAGATCCTCCTACCTTTCCAACTTTACACCTCCTTTTTCTCTTTCTCTTAAAAAACAAGCAAATTAAAAAACAAACAAGGATAAAACAAAACTAACAAACTAACAAAGAAAAAGAAGGATAAAAGAAACTAAAAAAGAGAACAAGAAACATATACACATGTGGACACACACACACACACACACACACACACACACACAAATACATAAAAACTCAAAATTGGAAACCATGATATACAAGCAAAACAAAAACAAAAACAAATAACAAAAAACAAAAACAAACACACACACACACACACACACACACACACACACACACACAAACAGAATGAAAAAAAAGCCCAAACAAAGCAATATGAGACAAAAAAACAAATCTGAGTTTGTTTCGTTTTGGCCACTTACTGCTGAGCATGGAACCTATCCTTAATTGTGGTTTGTATACCCAGTGAGACTCCCTTGGAGAAACTAAGTTTTCCTTTGTGAGTGGTTGTCAATTGGAGATCACTCCTTGGCTGGAGAAGGAAGCTTTGTGTCTACTTCCCCATCTATGTGCCTTACAAACACTTTCAGGTTTTGTTTTTTTAAATTATTTAAATAAAAATCTTATGAGTGCTATTCCTCAACACATGGCAAACTAGAACCCATTTCATAGAAGTTTCTGAGTAAAGGTTTTATCTGACAGAGTGAGCCCACTAGTACTCCTAAGAAACCCACAAACTCTCTGAGGGAACTATATTGCTAGAGCACCATAAGCCTGGACTAGTGAAACCAAGTGATTCTACAGGAAGAGGCCACCAACCCTGATCATTTATGGGCAAGAATCGAGCTGAGGCTTCTCCTTAGCTCCATATATGGATGGAGTGTTTATCATGGTAAATGAAGTCTGAAGTCAACCCGCAAGGGAGATGAGGTGATGTTTCAAAGAGTAGAAATAAAAGCTGAAGGAAGGCAATTCCAGGACTGAAATGGTGGTCAATGGCCGATTGGATTTCAAAATTTAGATCAGTGGCTGCTCTGTGATTCTTGTCCCTGTGTGCTCCTCTTACATTCAAGCCTTAACCTCTTGAATGGCATGATCTATTGCACTTGCAATATTACAATATTACAGTGTTACCATTGTGTTTGAGTGTGTGTGTGGGTGTGTGTGTGTATAATTATTTGTCTTTCTAGTTCACAGGTCTTCAAGCTGAGGAGAGTTTTAACTCCAGGGGCTGCTCTTAAGGAATTGAAATAATTTGCTTCCTCTACCCCCTCCCATATGCCCCATGCTCCCAAACTCATGACCTCTATAGATATGTGAATATGTATAAATTCAACCTGATAGTTCCATTTAGTGTTGCTCATATGTATATGGTTTTAGGACTGATCATAAAGCATTGCATAAACACTTAAGGGGTACATGCCTGGAGAATACTAATTCTCCCCCCGCCCCCAGCAGTCATTAATTGTCTTAAGCTCTTCATCTAGGAGTGGGTTCTTGTGAGATTTCCCCATCCATTCTGGGATGTCATTTGGAGTTATCCTTATTGAGTTTTTGTTTATTCAACAATATTGTTGACATTTTATCCAAATAAAATGTTTGAAAATGTAACTTATAGCTGGCTGTAGTATTGTATACCTGTAATCCGGGCACTCAGTAGGCTGAGGAAGAGGAATCTTGAGTTCAAGATCAGGCTGAACTACAAAGGGAGTTCCAGACTTATCTGAGCTGCACAGAAAGCATCATTTCAACAAAACAAAACAAAACAAAACAAAACATAATCTGATTTCTGTAATTCATATGTGGTAAGTGAAAACTTCACACACAGCAGCAATTTCCATGGTCCCTACCATGTGTGATGAATATGAATAACCCATCCAGCACCACCTCCATGGTTCCTCTTATGGTCCCCCTTTCCTTCTTCATTTCCTTTCTCATTACATATCATTCTGTTGCTTGGATGAATAAGCAAATCAGAAACTACAGACTTCCTACTGTTTAGTAATAGGAAGAGTCGTAATAAGATATATAATGACTGTGTAGCATGAGTGCCAATGAACCAGAGCAACTATCTGATCATTTAGAATGGTATCTGGCCCATCAGAAAGGCTGCTCAGCCAATCATCAGAGGGACAGCCAAGAGCAGCAGATTGGGCTGTTCCCGTATGCAAAAGATACATGCCAACTCTATTCACTGCCATCTGTTTAATTTTATTTTATTAAATCATTTCTCACTTCCTTTTCCTCCATTCAAGACCTCCCATATATCTTTCCCTGCTCTGTTTCAAATCCCTGGTCTCTTTTGTATTAGTTGTTATTGCATACATATATGTATATGACACCTATTCCTAAATATAACCTGTTCAGTCTGTATACTCTTACTTGTATGTATGTTTTCAGGACTGACCATTGGACACTGGACAACCAGCTGGTGTGCTCTTCCTTGGAGACATGAACTCTCCCACACCTGGCTTTCCTCAGTTGCCTATAGTTCTTTATGTAGAGTCGAGACCCCATGGGCTTTTCCCCATCCACTTTGGCAGGTCCATTAGTGTCATCTTTTTTTCTAGCTCACCTTTGGGCAGTCATACTGGTGAGACTTTATGGGTGTATCTTCTGAATCTCTAACGACGATCTGTAAACATTGGTCTTTATACCCACAGATAATTACAGTTGTCACCTCCTATCAAGGAAACCTTGCCACAGGTGTAGACTACTACAGAAAATCATAACCTTTTAAACAGCAGAGTTGTGGAACCTGGTCCCAGTGGATACATCTTTTTCTTTAAACAGGAAAAAGGTAAGAAGCCCAGACTCACCTCACCTGCTCCAATCTTCTGTTGCCCACTAGACCATATCACCAAGAAGCAGACTGCTTTTATTCTTTTCTGGAGAGTTTTGGTTTTAATTTTTTTTCCTGTTGCAAGATGTTCAAAACAGAAGCTGCCATAAGTGAAGAGTTGCTTTGTGCAATTTATTCATTTCAGGCTTAAGGAGAAAGAAAGCATTTTGGAAGAAAGCATTTCCCCGTATCATGCTCTTTGGTTTTCTCTAAGGAAGTTTCCAGAGTAATGAAATGGTCGGTGACTGTTGAATAAGAGGAACAGAGCAAGGAGATAATTTCATGTTTTTCTTTACCATTTAAATTGAAGCAAAATATATAGTTGTATTAGTGGAGGAAGTCTGTGTTAGATTTTAAAAATATAGCTTTCATAATGCAGAAAAATCCCGTTTAATGATATAATTTACTTGAAATTTTCAAATGTTGAAAGGAGCAAAAGAATATGAAATTGTACTGTGCATGGCACGGTGGTGTTGAGAGAGGAGTGGAAACACTATAATTCAGCCTAAAATCATGGTTTTATGGTTTGGAAGAGAACTAGATGCCATCGAATCCCACCTCTCTCACTTAACTGGGAGAAATAGAGATCCCTAAAGGTTAAGTGGCTTGTTCATAATACAGTCTAGTTAATTACTGAGAAAAAAAAGAAATGCTCTTCCTGAATCAGTTGTCTTAAAAAAAAAAAAAAAAAAAAACCATACTGAGCACATGGAACCCAAATGACTGATTCTTAATTAGGAGACTAAAACACATTGGGCAACATTGAGTTCCTCTTCCCTGAGACCTCCTCTGTACCTGCCCTTGCTGAGATGCAAACCTTCTCCCACAGAAACACACTTGACCTTGGCCAGGCCTTTCAGCTCAACTGATAATGAAGTTATCAAGCCCTGAGTCCTAGGGACATGGGTTATCCACAGGAGCCTGAAGATGGAGTATAGAGGGAGATGAGCCTGTCATGAGACTATTCCAGCTGTCCCCTACTGGTGAGTATGATGGGGCCATGCTAAAAGTTAGTGTGCTGATTCAGAGCCACCTGTAAATGAAGAGACATAGTGTATTCCCTAATAATAGGCTCTAGTAGACCGTAGGGGACTGGGGATTTGACTTATTTCCTTGGCTTTCACTTGACAGTGACTGGAGTTTCAGAGTTAGCTTTTATTTCTGAACTCTCTTTTTTGGTACTTGATATATCTGCTTTGTTTTTAATTTGCTGTTATAACTATTCTTAAGCAGGTAGTTCAGTAGTACTAACTACATTAATAGTGCCGAGTACTGTCAAAACTCCATCTGGCAAAACAGACTGAACTCAGTACAAGACTCCAGAGTCCTCTTCCTTCACTTTGTCCCTATGAGGCTGACTGCACTAGATACATTATATACAGGAAGATCACAGAGTATGTGTTTTATGACTTGTTTGTTTTACTTAGCAAAATGTCTTCAACATTCACCCACATTGTAACTAACCTGTGCTAGAATTTCCTTTATTTTTGATGTGAAATAAAATTCCATTGTATGTGTACCCTGCATTTTAATCACCTATTCACTGACCATTTTCACTCAGGTTGTTTCCATCTCTTGCCCTTTTTAATCAGCAATTTTGGGTGTGAACAGGCAAATCCAAAGTTAAAGATTGGAAACATCAGTGTAGAGATCAAAGTAAACCTACACAGATTATAAAATCCAAGAGGAGAGAAGCCCAACCTAGTTTGTGTTTACAAGGAGGATAGAAGACCAGATAGACCAGGCAGACAAGCCTCACTATGCCCTGTCTGCATATAACTAAACTTACCCCGTGTCTTTCAATGTAGTGAAAGATGACACACACACACAGACACACACACATATTTACACTCATACACACACATGTACACACATACACATATACACATTTATACTCATACACACACATACACATACTCACACATACACATATGCATGCACATGCACACATATACCCATGCACACAGATACATACACATATCCACATACACACATGCACACATATAATACACACATACACACTTGCACACATGCACATACATATACATACATTCATATATACACACATACACACATAAACACATACATACGCACATACATATACACATAAGCACATACATACACACATGTACACACATGCACACATATACACACACATACACACACAGCAACTGACAGTATAATCAGGAGTTATAATGTATTTACCACATACTACAGGCACAGCAAGAATGACTGGCTATGACCAGACAGCATTTGGGAATGTAAAGAAGGGGATGGAGAAAGGCTTAATGGAGGAGTTAGTAGTAGAAGTCAGTCTTGTAGGTTGAAGAACACATAGCAACTTAGAGAAGAAATGGAAAGGGATAAGAGTCAAGAGCGGTGCAAGCAAAGGCTTGAGGGACCTGGAACACAGGTTAATATCTCAATAAAATATAGAGATGAGGTTGGTATGAGGCTTTCCCAGACCTTAAGCATTGGTGAGTGTAATGGGTCATATTAATACTAAGTATACTCCACGTTAGTCAGCCCTCCACAGAACCTATGCCTAAGTCTCTTGTAGGAATATCCGGAGCCCCACTTTCCCTGCAGCTGTGGATCTTAACTAGACTCAGGGTAAGTTGCTCATGTTCGTCTGCCCTGGTATTTTCGCTGAGATTCTTTGAGCTAGCTACTGCTGCCTGTGTGTTCCCTAAGATCTATAAGACGTCCACAGCCTGTGCCAGAGAATTTGACTGGTGGCCACATTCCATTTTCAAAAGGGCAAGTCTGTCTTGTGACCTGTAATTGGGAATGGAGCAATATGATCATGTTAGATTCTCTCCTTTATTGTGTGTGTGTGTGTGTGTGTGTGTGTGTGCGCGCGCGCGCGCGTGTGCGCGCGCGCACACGCGCAAGTGTGTGTGCACATGTATGTCTTAGTTAGGGTTTTACTGCTATGAAGAAAGCACCATGACCACGACAACTCTTACAAAGGAAAGCATTTAATTGGGGCCAACTTAGGGTTCACAGGTTCAGTCCTTTGTCAGAATGGTGGGAGGCATGGTGCTGGAGGGGAAGCTGAGAGTTCTACATCTGAACTGGCAGGCAGCAGGAAGCAGAGTGACAGCCACTGGCTTTAGCTTGAGCTTTTGAAACCTCAAAGCCTCCCCCAACCATTGTCACACTTCCTCCAACAAGGCTGTACCTCCCAATAGTGCCACTACCTGTGTGTGTGTGTAGGGATTGGGGGGGCCACAGACAAAGAGTAAAGGAGAGACAGAGAGGGAGTAACAGACAGGGAGCAATACATACACAGAGCGAAAGATAGACCCATGAAGTTGTATTTCTTAAATTATCTTGCATGCTTTTATGATAACCCTCACCTTCACTAGGTTCAGAGGTATCTAACACTTGCTATATTATTCTTCAACTTTATTTCCTTCACTACTGCAGAAGTACCAATGTCAATGCACCAGTTTTTCCCTTTTGCTTTTGTCAATTAAAAAAAAAACAAACCAAATGCCAAAAAAAAAAAAAAAAAAAAAAGATAGTTGGCCAAAGGTCCCATGCATTGTATGTATAATTCTCAGTTTTGTCCCAGTCAGTGAGTTTTGACTCACTGTCAAACCTCTTACTGTCAAACCAGGAATGCTTGGCATCTAAAGACCATTACTAAACCTGAGTGACTCCTCCCAAGGGCAGCCTTGTTTGTTTCTTAGCTGGTGAATTAAACTATCAAGTTTGAATATAGAAAAAAAAAAGCCTGTAGGTTTTAAAAGCAAATAGTTATGGTGGGAAGAGCTATGGATGGCGTTAGGGTGAAGGGTAAAATATAAGGTCCACAGAGGAGGGAGCTGGGAAAGAGATCATTATGGAGGAAGTGAAGAATGGAATTTGAAACATATGGGATTGAGAGAAACTGGAGACAGATTGGATGTGGTAGTTGTCCCAGCACACAAAAGAGATGGGGGAGAGAGATGCATCCTGAGAGAGTTGAGTGGCTGGTGGTTAAGATGGGCATCAAGGGCCCCGTTTCCCGTGGGGGTTAACTGGTTTACTTGGGGTGAGTGAACACATTGATGGTAGAGTCTGGGCCTTATTGTGCCAGAAATATCAAAGCAGAATAGTTTCTACTTCATTACATCATGGCCTTTTCATATTATACAAAAACTTCACGCAGAACATACTCAAATAATTCTCTAAAATGTCATTAAAATTAAGAAGGTACTTAAAAGGATACACGAGAAGCCACATTCAACAAGTACAGAAATAAATTAGAGATGAGAAAAATATTAAACTACCTGACCTGTGTGGGTATCTGCATAATATTTAAAATGATCTCATCCATTTAGTTCCAGTGTTTGGTGTCCTGATCTGAAATATGAAAAATGTTCTCACAGTGAGGCAGGTGAACTGAAGGAGGATATCTTAATATACAGTGAAATATAAATTAATAAGCTCTCTAAAGCTATTAGTAGAAGAACTGAAATACATTAGCAGGTGCCTGGGTTCAATGTTCTTTGAAATCAGATCTATCACTGAAGTTAATCTGGAAGGCATCAAATCTGTGCCGGGTTAAAGGGATGACAAACGGGAAGATTTCACTGAAGTTCCAAACTGTAAGGGGATGAGAATTCATAATCCTCTGTCATGGGGAATCAGAAGACACAGGAGCTAAGAAAATTACCTCTTGGGAAAGGGTTGAAAAGAAATCTGGGTTGTTGCTGTCGAAAGGAGAAGTGCCATGATTAGCTGGATTGACTCAGTTATGAACAACTTCAAATCTGCTCCAGTAGCCACCAAGACAGATTTCCCTGACTTTCATGCCAGCGGGGCTTCTAGGTTTCAAAAGCACATTCTCTCACAAATTACAGGCAGTATTTTCCTCTCCATCCAGCTGCATACCTGTACACACTTGACCTTCTCTCCCTTACTCTACTGTTTTTCAATCAGAGCTTCTGGGAGATGCTGTGATTCAGATGTTCCAGTCTTCACTCAACAGTGGTTTCTCTTACAGCTTCATTGTTATGTTATTGTTCCTTTTATTCCTAAGAGAAAGGGGAGGAGGAATGCAGAGCACATTGCAACACTCCAAATGCTTCTCTACCTCCAAATATTTATCATATCATTTTTTGTATTCAAAAGAATGTGTTCCTTAGCTAATTCACAGGCAACCATTTGTGGTCTAAGTGATGAGATCAGAGAGTCACTGCTTTCCTCGTTATTAAGCAGTCAGGATGCTGTCTTTGGTTTTAATATCAGCTTCTCTGTCTTCTTGAGTTCATAATCTTTAGATTCCCATCTACATTTATTCTTGTTTTAGGAATTTATGCTAGCTGTTGCTTCTGCCTCAAATAAGCCTCTCCAAGAATATACACGTTGATATCTTGCATAGATAATCCCCTCTTCCAGAAGGTTTCTCGCCCAATTTAAAGTTATGTAATTGAACACGCTTGCCAGGATGTGGGTGGTAAGCCACTGCTTACGACATCACTGTATCATAACTTTTCTTTTCTTTTCTTTTCTTTTCTTTTCTGCTTCTTCATGACAAAATGTAAGCTTTGCAAGAGCACGGATTCTTTATAATTTTTATCAAATTCCAGTTAGTGTACAGGATAATGGGTTTCATCATGATATTTTCATACATGTATACCATTGTATTCATTTTCTATTACCCTTTCTAGTTTCCTTCTTGCTGGTTCTTCTTCTTCTGCTTTCATGTCATGTGCACACACACATACACACACATACACACATACACATCTTAACTCTATAATAATGTCTTAATTCCTAGATAAGAGCCTGACAGAGTAAACACAATATTTATTAGATGGGAAAACAAACAAACAACTATATCAGCCATCAGCTCTTATGTGATAGTAATTGGATATGTTAGTGTTTGTCTAAGAGGTGTTTGAGTAGTTTTCAGTTGCTCTTAAGTTATTCCACCATGGAGGTGGGCTACTTGGATCACCTTTCAAGAAATACTTAATCTTCTGCTGCTAGGGATGTGGTTATGGAACCAGTTTCCAGTGTTGGTGCCAACAGAATCCACCCCAACTTGGAAACATGGGACAAGGTTCTTAGCTGGCCCTCAGTTGAGGGAGGAACACCAGGTTCTAATTTTTGCCAAAGTCTTAGAATCCCCAGCAGGAAATATCTTTCTAACAAGAAATCTCTACTCTGGCTCTCCCATGGACCAAGATGTGCCAGAACTGTACCGTGGTCTGTGCTGCTCTCAGTCATCATCCTCTCTGCTTTTCCTTTTCAGGGTTCAGGTGTGCACTCAGGTGTGAAAGCTTTGCTTGTCCTAATTTGTTCTTTTTTTCCTCCTTTGATCTTGTATGAGTTCAGTACATGGTACAACCTCTTGTAATTCTACTTTGTCCTGCTGTGTGCTGCCCTGGGGACTAAAGCTTTTGTTGAATTACTACTAAATTTTAATGAAGTCACTTTGCAATTTTCCTTCTTCTTCTTCTTCTTCTTCTTCTTCTTGTTCTTCTTCTTCTTCTTCTTCTTCTTCTTATTATTATTATTATTATTATTATTATTATTATTATTATTGCCATATATCAAACCCAGGGCCTTGTGTCTTTGAAGCACATGATCTGCCAGTGGGTTACACCTGAAGTCCTGACACGTTAGTGAATATTTTAAAAGTAGTTACTCGTAATCTTCTGTTGCCTAAAGATCCTTAACTACCTTAAGGTATTCACCTTGGACAATAGGGTTGTTTTTCACCTAGAAACATATTCACCTAGGGAGAGGTTTAATTGAGGTATCATTTCTTCGTAATGCTGATTATTAGGCTTATTTATGTGGAGCCACAAAACCTCTATACAACTCTTTAGGACTCCTCATTAACTGACAGAAGCCACAGAAGAGGAAAACAACCAATTATTGGAAATTTGCTTTTTCCAAACAGTTTCTAAACAGTTGACAAGATCCCACTCAGCAATTGCAATGACCTGGCACAGCTAGCAGCACACTTTCATTTTAACAGAAGAGAAAATCCGGGACCAGATGAGAAACAGGAAGTCTGCATTCCACAGAAAAATACTTCGTTTGGGGTCAAAATTTGAGCAATAGCTGGCTGGATGCAATCACTAACTTGACCCTGTCTTAATTCTCACTTCTTGTCACTGACAAGTGAGGCCTTTACATAAATGTGGCTAAGAGAATTGTATCCGGTCTTCCTTGCTTTCTTCTTTTATTTTATTTCAGTTAAAGCCTAAGGATTAGCTTGTTCTTTATCCCCTCTATTCCACACCCCCCCCTTTTCAAGAACTGTCTTCTTGTCCTAAAGAAGATGTGATTGTTCTAATAATCACATTTCCCAGACTTCCTTGCAGCTGGAGCTCTTCCCATGGCAAAGTGCTAGTAATCAAGTGCAGCATTCATCTGGGTCTCATCCCTTTTGCTGTCACAGCTGTGATGGAGTCTACAAGGTTCAGGAGTGAATTGTTATGGCAGCTTCTCTCTTTGTGACCCAGTTGTGGGCTGAGGTTTCTTGAGAATAACTTCTGAAAGCTCATGGAAGAATAATTGCTTTAAATGTTTGGCTGTCTTTCCTATGATCTTGTGTTATATACATAGATTCAAATGTACTGCATTCTGCACTGTTACATTTACAATGATTTAAATTCACTAGACTGTGTAGTTTAAATTGAGGGCTTGGAACTACACAATTCACAATGTGGCCTTGCTTTAGAGGAATGAGGAACTCTCCTGTATAAGAAAGGGCTAATTTACAAACACGGAAGAATCTTAGTCTATCTATTGGTAGTTGTACGCAGTCTACACCAGAAGCACACGTTTCCATGGATCTTTCTGCTCTCTCACCACTTTTCTCTTTCACTTTATTATTGCCCAGTGTTACGAGCAGCCGGACTCCAGGCCATCACTTTTCTATGGAGAGCGCACTACAAAATTTAGTTGTAGATGTTTATTGTCAAAAAATGGCCTCTGTGTTCTATTTTTCAGTTTTTAACTGCTGGCCCATATAGGTCTCTGAACATAAAGGTTTCATTTGTTTGGACTCTCAAGCAGTAGTTCTTGGAAACTTACAGACCCTCTACCCCTGTGTGGAAGTTACAGAATGGTAGCATTTCTCATATTCTCTCTTTAACACCATCCCTCAGCCTCCCAGAATCCTTGTTTCTCCCTTGTTTCCACGATAACCACTGTGGCTACAATGTAACCAATTCTGATTCACCGTATGTAGGCTACCAAATATATGACACTAACTCACAGGGCATATTGCTCTAAGTTTAAGCTGTTTAACACTGTACGATAACCTGCATGCAGAGAAAGACAAACTGCAGGGTGTTGTGCAAATCTCAGTTTTTATTATTGGCTTACTTCCTGATGGAAGTACAGCCACAGATTACAGAATTTTAAAGATGACCAGTTACATCTACAACACAACTTCTATACCGAAGGGTCTCGGATTGTTGCAGGAGATGAAGGTAGAAAGATTGTAAGGGTCAGAGGAACAGGGAATTTGCTATGAGACTGTGTTTCCAAGTAGTGTCAGGAGCTACATCCATAACGTCTCATAAGCATGGCTGTCTATATGTGAGCTGAACAAAGATGACGCCAATAGACATGTTAACACGAACACAAAGAACTACAGGCATCTAAGGAAGGCTGAGATTAGGAGAAATAGTGTTCCCAGGAAGATCCTATCAACTGGTTGTCCAATAACAAATGGTCAGCCCTGAAAACATACATATACATAACATGATACAGACTGAACAGGTTTTATTTATGTACTTACATTTGTTAATAAAAATAACTAATGGAAAAAAAGAGGTCATGAATTTGAAAGAGAGGAGGGGGTGGGTGTGGGAGAGTTTGGAAGGATGAAAGGGAATGGGAAATGATGTAATTATGTTATAACTTCAGAAAATGACTTTAAAAAGCAAAGAAAAGATGGTCTGGTCAGTTGTTTTTAATAAACAGTTTTGTGGAGACCTAAGACTTCACAATGATTCCTTAGGGCCTCGTAGATAGATCTGAGCGTCCCCACCTCTCTTCACCTCATGTAGCTCTGCTATTGCTTTTTAATGTTCTGCTGCTAAAAGCACTTTGAGAATCACTGATCTCATGAACTCCTTGGCCCATGCATTAATCCCCTTTACAATGCCTCTCACAGCTGGTTATCTAGAATTACTTGAATATATCCAGTGATAAGAGGTTCATTTCTTTGCAAGGTAGCATATTCTATTTTAAGAGGTGTTCCTCTAGATCACAAGACCCTATTGCTGAAGATTACTTGAGATGCAGGGCATTGAGACATCAGACTGGATCTGAGCTAGAAGTCTCCTCCCCTGCTGGCTAGTTTTCATGATGCCAGGAAGTGATAAGCAAAGTACTAGGGGAGAAAAAACCATCAATGACCCTGTCCAGTTTTGGATTTCAAGAATTATAATTTACCATTTATGGTAAATATGGTAAATATGGTATCTACCAATGGACACAATATGTCTGTTGGTAAAATAGTGGCATAATTATTATTATTATTATTATTATTATTATTATTGGTTTGGGGATAACTAGTCTCTTCATGATTAGATTTGAGGCTTGTTTCACAAGTGGGAAGAATCATGTCCTGTAATGTAAACCTGGTCAGGGGTCTATGCCTGGAAATGTCAAAGGCCTACAGGAGGATCTATTGCAGTTGTTTTGCTAAATGGACATGTCTTCTAAATACCGATGGTTGTACCTGCCGATAGTGATGCTCTAAGCCTTCATCTTTTTGCAGTGGGTGCTGTTTAGCATAGAGCCTCACAAATGATAAAAGTGTGGAGACTAAGTGACTGGGAGTGCTTAGCTTTGAAAGGGCCATCTGTGCCACTCCTTAGAAGACTCAGAGAGCATCCAGCAAAAGAGATAAGAATGTGAAAGCCAGAGATTGAGGAGTTCAGTGAAGCACTGTTTTCTGGACATGACATGGCCCTTGTACTCACGAACTCATGGTGGCTGCTTTTACTTGCGTAAGGCCTGTGCAAAATTGAGCTCAACACCATTTCAACATGCATTGGGCTCATGAGGTCTCACCTTCACTGATGGACTTAGGAAAGTTCATGGTTGACACTGATAAGTTGCTCCTTCTAGTAAATAACCCCTTCCATTCTTGTTCATGCAAGAGGTCAAAATTAAACTCAGTGAGTTTTAAAAATATAATCAAAGTAGGAGGGGGTGATTGTTGAGAAGAAGAGTTTCCAGGAGGGGGAGATGGGTGAGAATGGCAATAGAGAGAATTAAAAAGGACCAAAAATTCAGTATATTATGTGTATGAAATTATCAAAGAATAAAAACACAAAAATTATATTCTTGGTTCATATTTTTCTAGATCAAGGGACAGTAATTTCTAGCTAAATGATTCTAGTACTGGGTTCTGGTTAGTTAAGGCTTTCTTTGTAAATAATTTTTTTTTCATAGGTAAGCATTCTTGGTGTTTTGGTAACATGAGACCTTGCTTAGTATCTTTTCTGGATAGAAATGATCAGAAGAATATTGCCCAAATGCTTCTATTTATATCATGGTAATAAGCTGCCAGAAGAATGATAGATATATACCAAATTGCCATAAGCAATTCACCAGATACTGTGTGGCTCATGAGATGTACAATTGAGGTGGGTGGGCAGGGAAAAGAAGAGGAAGATATGTCGAGGTCCTACCTCCTACTAAGTCCATCATACAGTTTTCCATATTTATTTCTAGAAACAATCTCTGGAGGCGCAACAATCTTAACTCCCAGACACATTAAGAAAACAATGTGAGCTTTCACAGCTAGTAAATGATGAAGCTGGGATTTTAACTCAAGCCTTCTTAACTCTAAAATCTGAGTTCTGCAATCCCAGAAGGAAATTTCCAGTCCTTCTCTGTCCAGTATTATGTTGTCATAGTAAATACACACAGCCTGACCATCCTTAATGCCTACTTAATAATCTCCTTTATCTGCCTCAGTTGGCTGTACCCAATGGGCATACTAATCACAGATCCTTCACAGGACTGTTCTGAAGAAAGGAGCAGTGACAAGTTGTGCACTTAGTATCTTCTACCACACAGTCAATGCTGTCCTTCCATCCCATGCCTTTCAGTGAGCAAATTAAAAAAGCACAAGACCTTTTGTATATGTGTAGCTGAATGAAAGGCTAAATGGAAAAATGTATTCGTTGAAAATCCTTAAGTCTCCTTTATACTCAGTGGCTTTGATAAATTGGATCATGATGTTAAGGTGCACAGGTGGGCGTGGATGAAGGAGGTAATGAAGATGGTAGAGAGGAAACTAGCTGCATCTGCATCTGTGTTAAGGACCCTGGAGGAATTTCATGCCCTGTAGTCAAGCATTTTGACTTGACTTAATACACACACACACACACACACACACACACACACACACACACACGCGCGATCTGGAGGAAGACAGCCCACACACACCAGGTCAGTTCAAAGGCATCACTCTGGTACTGTTTTTATCCCCTTTCTATTCGTGACCATCTGATTCAGGAAACAAATCCATTAAACCAAATAGGATTAAGCTACAGAACCCAGCTGGGAATGTGGCTGTCAGACAGCCATCTCCCTGCTGGTGTTAATGGGTTCTGGTGCAGAATCCTAACCCCCGGCTATCCCACCACCCAGGCAAGTGCTAGGCTGAGGGCCTCAGAACATCACACACTTCTCTAATGTGTCACAATTACAGAGACAACTGTGCTAAGTAACTTTCCACCGATCTGCTCTGAAAACTTGCGGTGTGTTCAATAGCCCTCAAAATTTTTCATTTGGGACCTGTGGAGAGATGGTATGGTAGTGGTTACACTGAGCAGTGGTAGAATAAATAGTCATTTCAAGAGATTTTTCTTTCTTTTTCTTTTGAAGTGTATAACTTGTAAAAAGAAGTTGAATCCATTTTAGCTTCATTTGTATCTCAACTTAGCACACTGAAAGAGAAGGAAGCAAGGTTGCAAAGATAGCACAGGTCCTAGTGGCTGCAAAATTGGATCACACACATGGCTAAGAAACAAGCTTCCGTTTCGCCGGGAACAATGCTTTACCTCTACAAAGAAGCAGTCAGCTCAGACTGCATAAGAGAGTGGAGTGAGCCCATTAATGCTGTCCATGGCCGAAGTGCCTGATGTCAGGCACAGGCATCCAGGGATCCTGGGTGCTACTCTCTCCAGGCTCCTCCTTGGGAGGACAGGGACATTCCTTATTTGTTGTCTCTGGTGAGTGAAGCTTTGGAACACAGATTGCTGGAGAGAAGTACTAATTATTTACTCATAGTACGACCCAGATCTGCAAAATGCCTCTTGCTATTATCAAGAGTGTCAGGGCTCAGGTCCTAGCTTTGCACTTCAGAAACAAGTGTGAATGAGATGAGGAGGAGGTGGCAGCTCCCAAGGCACACCCACACTGGTTCTGTGGCTGTGATTCATCATCTTTCCAGGAGAACGCAGATCAGCACTTCTCTTTTCAGGTGACAGGGAAGGGCTATTAATGATATCTGGGTTCTCTCTGAGACCCACACTCCAGTTAATAAGGTGCACCTAGGGAAAACCCAATAGAGAAGGCTGGGAATGAAGGTGGGCAGAGCGCTAATAGGCAGGCGAGGAATTATTTAGCAGGAGTCCTGGAATAGGTGAGTTTCTCTAATATCCTTTTCCAAGAGCAATGTTCTTGCCTTATTACTCAGGGCCAGAAGTGATTTCTTTAGTCTTGGGGCTGCATTGTCTGTTGGAAGATTCCCTGACTGTTTTTTTTTTTTCTAGTCAGTAGTGAAAAATTCACCTAGTGAGTTGGTATGGCTCTAAGAAGCTAGATAGTGTCTCAAGGGCGAGTTGAGAAGGGTTGATGACATTTAAGAATCCATTCTAATGTGACAGGGCAAGACAGTGCAGAGGTTCCTACATCTTGTATTCTTGCTGAGGCCATTTTTGGTTTGACTAAAATTTATCTCCTTGATGTGTCGCCCTGTGGAAAATTACCCAACTCTATCTTAGCAACCTGAGGTCAAGAGTCCCCTACTAGCTTATCTTAGCCTCTGTTAAACTGCTTGCTTGTGTAACACCCCCCATCGCAAAGCTGCTGAGTGAGATACCAAGATGTGGTTTTTGCCTTCAAAAAAACCCTTACTTTAAACACTTGTAGAGACACTTGGGTCCCGAATACCCAAATGCCAGCTGGAATAAAGACTTTCAATAGACTATAAACTGTTTCTGAGTGGTTCTTCTGATGAGCTCTAACACCGACATCCTTTGGGGCAGACAGACAGTCGCTATGGAACCACCAAAGCCATCTATCTTCTGACTCATCTTTTCCTCAGTTTTCTTTTTTCTTTTAAGTTGCAACTTGTGTATCTCAGGCTTTAGTAAAACTCACTCTGTGGCTGATGAAGACCTTGATTTTATGATTCTCTTGCTTTCACCTCCCAAGTGCTTGGATTACAGGCATGTACCACCACATGTAATTAATGCACTGGTGAGATCAAATCTAGGGCTTGGGAGACACTCTACTGACTGAGCTGTATCTTCAGCCACTCAGTTTATGTGTCCTCCATTCAGGGACCTATACTTATCCCCCTGACCAGAGACTGCTCTTGAGACCTTCCATATTTTCCTATGTCTACTGCCTTTGCTTGTGCAGTTCTGTCTGCAGGCAGAGACCTGTGTCCCTTCTCTTACTAGGCATCCGGATTAATTGTCTCAGAGTCCCCTGCTAACCCCAGAGCTGGCTCACTTGCAGAAATAGTTCCACAGCCCTTGAGCTTCCCTGGATTGTGTTGCCTTCTACATCGTGCTCAAGTTCCCAAATTATTCATTTACTCATCTATTTAGTTCATTGCCTTCTTAACTTCTCTTGAGAATGTCCCAAGCATTCTTTATTTCTTGCATCTGTAGGGCCTCAAGACAGCAGACACTTATTAAAAGTTTCCACAAGGGAGAAATGAATAGAGTACCTTGTGAGTCGGGTGTGCCTCCTGGCGGTGGGTAATTGCACTGTGTATCTTTTTATGTTGTTTGTTTTTAGAGACAGGGTCTCTCTGTGTCGTCCTGGCTGTTCTGGAGCTCTCTGTGTAGACCAGCCTGGCCTTGAACTCATAGAGATCTGCCTGCCTTTGCCTGCCATGTTCTGGTGCCTCCACACCTGGCCTGTATCTTTAATTGAGATGTAACATATCTTTATTTGTCAGCTTCTTATCTGTTAAAGGGAAACCCTTGAGAGTAGTGTAGACGTATCTTTGGAAACCTTGTATGAATTAGACAACTTGAGAATTATGCAAATGTCCATTTTAATGGACTCCAAACCTTGAGATGTGTCTGTGCTCATGACTGGAAGCCAGCCAAGCTGTGTCAGCCTACTCGAGGCATAGATAATCGAATGCACAGCTTCTCTGACAGGCACTGATTACAGACACTATTAACAAGGGAATGGTCACAATATAGGTGACGAAGACAGAAGCTGTGGTAAGTTAGTACCATGAGGAAGACAGCAAAGTCACAGAGGCCTTGCCCAAGAGCAAGAACAATTGCTTCTCTTCACTGTGGGTGGTGGCTGAGGGAAAAGAGGGCTTATGTAGACAATAATTTATATTTTATTTAAAATAATTGGAAAAGTTTACAGACATTTCTTACAAATATGCAGCTGTCAGGCATGGATGGGAAAGAAACATTTTTCCCCCAATTGTGAGAAATTCTAATGTCGTAGCAAAAAATCAGGGGTTTGATGATTAAATGTGGAGAGCTGTCATCTCGGCATTATATTAAAATAACTCGCCTCCAGCAAGTGCACAGTATTTCTTGCTTTAAATCTGTCATTTCTCGGGAGGCCACAGCTCCAGTTGGTTGCGCTGGCGACTTTGTAGCCATGGAGGTTTAACAGTAACAGGGACCCTCGGAGGCTTTCTGAGAATGGGTGTAGGTGGTAGATGGGGGCGGCAGGGGAAGGGGGGGGCTCATTAACCCTTGAATGCCTGCAGCAAACCAATTGCACATCTATGTTGCTATGACTTAGTGGGGTTCTCTGGACTCTGAAGCTTGAAGTAGAATGCTTGCAGATAAATTGCTTTCAGCAACATTCCTCAGACCGCAATGTCAGGCTGCGGGCAGAGTGAACTGCATTTGTTTATGAAATCTGTTGCTTAATGGGACAATCAGTGTCTCATTGCAGCCTCTAGTCACGGTATTTTTAATGACGGCCACACGGTGCTGCTTTTACATGCAAACCGTGGAGAGCTGAACATTGGAGAAAAAGCTTAAATCGGTGGAAGAGAGAGAAGGGATTGCTGGGTCAGGGATTGCTACTCCTGAACAACTGAATTGAACAGCTGTGTCTCTGCACGTGTCTCTGCTTCTCTGCTTTTTTGAAAAGGCCATTTAACCTCCCTCCCTAGTGGAATGTTTCCTGTGGATCTCAGGGCAGCTTCCTCCCCCCATTTCTCTGCTTTCCTGATTGGTGCTGTATGACATAGTTAAAAGATTGCTCTTTCTATACTTCTGCTTCTGTCATAATTTTTTTTTGGCTTTTGAAAATGTATCCATATCTCACCCCACCATGTTTCTAACCAAAGTGGCAGAGAGGACATCACAGGAGGGATGCTATCTATTTGCTCAGCCCATCATGGTATGTAGAGTCTGCCTACCATATTGTGCAGCTTGATGTGTGCGTGTGCATGTGTACCATGTGTGCATGGTTGCCTGCACATGTGTATGTGAACATAGAAGCCAGAGATGGGGTCTCCCACTGGCCTGGAGCTGTCTATGCAGGCTAAACTGCCTGACTCATAATACCCCAAGTATTCTTCTGTCTAATGCTACAGGTATGTGCATCTAATATTGGAATATCTTTCCAGTGTGCACACATGCTCGTTTGTGTGTGAATGCAGGTATGCTCACGCCACAGCACACTTGTAGAGGCCAGAAGACAACCTTGGGTTTTAGTCCTTGCCTTCCTCCTTGTTTGAGACGGAGTGTCTTGTTCCCTGCTGTCTATGTAAGGATAGTTGGCCTGTGACCTTCCAGTGATTCTCCTCTCTCCAACTCCCATCTTGTCAAGAGAACACTGGGGTTACAGACATGTACTACCTGTCTGGATTTCAGGGGGGTTCTGGGGATTCTGTGGGCTCTGATCCTTATGCTAACACTGCAAGTGTTTTATCTACTGAGATGCTTCCAGAGCTCCCTTCTTTCTGGGTAAAAATACGTGAGTTCTGGGAATGTAACTTGGGTTCTTGGGCTTGCAAGGCCAGCACTCTTACTGAGCTGTCTCCCAAGCTCCTGGAGTTTGTTTCTGTTCTTTCAATAGTTATGGCCATGACACAGTCAACAAAGTAAAGCAGAGGAAACACACTATGGCAATTAGTGAAGAATGTAAGGTTTGGGGCCCAACGCTTTTCTAGTGCTTATGTCTACCTGACATTGTGCTAGCTACTTTAACCCTTGGGAACTTCAGTTTCTTCTGCAACAATGACTTCCTTAGAGGCTTTGTAAGGATGAAGTATATATACGACTGGTGCATTTAGTACCAAAGATGTTTAATAACAGGCAGCCATTATTTGTAGTAGTTTTGCAGAAATAAAGGGAGGGAGGCCTGGCTGATAGCACTGTGAGGGCTAGAATTCCACATGCCCGATCACAGGGCAGCTAAGTCTCCTGAATTCTTAGCAGATTCTTCCCCACCCCTGCCATCTTCCCTCGTGCCTAAGGGCTATGCATATTTCCCACCTTTCAGCAATTTCACATGTGTCCCGGGAAGATATAAAAAGCAAGTAAAGAGCCTGCAGAAATGCAGGTGCAGTTGGGGTCCCTTAGCCAAAGGATGCAGCATTGCTTCAAAAGCCCTTAAATGTCACCTCTCCTTGCTCTGCTTGGCTCGGAACGCCCCTAGCATTGCCTCTTCATTGTGACACTGCCTGAGCCAGGGAGTCTGAAAGAATAAGTCACCTTGACCTTCCTCCTTCCAGAAAGGAGGCACAAAAAAAAAAAAATGAAGCCATCAAAAAGCCATGTCTCTTCCGATTCAGCATGTCTCAAAAGCCTCACTCTGACCCCATTGATCAGGCATAAAACATAAAATCAACAGACCTCTGTTTTCTGTCTTATGCAGAAAAACCAACACTGACCGGCCTTGTCAGCCTCGCTCACAGAAACTGTACAAGTAAACGTGGGAGTGCCCAAAGCCTGCTCTCTTCAATCCTCTTAAAACTTTTATTTTTTTGTCCTAGTCCCAGATGACAGCTGTGGGGCAGAGCAAAATCCTGCTGTTAAGTACTGAGGAAGGGAAGCACTCATCACTATCCCCGCACAGAGGGTGCCTCCAGCAAGCCAGTGACTGACAGTCTGAATAAGCAGTTATTTCTCCAGGCTCAGGTGCAAGAAGCACATACGATCCAGTACCTGACCTTTGCAGCTGAGCTTGGCACCTGGGGCCAGCTGGCTACTACCATTATCTGCTAAGGTTAAAATATTGTAGAGCTAATTGTGATGAGGAAGCTCTATTCATGGTACTTTCCTGCTGAAATAATTTTCGAATGTGCTCCAACGCCTACAGGATCTAGTACAATTTTCTTCCTCTGGCATTCATGGCTTGTTATGATTTGACTCGGGTCTACCTCCCTGGTTGAGTCTCTTCTGCCAGGGTTACAGTCCTGTGATACAGACAAACTGAGGCAGTCTCTTTGCTATGCTTTCTTGCCTCTGAGTTATCATGGTTGGTCCCTCTCCTGGAGTTCCCCTTTCCTGACTCTTCATCTTTAAATCCCATTTACTCTTCAAGTCTCATTTAAAGGACAGCTGCCTCCATGATACATTTCCTACAGTGCCCTATGTGTGTCCAACAGTGACAGATGCAGCTCTTTGCACATACCCCTCTTAAGGCATTCGATGTTATCTGCTCTGTATTATGTTTTATCCGTGTTTTACACTCTTTGCTAGACTCTAAGCTCTGTGAAGGGAGTGTCGTGTCATTTTGCTCTAAGATCCTAGGATGTATTCCAAAAATGTCTGACATCCATAGAATGTACTTAGTCAGAATTGGTTTAGAGTGCAGCGATGCTGTCTTTCACAGGGGAGCATCATGTGTATTGTGGATCAAGGAAGGCATGTGTTCAGTTATGCTCATGATAAATTCACCAGTACAGTAAGAGTCTGTTAAGATAGTTTCAGGCATGTCTAGCAGTTAAATGGTCAGTAGTTAAACGCAGTATTTTAAACATCATCCTCAAGTTGAACAATTTGGTTTGTATAATTTTCTATAGTATGGATTGGTAGTTTGTATCTCATACCTCTATATCAGTAAAGATGCCTCGGAGTGTGTTTCTTCCTCTCTCTCTCTCTCTCTCTCTCTCTCTCTCTCTCTCTTTTCTTTCCCCATATTTGGTTAAACTAACTTAAAAAACAACCTGCTTTTATCTCCTTTTTACCATTCTTGTTTTTAGGAGGTTAATGCATAAGCAGCATTTAAAAGGTGAAATTAACACTATTTGCTTTTTGCATTTAATTCCTGAACATTGAGGTATAAGATATAACATTATTCCTTGGGTCAGAAAGATCAAAAGAAAGGACATGTGATCCTTCTAGAAGAACCTACTTGCAATTTCCTTAGGAACTGGCATTTTGGAAAACAAGTGAGGTGGCTAATTATTGCCACTGCCCCCACCAGAGAGAAGAGCAGGTGTATGTAATCAAAGTGGATTTCAATTGTTAGGTGTGTTAACAGCATCCATTATATATTCTCTTGGCTTAGGGGGCTGAGGTGCCTTGCATATATTCTATTTTTTACTGCCAATACAATATCATTCCATCCCATCATTTATTTAGAGTGAGATGATTCATTAAAATCCAAGTCATTGTGGCAACCCATAACCATAACTTTGTTTCAGGAAAGTGAACTCAACATGCTCAAGTAAGTGATTATTTGGACCAGGTCAGGCTTCTCTCCATCTGAATGATTGCAGGTGGGGAAAGATGGTCACTTTGCACACTTGAATGGTATGCATTTCCACATCTTCACTGAAACATCCCCCAACATTAGGGAGTGACCGGCAGGCTACACTGACCATTGACATCCTTGTCTCAAAAAGCAACTGGAGCATTAGAGCAGCAGAGATGACCTAAAGGGTTGCACCATATGCTCTAGCCTTCCCTTCTTAAGCATCAGGCACAGAGCACAGAAAAGAACCCATCCCTCCGTCAAGCGCCCCCCCTCCCCCAAGCATGAAGGAGAGATCAAGGAGAGATCACCTCCTAAGCAATGGCATTAGAATGCCCATGCTCCTCCTCCTCGCCTCAGAGCAGTGCTTTTTATTTTCATCTCTATGCTAACAAGGTATACCTGTCCTGGCGTGTGTTCCGAAGAGGTTCTTTCATGCTCAGGCCTGGGGAGCTTTAACATAGTTAGATGTACTCTAACAGCAGGTTGCCATCAAAAAATTCTATAATAGGATTAAAATAAAAGAGAAATGTACTTGCAGCGGAATGGCAATGATTATTTAACACATTGCAAGTGCTTGGTGGGAAGGTGCAGCACAAACATGGCCCACAGACCTGCTGTGCGGGTGTGCAGCCTTCTGAACAATCAGGGTTTTGTGTTGCTGATGGCGGATTTTTGCAGCTCAGCCTCACAGAGTCCAAAAGCTATCCAAGGAGGTACTTGGAAAATGGCCTTATCACCGCCGGCTATGATCTTATCTAGTTATCCCTGCGTTCTTGTGTGAGGCTCATCAGCCTTACATACAATGTGAGATCAGGGGAGGGGTGGCAGGCTATATAGCTGCCTTGTTCGTTTCTCAATCCCCTGTGTCTGGAACTCTGCCTGGTACATAACAGAAACTCAGTGATACGTGTTGTCTGATAGGAAGGCTCTAAGCATGGAGTTCTGAGTCTGATGAAATCACACCTCTTCTTAATAAGCCTAAACATCAGTTTCTAACCTCTAAAATGTAGTGGTTTTTTGGTGTTCCTGTAAGACCATCTATCTAAAGCAACTAAAGCTATGCACATATCTAGCAGGCTGTTTCATGGTCTGGAGCAGATGTGCTAGTAAAGTTTAGAGTCAGGACTCCCAGCAGTGAGGACACTTTTGGAAGACACTACAAAGATCCAGCATTGGTAGCTTCTAGAGAGCTAGGAGGTACCAGTGGTAGGAGAGACAGACACTTAGCGTATGCATGGCATGACCCTAGAGCAAGTCAGCTGAACCGAGACCCCGAAATATACACCATCAATGGCATTTTGGAATACAGGAGGGGAATCTCAGTATAGCACCTGCTTTTAGCATCTAGAAAGAGGGCACTGAGAGTGCCATAAAATCTTCCTGCACCATAAAGTACCTGACTCACACTATGGTAATTACCTCTGTTCATCCGGGCACCTATAAGAACTCTATCTTTCTTGTTTTCTGTGTTTATCTCTATCTATCTATCTATCTATCTATCTATCTATCTATCTATCTATCTATCTACCTACCTACCTATCTATCCTCTATCTATCTATATCATCGTGTGTGTGTGTGTGTGTGTGTGTGTGTGTGTGTGTGTGTGTGTGTGCTGGTAATTATAGGCTTACCCCATCCTATCAGAACCTCTCATCTCCTCTCTTTGTCTTACTACAATAATTCAGGAGATGAGTTCCCAGTCTCATCTCCAACCCGATTCTTTCAATTCTGCTTCAGGTCCTTCTATATTTCTCTCTCTCTCTCTTTCTACTTCTCCATCTGAACTGGAGGGTCTCATAATGTTCACTTGGATCCTGAAATAGCCTTCTACCTAGTTTTTATATCTATAGGCTCTTTCGTCTCCACTTGGACTGCTTCTCGTGGATACTGCCAAAGCTAGTCTATAAAACACTTCATTGCTTGAAGAACTCTGCCAGTTTCTCCTTTTGACATTGCTTGCCAGGACACCTGGTATCCAATTGACATCTGCAGCTTCCATACCCCACCTTCACTCAGGAGGTGATCTGCCCCAGTGTCTTGGTCCTACACAAGGCCTCTGCTGCACCCTCTTCTTCTCAGGCCATTTCTATGGATTGCTATCTTCTCCCTGCACCTCTTTATTTATTTTTTAAGACCCTACAGACAACTTCTTTGCGTGAGTTTTCTCTGACCCTTCCACCCAAAATGGATTACTTTGTCTCCCCACCTCGTACTTTGTTCTTGTTCTTTCCACCTGCCATGGTGTTCCAGAGTTCTGTGTGTCCATGGTCTTTTGGATTCTAATCTGAGAGATCCTGGAATTCAGGAAATGTTTTTGGTTCTTGATGCACTAATGTAGAAAAAGACATGTCATAATATGTTTGTGCTCAATATTTCCCAGTATCCGTGTAGGCACAGCCTAAGATGTCCAGGGGGTGCCTGAAATTGTGGATCATAACAAACCCTGTATATATGTACTGTGGTAGAGCTTAATTTATAAACTAGGCATAATAAAGGATTAGCAACAATAATAAAGCAGAAAAATTCTAACAGTATGCTATAAATTACATGAATGTGGTCTCCTTCCTTCTCTTTTAAGATACTTTATATTGTCCCATGCCCACCCTGCTTTTAGGCATGGTGACATCATATTTGGTTGTTCTCTAAGGGTTTCTTGAAAATATGTGCTGTGATACCATGACAGTTGAACTGATAACCCATGCAGGTACCCAGTGATTAATGAGCAGGTAGCATATAAAGTATGGGACTATTTACTGTCTAATGTGAATGAATAGTAGCCTCCTGAGTCCTCAATATCCCTTATGACAGCCAATTTAAGTAGTGGCTGGTAGCTAAAGTAGCAACTACATTTAACAAAGTACAAGACTGTTCTACACCCATTTTACTTTTCTGTTTGGAGGAGGTGAGAGAAAGGGAGATCTGTGAGGATTCACTTAAGGCCTCAGGGATTGAGAAGTTGAGCCTCTTGGGGAGAACTTCAGCAGGTGGAAGCTAATACCAGAAACCTCATCTGTATGCAGTCAAAAGGTCACCAAAGCCCTGGGGCTGCTGGTCTAGCCACAGCGCCCTTCCTCATCAGGTGATACTTCTATTCCTCATCGAGTCTGATTGGAGGATTGCTTTAGGGCACCTTACCTGCAGAGCTTACTGAGAAAGGAGAAAGAGGAGTTAGTGGCTGGTAGAGGCTCCAGCTCTGAGATCAATATCAGCCTGGAGAGGGTTTGGCTGATCCTATACCAGCCAGGAGCATTGCTGAATTCCTTTGTTTTAGCTCCCAAATGAGTTGTATGTTGGGCCAGACCAATGCTCTGCCACTCTAAGTTTTAAAATGCTGCGGAGTTTGAGTCTGGCTTCAGATGCAGTGTTTCTTACACTAGGGTGGTCAGACCATTTTGGTTTTAACATTTTACTCCCACCCTTCTATCATGAAACAAACAGCCACATGTATAAGCATCTCAAAAAACAATGGAAGATGAAATAGCATCAAAAGCAAAGGTTTTTTTTTTTGTTTGTTTTCCTCTAAGACTGCTGGTATGGGGGCCACAGTGACCTGAAGCTTCCTTATCTCCCACAGGGATAAAGAGTGAGTCACCCCTTACCAGCATCCCATGATCACAGGGAAGAACAAAGGAAGTTATTGTTCAGGGCTTCAGCATGCATGTGAGGTGAGACAGCTGCCTTGAACGAATGAGACAGAAAAAAAATGAAGGATGAGGGCGATGTGCCTGCCTCTCCTTTCTGTCGGTCAGGAAAAGCTTTAAACTGATTTTGATCTTTCGAAACAAAATTTGGTACCAGACTGCGAATATGCAGTGAATACTTTGCTCTGTTTCCCCGCACAAAGCAGATTTACAGCAGCTGAGATAGTTTGTCAAATTCCTGACAGCTACGGAACTCCAGCACGTTGCCTTTGACTGTTGCTGACACTGGGGAGGTGGGAGCCTTGGGAAAGAGGCCCCAAGCCCTTTCACTTCCTAAAGGAAAATGACAGGGAGATTTCAAAACACCCACAACAAGAAAGCAATGAAGTTACATCCTGGAAAGATCATCAGCAGGGGCCGCTCTGCTCTCCACTGGCAGAGGCTGGATTCCTGCGGATGAACAGGCACCCACCATGAGGACGGCTCTGTTGGCTTGCTCTTCAAAATGGATTCTCCTCAGGAGCGAAAGAAATTCTAGGGTGGCTTAGAGTGCAAAGACTAGAAATCCTAAACATACTGATCTTATTTTCATCGAAGCATTATGATTATCAGACAACCAATATGGTTTAACCTATTCCTTGGGACAAAGAGACAAAAACACCGAGACAAAACCCAAAAACAACTCTATTTCCCATCTTTGAGATGGAAGATGAAGATAGCGTGGTGCTAATGTGGGCATTGTCCAATTTTTATTGCCTTTCGGAGTAAAAACACATCTTTTTTTTTTTTTTTTTTTTTGTTACCCCAAGGGAGGGTGTATCAGGGTGAACAGAAATATCTCCTTAAGTTCTTTTATTTCATAAATTGCAACATTTCATGCGAAGCTCTTTTTACGTTTTGCAATTTTAATCTGAGTAAACTGCTTGCAATGAGTATTTGCTCCCCTTTGGCAAACCCTTTTTTCCCCTCGTTTCTGTGGAATTAGTATTCTAGGAGCTAGCCACAAGATGGCAGTGTCACTGCATGGCTGAAGACTGCCCAGCTTGTCTCAGAAAGGTAAGCCAGCTTGTCTAAACCTTTGCTGAATACCCAGAAGGTGGCAGATTTTAGCTATTTATGAAAAGACAAGGCTGGTGAACAATGTCTTTTTTTTTTTTTTAATGTATTTTTATTTATTTTCCAGAAGGAGATTATGAGCTGAATCAAATTATCTGTGATATTTAAAATATTTGAAAATGTATCACATTTTCAAGAGCATGTAATACAAGGTGAAGGGCTAGCAAAACTAACAGTGACACAAAAATCAAGGTGAAATTGACCAATAAATTGAGAACTCCATTACAGGAACAATTTCCCCGAGTTCAAGTCACAGCGTTTGAGTGATAAACCTAAACCGGTCTAAACTTTGTGAAGTGTTCAAGGCGAAGATAGAAGGAGATAGCGAGGGGCACGGAGGAGGCAGAGAGGGCAGCGTGGGCATCCATGGTTATGTTTTTTCCGCCAAGTTTTCTAGTCTCTCAGAGGACTTTCTGCAGACCTGTGCTAGAGAGTTCAGTTCTTTTCAAGGTTACGGATTACCTGAAGGGATCCTAGTTTTAAAAATGAAAAATGACAGCTTGAACACAATAGTCCAATTTAGAGGGATCAGTACCCGGTGCAGCTTCTCTGGCTGATACATTTGCAACCAATATGAAACCACGTCTATTTTGTGTGAGATCCTGTTGCAGTCCCAATTCTTTATCTCCAACCTCGGGTTACTTTCAAGGAGTTTATTCTGAGGGAGTACCTGCTTTTCCGTTGGTTTTGGCCCCAGGCAGTATATATGGGCTTGCTGTCTCGCCTCCTGTAGGGACTACACATTCCTGGTAGGGTGCCGGGGCGGCAGAATGGCAGTACAGCAGGATGGCAGCTTGGAATCATTCTTCTGAGTGACAGCTCTTCGTGACTCTCTGCACTCCAATATGTCAGGGAACTGGTGTTCACACCGGCATCATTTATCTCATTTAAATATTCCAGGAGGGTAGGCTCCGAGCTCCAGTTAGATTCATTGTTTTTCTGTCTGAAAATGGCCTGGCAGCCTCTCTGAAATGGATGAGGGGATAAGAAGGGAAGAAAAAAGAAGGACAAATGGTGAGGAAATGCAGCAAGTGAGTGATATATAAGGTGAGTCCAGAATTCAATATCCAGGACGAGGGCACACACGTCTCAGACCCCAGATATATAGCTCAGAACTGAAGGAGAAATGGACAGGAAGAGAGATAATCTTTATCTCTGCTCCCAAGCCTTTGGAAAGAGCTAAGGCTAAATCACCCTCAGAAGAAATCAGGAAATGAAGCCTGTGCCAGGTCACCCATGAGAGCCAGAGCACAGGCCACTGGCTGGCCATACCCGCCCTCTTTCTTACTTGGAGTCACATCCTGAGTTCAAGGCCGTTCTGCATATGTAAACTTCAGTAGGCAGTGCTTAGGCTTGGATTGAGCCACAGGATTTCAGTTTTATTTAAGAAGCATTGCTGGATTTTCCTTGGATTTAGCATCTGAAATCTCTGCAAAAGGCAAGGGAGGGAGGAGGGATAAATTGTGGCATTTGCCACAGCTCAGTTTGTTTCTGGGAAGGGCATGTTAGAGATTCGTTTCCTTTTCTGACATTTCAAATGTCCATCCGTGCATGTGAGATTTACTTATTCATTCAACCATTCAGCTCCCTCCCTCCCTCTCATTTTCCCTCCCTCCTTTCTTCCCTCTCACCTCCCTCCCATACTTCCTTTCATTCTTTCTTTTTTTTGTAAGTCATCATGCAACTGGACTTTGGTTGGAGTAATGACTTTGGATTGAGATTGTACTTTGGATCTTGCAAGGCATTGGCTCATTCTGCAACATATGGTATCATGTATTCAATTTTTTGTAGATTCCTTCTTTGTGGTATCTGAACAATTTACCTCCAAAGGCATTTTCTTGCTTTGGTCCTCACTAACTTGCCAGGCATGAGGCGCATTATCTGTAGCTGTCCTAATAATCCTATAAGTCCCAATCTAGCCAAACCAATCTATTGAAATCGATGCTCTGTGAGCTTGTTTGAAGTGTCTGAAAAATATTTCCATTTTCCAATCAGTTGGTTTAAGTGAGTCTATGGCATTTGCTAGCAACATGCTACTTGAGGGAGTCCTGTTGGGGTGATTTAGTTACCTCTGCACGTGTTCCTGCTCCAGACTGTCAGTTGTTAGCAGATGGGAAAGCTCCAGCAAATTACGTTTTGAGTTAGGAATCTACAAAGAATCAACTTTTCTAACTGCTTTCATCCCTGGAGGTCTCAGAACTTTCTCAGTGGTGCTGTAGAACTTCATCCCATTAGCTGATTCTGAGTTAGCAACTTAGAGTTCCCAAAGTACAGGCTTAGAGAACAGGATACCTGTGCCAGTTATCTGTGGTGTTGCTGGGGACCCAGGAATAAGGACATCGCTGGTCCCTGCAAGAGTTTGTCCTATCTGACTACATTTTCTTCTCCCTCTAGATAACTGTGAGAGAGTAATGCAAAAGATTGCTAAATCATCAAAGATCTTAGAATTTGGATATCGCTCACCTAAAATTGAGGAAAAGGACCCCCTCAGTTCATTCTCCTTTTACTTCACTTGTCAAAGGAGAAGAGGGATACTTACATTAGTCCCCTGAAGGCAACTCACAGGTAAGGGAGTTTGTAAAAGTGTTTTGACAAGAACCATTTGTCATACCAATGTAAAGTTCTGGTTTATAAATAAGTAGTAGGAAATTTGATGTCAACAGTGAAGTTCTTGGTATACTTCTTCTGGTTCTTTTCTAACAGTGGGTAATGGTCCTGTCCTGCTTTCTTGAACTTGGGTGTTGCTATAAAATTTGCTTTGGACTAAGGAGCACAGCGTGTGCAATTCCATGTCAGTTGCAGGCAGAAGATCTAGGAACCTGGTCTGAACACTATATGAAGAATGAAATGTGTAGAAGCTGAACATACTTAGGGTAAAGCTTAATGCTCTTAGGGATAAATGAAACCTCATGTAACCTTATCCCACATTCTCAAACTCTCCTCAGACATTGAGCTCTTGCCCTACCTTAATTTATTTGTAATGATAATAATAATAATGTAATAGCCATAAAAAAACTTTTAAGATCCAACATTGAAGGGTAACTCGTTATTTTTCATGGATTTAGTTATAGGCTTTAGGAATGCAATTTTCTCATAAGAGTTTTGACCTGAAGTTTGTATTCCTGCTTTCTGTGTATAAGGAGTTGAGTACCACCATCATGGCAAAATAGTTTGCCAGTGCCACAGAGCTAAGAAGACAGACACGAGGTTCGTAACTAGATCTTTGGATTCCCTCTATACACTTTTATTCCTTAGTTTGCATGTCTAAAAGACCAACACATTTCCACGATGTAACCATGGTGATTATATAATTTGGAGACCCATCTTAATGAAGAGAAAGACTATGCTGATCGAGGATTCCCCTTTGACTTTCTTTACATCACAGTGAGTGCAAGATCAGCTGTTCTGCCTGTCTGTTTTTATGAGAGGAGGTCTTGCTATGTAGCCATGGGTAACCTGGAATATCCCACACAGACCAGGTTAGCCTCGAACTTGCAGGGACCCTCCTACTTCTTCCTCCCTAGTGAGTGCTTAGGGTTATGGATATGTGCCACCTGCCTGGCTGGTTGGCCTATTCCTGAATCCAGTATCTGGTATTAGTTAAATCTGGAAACTAAACCCTGTCTTCAGATTCTTGCTCTTAGCACCTTGGGAGAAGACGTTTTGCAATAGATATGATTTTAGCTGGCACAGAGGCAACAAAGGGACTTTTAAGAGAAACTATGTTTCTTTGGCATTATTCTGGGATGTTAAGATAAAACAAAACAAGGCAAGCATTGCCAGCCAAGGTCATTATAAATTTTAAATTGCTCTTTGTAGAAAAATTTTGCTTAGGTCTAGTTGAACCAGGTTAAATCTCTATAGTGAATATAGTTAGAGCAAGTGATCAGTTTTATAACCCCTCTGCCTGTGTGGACATTGTAAGCTGTTGAGTTAGTAGATGCCAGGCAGTATATGGAAGTAGAATATTATTATTATACTCATTAACAGAGACCTGATTCTTTTAAGCCTGTCTAACAAGAGCCTTTGAAAAAACAAGAGAAATGTTAGGATATCTGATTAATTTAGATTGAGCAATTAATGATGTGGCATAGTTAACAGCGCTGATAGCACCACTCATTAGGTAGGCTGTGTGGGAGGCAGCCTTCGTCTTGCAGAGAAGGCTGTTAGAATCAAGTGCACCAAATATTTGAAAGTCAGTCCCAGTAATCAGGTTCCTGTCTTTGAGGCTTACAGAGGTTGAAAAATCAGATTTTGATGGTGTGTAGTGCTGTGCTGGGGATTTATTTTAGCAGAGGATGGAATGCCTAAAGAAATAATGTCTTTTCAACAGTTTACACTTTCTATAGCGTCAAAGCTGTGCTGTGGACGGTGATGGTCACAGCCTTGCATTCTGGAAAGGCTCAGAGCATCTCTCTGGTTAGTTCTACATTGCCACCCTGGACAGAGTCCTGTGGCTTAAGACCTCTCCACCTAAGCGCTCTTGACTGGCCTCTTGGAGTACTTATACCATGGCAGCAACCATTGAAATAAAATAACTAAGAACTTGGATACTCCAAGATATGTCCCCAAATACCTAGAGGATCACTTAGTGTTAAACTAGAGTGGTTGGGTAAAGTGATCAGGTTGTAGGAGCATTCGAATGGCTCTTATTAATAATAAGCTATTTGATGAATGATATACCACTTCAAGAGGGGAAGCAACTGTTTCCTTTCCATGCCACTGTGTGGGACAGGGAAAAGATATTTCACATGGTGATGGGGAGACAAAAGCCTTTGCAGATGAGAATTGTCACACATTATTAGAAAAGCTTCAAAGTCAAGCATGTGTGGTATCTCAGAAAGTCCCTCATGGCAGTTGTGAGCTGTCCCTGGGAGAGAAACCTTTCAGGTAATTATGCAATATTATTTTAAAAAAGGCAAAAACAAAAACAAAGAAAACCTTATAGAACCTCCAAAGAGGACGTCTGATGTCACATAGCCATTGATGAATATGGGCTGTCTCAACCATTGAGGCAAAACTCTGAAGTTCAAGGATTTGATATGTATGAGCTAGATGAAATCAGAAGGTCTGTTCACATGTGGCAAGGCACCAGGTATCATGGGCATTGGGCAAAAAGCTTCAGCTTCTGGGAAAGATGACTCAAAAAGACTAAAATGGACCACTTGGTTCACCATCATGCCATGCTTAGAAGGTATTCCCAGATATAGGTTGGGAAGTTGATGTATATCAGATATAATAGAGTAAATTGAGGGGGAAGTTCTGTTTTATAGATGGAGCCAATGTGAGAAGGACTTAGGAACTGTAGTTACATAGACATTGGAGGCTCATTGTGAGTCCACTATATCCTTAGACTGTTTGATTGAAGAGAAATTTGTTGGCACTGCAATGCACAAGTCCAGAAATGGTGAGATTCTACACATCTCAGACCTTGAACCTATGCCTCAATTTGAAGTTGTTAAGAGCTGAAGATACAGAGGGCATTGCTCTTCCTCCCAGCCTAACAAGTAAAGGACAGGAGTAAGGAACCGAAGCTAGAGTGTAGACTTTAGAAACTCTAGCTCTTATGGTCTGGGACAGAGAAGGGGAGGCAGACAGGAGAAATCCTGTCAGTTACTAGAGACAGCTGTTTCATATAAAAGGTATGTACCTTTTAGTGGCCAGGGCCTTCACATCCAGTGATACATTCAGAAAATAGCTGTCAAATGGAGGTGTGAAAGCAACATCTTAATCCATTACATCTCTGATGTCTGCAGATAATGTCACATAGCCTAAGCATTCAGACTTTAAACACAAATAGTTACAGAATACATGTTCCAATTTTAGGTGTAAACTCTGTAATGCTGGATGTATCCCATTTTCAAATGTCTTTTATAGTGTAATCTATAGTTTCATAGCACTGGTTTGAATTTGAGCTTTGACACTTACTTGCTAATGGCAGTAGACATGTAATTTCTTTAAAAAAATTGGCATAGTAAGAAAGTCCTTGTTGGGAAGCTTGGATATTATGTATGTAAAGTGCATGACACAGAGTGATTGTTTAATAAGTGGAAATAGCATATATATGTGTCCCTCTACAGTTTTAGCACAGAGCATTGGACAAACCCATAGTGAGTGGGGGTAATCAATGATTACATTATTGTATTCGTTTTGGACATGTGATATTGATCAAAGACAGGTAGGAACCATCTGTGAGGTCTGGCATTTATTTTTGAATATATTAGTAACACCTGACCTTCACCTTATACCTTCCCAGAGGGGACCACAGATGTGAGAACTCTAAGAGACTGTTCATGGTACAGTGATGGAATGAGAGGTTATGAATCACTGATATTTTATACTTTCTGGAGACACTAGCATGTATTGCATCTCCACTTATTTTCATTTTAATAAAATCTTTCAATAAGTTGAATTTTGATTTAGGCTTTGCCAATATAAAAATCAGAAGGACACACCACACCCATGCACGTATAGGTAACATTAACTGGACTCAGATGTACACACACACACACACACACACACACACACACACAATTTTGTTGTATACATGTAGGAAATTATCACGAATAAGTTTTAAAAATGGAAAATTCCGTAAGGAGACTATCAAAAAATATGGGATGTCTCTTTGGCCCACTAGTACTTAGACTAACAAATATCTTCTTACAGCTCTCAAGGAAACCTTGTAGAAGTTGAGTGATAATAACTGAGGTTCTTAGACAACAGAGTCATAATGGGAAGTTAAAATGCTCCTGATTACTACATCCTCTTAACTAAAGAGGGCTCACATTTTATGGCGCAAGAAGAAAATTTAAGTTTTGGGAGACAAATCCATCCATGGAAGCTCAGAGAGCCTGGGAGTGATGGGGAGATCTGAGAATTTCAGTTGATCCAGGAGATGAGCAGTTGGTGCTGAGTCAGTTGTCTGGTCTGAGCTGGTTTATTCCTATGAGGCACTTGGAACTTGAAGGAGTAGCTCTTTCCAGGTAACCAGGAGTCAAGTTCTTCTTCTGCGTGGATGTAGAGAACGAAGGTCAGAGAGCTAAGTAGGAAAGTGGGTTGGAGTCTGATAGCAGTTCACTTGGGGTAAGGCACCCTGAGCCTGTTGTTTAGCAGAGCGCTAATGAAGCGTCTCTTATAGATGATCAAACCTTGCTAGACTTATGAAGGGCTTGAAGTTCAATGTAATTCTGTAGGAAACTAAAGATTTCTTTATTGAATTGGCATTAATTACTTTTTAAATGTAAATTTTCAGCTGCGAGCCTTTTTTAATATTAAAAAAAAAAACTTTCTAAGCACATCAGGGTAAATCAAAGACTAATTGGTCACCAAATTATAGGGTTTAAAGCTCAGTCTCTCTTCTTTCCTCTTTTTTTTTAAACCATAAGTGAGTACAAATAATTAGTAAGTGTGAATGTATTTTTTTATTTTATTGATAATGAATTACTGGTGTTAGTTCATTTTTAGGAAAGTAAACACTTGAATTTGGGACAGTGGGATGCGGTGATATTATGGGCTACTTTTTGTTGCCAGTCCATAATGAGTCTGGTCAGATGCTCAGGGTGGTGATCCCTGGAGGACAATGAAATGGACATATTGGGATGTTAGGTGCTGCCAATGGGATTAAGCAAACTCCATGAAAATGCAAAAATTACTATGGCTTCCTTTGGAAAGTGAGTGTGGAGGCCTACAGCAAGTTGGTGTGGGGGGCAGGCTGGTCAGATGTCCATAGAAGATCTGAGGCAGAACCTGGCAGAATCCAACTGGATGCTATTTTCCCTGCTTGATAGCTGTTTCAGCTCACTTCCTATCAGCCATGGCTATTTATATGCAGAGACAGTTTCTACAGCTGTAAAGAAAGTGCCTTTGAAATCAGAGTTTCTTCTCCTTTTTGCTTAAGGAAGATTTATGCAGTTGTTTTTAAAGATAATCGTGAAGAAGGGGCAGAGTTGTTTCTGTAGGGAAGGTTCTACTGTGTCTTCTTTTTTTCAGATAAAATTAAAAGTCTTGCATTGTCTGAGCACGGAAAATATGCTGGCAAATGAATTGTTGCCCATTGATTTCACAGTGGTGTTAGTGTTACAGACTGGACTTACAAAGACCTGGTGATCTAGCTTCAGTCACTCAATGTGACATCTTGATGCAGCCGAGAACTGTGATAAACCCTAGATGTATGAGGGCACTGCCTATGTAATGTGATAAACTGCTATACAGTAAACCTTTGCTTGAATAACTGGGAGTACTCTAAGATAATGATAAATACTAGTACAGCAAACACACAAACCAGTAACACAGTTCTTTGTCATCATTACCAAGCATTTTGCACTGTATATCATATGTGCCACATTTTTGCATGAATACTAGGCAGTATATTACATTTGTGTCTACTAGTATCATTGAAAACATGTTAGTAATGCTTTGTTCTGTGAACTTAAAGCAGCCATGGCATCAATGGGCTATGGGAGCATTCTAGTGCCATCAGAATCTTATGGGTTCACTGTACTGTGGAGAGTACATTGTTGACCAGAATATCATTTGAGACCCACGACATTTCCTCTGCATTCATTCCCACAAGCCACATACCTCAACAACAGCATGTGATATAATTCCTTTCTTGAGAATAAGGAAGAAAGGTGTTAGGCTGCTGGTTGCGTCTGCAAAGATTCTACAGGTCCTCGAGGTTATTGAGTAAGGCAAGTTATTAACCTCTGGTTGATAAAGGAGGACAGATCTGGGAGAGGTAAAACCAGAAATACAGGCTGTACTTTTGAGGGGTATGCACTTACACAAACCCAAACAGTTTCGTGTGTGTGTGTGTGTATGTGTGTATGTGATTTTTGTTTGTTTGCTTGTTTGAAGTGGGGGAACTGTAATATGATACAAAATCATTTACTGGCCTGAAGACAGTTAGAGTCTAGACTAAGCTCCAGGGCACAGAAGACACACAGAAGTCAGCATGTTTTTTGGACCTCAGTCTAGAGACAGCACCATTTAGTCTTCCGGGCCCCTTCAGCCATGAAATGCTGTAATTGCTCCTGGAATAATTTTCCCTTTTCCTGTGACATGATAAGAGCTCTGGGGTTGGAAAGTGATCTAAGAGTATTGTGACACGAATGAAAAAGTATCTTGCTAAGAGTTTTGCTGAGACTGGTCTAGAGTTTATCCTAACAAAGCAACCCCTCCATGCAAACAGAGGTGCGGTGGAAATGAAGAATAATACCACCACTTAGTATTTTCACCTTTCATGATTAAAACAGTAGTTTAAGCATCATAAAATGTACCAGTTTGATAAATAGCATATTTAAAACACGATTTAACAAAAGTTTCTTACCTTTGTAATTTAAAAACTGTCACTTGAGCCAAAAATATAGGTTAGCAAGTTGGCCTTTCATATTTAATGTTTTCTTTTCCCCCTTTTTTATTTGCAGTTCATTTGGTTAAGCTGTGATTAAAGAAGTGACAGCAGTAGAACTGAGAATGGCCAGGCCTCACCTCATTCCTTACTTGGAAGATGGTGAATATGACTCTTCCCACCAGCTCTCCTTTGAAATGCTCCAATGTCAGCCCCTGTTGGTTTTAGCACATTCGCCATTTATCTTCCTTTACATGTTCACACAGAGTTACACGAGAATATAGGACTTAAAGAGGGCAAAGATAACTGGAGGATTATTTTTTTCCTACTAATCATCATCCCCAAATTTCCTAAGTTGATAATATATAAGACTCTTACAGCCCTTGATTAATTAATGGTAATTCTATCAAGTCAGAAAGAGCGGGAACAAACACGATAACCTTGGGCACCCTGGAGTGTTGACTGTTAAAGACTGCTACTCAGGATTGACAAAAAGTTCCTACATATTTTTTCTCTTTAAGTGAGAATTAGCTGGGAGGCTTGGGGGAGTCATTGTGTTTCTTTGATATTAGCGATCTGATCTGTAAAATTAAAAATGTGAAACAGATGCAAGCAAATATTTCTGTGTATTATAAAAATCTATAGCATGCACCTTTCCTTCTTCTGTAGGGCTTGTTCAGGAAGAAGACTTTTGAAGTATTTGTTGGATTCAAATGAGTCACACCTTGTTTCTGAGAGGCAGCAGAGCACAGAAGGGACAGCTTGCCTGGAAAGCTGCTGTAACTACTGTGGGCAAATCACAAAACCATTCCTCTGGTTGTTAGTGAGGATTATCAATCTTTCCCATAGGGGTCTTTTGAGGCTCCAGTGAGATAATAGAACTAAATCTCTCAAATGACTTAAAAGACCTTCTAAATGGAAGGTATTAGTATTAAAAACAGAACAAAAACAAAACACCTTTCTAAAGAATATTGATAGAAACATCTTTATGCACACAAAAGCTTCGTTATCGAACTGTTTTTCATGTTATCAGTTGTTGTTACTTTCTGATTCCAAACTGTTGATCAGAGCACAATGGATTTGCTCACAGATGTGGCTTTCACGTAGTAAACCACTGACTTTGGGATCTGAGGATCAGTGCATCTCAGATCATCGAAGCCTTTGGGCTGAGGGGATTATGATCATTTAGAACTTCCTTCACAGAGGCCAGTTGAACCTTGGAATTTTGAGAATATTTCCAGTGACCAAGGTGTGGTTGAGGTCACAGGGAGAAACCTCACCTATATCCTATGGCCTACTTTGTGCACTACTGGTGCTCATCAGGCCCTTCAGCTCATTTAATGTTACCACCTCTATAATGTAGATCATATCATCTATATTTTAAAGCTGAGAAAACTGACTCTTTAAATGAAGAAACTGAGCTATTAAGTGACAGAGTTAGGATAAAGATCTCCTGTTCCTGAAGAACTTTATATCTCTTTGACAGATTCCTTCCCTGCCATAAACATATCTCTCCAGTGCTTTAATTGTTAAAGCAAACAAACTATTGCCCAAGCTAGTTTATCAATCATGGCATCATCTGAAGCTAGTTGATTTGGTTGGGATTTTCCCCTGTCCCATGCTGACTGAATCGGATCCTGAATTTCAGTGAGATGTCACATGATCTGTGTGGACATTATAGTCTAAGGACTACCTTCTAAAGAGCACAGCACAGAGTTTCATGAGGTTCTAAATGTCTCCCCAAGCGGTATCTGAACTTCCCTTCCAACCAGCTCCACTGTGAGAGACACTGTCACTTCTCATCTTTCACAGATCTCAGAGTCATAAAATCTCTGAAGCTCCTTGTTTAACTGGAGAGAGGGGACCAACTCTCATGTCCCCCAGATACACATGTCACAGCCTTTTCTGCATCCCACATTGTGAAGAATACCTGGATATTTATGATCTTCTGAATTGAGAGTCCTACTCTGTACAACTGTCTGCTAGCTGACCCATCAATCAAAAGTCAGGCGGAGGGTTTTAGATTTTTATGGACTAGGCTTTTAAGCCACGGGGTTACATACAGAATAACCTGGAATTAAGAGTCTCAGCTTGTGTTTTGCAGCATGGTTAAAGAGAGTTAAAAGAAAGAAGGCCCTGGAACGCATCACAAATTCCCAAAAATGAGCTCCATGGAAGCTTCTATTGGTTGTCATTTGATGCATCGACTCATAGTTTCTTTGTGATATAAATTAACTCCTAATTTGAACTAATTTGTCAAAATTAGTCAACTCATCTGAGAGTTGTTATGAATAGACTTACAAGCATACATTATTTATTGTACAATTAAATTGAAACACGGTTCTTGCTTTGGTCAGATATATGATGTCTACCATATATTTATAACAATATCTGTGTCATTATTAATATACTAATCACCAATGCCAATTTTTGGGGGTGGGCATAAATTTAATTTGCCATTTTACATAAAACTATAATTGTTCAAGTGAGGTCTTTCACTCTTCTAAACAGGATGAAAGATACTCTTTATGTCATAGAGTTGCCAAGTCCCCTTCCCAGAAAATTCCATTCCGCCAGCAACATCAAAACAAGACAGCCACAGTAGGCCACTCAAGAAAATGTCATCCAACCACCAACATCAAATGCAGAAGGGAGCTACAGCAGGCCATTCCAGATGCAAAGTTCCCTCCCATGGTGCCTTTCTCTTTCTCTGATTCATAATCTGGCATCAGATTGCTTCCTTTGTCTCTTGCCCACTCACCTCAGGTGATCAGAGGTTGTTCCATGCCTCTCCCCTCTACTTCACTGCTCCAATGGGTTTCTCTTCCATGGCTGATAAAACCAAGTAAATGATCTCAAAACCTCATACTTTACAGAAACAGTGAAAAGAGAATTAGGGTAAGGGATTTCAGAAGCACTTGGCTTGGGTGATTGATTTTAATGCCTCCAAGTCCAGTCTGTTAAACGTTTGTTGCATTTTTTCCCTCCCCAACATGAATTGGAATGGTCATTCTCTGTCTACCACATACACATCTAAAGGAATCTCCAGGAAAGGCCAGTGACAGCATGCAGGAAGACAGTCTCTTTCTGTTGCTTACTCAGACATTGAGGTCCTTTAACTTTTTACTTTGGTAGTGGATTTTATAAAAAGAAGATATACAATTCCAAAGATAATAGTTAGTAATATGGTTCAAATAGATAATATATAATAAAAGCCCTAGAAAGTAAGGGATATGAATTCAAAAGAAGTGAAGAAGCATGTCTCTAGTCTTCAGATGAATTGGAACAAAAGCTTCAGACTAACTCCTAGTCAATTCTAGAAATTAATGACTACAGGGATTAGTCTTACCATACTCTGTAGTGAACTCTTCGCCTCTCACCTTTTGGGCACATGTTATTTTCTTTCTTGCTGTAATTATAGGTAATATAAAATTGCATTTTTATAGTTTTTGGCAGTGCTGACAATAAAATCTAGGGCTTATCCATTCTAGGCAAGTGCTCTCCTATCAAACAATACTCTCAGCACTTATGTTTATAAATATGGCTGTAGTTAGGCTACCATTCCTCACTTGCTAGCTGGTTAAACATGAAGGGGCATGTTAATCTAGTAGGGACAGAAAACATTGCTGCAAGAGAGGCCAGTTTTAGAGCTACCAGTTTGGAGGGACAGCTCTCTTTCAGTAGAAGGTTGTACCTATAACAGCGGTGCAAATTATGTTTGAGAGGCTCATTCATATTCATGACTGGGCAGATATGCCATACTGGTTATGAGAGTATCCATTATTTCTCACACAATGAATTCTCTATTGTTTATTCTGACTTAGATTGTGATTTTTGCTTTGGAAAGTCTAAAAGTAGGTGAAAGAATCAATTCGTATGATGCCGAAGTAGAGGAAATTGGTCTGCTGCTTTTATTTTCCTGTGTTGCAGTATAGAAAAAGCAGATGAGGAGTGTTGTATTGCTGTCTGTGTGGAGATAAATAGGGCTCTGTCAAAGTTGTGATAGTTGTTGGGTGAAGCCTACAAGAAGGAACACCCAAGCACCACAAATGTTTAGCAGATTTAGTCATTAGTGCAGACAATGACAAGAGGAATTATACAGAAGGTTTTATTTCTTCATTCATGAACCTTGAATGTTCACAGTAGTCCAGGTTCTGCCTAAGGTTGCAAAAGTGGTATTGGGCCATGAAATGAGTATTGAGGTCTCAGCACCTGGCAAGTCATCTCTGCCATTGACTTTCCAGCATGATAACCTTTGACAGCCTGGTGCATCCCACTTAATAACCATATTTTATTTTCAGCTATAAAATTAGGATGGTTGTTATTTTTAGGATTTCAGGAAGTGAGGTTATTTTCATTGCCTAACACCTAATGCTTTTAAAAGCTTTTAAGTATTGTTAGGTTTCTGTTGTTGTTGTTGTTGTTTGTGTTGTTTTAAATCTTACTTCTACAGGTGGGTCATGGTGCTGTTAAGAGAAGAAAGATGTATTTGCAATCTTAAAAGGATTGCATTTCACTGGGACAAGAGACATGACTACAACAGGTTATGATATGGGCTAGAAAAAAAATCACTGTGCTATTAAGAGATGGATATTCAAGAGCACAGAAAAAGTGCCATGATGAACTCTAATGGGGAGCAAACTGAAAAAGGGTTTTGGGGTAGGCAGCATTGACAGTGGTTCTGAAGGATTCAAGGCAGTTGTTTCTGATCTTGCTGATGAGAGATACCTAGGAACACAGTCAGAGCCAGCTCCTCACAAGGGGTTAGTAGAGTGTGGAGGAACTAAGTATTTTTTAAAAAAAAAAATAGAGACCTAAGAAGAGAAGCAAGGAAACTATGTCAGGCTAACTCTCAAAGGTAGGGCAAAGTCTAATTACCCAAATTGAAATCTGGCCTCAGTAACAAGCCCACGACTTCTCTTGAACCCATAAAGACCTGCCATAGAAGCAGAGGCATGCCTGAAATAATTAGCTTTGTATTTCAGCTCTTATGGGGAATTCTTGGTTTGTATCAGCCTTTTCCCTGAAAGCTGAAGAGGTATTTTGAGAATGATTAGAAAATTGCCTGGATGGTAGCAGGGCAGGAAAATGCAAAATCAATAAATAATCAGGGTGAATTTTAATTGAAGATATTTCTAAGGCCATGCTGACATGCACTTCATGAGGACAACTCACTAGGGCAAGCAATGCATCAGTCTCGTAGGTCCACTGGTTTCTGGGGACAGAGCAAAGATAGGCTTTTGCATTCTTTTCTTAGCGGGAAACATGTTCTTTTTAATTTTTTCCCCCTCTGTCTTAATTAAACTGTGTTATGACCTTCCTATCTTTGGCATAAACCAATATCTGTTTCGAAAAAACTTAGTTTTGACACTTTTGATAGAAACTAGAGACAGGAAGGAAGGAAGGCTCCTTTGATGTGATACCAACGCATCCTTCCTGAGTACAGATGAAGTCTGGAAGGGAAGAGATTTGAGCTTAGGAGGTTCTTTAAGGTCACTGTGTATTGTGAAGTCTCAAGGCCAATGGGTCATGAGTTACAAATCCTAGAGATGGATCTGTGTTAGTTTTATTTGTATTTTCTTTAAATATTTTCTTTGTACACTTGTGTAGCATTTAAATATTTTTGCTAGAATTTTTGAGAGAGCCCCAAGCCCAGATTCCAGCTTAGGAAGGAAAGTACTCCCATGCCCCAAGCAGGTGGAAGGAATCAAAGTGAGAAAGCCCAGGGGATTTCCTTGAGTCTTTTTCTTGCAGGTGTCTCACCTTGCACTTGGTTCTGCAGCCCTGTGTTTGTGCTTGGGTAACTCTTGCTTCCTTAACCTTGGCATAGACACAGTTGCTCAGTTGAGGAGAGGTTATATCTGAACGATCTTGTTTCTACATGGGTTTAATTAGTAACCTTCCAGGTGCCCAATTCTGTGTTTGATGCTTCCAGGAATATATAGAAGATTTATGAGGCACAGCCTTCGACTTTGTAGGGTGCCAGAGTGCTGCAGGAAGCTGGTGAGTAAACCTTAGTGTATATGAGTCTCCTGCAGAGATTGTCAAATAGAAACCCCTGGGAGATGCTGTTTCTGCAGTGCTGGACTAGGCCCCTCAACCTACATTTTAAAAGGTAAACCAGGTAGATCTGCTTCAGGGTGCTTATGCCTCAGACTTAAGAAGATATAGTGGGGTGCAGTTTTACTAGCCAGCAAGATACACTGTTCAAACATTCTGCTACTAGGTGACTTAAAGTAAGATATTTTCATTTCTCAATTTATTAATCTATAAAGTTATAACAACAATGACTATCTCCTAGGATTGCTATGAATATTAAATCACCACCGTTTCTGAAAGGTTCTAGAATATACATTTTCTTAGCCTCCTCTTCAGTGACCCAGTTGTGAAGACAGCACATGCTACTTTAGCTTTCAAGTTGTTTTTTATTTGCCAAAATGATAATAATGTTTAAATCTCTTCCACACACCTGGTTCTTTCATTGCCCAAATAGCACTGTTAATTTTCTGTTTACTTGTATTTTTAACTGAAGGCTTTGGCAAAATGAAATGGCTTACTCGACCTGGGAACTCAGATGTCACCTAAGGTCATAAAAATATATATGTAATCTTTTGAGGTATAAGACGTAGTCTGGATTTGGGGTTCAAGAGTCCTACACAGAAGGTGGGGTAGAAAAAGCTACTCTCAAAGTTTTGAACAGGGTTTTCTGGAAAGGTCAAGAATGAGCCGTGAGAAGTTAGCATAGGGAAAAGCTAAGGGGATAAATTCCATCTTGAGGAACAGTTAGGGGTAGAGCCCATTGATGAGAAATTTTACATCTAGAGGTTTATTTCCTTGGCATGCATCAAGTTAGAGCAGACGTTCTGACTCTTGATTTACATCAGCCCCAAAGTTATGCTGGTAGACCTATTGTCTACCAGAAAGAGCTAAGAATTGCCTCAAGGATCAATCTACATAAAGCTAACATAATCTAAAGGAGAGTTTAAAATCTAGATCAAAGATGCTGGGGCCACCAGGAAGGCAGGACAGAGATGCATATGGTGACAAGGGAAGTTGGAGCTTGAAGAAATATCAGGATTATGCAATGAATTTCGATCACCTTGGAATCAGTAGATATTGAAGAATAAGGTGGGGGTGGAAAGGGCCATTGGAAAGAAATGTATGGTTTGGTGTCCTTCCCTTGAGAAGACTGAGCAATTCTCTTAGACCAACAGTTATGTTTGAAGCCAAGAGATTCAGCCAAGCCAAGTGATTTTTGCCTATTCACTCTAGCTCTTGATTCTAACTTCTGTTCTTTCCAAACCTCAACCATCCCATGGAATAGGAAATAAGTTTTTTGTTTCTGCAAGTGTTGTGAATCTCCTTTAGGAGAGGGCTCTCAGCTAAATCTAGAGCAGCAGTCATTTGAATGTTTCTCCCTCACAGCCTTACTAATATCACAGAGTGTTTTCGAGGAAGGGGTCTTTAGGAATCATCTAGTTCTAGTTCAATCACTTTTTTTTTTTTTCTTTCTGAAAAGGAAACAGACCCAGAAAAACTGTATAACCTTTTCAAAGTCACACAGCTGCTCAGTCACAGAGCTGTTTCTGGAACTCCAGCCTCTCCTGCCACTCACATTCTTAGGCTGTGCTTTCTCGTCATGATTGAATACTTGCTTGAATTTCCATTTGTCTCCACTGGAGTCTGGATTGATGTGTGTGCTGGGCAGACCACTGCCCAGTATTTCAAACAGAACAGCCTCCCTTTGCACTTGCTCTAGGAATGCTAAACAGGGAGCATGGAGATAGCGCCGACACTCACTGCTTACACAGATGACAATTTCATTAGCTGTGTTGTTGGGCTTCAGCAATCCACTCAACTCATAATTTGCTAAGCTCATTCTGGTGAAAAGTACATGAAGATATTTGAGCAGCTCATAACAACGAAGTCATTGTTAAAGTTTCAACAAAACTCACATCATATATTCATGAATACTTTTAAAACAGAACAGAAGCCAATGTCAGGGTCTTAGCCAGCATCCTTCTGCATCTCTAAACTTGCCTTTAGGGGTACACCTGAGGCAGTCATTTGTTTAGAGCTATCTTTAAAACAGGTTGGCTGTAAAAGTTAAGCATCTACGCTTTACAAGCTGCTGTCATGAAATATATGATAGGGGCAGTATCTGTGACCACACACCCACTGGCAAGGAGGCACTTGCAGAAGGACAGGGACAGGGATACTTTCTTTCTGTTCTTCTCTGCCCTTCCATGCTTCACAATGACTATTTCTAGCTCTACTTTGAAGCCTGGGATATAGAGGGACCATTACTAGCACCAACATGTTTTCATTCTGTGAAGTTAAAAGTATACGTTTTGACACCATAAAGGGATGGAGTCAAGATTTCTTTGTTTGGAAGGGAACAGAGAGAGATGCATCTCTGTGCCATTGAGTCTGTGTTATGACTCACTCAAAGCTTAGCCATTTGAGTGAACAAAACTATTCTCCTTTTTATTTAGTTTACTCAGACTCCGAGAGAGGAGTGTCTAGATAACATCTCATGTTGAATAGATCAAATATTCTTGATATATATATGGTGTAATTTCTTCCTCTCTGTCCTGAGTGCTCACCCCTCTTGTAGTGTTAATTGGTCTGCCAATAGTCTGTCAGATATCCCACTTGCAAAAATATATGAAATGAAGGCTCTTACTTAAGATAGACCCTTTATTTTGATTTTCTTTGGAGTCTATTTCCTAGCTTCACTTTAAAGGAAAATAACAATAATATGTTTGTATTGATATGTTTTCTTCTAACTCATTCAAAGTACACTTGTACTTGTTAAAATCTAAGTGGCTTAGAGCAGTGAGGTTTGTTTCCTGCTGACACCACAAAGATTGACTGAGATACCTGCACTGCCATTCTTTAATGCATGAGCATTCCCTGTAGATGGGGAAAGAAGAAGTTGCACACACATACCATAGCTCCTGGATCTTTCCTTGGAGGGAACTAACACCTTATTAAAGATACGTGCCACACACAGTATTGGAAGTAACAGGAAATAGAATCTGATTGTGTGCTCAGCAGAAAATAGGCAACACCTGTTGGCCAGCAATACTGGCTATCGATACTTTCCTTAACCATCTCCTTCATTTCTGAATATCTACTGTAAATGATTCCTGGCTACTGAAGTGGAATTAGACATCTATTCTGTCTTTAAAGATGATAGTTTTAAAATTTTTGAATTTCACTTGTTTTTGTCTTTCTGGGGGTGGGTGGGAGATAGAATTGTATGCCGCTCACTTATTTATAAAGAAACTCAACAAGTTCTAAGATTTTGAAGTTGTAGAACCTGTAGGATGTATATAAGCTCCTTACAAGGGTCTGCTCTCCAGGTACATACAGTTTTATGCATAGCTTTCAACACTGCCCTTGCTGCCTCTAGTTTCGTCGTAACTTCTACTATCCAGTACTTGAGAATTTTTACTCGGAGAGTAAACTGACAAAGATTATGGATCAGAGCAGTCCTACAGACAAGGAACTGAAACAGCAAATGACAGATGAAGGATAAGTTAGTAAAGTTTTACTAATGGTCCAAATGAAAAGATTAAGAGAGAAAAATGAATTATCTCAAAAACTTGTTTGAGAAGGATAGAATGAACAGGTCAGGCTAGAATCTAGAAGGATGGGATAAGCATTAACCTGAGAAAAAAATTGGGAGTTTTGGTTAAAAGCCAGGATCTTGGGACTTTTCAAAGCTGTGTGTGGAGAAGACAGGTTGGAAAGTAGCAGAGACCTGAGAAGTTACGGCCTTTACACAGCATATCCATCTAAGGGAATGGAGAAGGTGAAGGTTTGTGGTTTCTGTCTTCAGTACCAGAGTGTTGATATTATCATTTATCAGGAAAACATTAATAGAGTATCTATTCATCATTTTCTGTTTCATCTGCAAAGAGGTAAAAGAAATACATCAGAGTTAATAAAATTATTGAACATTTTGGATCCTTCCTTTCCTCCAAAAAATACTAGGCAGTGAGGTGCTGTGATGAGAGCCCCCCTTAGCACCTGATGATTTGCGCGTCTTACAGAGAACATCATTATAGTCTCTGGAACAGATTGGTTTGAACATTAGAACAAGTTCATCAAAATCTAGGTCAAGAAAGGAACAATTTAGTTCTGGGAAATGTAGGTCATCTTAGCCGAACTATCCTTTTGAGACAATCACCCAAATCACTTGTAGTTATAATGCATTTTCTACGCATATCATACATATATGCAAATTTAAAGCTATGAAAATTTATTACGGAACATGTGGAGAAAGCAGGTGTGAAAACATCTTTACCTTAAAAACAAAGAAAAAAAACCAAACAAACCCACAACAACAATGTGCCCTTTATTTAGTCTCGGTTTTATTAGCCCATCTGCCAAGTCACCAGGGTGACCGGGCTCTTCTCTCCTGCACAGAACTTGTATATACAGGTAAAGAGAACATTTGCAAACATGTATGGGGGTGGGCCAGCAGGAGCACTGGCTTCTGGTCTGGGTCTGTTTACTGTGGGCTCCTGGGATACTTATTAATCCTTTCAAGGCTTCTCCTTTCTCATGTATAAAAATCACAGATTCTGATGTATGACCTCAAAAATCTGTTCTGGTTATAATACTTTATTAGTTTGCAGATCTCAAATTTGAAACTTTAAACGGTCTTTGGAAAAACTGCATGAATTTGCAGAAGCTTCAAGTAAATTCAAAATCCATCCAGAATTGCTTGTACCTTTTCTGTTTTTTCCATTGTTCTCTCTCTCTCTCTCTCTCTCTCTCTCTCTCTCTCTCTCTCTCTCTCTCTCTCTCTCTCTCTCTCTTTTCTCTCTCTGGCATAAATAAAACTTATTTGTAAATTAAGCCTTCTCATGTTGCTGTCTGATTCATTCAGTGATGTCACAACCCAAAGCTTGAGATGTGATATTTCTTTTTGTTTTGATGAAATTGTGATGTCACGTAACTTGACACATCCAACTAAATGAAGCAGAAGGAGCAAGATAATTACAAATGTTTTTCTCTGTATACATTTGTCTAGGTAATCAACATGAATGGGAAGAGAAATATAAGCAAGATACTTGATATGAATTTGCTCCATGCTACTATGATTTTAGACACAACACTTTATTAAAGATCATAGTGAGTGCTCACATCTGCCCTTCAGGGAAGAAGCAGCCAATGTCACCTGTTTACATTATACAATAATCAACTAACCCCATATTGGGCCTGTGCCCCTTGACCCCAATTCATTAGCCTCAGAAGTCCTACTTTTCCTTACCTTTGCAGTCATCTTTATTTGTAAGTCCTATCTCCAAAATCTTTGAGATTATGACTAAAGAGTTATCACTCGGTTCATGGATAGAAATGTTATACCTCCTTGTAGCTGTATAGCACTGTGGTAGCTTACCAAGAACAGCTCAGAGGCACATTCATATAAGTAAACTTTGTCAGACCTCAGCAGGGGGAATCACCATCATGGCCAATGCTGCGGAACCCAGAACATCTGAGCTCAGGTGTTTTTAGTCACTCAGAACTCCTCAAGTGAAGATCATATGCAATCAAACATCCCCCACAGAAATCCAACACCTGAAGACTATACAAAATGGCAAGGCTTATGCATCCCTTTTTCCAGCAGTACACAAAAACAATTATTTTAAACACAATTAAAAATGAACGTCTACAACATCTCCTAAAGGAAAAAAAAAAAGAGTTGATTACCTCCCAAGGCCTCCCCTATCCCCCCAAATAAGAATAGATTAACATTGAGACTGCATGCTATTTTAAGTTCATTTCTGTTTTAGGATTAGCATTGCTCTGACAAAACACCATGACCAAAAAGGAAGTTGGGGAGGAAAGTTTATTTGGGTTACACTTCCACATTGTAGTCCATCTTTGAGAGAAGCCTGGATAGGAATTCAAACAGGGCAGTAACGTGGAGACAGGAGCTGATTCAAAGGCCAAGGAGGGGTGCTGCTTACTGGTCTGCACCACATAGATTGCCCAGCCTGCTTTCTTATAGAACTAAGGACTACCAGCTCAGGGATGACCCTATGGGAAATGGACCCAGCCCTCCCCATCAATAACTAATTAAGAAAATGCCTAGCAGCCAGATATTATGGAAGTATTTTCTCAATTAAGATTCCTTCCTTTCAGATAACTCTAGTTTGTGTGTCAAGGTGACATAAGACCAATCAACATAATCTCAGAAAATGTTAATTGTATTACAGCTCATAGGAAATCCACTGACATGACGTGCATATTTGTTTTTGACAGGAATGCTTTACGACAGTGCTGAAATCCAATGTTCAGTGTGGCCGTCTCCACATTAAGCCATGAATAATCTGATGTGGTGAAGAACATCTCTTCAATGTTCACCATAACAGAAATGAATGGTTTTGGGTTGTTTGATGTGAAAATTTCCAGGGAGATTTAGACAGGAAAAGCAATCCAAAGTTAAATTATATAGAATGTTGAAAACTCGCCACAGGTGAGACAGAAGGTTTCATTACTGACAAGCCAAGCTAGTTGTACCTATCTTCAAATTTAACAGTTCTGAGTACACATCTACTGTTTCCTGGGTTCCATTATTTATCTTAACTTCATAATGAGAAATCATTTTCACTCTGTGTTTGAGGGATGAGATGTTGAATTAATATTTAATACCTCATATGTTGCTCTTTTATTCTTCACCAATACCTTTTCATTTTCAGTTTAATATGGGCTCTTTTTAGGTAATGCAGGCTGGTCTGGAACTCCTACCTAGTCCATCTGGCCTTAGACTTGTGGTAATCCTTCTGCCTTAGTCTCCTGAGTACAGGAGCCACCATTCCCACTTTCCTTATTACTTCTGGCCCTTTGACACTCCCTAACAGTCTGTCAAGATTACATTTATACCTGTTCTTACTCTCTCTATAACCGGCAGTCAGGATTATACAACATCTATGTAACCACAGCTGTGATCACAACCCCTGAAGTTGTCTTCTTGCCTCCAGAACTTTTCTAGTTCATCCTATTTGGCACATTAGAGACTATTTTATTTTATTCTTTGGCCTAATAATCTTCAATGATTTTCAGTTTTCTATGCAATGATATCTCAAACTATGGACCTGGCAGTGAAAGATCTCTATAGCATTTAGCCTCAGCCTCTCAATGGTTAATATAACCTCTCAATAGCAATCCTGGATTTCAGTCAGTCTGGACACTAGAAAGAAGTTCCCAAAGCACACATTGTAGTTTCTCATTCCATGCCCTCCTTTCTCCACCATTTTAATATCTTAGATCTATAAAATCATAAGGAAAATAAAAGGGACCAAATTTAAAAAAAAAGATGTGTTCATGTTGGTATTATCAGGAGGTAGGAACTTGGGAAAACAATTAGTCAGGATGAATGTGCCACGGTACTGTAAAACATTAATATGCGAGTGCAGGGAGGGGCTGGTTCTGGATACTGTTGATACAGTTGTTGGTACAACAATTTTTTCATAAGTTAGAAACTATCCCAAAATAAAAAATACAGTAGAGTAAGTAAGGGAACAGAGATGTGAAAGACCAAGAAAGTAAAGTACAGTCATGAATGAAGAGGGAAGAGAGCTTAAATTGTGTGACTATTACATCTCAGAAAAAGAAATACAAGAAATTCTTTAATATTACTTGGTCCAGTTACTGATCTGCAATGTGACTGTGGACCTAGCCAGAGCGGTGGACTGAGCTGACAGCTCTCTTTGAAAGGGTAGAAGGCAGCCCCGATGCATGGAGACTTCAGCAGTGAATATGGTACAGCTTTAATGGCCTATGGTAGGGGAGGCACACTTCACAAGAGCCCTCAGTGACCCAACCACTCCCTCTCAGTGAGCCCTGTCTCAGTGAGTCTTTATGCTGTCATCTGAGGGGATCCTTATTGAGTGTGTCTGAGGGCTAAAAAGCTTACCTGGTGTTGGTGATCAAGGCAACCTTAAATTTTCCTCCAGTTTGACTGATCTGCAGAGTCTTCTCCCTGGTTGTAAATCCCTGGAAGGCAATTTTAAACTCATTCTCTTCCACTTTGGAATGTAAATCTTTTCAGAAACATGGTGTTAGAGCCACTTCTTTGAAATGTAACTAAGAATGACACGGGTCCTCTCTTTTGTGCTCTAAGGCAAGGTAGGAGCCTAACTTTCATTAGCAATTAGCTAACTTTGCTGACCCAATCCACAGGCCAACCTGCCTGCTAAGGGTTTCTGCTACCTCTGAGGAATCATCCCTGTGCTTAAAAATCCTTCTGCCTTTTGTTTAGGGTAGCTGAGTTTTGTCTCTTCCACTACAACTGTCTTGGCTTCAGTTCTTACAGTTCTTCTGTGTTGTTTATAAAAACTACCCAGTGGAATTTTGCTTTTATACAAGAATGTATATACAAGAATCCTGGCCAGATCCATAAAAGAATGAGCAGTATGGAGAGGAAACATTTTGATCATCCATAGAACTTTCTGAGGACTGTATGCAAATTTGGGGGGAGGGTCATTTAAAGGAGTGACTTATTGATAGAGTCTGGAAAATTGTAGAAATGGGGCAGATACAAATATTCATATTTCCCTCTGAGTTACAGTATATTCTTAAACATTATATTTTGGTTCAAATTCATTTGGTGGCATTCTCAACCACCATCTCTCCCTATCTGCTAACCTTCTTGGGTTGGAGCAAAGGAATTCTGGATCCAGATTAAAGTTCTTTCAAAATCTTCGAGAACATCGAAAGCTGCTGCTCCTACCATATTAGATGTTCTCCACACCAGCCATGACCATCTTACAACTCCCAGACATCCGCTGCCTGTGATCTCTGGTCTCCTGTTTCTACCTCCCTTTGCTTAACTCTCATCAGTACTTCCTGCTCCAGCCTGCAATAGTTTCTCCTCAGAGCTCCTGAGCTTCATCTGCCCTTCTGCCTGAGAGGCTCCCTGAACAAACATTTTCTTCTCTGAGATCCTTACTTAGCTGTTAGTTTCCCAGAAAGGATTTCCGGGGCATCTTGTTGCAATTAGCACTGTTTATCACTTTGTAATCCCACACCCTGCCTTGTTTCTCCTCACAGTGCCTGTCATTACTTTCCTTCACATTTATTTATCATTGTTTGCTTTTACTTTAGAATTTTAAGTACCACGAGAATAAAATATCATCTATTTTAGTCGCTGCTGTATTCCTAACACTCAGAGCTGACTGGCACATGGCAGGTATTCAATAGAAATGTTTTCAATAAATAAGAGGACAGAAGGGTTTGCATATTAATTTGCTTTGGAAAAGAAAATCACAAAGTTGGAAAGCGATTTAGAAGACGAGACTGGAGAACTTTGGGTTTTTCCATTTCTTGCTTCTGTATCTAGTCAAATTTCTCTTCTACCGTTCCCAAACTCCTCTTTGCAAGACTCACTTCACTGGCCCCTGGCTTCCTTTCATCAGCTTACTCTTACCAGCTTTCAGTCCAATTTCCAGTCTCGTCTGAAATCTCATTGTTTCCCACTTGCTTCCTGATCGCCAAAGCCTCTTGGTGTTCTGTAACTGTGTCACCCAGAGCACATCCGTGCACCACAGGACTGGGCAGCTCCGGAGCAGGAGACAGCGACATAATTAAGCAATGGATAAAAGATTTAAGAAGTGGTGGAGTCTTAGGAGCTATTACTGATTTAGAAACTATCAAATAAATCCAAACAAGATGGATTTTGTAATGGCTTTGGAAAGCAGTCTCTGGCAAACGTCAGAAAACACCGAACATATACTGAGACGAGACTCCCTTTGGAGAATCCTTCCAAATCGTTTCTGACATATGTATTAAGACAGGGCTGGGAGGGAACACTTTGTGGAAAAATACTCACATCCTCTACTGTCCTGATTTTCCCTGATTCCTGGTCTTCCTTTCTAAGTCTTTGTTGGAGAAGTTAGGGCAGCAACAGATTTCATCACCCAGAACCTGGCTTTAGGGCCATATTGGTACTTCTAACTTCCTTCTTTGGGCCTTATTATGACATTCAAGGCGCGTTTTAAAGAAATTAAGAGAAATAAAGAAGCATTACAATAGCACTAAGACAATAAGAAGAATGAATGAATGAAGTCAGGACTAGAGTCAGGGACATAAATCCACCAACACCTTTTTTTACACCCAGTAATATATATATATACATATATATATATAGACATATATATATATATGTCTATATATATATATTAAAACTATGATTTCCAAGAATTTGGGAGAAGCTAGATGCTACAGGTGGAATATCTGAGGACTGTGAAATTTATGATGGAGAGAGAATCAAGAACATGAACTTGGTCTGTGGACAGCATATGGTTTATTTTGAGGATAGCCAGGTAGCATCCCTGAAACTGTACCCAGTCATCCAAAGTGACTTTGCTAAGAGCACAGCTCTACTCTCCTTTGGGACTTTGTAATATGGGATGTCAAAATTCTGTGGCATGAGAATGATAGATTGGGCCTCCAGATGATGTGGTATTTATAACTCTAGGCCAGGGAGTTCTAATCTAATTTAGAACAAGACCAACATTAGAAATATTAGAGAATGTTAGTGCTGCAATTTAGGAGGCCCTGCGATCATGCCAAGACTGGCAGAGGGCTCCCATGCTCCTCAGACCACCTGGATAAGTAGCCTGTCTTAGAAGAACTTCAGCAACCAGATAGGAACCATTCATATGACTTTAACCACCGCTCCCTCTACTGTGGATTTATTGCTTTATTTTTATTGCTGAGCATCATTCAACACCACCAGTTTGTGTTGGAGAAATGAGGGGAAGCTGTGGTATTTGCAGACAAAGTCAGATATTATGCACACAAATGCCATCACTGTACTCCAATCTGTCCTTCAATCTGTACTGTACACTGTTCACTCTTGTTTGGTCCCAACACAGGAGCCATCCCTAAGAACCCAGTTAACATTTTCTACTCATTAAACCGTTGTATCATATTATTTTTAGTGTTTGTAATTCTTTCCAAATTATGAGATGCTACTTATGATCTTAACTATTATTTTGATCAAATTCATGTAGACATGAAGATATAGACCTAAGAGGTGAACTTGCTTTCATCTACTTGATTATAAGACCCAAATCTTTAACTTCTCTCCAATGCAGACCATTTGAATGCCTGTAAATGAAAGTGCTCAGTAGAAAGTTTAGCCTATTCCATCACTCAAAATGTTTAGGGACTTATTGTTTTACTATGTAAATGAGACTGTTTCACATGCTGAGATCCTTAAGGCACATTTTCAACAGCCTTCTAGAGACAATCACATAGAGAAGCCAGGAAAATGTTTTAGATTAAACTGATATTGATATTATCTGAATTCATTTTCTAGAATTAAAAGTTGATACCCCCAGGTCAGTAAATCAAGAAAACAGAGAATTTGACAAAGTCACAGTGTGTGAAGTGAATTTGAACTTAGTCAAGTCAAACAACCAAAACCAAAACAAGAAAACAAAACTAAAAACAAACAAAAAACCCACAAAAAACAAATTCAAAACGCTATGGAAGCTAAGCACCAAAATTTCTCCTAATCTTCTTCCATGCCCATTCCACTTCTCTTTGGGACCCCAGGCTGCTTCCACCCAGCTTTCTGTTCTGTGTTCATCTTGAATCTTCTCTGACTGCTAGAAAGGGAGGCAAGCACCATCTTTCTCATTGTAACCCACTGGGTAGATTTTTTGCTATCAGCAGTCTCCTCTTCAATTAAAAAAGCTAAAGTTTACAAAAAACTTCGTTTTTAGGTACTGAACCCACTTAGTCCTTTCCCTAGTGTGATAAACTGTTAAGTTGCAAGGAACCTAGTTTTACCTCCACCTCTCAGGACCCCTCTGAAGTCAATTAGAGCTGCAAGGCAATTACTTCTAACACTAGATCTTCCTTGAGTCCTTGAGTCTATTGAGGCTGAGGCAGGGGCTTTGAGGGGGTTTTCAGGTAGAGCTGGATGCTGTGTCAGCTTCTGTCCTCCCCCAGTCCCCTGTTCTACCTAGAAGATTGGTTTGAGTAAGCAAGAAGGGATTATTACATTCTCTCTCCCCAGGCAGGGCTAGTAAATCTCCAGCCCCTCCAATTTTAGATTCCCTGGGTATGCTCAGAGCAATTATAAGTAAAGGAAACACCCAGTGGCTCCTGCTGTAATAAATTACACCCTGCTCACCTAATTAATAAGGTAGCAGTGCCCTGCCCAATTATCATCATAAAGTATCAACCATTTAAACAATCAGTTCTTAAAAATTAGCAAGTGGAGTTGAGCTCACGCTACATGATAAGGAAGTATATCATAGAGGTGAAGCCTGGCAAACTGAGTCCTGACAGGGGTGATGGAGTATCTGAGCTAATGTTTCCAGAAGTGACCTGGGGATCACTGACTCTGAGCCTTTCCAAGGACCACAGTGTTTTGGATGATCTTGAGCAAGCCGTTTAGGCATGTTAAATCTATAAGAACCAGTTTCATCACTTCTGAAAGAGTCCTATTAGACTCTGGTAATTTCCTTTCTTGTGGGATGGTGGTGGTTATTGATAAAGACTCATGCCATATCATGATGCATTGGGTAGAAGAATGAAGGATAACTAAGAGAAATGTGGCTCTTAAAAAAAAAAATGATTGCCATAACAAGTCCTGGTGATTTCAAACAGTGGAACAAGGCAACACTGCTCCAGGCTCCTGGATACATTGGAAACAAGAGGGAGATTATAACTTTCTTTTCCCAACAGAAGGGAGGCAAGGAACATTGTTGTGACGATGTGGTAATGGCTAATGAAGGTAATAACTTGCACTATACTTGAGAGGCTGCTTGCCTTGGAAGGCACTAGGCAAACATTCACCCACGCAGCAGATCAAATTCCATTTTAGATTGCCGAAGTGAAAGAAGAATGAAGTCTCACTATTCTCGAGAAGCAGCCAGTTGCTGGATGACTACCACAAGGGAGCCGGCAGTAAATGCACCGTACTCTCGTTCCTTTAGGTTTTTTTTCCTTTCCTTTTGTATTTATTATTTGCCTCCCTCCTTTTCCCTACCCTCCCAATCTGGCTCACATTTGAGTCCAATAGTAAATTTCTTATCGGTGGATCGATTTATGTATTATTCTCTGTAGTTGATGTTGAATCCTCAGATACGTTGTACCTGTGTTAGGCTCCCCATGAATAAGCCCCTAGGTAGAATCCCATGTATGATATAGAATGCCAGGCTCCATTCCATTCCATTCCATTTTTTTTTTTTTTTTGCTAGCTCTTGAAAATCCAGAATTTTCTGGAAGTTATAAACCTCTACCTGAGTTCTAAAGAAGATTGCCATTCTCTTGTCTACTACAAGCAAAGCAGAGTTTCTAGGTGTTAGGCTGGATCACTCAGAGACACAGGGACTTTTCATTGGCATTAGTAGGTCTAGCAGATAGGTAATAAACAGTCATCTGTTAGGTCTTACAGCATAAGGGGCAGATCCTATGGGAAGCACATTAAGGATTATCAGGGGCCGGCAAGGATATTGTCATCAAAACTACTCTAGTGCTTGAATTGTGTCTGGTAAAAATGATACAGGAAATTGTCACTCAAGCCTACAGTTTTGACCATATTTGGAAATGGTGCTGTTGTGGGTGTAATTAATTAAGTACAGATCATTAAAGTAGACTCTAATCCAACATGACTAACATCCTTATAAAAAGTAAAAACTTGGACACAGACATGCACTCAAAGAGAATGCCAGGTGAAGATAGAGGCAAGAATCCAGGTGGTATGTTTACAATCCAAGAAGCACCGAAGGTTGCCAGCAAAGCCCTAGAAGCTAGAGGAAAGCACTAAATACTCTCCCTCCCAGCCCTAAGAAGGAAGCAGCCCCATCAGTAGCTTGATCTCAGACTTCTTGGGTCCAGAACTGAAACAGGATATTTTTGTTGTCAACTCCCCTAGCTTGGGGCACTTTGTTATGGCAGCCCTAGAAAATGAAGATGGTACCCATGTTGTTCCTTCAGTGTCTGGGACAAGGACAACTATGACTCCAGAGATTCTGAGGGATAAAGCTGATTACTTGGTAATAGTTCCTAGCAAACATTTGAAGCTTAATACATTTTGGCTATTGTGACTGCATAATTATTATGCCTATCATTATATCTGTTTGAAGATGCTCTTATTCCCTTTTCTGTGATTCTCAACACAGCTAGATTATTAAGTTCTAGAGTTAGTTGAAAGCTGACTCCCTCAACTGTGCAGAATGATTCATGGGTTTATAAACCTAAATTTTAATTTCAGAGCTGAGTTAAGGGGATCGGAGCCTGTCTTTATGCCAGTGCAGAAAGGCAGGGATGTAATGCAATGTAATACAACATCCACTGGGAGACAGTAGGAGAGTTGCCTCCCATAACTTAATCTTTAAAGCTACTTATGGAAGGCTTTTGTTGAAACAGACAGGGCTTCTACAATTAAATTACCATATGTTAAAGGGTTTCATTATGGTGTGATTCTGTTATTAAAATCAGTAGCAAATAAGCAGTGTGGATTGCCTGGAGTGAGCTGGCATTATCGAGACCAGCGTTCGTTTTAGTAAGCACAAGCATGTGAATCTTCAAAAAGCTCTAAAACAGCATAGTCCTCAATAGTCCTCAAATACTGTGTAGTTGGTAAGTTGTTCTCAGTTTCTCATTTAAAATGAAGGGCATCCATTGAGAAGAATGATTTTGCAGTTGGCCACTGGAGACTCTACAGCAAGGGAAAGGAAAAGGAAGAAGCCAGGTACAGGGCTCTGATACGATAGTGACAGAATGATGGTGTGTCTAGATATGTCTTCCCTATCAGCCTCACCAGCCAGCATCTCACATAAAGCATTTATCTTCCTACAATGTCTCAGAAGCAAGTGAAAGCTAGTGGTCCTGGACAAATGAAATACCTTTCAGGAGTCTGCCATGATTCTAAGCATGCCACCTCTCATGGTTGCCGGGAGCTGCAATTGTGGACTTGGGGTTATCATCTCAGATGGGCTCAGGGATGCTCAAATACCAACCCAATTTTGAAGTATAAATATCTGAAATCAGTGATCTTTCCTGACCAAATGGAGCGTCTTTTATGTATTTCTGGGTTGAGGCTTTTTGGTGTTTTTTTCCTACTGAAAGAAACCTTTCCATAACTTTTCAAATCTGGTTGATTTTTGCACTTGCTATTTGAAAAAGTAGCTGCTGGGAATAATAACCGAAATAAAATTATATCAGACAAATGGTTGTTTCCAGCTAATGTGCCAGAGGAAATAATCAATAGCTGTAGTGTTGGAAAATCAAGTATGTTGACATTAATATTACTATGTTTTCCTCTTCCCACTAACATTTTAGATTGTGCCGCTAGAGCATTTATTGTTCAAGGCTAGCAGTCTCATTTCAGATATGTCTCAGTAATTCAGCATTCATTTTTTACAGGCTGCTAATTGTTGTCTCTTGCATGTAGTATATAATTTCATTAGAGTCTGTTTATTTGCATATGCATGCACTTTTTCTTCTTAGTAATAGGAAGTCAGTATATTTTAATCTATTACCTGTTTCCATTTGCATATCTATATTTTTCTCTGCTCACTAATAGGCTGCCACAGCATGTTTTATAGATTTATGCTATTTACGGAAATGTTTACTATTAGATAAATTACAGAACTTATTTCCTAAGTGTAATTTATTATATACATTTAATACATGCAATTATTAAGAAAATGACCAAGACACTCCAGCAAATATTTGACTGAACTATTTATGATATCAGTACATAGTTGTTGTCCATTCCAGTCCCCACTGTGAAAGCCTTGCCTGTTGTGACTTAGTTTTAACCACTGCTGTCTGGGAGCTTGATATAGCACTATCGACACATACCATTTTGACTATACTTGACGCAAGCTGTGTTCTATGATGTGTTCACTTGTTTGGAAAGACTCACAAAGCTCAGATATTTTTGATCCAGCGGTAAGAGCTTCTCACTGTAAGTTAAATTACCTGATTTAAAATATAGCCTTCATGTAAAATCACAGATTCTCTTCTACCCCTTCTCAATGCTCTTACCCATAGCCAAGTTCTGTTCCCCAGGAAAGACATGTCTCCTGGTTTCTTTACAGCTCTGAGCAGAGACACTAACTGTAGAGGTGTTGGTAGCTTGGCCAAAGGACAGAGCAATGGGGAACATGACTAAGTCAAGACATGAGGAGAACATGCTAGTATCCTCTGTCCTTTTGAAACATTCCTACTGTTGTTTTTAGTTCCTTTGATAACTTTCCATGTAACTCTGAACACTAGGATTTTTCCTTCAGGTTTCCGAGTTACTGATTTCAGACATGTATTTAATGCTACCCATTGTGAAAGATACGGACTCCAGCATGCTGAGCACTGGCCTGTGTTTTTCTCTTGCTTTTTTCCTTGTAACTTTCTTATGTTTAGCTCTATAGCTTCTCTGCATGGTTTCAAATGGCAACTTCATCTTCTATTTCTTGATATATCAAATATAAGCAATGTCTCCTGACTCTATATGATGTGATGTAAGACATACTTTTTTCTGCCAAATTCTGTCAGGTTCCCCATTATTTTCACGTTATGTAATTGTAATTTTCAAATTTTTGGGTAATATTTGAGAGTAGCTTTGAAAAAAAAAAGTTCAACAGATTGTTTCAACGAAGACTTTTATTTTACCATTAGAAAATGTTTTATTTTTATTTTCTAGGAATTACTTTCTGCCTTCCATCCTTCCCAGTTTTTCACTTGGGCACTTGGTTTCTTGGACTGGGGTATTTAATCTCTGTCATTTTGCCCCATGTGTTGGGAAATTCTTCATGATTCCCTCTCATGCTTGTCTTTTGCTTTAGTTTTCATTCTGAGGAACAGTGTTTTAACTTTGAGTTCTCTGTGATTTTAAAATATGTACAGCATGTACATGTATGAATATGTATTTGTGTGAGTGTATGTATATAAATGACTGTGTCTATGTGTATGCATGAGTATGTACATGTATGTGTGTATATGTGTGTGAATTTGTGTTATGTGTGTATATGTAAATGTGTATGTGTGTGTGTGTGTGTGTGTGTACGTACCATCCTCTTCTGGCTCTTCCCCCTCAAACTGTTACATTCTTATTTTTAGTTACATCTTATTTATTCCTTCAATTATCTTTGTACCCTTTGGGGTAATGTCTCCAGTTTGTTTGCTTTTATCCTGCTCTAAGTTTGAACATCTCAGGAGTCTCTTCATTGCTACTGTCTTCTGATGGAGGTAGCATCATGGGCTTCCTGTGCTTTGTGTAGGTTTGCTTCTCCCAAAATCTTGTTATTTCAAAGGATGGACTACAAATCCAGTGTCTGTGGGCCATGTGTGTCTTTCTCAAATGCTTTGTTCAGCTTCTTAAGAGAGCATCCTCTAGAGCCCACATGGGTCCTCTTAGTAGCTCAGAGACAGTGTGCTATGTTTCCTTTTAATCACTCAGCAAGGTGCTCTACTCTGTCTACAGAAAGTTCAGAGTCAAGGCCTCCCCTAGGCTCAGTGTGGGAAGAAAGTGGCTCCTGATTCTACGGAAACATCCCCTGAGCCTTCCTCTGCTCAAGTTGGGCCTCAGTATGAGTCTGCTGATTTCCATTTACCAGAATTTCAGCAATCTCTCCTAATTCATGAAAGCAGGCCTGCTGTTCATGATGTCCTTTTGGGATTGCTTTCCTTTGTGTAGTTTTCTTGTTATTTCATTGTGATCCTTTCCGAGAATGTAAGGGGTAAAGGTGTGTACTCAGAAGTTCCCTTTGAGGGTGGATACATTCATGACTGTTTCAGGAAACAGTAAATCTTGGAAATACTAGATTTCCCACAGGATCTTCCTTCTTCCTTCAGAACGAAGCACCACGGTAGCTCAGGACCACTGGAGGGAATATGTTTTCAGTGAAAAATAAACTCTTTTGTTATGGAAACCTAAGCATATGCAAAGCCAATAAAATAATATGATTAACACCCCTATGGCTGCCACCTTGTTTCAACACACATCTCTAGAACAATCTTCTTTCTCTTCCCTTATGCTTATATGGTCCTTTTACTGAATCACTTTGAAGAAAATCCGAGCATTGCATTGGAAAGTTTGCAGTATGGGAATAGATTTCTCATGCCAGACTATGAGGCTCCTTTTGCCTCTCCTGTTTCCTGTGCTGCTGTGAGGTGAGTCTGTGTGCCGAGTTTGGAGATGCTCCCGTGGGCTAGGTAAAAACCAGATAGCTAAGAGTAGTTCTGCCCCTCCCTAATTCTTATTAATGATTTTTTTCTGTAGCAATAAACTATTCAATTAATATCTCAAATAACAAGAAAGAGAGAGAAGGATATGTTGCCTTAAAAATAAAAGATGCTTCTTATACTTGGACAGCTTAACTGTTATTTGATTCTCTCATCTTTTTTTAAATAAAGTCTTCTAGTGCTGGTTGCAGGAGTCAGGAGAAGGAGGCAGAAGTCTATAAGACCAGTGCTGGCTAACAGCTCCTTAAGCAAGAGTTGTAGCAATTTTTATGAAATCGAAGTGTACCTCTCATAAAAATTTTATGAGGGTAACTGGCATTCCATACCCTTCTTCTTCTTTTTTTTTTGGTCAAGAAAAAGAGACATACACACACACACACACACACACACACACACACACACATACACACACACACACACACACATTCATACATACTTACACATGGTTCCAGTGCTGTATAAAGTGTCACATGTGTCTCAGTGTTATCAGATTTCAGACAGCTTCAGCTTTTATGCTTGTAGTAGCAATTCTCATATAGCCCTCTTTACAGCTCACACTCACTATCCCACTTACATGTTTCTGATTATCTATGGAATCATTGAAAATATGTAGTCTAGAACACATCCTCAGATATTATTCTTTATGTGTTATTAGACGTGTTTAAGACGGGTACTGGATAGTTATATGTTAACTTGACACAAGTTAAAGTCATCTGAGAGGAAGGAAACTCAATTAAGAAAATGTCTCCATAAAAGTAGGTTGTAGGCAAGCCTGTAGGGTATTTTCTTAATTAGTGATTGATGGTGGGAGGGTCCAGCCCATTGTGGGTGGTGCCATCCCTGGGTTGGTGGTTCTGGGTTCTGTAGGAAAGTAGGCTGAGCAAGCTACCAGGAGCAAGGCGGTAAGCACCACAGTCTCTGCATCAGATCCTGCCTCTAGGTTCCTGCCCTGCTTGAGTTCCTATTCTGACTTCCTTTAATGATGAAGCATAAGTCAAATCACTCCTTCTTCTGAAACTTGCTTTTTGCTTGTGGTGTGTCATCACAGCAACAGGAACTCTAACTAAGAAAAGTCGATATGTCAGAATTGAGAATTTGCTCCTGTGATCTAGGTAGTCACCAACAATCATCCAGACAGCTGTGAGTAGATCCTGCCCCCCAACCCACACATAGTTCTGTTCTATGTTTTCTATGCAAGGATAAACTATTTAATTAACATTGCCACCTTCTCGTGGCTTCACGGGTTACTAGTAGAGTAACTACTAGTGGGTGTTGGCTGTGGAGCTCACTTACCACATGCTCTCCCCAGGCCTGCATTTACTTCCTTTGCCATTTCACTCATGTACATTTTAATACTCATACCCACTACTGGAGGTCTTCTTCGTGGACTGATGTAGGGCCTCCCTGTATAGTTTCTTTGCTGAATTTCTCCTAAGCTCTATCTCCAACTAACTTTGATAGTCACACTTCTGACCCAACCCACCACTCGTGATCTCTTGTCACAGATGAAAGGAGTCTGAGTACCTTCCTCTGGCATTTCAGCCTCTCCTCAGTCTCCCTTCACCGTCTCCAGGTCACATCTCACTTTACCCCCTTGGGGTTTCTTTGTCATTTATCACTCCCATTGGAAAATAAACCCCATAATTTTGGACATACCAATTATAAAATGGTATTTTCTGCTACCTCAGTCAAACTACTTTTTCCTCTTTTGCTTCCTTTAAACAATCCCTCGTCCCCTTGGCTTATTCTTCAAGATCCACTCAAAAAAGAATCTTTATTTGGCCTTTTAGTTTTCCTGATTTCGACTTTTGAGGGTCCCCGGGCTTCATTTGTACATGCTGAGAGTACTTATTTTATTCTGCCTTCTATCATAGTTATTCCGGCAGTACCTTGGCTTTCTGTCAGAAAATGTAAACTCCTGAAGTGTGGGAAGCATTTCGCCCATTCTTAGAGGCATTATTCTTATATATTTTTTTTTGTATCTTCCCCAATGTGGTACCCACTAAGGATGTTTGAGTCACTCACACTTGGTGTTCACTGGTAAATGAGAAGTTGAGACCTATAAATATTTTACCCCTTTTTTTCTACACCTACTCTCCAAGTCCCAGATATATGCTTTATAATGCCAATCATTGGCTGGCCATCCAGCTTCCCTCTGTTTTCCGTACATGATGTATTTATGATGTGTGAAGCTTATAACTAGTACTGGGACACACTGACCCAACACGATGTGTTTTCAGACTCAAATCTTGTAATTGACCCTCAGGCTTCTCTTCGCTCATTATTAATCTGGATAGATACACTGTGTGGAAATCTAGCTCTAGTTATGAGAAAAACACTGCAACTTCTGAATTGCCATGCTTGATTTGAAATGTGTTAGTTTCTCTACATTAAGGGGATAGCTCGGCACTTTGCTGACATGGTGACCAAATTTCTTAACCTCTCTCTGGCTCTTGGCTTCCTCATCTATGAAATGAGGATAATTATCTATTATCTATTATATAATTATTAGATATTTATCTAATTTACAGGTTTCCATGAGTGCTAAATGACAATATAAATAAATTTAATGAGAATAGTGTGGGCATGCTGGATGCAAGATGACAATGTTGGTTCACTAACTACTGACAGGGGGAAACCTTGGAATGGAGTTTACTTGAGACTTATAGAATCCTGAGAGAAGGCTTAACACTGCATGGTTAGCTAGGGCAGAAACCACCACCATGATCACAGTGGTTAGAGCCTTTCCATCTTCAAAATCTTCACCTTGTGATACCCCTGGGATCTGACTTGTGTTTTCATTCCTGGCCACTGTGCTGCATTTCTGCTACTTCTAAAGTGCTTTAGTTTCTCCTGTCTTTAGGCTTTCATACATGTTCTTCTGTATTCAACATTTATCCACTTTTATTGTTATTTCATCAGGAATATCTTCCCTGATTGCCACTTCTTTTTAAAAGTATTTATTTTTAAGTAAATATTTTTTCATATAATTTATTTTGGTCATATTCTTTCCCTTTCTCTCAATTCCTCCCAAATTCTCTCCACTTCCCTATTCATGCAACTGCCTTTTCTTTATCTCCCTCTTTCTCTCTCTCAAAAAACAAAACAAGAAAAACAACAAAAATGAATAAAAAAGATAAAATGAAAAATAAAAACAAAGAAAAGAAAGAAAGAAAGAAAGAAAGAAAGAAAACCCAATACAACCACCACCACCAACAAAAACAAACCCAAACTAAAAGCAAACATAAAAATCATGGAGTCTGTTTTGCTTTGACCACCTATTCCCGGGCATGGGAGTGTAGTTGATATTTCAGTGATATTCCACTGGGGATAATTATCTAATATATAGCTTCGAAGTGAGTGTTAAATGACTTAACATAAATAAATGAATGAGAATAGTATAGGCATGCTGAATGCAAGCTGACAATGTTAGTTCACTATCTACTGTCAAGGGGAAGCCATGGAACAGAGCTTACTTGAGGCCAAAGACTTAACACTCCAAGGTATTGAAGACGCTCATTAGCACTATGCTATGGTCAATATATACTTTGAATGGTAGTCATGATTCTTTTATGAACTTGGGAACCCTTGCATTTGGTGTCTAAACATTGAGAATTATACTCTTGATGGAATTTTTCTTTAATAGGTATTTAGTCCCTACCCCAATGTCTTTTAGTTAGGCTTGGCTTGAAGTCTGTTTTCATTAAATATCAAAATAGCTACACATGCTTGATTCTTGGGTTCACTTGCTTGAAATACGTTTCCTCATTCTTTTGCCCTCAGCTGGTGTCTATCCTTGGTGATGAGGTGTGTTTCCTGGATGAAGCAAAAAGATAGATTCTGTTTTCTAATAGAATTTGTTAGTCTATGTCGTTTTGTTAGGGAATTGAGACCATTAATATTGAGAGTTATCAATGGGAAGTGTTTATTAATGCCTGTTGTTTTGCTGTTGTGATGTGGGGATTTCCCCCCCCTTCTTTTGTCTAAATGCTCTAATATTATTTATTTCTTGTGTTCTCTTGGGTATAGTTATCCTTTGTTACAACTGGTTTTCCTTCTATTGTCTTCTGTAGAGCTAGATTGGGTAACAGAAATTGCTTAAATTTGCTTTTATTGTGAAATGTTTATCTTTTTCTATTGATTATGATTGACAGTTTTGCTGGATATAATAATTCAGATTGGAATCTTTGATCTCTGAGATCTTGTAGAACACTTCTTGAGGCCCTTTTGGCTTTAAATTCTCTATTGAAAAGTTAGATATTATTCTAGTGGACCTACCTTTATGTGTATTTTTCCCTTATTTGTTCTGTTCATTCAGAACTTTGGTTATTATTTAACATGGGGAGTTTCTTTTATGGTCCTGTCTATTTGGTTTTCTGTATGGCTTTTCTACCTTGATAGGCATTTCTTTCTTTCGGTTGGGAAGATTTTCTTTTATGATTTTGCTAACAATATTTTCTGTACCTTTCACCTGGGATTTTTCTTCTTCATCTATATATATTAGTTATAGGTTTAACTTTTCCACAGTGTTCCAGATTTTATGGTTGTTTTATGCATATATATATTTTATTATATATATATGTATATATATACATATACACATATGTGTGTATATATATTTAACATTTATCTGTTGCTGAGGAGCTGAGGATTACCTCTGAGGTTTTTGTTTAATATCCTAAGGTTTTCTTTCCCAGATTTATTTCAGTTTGGAATTTTTCAGTGATTTTATTTCTTCATTAAATTCAACTTACTATCTTTAATTGTTTTCAGTATTTCATTCAATTGTTTGTGATCTCATTATCTTTATTAAGGCATTTATTCATATAATCTTTAAGGTTTTTGAACATGTGCATAATTGTTTATTTTGAAGCCCTTGTCTGGTACTTAGACTAAACTGCTTATCTCAGGTCCAATAGGGTTGCTGGCTTCTGGAGGAGGCATATTGATTGATTGATTGTTAATGTTTGTGTTTTTTCACTGGGATATAAGCATTTGGAGTTATAATGTTTGAGGTGCTTCTTGGTGTAATATCTGGCCTTGTCTTTGTTGGATCAGTATTCCATTATTTGGATGCTTTTTCCCAATCTAAGTCCTAGGCTTAGGATTTGTGGTGGGTGTGGGGTCCTTGAATCCCAGCAGATTGTGTTGGTTGTGGGATCCCTGGTAGAGAGATGTTCTGAGTCTTAGTGGAGTCATAAAAGAATAGAGATGGGCTAGAATTAAAGGCTGAGCAGAGTAGAATCTAAACCAAGAGGCTTAATCCCTGTGGAATGGAGGTGGGCTGAGAGAATGGGTTCCTGTGTACATTTGCAATAGGGCTAAGGATAAGTCTGCAGAGACACAAAGGGAGGACAGGAGGAGGATGAAACCCCCTACCTGAGTCTTAGCATAGTGTGGCAGGTTTGGGTCTCTGGTAGAGAGAGGTTCTGTGGGTCCAAGAGTCACAGAGCTGGAGATTGGCTAGAAGGAAAGGATGTAAAGGGTCACCAGAGCAAACTAGGGGAACCCCGGGTCTACACTGAGAGGTCAAATTCCTAAGGTTTGGGGATAGGCTTTGATAGCCACTTCTTTACTCCTCAAATTATATGCATTTCATATAAATTTCTGTATTCAAGAGTGGTGCATAAATATTTAACAGTGAAACAAGATCATCAGCCATAGGATCTTACAGCAGTTACAGCAGTAATGTCCTGGGGATCCACGGTATCTTTCCTCCAGTTTCTTGGCTATCACATACTCTTTCAGGTCCATCCAGAGAGATCAAGGATGCCATATAAATATGGAATAATCCCCTGGCAAGTTAGAAGACTAGCTACTTACAAGATAGTCTGGATATAGTGTATTAGCAGTTTGGCTCCATAGCAGTTTTTATCTTGAAAGGTCTGTCTTGATTATGATTCATCATGTAAATTCATCTAGCAAAGCACCTATAGCATAATTCTAGTGGTCTATTTCCTTACATATGTTGCCTGCTAAACTTAACAACATCCTTGGCTTCTACATGTCCTTAAGATACCTCTGGTACCTCCCTGGGATTATTTTTTCTTTGGCCTTTTTCAATATTTGGTGCTCTTTTGCTCCTTCTAAATAGTGCTTCCTCATACAAACCTTCCTTCCTCTCCATTCCCATATCTCTATATCCCGTACACAGCCAGGCCCACACATTTAAAACTACCATCACCATTATGAAACTGATGAAGATGCATCTCTTATGAGGACATTGAACCTTGATTCAAATACTAATCTCAAGCTCAAAATATCAGGCAATGTAACTTTCAATGGGAGAGAAATTTGAATGACAAAGTAGATATTTTGCTACTTCTCAAGTGACACTTGTAAAACCTTTCTACAGCCCTGACTCCGCTTACATGGTAATGTCAAACAATCTGTGGCCTGCTATGATTATATGGGGAAGGCAAAAACTTCCATCATCATTATCAATTCTCACACATCTGATTGCAGTAAGACAATGACCTTTTCAGGTGTTAAAATGGGACATTAGCCAAAGTAAGAAGAGTACAGGATAGAAAAGGTCAGCTGAAACCAACAACATTTTACTTATGAGTTCCTGGGATAAGTGGAGATAGTCTCAGTAATAGTGTGCCCCCATTTCTGGCTCTGAATTTTAGCCTACTTAAGTAGACTATGATAAATAAATAATAACTTATTAATATTATTATTGACCCTAGCTACTGGCAGTGTTATAGTAGGCTTAGATTCATTCATATGGATTTGTAATCACGTTTTCTTTATTTTTAGTTGATACTAACCAAAGCTGAATGACCCAGTCTATCTAATGTATATTATTGTATTGCAATCTATGTTTATGGATGTGTAATCCAAGTTTCTATCTTTCTCAACAACCATTGTGAAGAGTGAAGGGCAAGCAAAAACATTCTTCCTTTGCATTTGGGTTCTGATGAACACATTATGTCTTAAGAAGGTTTCATTTCAACATCCAAAACCATATTCAAGAAATTCAGTTTGGGTTTTAACAATAGTGTCAAATATGAAGTCATTGGAATTTGTTTCCTTTTGTTTTCTAGAATTCTTCCATTTTGAGAAGAATTCCCAATTAATCTTTTTTTTTTTTTTTTTTTTTTTTCCTGACCAAGGGCACAGTTCTTAAAACCATGATTTATGGTTTTATAATTTCACATTTCTTAGGAAACAGAACTTTAGGCAAAACACTACCAACTCTTAAAAAAATCTTTATCTGACTTTTATATTAAAAGACAGAATTACAATCTAAACACCATAGAATTGGACACATTATTAGGTACATAATAGTTAACTAAAAAATAGGATTTATTAATCCAAAATGGCTAAAAGATACAAGTATATCCACCCACATTAGTTGAAATTAATATGATCCCATGGGCTTTTACTAGGGTGGGGTCACATACCTATTAACCATGGGAATTTATTTAAATAAAGCCTAATATGAGCAGGTGTTACATATTTTCCCTTTTTAAACTAGCGCTTGCTTTTGCTGGGCTTTGCAGACATAAATGGTAAAAAAAGGGCCAGGCAGCCATCTTCCTTTCCTTCCTAACTTGTAGCATCTTCTTTTGACAAATCCAAGCATTAATCCCTTTAATCCGGTGTGCCTTTCACTTTGACCCTTCCTTACCTCTTAGTCTTAAAAGAAGGACGTGGCTTTGTTCCTTGGTAATTAATTTAGAATATTTTCTTCTGAAGGCAATTGAACTTAGTAAAATGGCATGAAACATTTTGAAAACAAAGTGGCAATTTTTTTCACCCTATTTTTCTAGCACACTGGCATCTTAGTTACTTTTGCCTTACTGCGACAAAACACCTGACATAAACATCATAAGGGAGGAAGAATTTGTTTTGGCTCATGTGGGTGTTTGGCTCTGTTACTTTCCGCCGGAGGTGAGGCTGAAAGTCATGGCGATGGGGTGTACAAATAGGAGGCTGTTCACCCCAGGACAGACAAGCGAGAGAAGGGCATTTGCCCAAGGACTCTTCTCGAGTGACTTACTTCCTCCAGCCTGGTCCAGCCTCCGAATCATTCCAGAACTGCCCAATATAGCACCACCAGCTGGGACTATTGCAAGCACATGAGCCTTGCAGAAGGACACTCCCATACCAACTGGACTCATCATATTGTTTGCTAATCAGAGATTGTGATCAGTATAATTGTTAAACGCCGTACTCAGTGCAGTTTTGTCTGTCTCGTGAACCGATGCCAATCTACAAACTGTTTCCTGCCCTTGATGTGATACGTGAAAAAAATATCAGAGACTCTCAAAGAATCTGTCACAATTTTATATTTGTTAAACCTAATAATAAAAAAATGGAATTTTATACTTTATATGCATTTGATGTTTTTATTTTGCTTTCCCAGTAAATCAATGCTACTGCATTTTATTAAAATGACATTCTTTTGTGAACTGGGGAGGAGAAACCAGAAAGATCCTTTGTCATTGAGAAATATGGATGGGTGTGATTGTTATCTAGAGAACTGTAGTTCGTGATACATAATAAACTACAGACTCCGAGAAGCTGCACAGTGAAGACACAGGTGTAACTAGGATTTTCCAGTATCCACTGTGGGAACTAGGATCTTCCAGCTCTCACTGTTGAAAGAAAGAGGTCTTTTACGTTTTAAAGGTTTATTATTATTTTTGCCTTTGCATTAGATCTATTAACATCTCATGCAACTGATGCTTTATCAAGTATATTTTAGGAAATGTTGAATTGTGTGGAGCAAATCTCATAAAATATATTCTTGTATTAAACAGTAACCTATTTTCTTATCTAAGAACCTATTCGAAATGAAGGACTGACTCTGAAGCTTAGTGGTGAACTTGTGCCTGGCATGTGGGACACCCTGGGTTCAACCTCCAGTTTCACAAAAAATAAAACATGTCTCAAACAAAAAATAAAATGAATCAACAAAACACCTCCCCTCCCATTAGTGGTCAGTGAGTACCTACCCCTTACACATATGAAAGTACCATATTGTATGTACAGCAGTACAGGCTTTAACTGCTGAACTGTGATGTAAAAAGTAGAGGCACATACTCGTGTACCATCTAGAGAGCTGGTCAACATATAGATAAAATTACTTGAGGTCAGATGAAGGAAGAAGAAATCAAAGTGCAAGGGGAGGAAGATTTCAATCTTTTCTTTTTTTTCATGTAAAAAAATAGGACACTGTGTTGGAACCATTGATCTTGTTGTGAATTCCCATCATGTTCAGGACTGTGTTTTCAACTCTCCACAATTGAGTGCTATTTGAAAGACTTCAAAACAGACTCTGGAGGTTTGGTTTGCACACATTGGAGGCCTACCCACTGATTTCCTGAACTAAATGCACACAGGCAATACAAATGCTTAGACTTCCAGTGATATAGGGGCTGTGCTTTCTTTCCTGAATGATAAAACATTCGAACATTCTTAAATTAAGAGAGAAACCAACAGAATGTAGTTAATTTCCCCAGGCCCTGAATTTAAAAGTAAAGTTGCATGAAAGTGGTACTAAGGGCCATGGGCAGCAAATTTACCCACAGAGTGTCATTCCTTGGTTAAATTGGAGGGTTTCTGAGAGTGTGTGTGTGTTTGTGTGTGTGTGTGTGTGTTGCATATGCATGTGTGTGCATGAATGTGGAGGCCAGATATTAATATCAGTGCAATTCCTCCTGAGGTACCATCTACCTTGTTTTGAGACAGGTGCTCTCATCACCAGGAACTCACCAAGGGTGCTAACCTTCTAATGAGGTGCCTTTTTGTCTGGAGGGCCCCGAGAATACAGGATGTGTCCCATTATGCCCAGATTTTTAACTTTTTAAATGTGGGTTCTAGTGATTGAACTCTTTGCTTGCAAAGCAAGTGCTTTACACACTGATCTATCATCACAGTCCTCCTACAGACTGTTAGTGTTGAAAACTTGATCTTAGTAGTACATCATAAATGACCGTATGTTTTATGCCAACCCCAACAGTCCCAGTGATTAAAATCAGGCTAGTGAGGGCCGAGTAGTGAAGAGTGCACATTCTAGATGCTGGTTTCCTAGGGGTCAGACCCTTGCCTCTCCACTAATGGTATAACTTTGAATAAATAACTCAGCTGTCTCCATCCTGTGGCGGGAGTGGAAGAGACAGTACAATGCTTACAAGGATGTGGTATAGAGTGAGCAACAAGTAATGGTTAGCTTCCGTAATTCACATTGACAGACACAATGTCAAGTAGACTATGTTTTTAAATTGACTTGATTATTTTATGTTACCTTGTGGGCAAGCTACACAGGAAGCCAAATCATTAGCAGCTGCCTGGAAATGATGGCTTTGGAAAAGAGTTACTTCTGTATTTATGTTTTATAGCACTAGGCTATGACCACATGGTGCCTCTTGTCAGTTTCATGCTTGCAGCTGGTTAACAGCTTCCAATAGCTCGTGAGCCAGGGAGGCTGGCCTGAGAGATAGTCTGCCTCCTTACGATGACTGTGTGCTTATGTGTTAATGTAGGGTAATAAATGATTGTCTGCTCTGATTTTAGCTTGTCAATCTTAGACAGTTGCCTTAATTTCTTGCTCACAGGGAGCATCTCACTGCTCCCACCTGTATGCATATACTCTCCTATGCATGTTTATGAACTGAGCAGCAATGACTGAGACCCCTATTAGCAACCAACCTACTCTTAAAGGAAGAGGCTATTCAAGGTGCGGATTGGCAGAAACAAAGCCTCAATTTCAGAAATGACAAGCATTTTACTGAGTGCAATTAAAATTCTACAGTGGCCTATTGAGTTGAAGCCTTAATATTTATTCAAATTGTCAAGTGTCTGCTATACTGAACTAGGAGATTGACCTTAAAGGAAATCATGCCCTCCCAATAAAGAGTGTCAGAATAATCACAAAAGCCTGACTCTCTCTCCACCATAGTTCTCATTCATGTCTCAGGCTGTTAAATAATAGTTCTTTAATTGTTCTTCTAGCCACTGTTGAATGGCAACAACAAAGTCTCTATTTTAACTGAATAAAGCAGATCAGGCAGTTTTTTTAATTGCTTTTGTTTTACTGTTATAAGCTGGTGTTTATGATTGGTTGCAATGTAGCACTGAAAAATTGAGATTCATTTGTGTCTGGGTGATGGTAGAAACAATTATTAAGAAGGGCAGATGTTCCTACTCTTTTTTATCCTCACTTAATGTAGCAGATCGATTTTGCGCATCGCTCATTTCTTCTGAATTTTAAGATCAGAGTATATAAAAATAAACTTTTAATTAGCAATCTAGTGAAGAAAATAGACTCATGTTTAGATATCACATTATGATTATTTTTTATCACTTCTAGAGCCTTAAAAAATAATCTCCATCATTTCAACTTGGCAATGAACCTCCAGCTTTATATTCAAAATTAACTTATAGTTTTCATTAAGTGCAGTCTAGACTGTCTGAGTCTTTCCCCAATTTCAGAGTATAAATGATTTGACTTGCTCTGTATCCAAAACTTCCTCGAAAAGACAAAATGTGGGAGTTGCATACAATTGCTTTCATACCTTCCATGGGGTAAGTACTGTGTTCAATAACTTCATCAAATAAGGTCTAAATTTTATGGTGCAAATGCCAGGCTTCACAGGTCGGTGAGCTTTTTCAAATGGAACACAGGCTGCCTATATCAAATTTGTACAAAAGAATTGATTTTGCTGGTTGGAATAAGGCCATTCCAGTCTTGCTGCAAGCTTTCCAGAAATAATAGTGCTATATTAGAAGATAAATTATATATAGATTACTGTTTTTAAGTATTATTCAGAATGTTAACAACTAATATAATGGGCTTTCTATTGCAATCCTAAATAGCAAGTGTCAACCTGATTTTTAAAGTTCTCCAGTGCCTCCCAGCAGTCGTGTGGATTCTAGGGAAAGCTACTCTGTCTGGCCTGCAGAAACATCATGTTTTATTCTTGTTCTTTGTTTTTGTCCTTTTAGGTCTGCTGTGCCTCTGTTACTGGCAGGACCTTTGATACCTGGCAAGTTGCACCACTGAGAGGCAGGGGGAGACATGCATGCCAAAGGGAAGGCCTTTCGCACTTTGCTTTCGTGTGAGATATTAACCAGCAGGAAGAATGGCCAGTACATGATGAATATGTACTTTGCCTTCTGTAGTGTATCTTGTGCCCTTGTGATCTTTTGCCTGTGGATTTTGACTCAAGCAGGGAGATTTTTCCCAATGTTTTACCTCCTCATTTTCTCATCCTGCCAAGATGTCACAAAGGTTTTGTGTAGTACACACAAACATTATGTCTTTTTGATTTGTTTTGTGATCTACTGAGTTTAATCGTAGCCATCTAGGTGACCATGGGTTTGGAATCATACAACGGAGCCTGGTGGGATCACTAGTGGATGAACAACTGAATGTAATGACTTACAGCCCTCCAGAATCAGTCAATATCCAATATTCAGTGAGGAGAAGTGGGACCTCTTGAGTTCCTTCCCCATCCATGACTGATTCTTGTCAGACACAGCTTTGTGAAGGCCCACTGCAGGCAATCATAGCTGCTGTGAATTCTTGATGGTGACAGCTCCGTCATATTCAAAGACAGCATTTCACAGCTATTCTCCCTGTCTTCCGGCTTCCATATTTTTTCTGTGCCCTCTTCTGTGTTATTCCCTGAGCCTTATAGGGGGGTGGTACAAATGTCTTGTTTAGGGCAGAGCCCTCAACAGTCTCTTATTTTTCAGCATCTTTAACAGGCAAGACTTTCTGCATTCGCTGCCATTCTTTGCAAAGAGAAGCTCTCTGATTAAGGCTGAGGGGATCACATGTGTCTTAGTGTAAACATAAATATTCAGAAGCCATTTTTACCCCATATCAATTTAGCTAACCAGCGGCAATAAGTACTCCCTTAGGGTCTATGTCCTTCCCAGCGGTAGGTTTTTGACTGAGTTTACATTCCTAGGCATGGATTCTCTCTTATGGAGTAGACCTCAAATCTAAGCAGAGAATACTTGGTTTCCTTCATAGCATCTGTGCCCCTATTATAGCACTGGGGACATTTAAGCAAAAAATCTTTTTAAAGCCCTTGAAAAGTCAAAAGCAGTGGTTCATGCCTGTAATCTGTCAAGGGTGGGATTTGAGGCCAGTCACTCTCTCTCAAAATGCACACACACCTCTTCCCATATACAAAGATGTCTTTTCCAACTCCTGGGTTCACTGAATTCTTCCCTTCTTTGTGCCCCCGTTGCTCCTTCAACATTGCTCTCCTAATTCGCATGTCTGTCTCTTGAGAAAGGCAGGAATCCTTGCCATCTCTGTTTCTATCCATCCCCACATGACAGATAAGTGTTTTTATTTGCCAAATAACTGCCACTCCACTTTGGAACTAAAGACTAAAATATGACGAAATCTTTGATAGAAAATGTGGATGGACTTTTTAGAAGTGACTCTGTATGATACATAGATGTAAAAGAAATTAAGAATGAAAAGTAAAGAGAAACTGGGTTGGAAACTCTATGAAGAGATGCCTGCCTGGGCAGGGTAGGAGAATCCCACTGTTGATTCCCATGTGGAGAGGTGGAAATTGCACGGATCTCAATAATCCTTTCTTATTTAGAAGTTTGGAGTTACTGCTTTTTTTCTGCCTTGTTCCTTATATAAGATCTTATACCTTTGTTGTTTTATTTTATTTATTTTATTTTATTTTATGAAGGAACAAAAATACCTAGTTCAATCTAAAAGGGCTTTCCTAACCATACAATTTCCACTTTTACTTCAACTAGGACACTACAATAATAATAATAATAATAATAATAATAATAATAATAATAAATACACATAAAAACCATGTAAAGTAACTTCCAAATCCATTTTTGGGGTTCTCAGTGCCTGAATGATAGCTGTATCTATCATATTAAGTTTTGTCACTCATGTAATTTTTATATCTGCCGGATATAGTTTAGAATGTAAATGAAGAAGGCTAATTAATTTTAATACAATCATCTCAAATTAACCTCCTTCCCACTTTTGAAATGACCTCTCTAGATTATCTTGCTCTATTTCTCTGTTAAGCAAAAACATCTCTTCCCTCTCTGGGCTGGTCATGCCTACTCAAGGACTGTTTAACAGAGCACCGTCAAGGACAGCATAACCAGGTTGGTTTGAATTTAATCTGTACTCTAGTCCAGTGCTTATTTTATCACTTAGAATAATAGCAGTTCTCAGATACTTAATGTATTTTTTTGGTGCTGAAGTGTTCAGGGTCACTCCAGACACAGCAGTCCCTTATGAACAAAAGTGGATTTGATTCTGTCTTCTGGCAGCCACACATCAAGGGCCTCCTTTCTCCTGCTTGTCCTTTCATGCTGGACTTCTGGTCCTTGGTCCTCCTCCCTGGGGATGTGTCTTCCTCTACATGTTCTTTATCAGGAAAAGTCTGAGCTGCAAAGGGCTTCAAAGGTCACCTGTACATTTCATGGAAGAGAAGCCCAGGGCTACAGAGGTTATGAGACCTGACAGAGGTCACACTGCTAATTAGGGGAGGGCTAGAGCTGGACTCCAGGTCTTTTGACCTTTGCTCCAAGGACTTTTCTATCACACTAGGAAAGACACAGTGGCAGTACAGGCATTAGAGATTCCATGTGGCATTTTAGAATAGAAAGGGGTTGGTTAACCCCTTTCTTTTTGTTTTGCAAAGACTTAATCCTACCCCCCACTCCATTTCTCCCATTTTCTTATATGGAAGATGAATCTGACCTGGTGCACAGAGAATTGATTGTTTCCCACAGAAGGAATAGAAATCAAGCAGCAGCACAAGTGTTTAGAGATATCAAAGTACTTAGTGCTCCACGATTTCCTGACAACTCAGTAAGCATGCCTGCTCTGGTTGTCCTGGGAGAGGAAGAGGCAGGAAGAAGCTGCCTTGGGAGCCCTGAGACTAGAGGAGGTGCAGTGTTGCAGTGAGCGAGCTAGTAGTATTGCAATACCACCCCCTCCCTATAGGAAAAGAAAGGGAAAAGTGAAAAAAGAAAGGCAGAGTCACTGTCCCTAAAGCTCAGAAAACCTGGCAGCTGACAAGACTCAGCTCTAAGGCTTTGAGTAAAATGCCAAAGGGCACCGTATGTCACAGCAGAGATGCCAGAAGACTTTCTGGCCATGCATCTTTTTAAGCTGTGCACAGATCTACTGGGAGTGCCCTCTCAGTCTCATGGAGGGCTGTACTAGACCTTTGCTGCAATACCAATAGTCTGCAATTTGCTAGAAGGAGGAGTGAGGTGCAGAGAGCCCAGAGACCTTCATCTTCTAAATGTCTGGATGTAGACACCTGGTGCAGGAAGTTTACAAAGATTGGAATAGACATGTAAAAGGTCTCTCGTTTCTTTCGGCTTTGACCATACCTCTGTTTCCCTCCAGACCTTCATTTCTTCTATGGTTCCAATCCCCAAAGCCTAACAAGCCTATATACCACAAAGTGTCCAAAAACATCATCTGAGAGCCATGTGATAGTCTGGGGGATGGAGCTGTACCAGTGGTGGAGTCATATTCTAATTTGAAGTTTGGTAGTGGTTCTAAATGAAAGCTGCTACCTGATCAGGACTGTAGGTTATCAACTCGTCTCATGCCACCCAGTAAATCTCTAACCCTGCTTCTCTTCTACTCAGGAACTTCTCAGATTAGCAGAAGCTTCCTGATGTGTGTTGGCCAAAAAAAGCCACCCATCGTTATTTGAGTCATTCAAACCATTTTCTCTTGTCAAAAGGCAGTACTGATCATACATAAAATGTTCTTATCATTGGCTTCTAGGACAAGTGTGGACGTGATACATATCAGGTACTCAATACTGTTGTGATGAGACTGAATTGGAAAGGGAAGAGGATTCGAAGTTTAATTCAAGACAAGAGAAGAAACACAGAGAAGTATATTTAAATTGCATTCAGAAAGTCTCCAGTTTCAGGGCCTGTTTCTCTCTACTGCCCCGGCTGTCTTATCACCTGTGACAGTAGCCTCATTTCGGGCTTCATTTCAAACCAACTGGCTACAAATTTGGGTCCATGGAGTCCTTCGTGTTTGATAATTTTGTAGATCAAGTCCAAGAACTTATGATAGTGTTATAATTACAATTATGGCTTTAATATAGCAAAAAGACCCAGTTCAAAGATAGGCAAACGAAGAGACACACAGTAGAATCTGGGACTGCCATAGACATGTGATAATACAGAGTGCTGGGACCCAGGAAGTGTGTCCCAGTTTTAGTGCACAGCAATTTAATTAAAGTGTTATTTGAAAGAGATGATTGATTGAGTTTCTGCTGGCATCTGCAGCTCTCTCCTCTCCCCAGAGGCCAGCTACTTTCACATGGCCCAAATCTCTAATTATCTAGTCACACAGCTTTTCCTTCTGGTACAACTGGTTTCTGTCTTTAAGTACCTGTAGTTGGTCCTATCCTCCACCATCTCTTTAGCATAGAGTTTCAGGTGTGGCCTTGGCATCCATCATGAGAAACAAACACTTCTGTCATTGGGCAATTGCAAGACTTTAAAGGCTTCTCGAAAGAAGCTGAGATAGAGGCCACCTCTCGGTTTTGCTGTGGTGAACTCTTCAGTAAGCACATTGGAAGAATGGGTTGACTTGGAGCTCTCCTAAGATGAAGTTAAGCTGTGGCATCTTCTAGTTAGCTTCAGCTGCCAACTGGAGAGCAGAGTTATCAATTAGATATCAGAAGAGGCTTCAATTGGGGCCTTGATTACACTGACCTATGGGCGTGTCTGTGGGGGCAGTTTTTTTTACTGCCAATTATGGTAAGAAGGCTCAGTCCATTGTTGGCAGTACCACCCTTGAGGAGGCATGGTTGGGGTTGTATAAGAAAACCTGCTGGGCACTAGCCAGAGAGAACAAGCCAGGAAGCAGCGTTTCTCCATGGTTTCTGCTTCAAGCTTCTGCTTTGGCTTCCCTTGATGATGGACTGTAAAATGCAAGATAAACTAAAACCTTTTCTCTCCATGTTGCTTTTGGTCAGGTGCTTATTAAGCAAGAACAATCCCCAAGGGAGGAAATGGATGGCGAGACAAAAATGTCACCGAAAGACTTGTGGCCACTAGGCGTGTTGCAGAACTGCATGCACCTGTGCTTTGCTCAGAGCCTGGGATGTCACCTGACCAGGAATAAAGCGATGTTTAGTCAGTCTATACATTCCAGTGGGTTAAAAGTGGCTATGAATCTGTGGTCCACATTTCCAATCCCACTCCACTGAAAACAGGAATACCTAATGTCGTTAGGGTAATAAACACGACTGAAGTACTCTCAGTCCTTCACAATACAGTTGTGCATGTGTGTGAGAGAGGGTGCAGGGGAGAAAAAGAGAGAGGTCACAAAAACTGTTAGGTTATCCATAAATAATTAGTATTTACGCTTACATTTTAATATTCTCCCAGGTTTGATTTGCTCACTAAGACACCCTGATGAGAGAGTCAGGAATCTTGTTCTGCCCTTCTTTACAAGCTGGAGCAGGCAGTTTGTCTTTGAGCCTAAAGCATAGCAAGAGGCTAAGCTGATTTGTGTTCTCTCAAATTCTCCAGGTGGTAGGAGCTAGGTAGCTTATTGGACTTCAAAGGGCTTCTCTTCATGAGAAGGAAGTGCAGGGAGTTAAGATGTTACCCAGAATAGGAAGAGACCAAGGGGATGCTTCTCTCAGATCACCTGGAGCCACAACAGGAAGCAGCTGAGTACTTCTGCAGATAATGGGGCGGAGGCAGGAGAGGTTAATTCTGGGCATTTTTGTATGCCTCTCTCACTTCTCAGCTCTTTGAATCAGAGAGACTATAATGTTAGACTACTCATCCTTTGCTCCAAGAAAACTGCTTTTAAACTACTTCCAGCATGGCTGAGTGCAAAGATCATTATGCAGAAATTCAAAGAAGAGGTAGGCTTGAATGAGACTGCCTCACTGGCTAGTTGTGTTATCCTCAGTCAGTCTGCTAAACTTTCTACCTCGGTTTTCTCGTCTGTATACAAAAAAGGCATGAAAATATCCACCTTAAAGGATTATTATCAGAGTTAATGAAATAGTGCACATAAAAATTCATAGAACCCCCCTCTTTAACATAATGTTCAGTTCACTTGTCCTTGCCTTGACTGATTCTCTTTGCCACAGTAATACATGATTTAAAGCCACTCACTACTCAAAGGCTTGCAAGCAGTGACTTTGACACAGAATTCTGCATTGTCTCTGAAAGTCTCATTCCCCAGAAAATCCAAGTTCTGCTTAATTGCTTCATTCTTCCCATTGCTCTCTGTATAACTCAGTTTGAAATTTAACCCTGTTTGCCCCTTGTCAAGGGGACTGTGCCTAGGGGGGGTTAGCTGTTTCTGAGGAATTGTGCAATTTAGGAAAATTAAGTTTCAGACCAGCCATGTGGCTCTGACAGCTTCTACTGCTCAGTACTTAGCAATAATGGAGAAAATGCCAGTAAAAATGACAAAACGGCAGAGCCTTGACCCACCAGGTAATTGTATATTGAATATGTCTTGGCTCAAACCAGAGATGATTTTACTTAAATGAACTAAGGGCAAAACTGCTTGTATTAAGTCATATAAAACAAGCCCAGTGCCCAGGGTAATTAAAGATGCAAACTAGCTACAGAGGATTTTTGAAAATGGAAAATGATTCTTTCTGGCTTTTGAGGGGCAAGGAAGGAGGAAGGAAGACAGAATGGCTCTGCTTAATGCATTGAAGTCAGGCTTCTCCACTGACACCAGGAAAAGCCAGGCAGTCATTCAAACTCAGATACACACACACACACACACACACACACACACACACACACACACATGCACGCACGCGTGCGCGCATGCACATGTATATACACATATATATGTATTAGAAGAGAAAAGATTAGAGATATTTGTTGTCTGGTGCCCATAACAGCTCTTATCATACTGCAAATGCACTGAGAGGGGCGGAGAAAGTGAAGAATTTGAAGGAGATAAGTACAAAAGCACAGAGTGAATTTGTGCAGGGATGAGGATTAAAGCCCTTAAGTGGTTTAGTCACTTGATCCTGCTAATCTTTGTTCTCTAATGTGAGAAATTCATGGGCTTTAGGAAGAGAAAACTGTAGGCTCTTATGTGAAACCAGGGCTGACTATCATTGTGTAATCCACCCATATTTGCACCCTATCTCTTCAGTAATCAGAAATAGGCAGCCTGGGAAGGCAGGCGGAGAGATTAGCTCTCTCCATTTCCCAGCACATTGTGTTTTTGTGTTGCAGCATCTTTAATTACTGAAAAGTAATTCACTGAATAGCACCCTGGTGGCTTGAAAGAGTTAATGCACTTTCCAGAAGTGCCTAACCTCTCCTGGGGAGTAGCTTAAGTGTAGAGAAAAATCTGGCTCAATAAATACTAAACAACAAGAATCAACTGATAAGGGTCAAACTCCACAAAACAGAATTGAACCAATGGTCCATTTAATCCAGCGCCTTCTCAATAAATCCTTTTCACCATAAGGTGCTATTTACCTGGTGATTTCCATGAATTGATGGTCATTCTTCCTCAATCCTTTGAGGTCAGGTCAATATCCATTTATATCCTACTCATTTCACCCACCATCCATCCATCCATTCAGCCATCCGTCTCACTGAACACCTACTGTGCAAGGTTCTGTGATAAATAAGAAACAGTCTTTGGCTGTAGAGAACTCACTGGAAAAGCAGAGTAGGGTAAGATAGAAGTGCATACCCCTGAGAGAGGCCTATGGAAAATCTACTCTAGGAGCCCTTGAGAAACAGTGTCTTCCCACTCCTTGCCTAAAGGAGGAGCCTGCTCCTCCTTGACAGTGCATTTCCTTGATCACATTAGGCTGTGATTCTCTCTCTATTTTTATTGTATTTTTCCTCCTCTATGCTACAGACTCCTTAAGGGCAATGTCTCTTTCTGATTCATTCATCTTTTTTTTGTTGTTGTTTTTCATTTTTTGTTACCAGTGTCTAGAGCAGCCACTGGCATGGAAAAGTTAATGATAAATGTTCACTGATAGATAAATCAATGATGTTACATTATTTTACCTAGCAGCTTAGATATGTAAGGCATAGTTTTGATCTGTGCATGTATAGCTGCACATTATCTGGATATTTTGAAGAGGATTAGCTAGGGATGGCCATAGACTCTGAATGATCCAAGAAAAAAATTGAAATTTGTATGTATGGTGGTACATAACTCTTTCAGAATAAGAAATATAAACTCACCACACTTGTACACACATATACACACGTACATGCCATATATAATTTTCACTGGCTTCCTAAGTTCCTGATTTACGTCATAAAGTATATTCAAGCTATTTCTATGGCCTTTTTATCTTACCACCTTTAATCCTTGAATCTGTGCATCTTATTTTCATCCTTATTGACACTGCTCTAGTACATGTCACCATCATCTCCTACCTAGGTTGTAGCAACTGATCTGGTCCTAAGTTCTCCTCTTCCATATTTAGCTTTTATATTGAAGCCAGAATCTCCTTAAAAAGCATTCATGTGTGCCTTTGTTTTGCCCAGAACCCTTTGATGGTCACCAGCTACAGACAGGATAAAATCTTAACTCATTATCATGAGGTACCAAGTCCATCAGGTTTATCTTTCTAGCATCATCTCCTGAGGATTCTCTGACCCAAGACCATGAATACATTACAGTATGCATTTCTTCCTCCAAATCCTTGTGACTCTTGTTCCTACGTGGGAGCATTCTATTTTAGTGTAGCTCAAGTCTCATTCCTTTATCTATGTGTGTTCAACCTCATTCCATCAGCTAAGCTTCTTTCAAAAGTCCCTTCTGGAATGTCTACCTCTTTCTTTTCTCTTCCAAAATATGTGTGGACAACACACAGGCCATTTCTTTGTTCTCTTTTGTCTTTTTTCCACATTGAAGTGTAGATTCTCAATTGTTGCATTGTTGTTGATCTTTTAAATTGTTTTATGGCAAATTCTCTCTCTCTCCCCTCTATCCCTGTCTCTCTTCCTCTTTGTCCTCCCTCTCTCTGTCTCTCTCCCCCTTCTCCACTCCCTCCCCCTTTCTCTTTAACTTCTTAAGACATATTTTCTCTATTGTAACTCTGGCTGACCTGGAACTCACTACATAGACCAGGTTGGCCTCAAACTCACAGAGATTTGTCTGCCTCTACCTCTGGAGTGCTGAGATTAAAGAGATGTGTTACCATGCCTGGCTTTACTCACTTTTTTCTTTTAACGATTTTATTTTTCTTTATGTGTATGTATGTATATGTGTCTATGTGCCCATGTGTTTGCAGGTACCTATAGAGGACTGAAGAGGATTTCAGATTCCCTGGAGTTACAGATGGTTGTGAACTGTCCAAGTCTTAAGCACATGACATAGATGCAGATGCTTGAGAATCCAGGCTGGGACACAGAGCTGGCTGGTCATGAAAAACAGCATCATTGTAAGGCATAGTCTGAGGGTCCTGTCTTTTTCAGAATTAACTTACACAAGTTTTAGGACAATATTTGGACTGTGTGATCATTATTTTTGTGACATTTGCCAAAGGTGAGCTCATATGATATAGGGATGAGAGCGAATTTGAAAAGGTAAATAGAAATTCATCGTCTACTCTCTTATTTCTTTAATTTTAATCGTTTTGTTTGGTTTATTGTGAAGGATAACATTACAATGGTATTTTATTTTCTTTCTGTAAAATCACAGGAAACCTATCCATTTTGATGCTTTTTTTCCCGTCTTATAGCACTTTGGGATATAAATAATTTCTATATAGAAAACACTACACAATCTATTGCAGAAAATCTATGTCATTCCTCCTCACCAGCTTACTCCCACAACACACACTCAGTTACACTGTAATGTGTTTTCACCAGAGAAAATTACTGACCTCATGATCTGAACAACACAATGTTCTCAAAATATATTGCCTCATCTGTTAGGTTTGATTAAACCATTTATCAGCAAAAAATAAAAATTGCCTTTCTTTGCTTAGCATGTCTGGAGATTCGAGAGTTCTTTGTGGAGCGGTGTTATCTCAGCACTTGTAGTGGGGCTAGCCACTATCATTGGTTCAGGATAATGAGTATGTGTGCTTACATTAGAGGACAGTGACTTCTTTCTCCTATGCGTACTCCTGTTGCATGTATATTTAGTTCAGCCTACACTGTTGGCTACATTAAAATATCTAGAAGCATTTAGTTGAACACCACACATACACACACACACACACACACACACAAATACACACACACACACACACAAATACACACACACACACACACACACACACACACACAAATACACACACACACACACACACACACACACACACACACACACACACACACACACGTGTTTACTTTGGGAGTCATACCATCAATCCTCTAGTCATGATATATATGCATTGGATTTTTTTTCCACCCTTGGAGATGGATTTATGGTGTGTGCTTTCTCACTTTAGTGCAATATCTGGCTGAAATTAGGAATGTGGCCAGACATTAAACAGTAGAGTTTTTCCTCATGTAATGCTCATTGATCCCCAGGGCCACTGAATTGCTATCTTCATCTTTTACCTCTACTCCCTACTCGGTAGAGTCAGTGACTCCAATGAATGTGAATTAGATAGATGCACAGTTTGATCCTCTACAATTCTGAGGGGTTAGGTGACTTCACAGATGTGGTCAATTTTGATAAGTTTCTAGATGAAGTTGCTTTTGGCCTGGGATGATTTGAGCAAATTGTTATTCAGCTCTCGTTATAGACACAGTGCTGGGGAAAATGTATGAGATCAGCACCATATTTACGTAGCTTCAAAACTGAAAAAGAGTTGCTTCTTTTTGAAGTTTCTGGAGAGGTTTTGTAAAGAGAGTGCCAACATCCATTAATTGCTGCAATATTCACTGAGTAGCTGTCATGTGCCAGGCCCTGTGCACATCCTGGAGACAGGATTAAGAATACTTAAGGGGTTTAACATATAGGGGATGCCATAAACATAAGTAAACACTCACCCATGGTAACTCCATGAGTGTTTTAATTTTAGGTTTATGAGAGTTACAGTTTGCTAGGGGAGGTAGTAGGGGAGCTTCTTTCATAGGTAGAATTTGAAATTGAGATTTGAAATTCAGAGGATGATTTGGAATTTGACACAATAAATAATGATGGAAGATAGAAATGATATGCTTTAGAACAAGAAAAATTGTATCAAGGTCTGGAAGTGAAAAAAAATGGGGGAGGGTTTGATAAGGAGGTGCCATGAGCTGGGTGGGATAGGCAGACATGTCAGTCAGATGTGAAGACCTTGGGTGCTGAGAAAAGAATTCTTTATGCTTTGTGGGAGATGTTTACCAGAGTAAGAATCATAACAAATGACAATTATACATCTTCGATAGCCTGGCTACCTCTACTTCTAAGCCAGTACAAAAGCCCATGGTGCCAAAGGGATCATAGCAAGCATAACTGGAAAAGTTCTGAGATTACTGCTTAGCTGGTTGTGAACTGTTGCATGCACCTGCATGGGATATGGTGCATCAGATTCACAAGTTCATTTTACTAATGAGGACAGAGACTCAGAGAGGTTAAGTGCCCCCACACCCCAAGCCTAAACATCTAGGGATGCTCAAGGCTAACTAAATGTACTGATGCTGATTTCATCTCAGTAAAATAAAGGCTGCAGGGACTCTACAAGAAACATAGAAAGCAAAGATTTATAGTATGGACATAGGGGTGAGTGAGAAGCTGAGTACTGGGTGGTTGCCTAGAGTGGAAAAGGAATTGTTGGGCAGATCCTAAGGGAGAAATAACAGACCCTTAAAGTAGTAGATAAAACAGTAATAATGAATTCTACTAGGAATGCTAAGATTTCCAGTTAGAGAGAAGATGTTGCCTAAGAGGTAGTAGTTTCTGGAGAGAGACAGTGGAATCCAAAAGAAGTTGTGGTAGGAAACTAACATTAAGCATTCATGGCATTGATGACGATGATTGTCTTCATAGCCTATTGTTTCAAATTTGATGTGAATGTCTCAGGTGGATAACTGAGAACCTCCACTCATTGTACGAGAATTTAGGATAATATATTTCTCACTCACTAGTCCTCTGACTGGTATAGTTAATTTTATCAAAAGCAGAAGTGCAAGACACTGACTCTTGAGATGCCTCTTCTTTGTAAGGACATTGCGTTTCACTGGTTTCATACTCACAATGCATCATTCTTTGTTTGAGGAGTAGCTCATGAGTAATGCTTCTTTAAAATACTCAGGTGCTGTGGTCATCAAGGAGAAACATCTGCAGACAAAATCAAATGGCCAGGCAGGGAGTGCACTGCACAGAAGGCATTATTATAGGCTTATCACATCTGGACTCTGATCAGAGTTGTTTGGTGAAGAGTCTGTGCATTTATTCATCATTGAGTTAATGTTTTGGCAAATCTCAATATTTGCCATGACTTTCCCTTTATGTCCTTGCCTGAGACATCAGATTGGAGCATTTTGGAAGCTGCTATTTTCTGTCCCTCAATGTTTTGGAAGCTTCCAGCAAGTATAAACTAGTACATTGGTAACCTGCAACTCTTTATGCCCCAAACAAGAAAACATTTTCTGTCAAAGTTTTCAGAACCGTTTCCAGCGCTTTGAATGTCAATAGCATGAACCCTAAACTGTGCTGGTGGTTAAACATTGTGTTTATATTGGTATATTTACCAATACTTTGCTTCCATTGATGTTTTCTTCCATTTAGACATCATCTGAGGGACGAAATGCTTCCATCTTTTCCTTGATTCTCTAGGAGATTCTAAGACGACAAGCATCAAATTCATTAAACTTCTTGAAGTCCTTGAGCTAACCAAAATATAAATTAAATGTATAAATGGAGATGTCTGACCTGCCTGCTACGTAATAGAAATTTATTGACATGCTTTATCATACATGGCCAAAAAACAAAAACTAAAACTAAAAACCAGCTAACCAAACAGAAAACACAAATAAAAACCCTTGCAAAACTCAAATCCCTCGAAATTTGCCCCTATTATCAATATCGGTTTTTCAGATTTGAAAGAAAAATAATGCCCTGTTGCATATTACCTTTTAGAAAGAAAATCTCTCCTTCTCTCTCTCACTCACTCTCAGTCTACTTTTTGGAAAACAATATGGCTGTTGAGTTCTGATTGTTAAGGGATGCACACTACATTATTCAGGGATGAGATACTACAGCAGAAGATAATGCTTGAAACCACACGTTTAACATTCAATTTCAGTGCTGTCCAGAAAACCATAAAACTAGGGAAAGGTGAGTAATAGATTTGACAGCTACACACTATAATGGACCTTATTAGTGAAATATAAATTATAGCTAGGCATTTCCTATCACACCCCATGAAGTTAATGATAAGCAGTCAATGAGATTTATGTACCCTTAGCATTTTTATAATGAGTCTATTGCTTTGATGACAGTTTACTGTCAAGCATCATGCTTAAAAATCTATACAGCATATGATCCAAATAAATAGTTTAGCTTCATTGTGGTCTTCTTAGATTTTCAGTTTTCATGAAGTACAGTTCCTCACTTCTCTCCTCTACCCCCACTTTCTTAGACTAAGCCCTTAAACTTACACCTCACGCTGGAAACGTAGTTTTGAAGTGGGTACATATTGACCAGCAGGAAAAGCTGTGATCACTCGAAGAGAATGAGTTCCATGGAATCCTAGAACAGGTTTGAGAACTCTGAAGAGGAGGCATATTTTACTAAAGATGGCAAAATTTACAGGGGCTTCTGATGGCGGCTGCTGGGAAGTAATGACGTAGGAGCAAGAGATCCCGCTGTGAGGAAGGCCTTTACCAGTGAGAAGGGGTACCCCTTCCAAACATTGTGCGGAGGAGATAATGTCCGGTTCTCTCCTGGGAAGAGCCCTATATGGGTTACCACAATTGCCTGTAGTGCGGAGGGCAGCTAGCTCTTCATTGGCCAAGTGCCCAATAAATGCTGCTGACAGATTGACTGCAGCTGGAGAAGGCACAAAGAGATGATTCTGAGGGACACTTGACAAAGCCCTGCTGCCCCTAAAGGGTGGTTTTGCGCACAGGTCAAGTGCATACAGCTGCTACCTCTACATAGCAGGGAGTATGACTTTAAGCAGATGTCTGATCCCCTCCCTCCCTCAGGAAATAGAACTGTTGCTCAGAAAACGTGGTCTGTCAGGTTACAGAGACTTTAAAGGTAGGTGTTTTCCAAAGGGGTAGAATTAGAGTGATGTTTATGTGACAGTTTAAAATATTCAAACAGGCTGACAAGATTTTTACCTTTGCTCTCCTCTGTTCTGTGTATGATCGCATATCTGATTTTACCAGCCACACCTCTCCTAGAATGTGTCTGATAGCTCCAGAGGAGAGTTTGAAATGATTGTACTTGTGTTTGATTCGTAAGACTGCCACCTGCTCCCCGCTGGTTCTAGCCTGGTTTCTGCTGCTGTAAGTGAACACGGTGACAGAAATTAACATGAGGAGAAAAGAAGCTTTTGGCTTGCAGATTATGGTCTGTCATCAGATGAAGCCAAGGTAGGAACACTCAAGACAGGAACTGAAGCAAAGACAAGAGGGAGACACTGCTGATTGGCTTTCTTTCCATGGCTTGCTCAGCTACTTTTTGTGGATCTCCCAGGCCCAGGTACATAGAGATGGCATGGCCCACAGTGTCCTGGGCCCTCCTACATTAGTTAGTAATCAAGCAAAGGTCAACAGACATGCCTACAGACCAATCTGATGTAGACAATTCTTCCATCGAGGCTCCCTCTTCTCATGTATGTCAAGTTAACAAAACTAACCAGAACACCACCTAACCACATATTCTTGTTCTGACCTATACCCAGCCCTGATATTTTCCTCTTTGGATTCATCTTGTTTAATGATTCTTGGAATTTTTTGAAGAATATTATTCGTTTGTTTCTAGGCCTGTCTCATGCATAGCATGTACAAGAAATCAGAATCACTCTCGGATTAGGTTGTCAATGGTGCCACACTGGTGGTGAGTACCAGAGCCCTAGCAAGGACATGCATAGGCACTGAGACTTAAACAATGATTTCTGCTATGGTAAGAGTATCGTCGTCTGCTTGGGCTCAAGTGTGTCACAGATTCTGTGCTAGATTTGCATTACTTTCCAGTACTTCAGTAGTCCTGTGAAGCATTCTTTACTATCCTCATTTTAGTCATCTATGTGTGTCAGAGCATGACTTCAAATCCCAAGATTGAGACTCTTTTAAGAAGAGTAGAACTGGGGCTGGAGAGATGGCTCAGCGGTTAAGAGCACTGGTTATTCTCAGTGGTTCCAAGTTCAATTACCACATGGTGGCTAACAACCACCTATAATAGGATCTCATACCCTCTTCTGATGTGTAGACTTACAGGAAGACAGGTCACTCGTATACATAAAGAAATAAATCTTTAAAAAAAAAAGAATTGTAGGACCACAAATGTGAACTAAAATATTCTACAAAGAGAAGGAGGTCTGAATTTTCAAGCCATCTCACTGTCTTGTTTGGGAATCTCAGCTGGCAAATTTATCTTCCTTTTTCATGAGTATACTATTTCATGTGACCATTCTTGCCTCCAAGCTGATTGATGACAGGTATAAAATTTAAATAATGCCACATTTAGGAAAGAAGTAGAAAGACACCTTTGAAATTCTCTGATGCTTGAGTCAAGGAGTGGCACAGATTGGGTCTAAAACCTAAAAGAGATTAACTATAAAGAGTTAAAGTTGATAGTTTTGATGTATTCATAAGAAAAATATCAATGTTGCTTCTATTAGGCAAAAATATACTTTCAGTGGATATTTCTAGTATGTTCTGTGATGAAAGCAGGAATCCAGGGAGAGTGGTTGTCAGGAAGAATTATGAAGGCAAACAGTGCCACAGTAACAACTTGGTAGACAAAAAGGTTGTCAAAGGGTCATGGACAGAGGGTAACACTTCTCCAGTGTGCCCCAGATGTCATTAGCTGAAGGCACACAACACTAGTGATTGGATAAGATGTTGATCAGAGGTTGCAGGACCTTCAAATGAGCAACACTGACTCCGTCATCAGGAGCTTAGATGCAGGAGAGATATTTGATCGAGTGGTTATTGCTTAGACTGGGCTAGAAAATCCTTCCTAGCCAAGGACCAATATTCCTTTAATATAGCACAATATGTATTTCATGTTGTCTGTCAGTATGTGGGGCTTTTGAAATATAATAATATCAAAGTCACTGATATTTGATTCATAGAAGATGAGAAATGATTCATTGTTATCAAATGCCTTTTCATAAACATCATATTCATGCATTTTATACAACTTTTCTTTGAGATTTAAAACAGCAACTTGTCCTTAGAAACCAGAAGAGGGCATGTGGAATGGTTCCAAATGAAGATATTAATATTCGCATTATAGCTAAACCTTGCTAATTTGCACTAATGACTGGGGAACCCACTGCAAATTACCAAATTAGTGAGTAAGCCAGCAACCAGGGTTTCTAAAAACCCAAAGACAGCACCAGAAAATGAGCCTTTTCTGATAATTTCATCAATGCAATTGTATTTTAACCATTAGGAGTAATTTGTAGCTATATTTTGTCTACCTTGCAAACCTATGTGCATTTTGAAGAGCGGTGGGGATGGTATGAAATCAAGTTTATTTTTAATACAGAGTTGTGGTTAAGGAATGCATGTAAAATAAAAGAAAATCTTGGGGAAAAGACACTGAAGATTTGTTCAAAGGGTTTTTATTTTTATTGTATTTTTATTGTGCCAGATATAACTGTGTTCATTTTCTCTTTTAGTCATCCACCGGAATGTGCAAATGCTTAATGAAATATTCCACTAAAGACTCGTAAGTGTCAGTGAAATCTCTCAACTAACCAGGCATCTTATTAGTGAGTGAGGTAATTTTCTGAAGCTCAGTTACAGGAAAATGGAAAAGAGATGAGTGGGAGTAAGGGCAGGAATCACAGCCTTGTTGTTAGTGACAGCCCTGAGGTCCTGAGCTGGAACAGAAGGAAGAAGGGCCTCGTATGCAGCTCTTTGGGACCAGCCATGGCGTATCCACTAAACTGCTGTTTTCTTATTCTTCATAAACCTTCTCTTTCAAAGCACTTCATTTTTGGATTTGCAAACTATTTTATTTTTTATTCTTATAAAATTGTGTGGGTGAATTTTTCTATATTATAATTTTTTGATAGATTCTTTGAAGACTTTACACAAGAGCATTGCATCTGCATCACTCCTGCCCCCTCTTCTTCCTCAAATT